>CM066171.1:31618442-32288442 GCA_033629205.1 Lithocarpus polystachyus
AACCAGTATGCGGATGCGTTGGCCGCGTTAGGCTCACAGATAATTTTTGAGGGAAACAGCACCAAAATAGAAGTTAGCAAGAGAAAGGAGTCTATTGTCGAGATGCTGTAGGAAAAGTTCCAAGAGGAATGATGTAAAGAAGATTGGAGGATTTTCTATAAAGGAAGCCTTGATGAAGGAGGAAGATGTGGAAGGATTGAAGGTGCTAAAAGACTATGCATTGGTGAGAGGAGAATTATACCACAGACTGCCAGGTGGGGTCCTATCAAGGTGCGTGGGGCAAGAAAAGGCCCGAAGGAAGTTGATGGAAGTACATGATAAGAACTGTGGATTCTGCGGAGAAGTAAATCTTTACCACAGACTCGAGAGGGCAGGCTTTTATTGGCCAAGAATGGGTAAAGACGCAGATCAAGTCCAAAAGCACAGTGAGAGATACAAGCTAAAGAGGTTGGTGACACGGTATTTTTTGCATGACAAAGTCCTTTTCAAGAAAGGATATGATAGGGACCCACTACGATGTTTGGGTCCTGAAGAAGCAAGTGAAATGATAAAGGAAGTGCACGCAGGAGAATGTGGGGAGCACTAGGGGAAGAAGAAGTTGTACACGTGCCTGCTACAAATGGGTTACTACTGGCCCACCATGAAAAGAGACACAGTAGAATTTGTGAAAAAATGCCACAGTTGCCAAGTACAAGCCAACCTGATTCACACTCATCCGCAAAACCTACACAGCAAGGTCACCCCATGGCCCTTTCACACTTGGTGGCTTGATTTGGTAGGACCAATTAATCCGGTGCAGATACAGATAGATCTTGGTGGCTATAGAGTATTTCACCAAATGGGCAGAGGCAGTGCCGCTCCATAAAGCTACAGGAGGAGCAATGGCAAACTTCATCAAGGAGAACATAATTGTCAGGTTCGGAGTACCCTATAGGATAATCAGTGACAATGACATACCCTTTGTCAACAGTGATGTGAGGAAGATGTTGAAATTTTACCAAGACAAGCACCATCGGTCATCGCCTTATTATCCTCAAGGGAATGGGCAGGCAAAGGCGACAAACAAGACCCTCATAAAGATCATTAGTAAAATAAGCTAGGAATATACAGGAGGATGGGCAATGCATTTTCCAGACACTCTTTGGACTTACAGAAATTCACCAAAGTCAGCCAAAGGATTTTCACCCTTCTCTTTGGTCTACGGAACAGAGGTGATGAGCCCAACAAAAGTGATGACTCCTTCTTTAAGAGTTATACAAACGCAAAAGAAGGAAAATGAGAAGGAAGTCTTTACGGCAGAAAGGTGTAAGGACCTAGAAGGGCTTGTCGAGAAGAGGGAAGAAGCTCAAGAACATAGCCGCATATATAGACAAAGGATGACAAAAGCCTATGGCAGAATGACTAAGGAAATAGTATTCGCAAAAGGACAACTCGTGTTAAAAGCAGCGAACCACGTCAGTAGAGGTATGGCAGGACCATCTAAGTTTTCACCAAAATAAGAAGGACCCCTTGTGATAAGAGAGACACATGTAAGTGGGTATTATCATTTGGCACAGATGGATGGTAAAGATCTGATGGTTCCCATCAATGGCAAGTGGCTAAAACGTTGTTATGCTTAAAAAGAAGAGGAAAAGTTATGCAGTTATCCCTTTTGTTTAATAAGTTCTATGTTTTTTTTTTAAGTCACTATGTCACAAGACAAGATTGTAACATACTTTTATCAATATGCAATGAAAAAGTATGAAGTATTATAAAAGCATATTGTATCATAGTCATAGCAAAAACAGTAACAAAGTGTAGCACCAAAATTATGCTCAATGTCGTTCATAACGCTCCCTAGCAGCTTTATAAAGTGTTTCCTAGCAGAACAGCCAAGGCGGAATCCCTGCATGAAGTCACTGCAGCTGCTATGGACTGCCTCCAAATGAGAAGCACAATCCTCAAGAACTCTAAAGCCATGAAAGTCAACATAAGGAGGCCCAGAATCCCAAAAGTCTGTAGTATCGAGGTCATTAACCTCAGGCTAATCGAAACGAGTAAAGAAGATTGCGGCCTCACTCACAAGGTTCGAAACTATGGCAGAACTGCTACCCACCTCAAATTGAGAAGGGACAATAGGAATCGAACCTGATAAGAAATGTGAAGCATGGTATAAGAAACTATGAAGTAAGTAAGTGAGCTTATAATGAAAGAACGAGGAAGAGAAGGAAAAGAAGAAAACTTACCAGGACTTGTAAGAATGGGGGCTGTGGGAATGGTAGAAGCAGATGCAAAAAGTATGGCAGAGACTGATGCTATAGGGACAGTAGAAACTGCTGCTATGGGAATCATAGAAATAGGCACTGTAGGTGTGGCAGAAGAAGTGGTTATAGGCATCGCTGCGTTTGCTGCAACTCCTGGCTCCTTAAAAGTCTCAGCAAACAGAGGAACAGACATACAAAGTAAAAGGAGACTGCATCAAAGGGTTATACAGATATATATACATATAAAGAGGAGAAGAAAGAAGAGGACAATAAAAAAACAGAAAATAAGGGAACTTAACAAAATAAGGGAGATACATACCTATGAACTCGGCCTCATGGTTAGCACTCCCCCCTTCATCAGAATCAGAAACCCTCTTCTTCATGGTGGGTTCGTCGTTAGAATCCTCAAAAACATCCTCAGATCCCTCAGAAGACAAGTTTGCATCAGGCTCATATGTAGCAGAGCTAGGGATGGAAGAAGGGGTAACCACCATAGAAGAGTCATCCTTCACGACCTAAGATAGGGCTGCGAAGGGATCACTGGTAGAGATAACAAGAGGTGTGGAAGGAGAAGTAATCTTGGTCTGAGTAGCAACAGCAGGAATGGCTTCCTCTTGAGGAGTAAGTGTCTCGGCAGGAATGAAAGCAGTCTCACTAACCCTTTCCGTATAAGTACCCTCATCTATGGGTACCTGCTCAGTGGAGGGGATAGGAGTCTCAACAGGAACTCCCTGTGCAGCAGCAGGAGTGGCAGAAGCCGTGGTCTCAAACACCACATCAGCCCCATCAAAGAAACCTTCCATGGATGTGCCCATTGAGGCAGAAATCTCTTCAGCCATGGGGTGATATATGGAGATAGGCTTAAGCTTGGCCTGAAGAACATGAGGAAGAAAATAAAGAAAAAGGAGATGAATGCATAATCATTGGCAAAAAGAAAAAAAGAAGAAAAAAAAGAAGAGTAGAAAGGGGAAATGGATAACTAATGACATGTGGCAAAGGAAATATATGCAAAAGGAAGAAAAAAGGAAAGGATGGAAGCATACCTCAAACTCGGGCTCATCAAGCAAAATAGGACGAGTAACAAACATATCCTTCTTATGCTTAGACTGCAGAAGAAAAAGACAAGAATAAGGAAATGAGTTAACAAGTATATGGAGTTAGCCGCAAGAAAAAATCTTATTTAAAAATAATGAAGATAAAGAAAAGTTAGAGATAACATACTCTCCTCTCAATAGTGGTGGATGCAGGAGGAGGGGACATCTTTCTTTTGCTGCCTCGGGTTCTGCTAGAAGGAGGAGCGTCAGCAGATGGCAGCGAAGCAGCAGGTCTAGACTTGCTTGCAATAGGGTGCCTGTTGGAATGAGTACGAGCAGAAGAAGGAGGAGAAGCCTCTAAAACTATGTTACTCACGAGAGGAAGGTCATTCTCAAAAAGTACAATGTCTGAACAAGTCTCAGAAGAATCATCACCCTTCTTCTTGGCAGACTTAGACTTGGCGGAACTCTTCTTCATAGGCACAAAAATGTTTGTCACCCTCACTCTCTTCTCCCAACCCACGGGATAGTCACTGGTATGCCAAAACCACCCTTTCTCCTCCTCAACCCACTCAAATATGGCAAATCGACTCTGCTTCCTAGTGTATGCCAACATATACTTAGAAGACAGAAGCAGCCGAGGGTTTGCAGAAATAACTGCACCAAGTCCGTCAGAAGGAATAAGAGAAAACTCACGGCTACCCAATAACTCCTTCTCAAATGAGGTCATCACAGCCTGCCAGTATCAGTGCAAGGCAGCAGTACAAATACCCTCTCTCTATGAACCTGGGATGGTGATTGCACTGAAGCGCCTACTCTAATTCTCAAAGGCAGTGTGTCGTAGGAATGACCGAACAGAAGTAGGGGACTCCACAAGGGAAGAAAAGTCATCAGGAATATCTTGATCCAGCCCAAACTGCCTCCTCACCATGTTAGCAGGATAATGCATGAATCTGACACCCTTATTAGGCAAATAAGGCAACCACCCGGCATTGGTGACTACTAAGTAAGTGATACCCCCTCTCCTTGAAGTTAGTCAACAGGGTAGTGGTCCCAGCAATATCAACAAATGGACCCATCATAGAATCAGCACATGTATAACCCGTGCCTAAGTTCCTATATGCTCTCCATGAAAACCCAACTCCTTTATCAAAAAACTCAACGGTAGGATGACCAATCAGCTTCAAACCAACCCAACGAAAAGCTAACGGAAAATCAGACTTAAACCTACCTCAGAAATCAGTAATGACTTTCAAACACAACTAGTATTTCTCCTTAGCAAAGCGGACAGGCCTACACTTTGCCAAATGCTTAGCACATCGCTTATACAAAAGATGCTGCAGAATAGTACTATGAACAGAGGAAGTAACTATAAGGAAAGAACCCACCTAATCCTTATCACTCCGCATGATATCTAACTAAACATATAGATGTCCAAGAACATGGGTGCCAACGATAAACTCACCTTAGCAGATATCTTAATGGCTAATCGAAAGTACAAAGGTTGCACAGCATAGTAAGGATGAAAGCCAAAAACGAACTAATAGATCCAAAACGTGACAACTGCCACACGACGAGCAGCGAACGAAGCCTTAGAGGAAGAAACTCACCCAATGTGACAACTTTGTGTTATCACTCATCCCCTTCTGCAACTCGGCCTTCATGGCCTCTTCCTCCGGTGAGAGCTTCAAGGCACCAAGGTTAACATCCCGAAGTATGGGCAAAAGCAACTGGTTGGCCACATCCTCGAGGGTCACGGTGGTCTCACCGCAGGAGAGAAAGAAAGTATGAGTGGCGGTGCACCACTGACGAACCAAATGGCGGAGATTGAACAAATCTCTGTAGTTAGACAAGCAGCGTGACGAGACAATGGCCTTCAACACACCAGCCTGTTGTAGCACCTTCATAAAACCCGTGTCGGACAACTCCTTGTCCACCCATTCCTTCGAACCCAGAGCAGTACCTGAGCCAAACTCGAAGAGAATGGGCACAGGGAGTGAGATACCTTGGCAGAAGACAAAATCTGGAATCGAGGAAGCCAACGGAGCCAAAGATATGTCCATGTTGCGACAGCAAATGGCAAGCCACACACGGCCCGGCGACGGCGGTGTATAATCACCGGGAACTTTTGGAAAATAAGCATGGGTATCGTACCAAAGGTCTATGAGAGGGCCGCACTCACTATCGGGATTGCATTGTGCTTCTTCCTCGTCGGAGTGGTTCGATTCGGAATAGGCGGCCTCTTTGCCTACAACTTGCATGGCAAGATCATCGAAGACAACCTCTTTTCCCTTACAGCAAGAAGAACCTTAGCTTTTCGTCGGTGTCATGATGGGTTGGTTGATCGAAGTAGATGGGTGATAGTGTTTAAGAAAGAAGACACAGTGAAGAAAGGGGAAAGGAGAGAGTGTTTATGTTTGAAATGTGAAAGGACTCTCTCTTAAGTACCAACGTCATCAACACTGACACGAAAGGATGTTATGGGTCAGCCATCAGATAAGGGATGGAATTAATGAAGCAGAGGCCGTGTTTCAAAATAGTTGCTAAATTGGTAAATTCGAAGAGACAACACTGTTCATGGCAATATATATATATATATATATATATATATATATATATATATATATAAGTTAGGGTCCACTGTTTGAAAAAAGCTCGTGAATGAAAAGAAGAATAAAAGATAGGAAAGACAGGGAAGTCTTTTATTCACATATGAACCGAAAGAGTATTTCACATGCTTAGGGGGCTAAATGTTGATGCTCATTTTCAAAAGCCCAGTGGTAGGAAGAAGCCTAACAATATGGGCAGAGAAGAGTTAGTGAATGGTTAGAAAAACCATTGAGCCTAGATGGCAGGAACAATAGTTCATAGGCCCGTGGAGCACATAAGTGGGCCTTGAGGAAAGCAAACGGGCCTAAAAGAGTCCAGAGAGAGAGATAGTAAACCCATAGGCATTGTGCGATGTAGGAAAGTGAAAATGGGCCGCAGTAGACCCGAAGTAATGAAGTAGGAAAGTAAGGAATTGATGGAAAACCCATGAGCCCCAAGAACGAAGGATAAGGTAATTGGACCAGAGAAGCCCAAAAGAGTTAGTAAAAGCCCATGGGCACGTAGACTTAGAAAATGGGCTGAGAATACCCAAGAAAAGCAAATGAGCCAAGGATGCTCAAGTGGAAAGGGACAAAAGAGCCCACAAGCAATGTAATGGGCCAAGGAAGCCCAAAAGTAGCATAAGTATAAGCCCAATGACTAAACCGGGTCATTGTAACTAATTGAGAAAAGAATACACAGCAAGCCTAGAAAAAGCCCAGCAGACACGGGTCAAATAACACCAAGGTAGGAACAGCAAAGTGGTATGGCAGAAACGGCAGCAAGAATATGGAAGAAGCAAAGAATGGGCGGAAGACCCACAAGGCCCAATCTTGGGAAGACCCACAAGGCCCAATCCTTGAAAGAAGCAAGCCCGGAAAGAATGAAGAATTAGAAAACAGTTCACGCCATAAGAGGTCAAGGATGAACTGTAGAATGCACAAACGAGCCTCTAGACCATGGCAAATGCATGAGCAGTGGACAAGCTTTTGGTGTGCATGGAAAGTGGAGCACGCGCAAGACTCAGGCACTACCAACCTGTACCTAGCCAATACAGGAGTGGTGGGTCATGGGTCATGGGTCATGGGTCAGGGGTAAAAGTGGGTATGGTCTGGCGGTGGGGAGAAGGGAAAGCCTATTCTAGGGTTCCCGGTCAAACTCTTTTAGGGGAAATGTCTTGCTGGGGTGACATACCACCCAAAAGAGGGAGGATGAGTTGGAACCACTAGGTGTTTGCTAAGAGGGATAGTAAGAGAGAACACCTACACTAGGGTAAAAAAAAATGCCACGATAAGCAAGCAAACAAAATATCTTCTTTTTCTGGTGATGGGAAGTGGAGTAGCTAGTGCAAGTAATGGTGGTGGCTAGATAGCTGACAAACCAGCGGTGGTCAACAAGGACACCCAGACTAGACAAAAGTGGTTAAAGACTAAAACGGTAAAAAACTAGTCACGGCAGACAGTATATAAAGAGCCCTCGCCGTGCACAGTAGCATCATCATTAACACAACAATAGCAACCTTTAAGAGAGAATCATAGTACCACCTTCACCATAGCACCACACGAGTAAGCATTGAGAGAGAAAGAAAACAGTGGGAAAGAATCTAAGTAACGGGACAAAGAGAAAAGAGAAAGAAAGGAAATAGTGAGAGTAGAACGGCAAGCATGCACCAGTAGGCTAATCCCTTCTCTCCCCCTAAAAGCCTACCCTCTTTGGGGATAAAAGAACTCATCTGGGCACAAGCCATTCAGACCTATTTCCTCAACGTGGGTAATTTCTACAGCAGGATCATCCTGCGAGGTTGCACACGTTGAGGAAGTGGCCCTTTCTTTGGTCTTAGCCCCGTAATATAACTAAACATGGCAGACTGACCTTTCCTTTCTTTAATTCTGCCATTTATGGCTATTGTTTCTTCTCTTCAATCTCATCTAATATGCATTCTTTTTTTCCTGTTTTAATTAAGGATCTCTTGCTTATTTTTCCTAACAGTGATGTATTTCTTTTATTATTGTTTTATCGTGTTTATCTGTCATAACTTTTCTGTAGAAACTTTGCCTACTATGGGCATGTGACTAAAGGTTTTCGGCAAACGGGGCATAATTTGCGTGCAAGCCAAACTAGAATGAGTTGCAACTGGACCGGTCCCAACTCTCTTATCCAGAACACTCCGGCTCAGTACAGCAGGAGGCAGCCAAGCCCAAAATCACCAAGAGGCCCACCACATTAATAAACTTGATATAGGCTTGATATTATTCTTGTGTTAGATCTCAAAAATCATGATATTGAACTTGAGTTTGGGCTTGATATTGAGCTCGAGCTTAGCTTGACTAATGACTCAAGCCAAGCCAAGCCAAGCTGAGCTTAAGTTTTTATAACGAGCTCAAGCTTGAACATTATTTTTAGGCTCGTATCAAGCTCAAGCCAAGCTTGAATATTCTACTTTTGCTGTCAAGCTGAGCTTGAACATTCACTACTCGACAAAGCTCGGCTCTTTCACAGCCCTATTTGGTTCTGAGTAATAACTATCTCATAATAAAGTTGTTTCTCCAAAAAAAAAAACATAATAAAGTTTTTATAATCTTTACTTTAAAAAAAATCGTTTGTCAATCTATTTGCCACCCTTCCCATAATATACTTAGAATTTTTTTCATTTTTTTTTATAGATTTGCTTTGTATATTTGTTTCATTTATATGACAATCATTTGGGAAAGAAAAAGATTTTATTTTTTTCATTTTTTGTCCATGTCTTTTTTAAGTTCAAGCCAAGCTTGAACATTCTACTTTTGCTGTCGAACTGAGCTTGAACATTCACTACTCGACAAAACTCGACTCTTTTACAGCCCTATTTGGTTATGAGTAATAACTATCTCATAATAAAGTTGTTTCTCCAAAAAAAAAAAAAAAGATAATAAAGTTTTTATAATCTTTACTTTAAAAAAAATCATTTGTCAATCTATTTGCCACCCTTCCCATAATATACTTAGAATTTTTTTCATTTTTTTTTTTATAGATTTGCTTTGTGTATTTGTTTCATTTATATGAAAATCATTTGGGAAAGAAAAAGATTTTATTTTTTTTCATTTTTTGTCCATGTCTTTTTTAAAAGTTCAAAACCCATAAAAAGAAAATAAAGGTTGAAAAAAATGAGTAAGAGTTTTAATTGAAACGAGAAAAAAATAAATAATAGAAAAATATTATTGTTACCTTTAAAATGATAAAAAAAAATTATAGGGTAATATTTATATATGTTACATTAGGTTCCTTAGTTAAATTCAAGTACATAGCTAAATTAGTTTTAATTATCATTGAAAAAGAAAATATTGTTTGTGCTTCATTAATTAATGCAAGTATGCAACCATGTGTTCAAATTTAATTTACAAATTTAATGTTCTGTACTTGAACTATACCTAAGTTTTGTTCAAAATTATAAAAGAAGCTCAAATTCTAAAGTAGTTTTACAACCATGAATGTACCCTCTAACTACATACCCCATGTGTTTCCCTAGTATGACGAACGAATGGGGAATACAAAGTACCATGTACCGCAATTTGTGGCTACTCTAATCACTTATTTACATAGTTATAATGTGTCTAAAGGGATTATCAAATTCCTTGGAAGACAAGTCTTTAATTAATTAGTATGTCATCTTGCCAATATGATTGTTGATTAGCTAAATGACTTGGCTACACAATTTCTAAAGGTATTTTTTTATTGTTAATAAAAATATCACCTTAACTGACCTAGGGAAGGAAAGACAAAAGTCATATTGGATTAAAAAGATAGGACCACAACTTATTTCATGCCCATTTTCACAATTATTTGATATGACTAACTATGAATAATGAAAAAAAAAAAAAAAAAACTGGTAGGTTTTTGTGAAAATGATAAGCAAACAGTCACAAACTGCCACATAGAATTGTGGTAGAAAATGATGTGATAAGAGATTATAGTCTGAGAACAATTCACTAGATTATATGTGAGTTTCGAGAGCTTTCGCTCTTTGTGTGAAGTAGCCCAAATTGGTAGACATTTGCATAGGAGAGATGCGTAATGAGTACCGCCCTTCCCTTGAAATCTTGTAAATTACAAGGTTTGCTCGACTAATAAAAGGTTGCTAGGAAAACAAGGACAAAATGGGCAAATGCCCTTTTCGTACAAACTAAGCAGCCTTTTGCCCTCTTTCCCAAACTAATTAGGAAAATGCCCCTCTTTTGAAACTCGATTTTCTCAAAATCGAGTTTAAAAAAAAAAATTTGGAGCCCTATAGTGGCGTTTTAAGGAGTCTATAATGACGTTTTCAGAACCTATAATGGCGTTTTATAACTCAACTTCCATGAAATCGAGTTATATGCAATTTTTTTCATTTTTTTTTTTTTTTTGCCTATAACTCGACTTTGTAAAGATCGAGTTATAAAACGCCGCTATAGGTAGGGGTGTCCAACAGCAACCGGAACCCGACCCACCCGGCCAGCCCGTCCGATCCGGCCCGAGAACCGGACCGACCCGACACCGGTGACGGTCGGCGGCGGGTCTCCGCCTCCAGAATCCGAAAACCGCGGGTCGGTTGGCGGGTTTTCTCCCCAAAACCCGAAGAAATCCGAACCGACCGGCGAAAACCCAAATTTCGGCGAAAAACCCAGATTCCGGCGTGTTTTGATCATTCCGGCGAGTTTTGAGATGTTTTTTTGGCTAGATCTTGACTAGATCCGGCGAGATTTCGCTAAATCTAGTTGAGTTCTTGGCTAGATCCGGCGAGATTTCGCCAGATCTAGTCGAGATCTTGGCTTTTTCCGGCGAAAACTCAAAGGATTTGGCCGATTTTCAACATTTTCTAGCCGGATTTTCATTAATTTCCAGATCACGACTCCGACCGAACCCGACCGCCGCTCGTCGATGTTCCAACCCGTCCGAACCGACTTCTCAGACGGTCGGCGACGGGTTGACAGTTTGCCCACCCGATCTGGTCGGGTCGGTTCCGGGTTGGGCACAAACCCGACCCGGACCGACCCGTGGACACCCCTAGCTATAGGTCCTAAAAACGTCACTATAGGCTCCTTAAAAACGCTCCTATAGGCTCCTTAAAAACGCCGCTATAGGGCCTAACTCGATTTTTAAAAAATCGATTTTCAAAAGAGGGGCATTTCCCTAATTAGTTTGGAAAAGTGGGCAAAATGCTGCTTAGTTTGTGTGAAAAGGGTATAAGCCAATTTTGTCTAGGAAAACAAGCACCTTGGTAAAGAAACTGGCCAAGGGAGTATAAAGAGTATCACCAAGAATAGGTGTATTATGTGCTTAGGAATATGATTTGACACGTTTAAAGCTGGGACTAAATTTGGATAGAAAAAAATCGAATTAACAATATGACAGATAGGTGGAACTGAATAAGTAATGATTGAATTCTAAGAATCGAGATTCTATAGGCAAGATACTTACACATTTTGAGAATGAAATTGTTTTTTTTTTTTTTTGGGGGGGGGGGGGGGGGAGATAACACATTGAATAACATAGTTGTGTTCAAACTTATAGGTTTAAAACTTTTGAATTATGTAGTTCTTTATATGTTATATTAACTACTTAGTTAGAGGCTCTCTAAAGTGTTATCTCTCAAACAAGTGGTATCAGAGCTTAGGTTATGGGTGGCGAAGGTGGCGAGGGTGTTCAAGGTCCCTTTGCTAGCGGAGACATAGCAAGTATAAAGGGCCCACACAAATGATCCTAGAAATAAGCCCAATAAAGGATGATGTACAGCAAAGGTGGCAAGGTGTTCAAGACAGGGGAAACTTTTTGCATTTTTGAGCCTAAGGTAAAGATTGAAAAAAACAAAACAAAACAAAACAAAATTTTCCGGCAATATTTAGTAACCAAAAAAAAAAAAAAAAGTGGTTTGAGCTTTTTTTTTTTTTTTTGAGATTTGTTGATTTGTTATGTATTGTTGAGATAGAAAGAGAGAGGGAGAGATTTTAGCATCTAGATCACAAAAAATTATCTTTTCTACTTTTTATATTTCGGTATAATTCATGGGCCTCCTTTCTTCATTTGTTTTTCTCTAAGAAGTTTTTTTCCCCTTATTTTTTGGCTATATTTTTGGCATCCTTTCCCCCCTTTTTTTTTTCTTTTTTATTTGTTCTTTCTGTTAGACATTTGTTTTCCTTATTTTTTGGCTGTATTTTTGGCCCCCTTTCCCTTACCTTTTTTTTTTTTTTTTTTTTTTTTTTTTTTGCTCTTAGAAGTTTGTTCTCCTTATTTGTTTGGCTATAATTTGTGGTTTAATTTATTCATTTTACAAAATTAACATTTTTTTTCCCTTCAGAAATCAAAGAACTTACCTAATTGGATAAAATATAGGAGTCTTCCACAATTTGGGGGACAAAGCAAGCTTAAAGGGCCCACACAAACGATCTTGGAGAAAAAACAATAAAAGAGTGTTGCCAATGGTGCTAAATCATGGTAAAGTGTGCGATTCTAATGGACATAATTTTGCAGGCCGGTTCCCATGGATGAGCATGAGAGGTTGAGAGCATGGTTTAAGATAATAAAATGTATTTTTTAAAAAAAAAATTAAAGAATTGAGAAGAAAGACAATTAGCTCTTTTCACATGATACCATTCAAGCTAACGGCAGAATTGATGGCAGTGTGGAAAATGTAACACGGGTTATAATTTAAGGTGTTAATCGTGCATTTTGAAAATTTTGGATATAAAATATAATTTAGAGTATTTTTTAGGGTGATAAGGTGTAATTTCTCTAATTTTTAACCAAAGCTTAACAATTAGATTAACAATATTAAGATTTTTCTATATAAAAAAAGAATATTATAATGCTAAAAGAGATAATGATTTATTTATAAAATTGCCACAAACTTCAAGAAATAAGTGTCATTTCTAATAGTTTTGAGAGATGAAAAACTATTATATAGTATGCCTTGAGTATACTAAAAGTTTGTTTGGGAATTATTTATTTAGTTTTTTCTGATTTTTTTTTTCCTGAAAGTGTGCTAAAATATACTTGTATTTTGAAAAAATTTGAAAAAGTAAAAAATTGCAGGAAAAAATAATGTTTTAAAAAGTTGTACATAAAAGTTAAAAACTAAAAACTAATAACTCTCCCTAAATAGTTACTCTTTAGAGAGGTGCTATCAAAAAATTACTTTTAGTGAGGGTATCATTTTCTTAAATCTCAGAGGAGATTCAATGTAATTTAGGCTCTGTTTGGTTTTTTTTTTTTTTTTTTTTTTTTTTTTTTTATATCACTCATCACTCCTCATTCAATTTTTGTCACTTATTACTCATCACTCATTACTTAAAATACCCTCAATTTCCCTAAACCCACCCAAACGCACTCTCACTCAATTCTTTTGTTTCAAAAAAAAAAAATAGAGGAGAAAAGTCAAAGATTGTGGCAAATTGCGACAACAGAGGTGTTTCAAAAAAAAAAGTCAAATATTACGGCTAAAAAGTTAATAATTGTGGGTGTAATTACAAAAATATCATCGAAAATTGAGTTATGGTAACTCATCACTCAAAAATTAGAAAATTGAGTGATGAAAACAGAATTATGGAAATAAAGTTATAGTACTCCCAAGCGGACTTCTCATTATAGGTCTCATTATTTTTAAGTTATAAGTTATGAAAAATTAGAAATTCAAACATCCTCTAGTCCATTAAATTTTTAATAAATTACGTAACATTAAAAAAAAAAAAAAAAAAGAAGGATAAAAAGACTTTTGTGTTTTTATTTTTTCTTGTTTATAAAAACAAAAAAGAACGTCATAATTTTAGAATGTGGAAAAGTCACGCATGACATCATGGATGATTGATTGCACCCAACTTGGTATTCACGTTTCGCAGCAACGAGGAGCCTCTGAGGTTCACGCATCCAGAAATGTGTGATTTAGACAGATTTGCCTTTTTTTCTTTTCTTTTTTAAAATATATAATGGAGTTATTTGCTGACTCATGTATGGTCCCGCTCCAGTATTTGTGGATCGAAGCTATCTCGAAATATCCACTTTCACAATCTTCTTTTTAACAGACTACTACAACAAGTACCGTTTTTTTCAATGAAAAATGAAAGTGAAACATCGACCGTTGATCTCCTTGTAAAACCACTTGACTTGATCAATTTCTTTCAAAGAATATTATGTGCTTCAATCTTGTTAACAAATGTATTTGCCTGGAGGCCTTAAAAATGGACCTTGCATTTATGTGTTGCAAGTTGGTACTTGCAACTTGCAAAAGTGGAGGCAGACATCACATGGAGCCAGCTAATAATAAAGAGTAATCAAACCAAATGAAAACCTTTCAAAAATGAACAAAATCAAAACCATTTGATGGTTTTGAAGGAAACTGAATAGAGGGACAAGTCTCGGAATGCAGTAGCCCCACTATTATCTTTAATTTTATACTCTGCTTCTACTATTGGGTTTTGGGCATAAGGATGAAAATTTATACTATTAAAAGTCTGTTTGGGATCTATTTATTTTCTTGAAAGCTGAAAACAATAAAAAATAATTTTTCAGTGGCTGTTCATAAGCCTGTTTGCATTGTTCATGTCCTATGAACAGTGTAAAAGGCGCTGGTGCAGGAAAAAAAAAAAAAAAAAACCACAAATGCCAGAAGGAATTAAACATCCCAAACGCACCCTTTTAATCTCCTTTCTTGCACTGCTTATATTGGATTCCAGTTGGATTACCTAAAAACATGACCAGATTTCAATCTTCTTGGCTTTATTTTGAAGCTAGTATTTATTTACTTTTTTTAATGTCACAAAATGGCAGGTTATTAGGAGTGTGTATGGTGCAGTCTCAGAGGTGTTGTTTGGTTGATTTTTATATACATTGAAAACATAGATTAAATGTAAAATAAAATGTTTATATTTTTTTTTTAAGAAACAAATAAAATGTTTATATTAATAGGTGCAACGTGGGTGCTGTTTTTATAGTTTTTTCGCAAAACGCAAGCAGATGTTTGTGTGTGGTACCACATTTTAAAGGTCGGTTTGGGTGCAATTATGTGATCAAACCAATTTTTTACACCGTAGCGATGATCATCTTAACTCTTAATAAGGAGCAGGACTGTATGGTTAATTGGTTATGCATGACAACTTGCAACTTGCAAGAGGGGGCTGCCTGAAAGGCTAGAAACCAACCAGATAAAAAAATTTACGCAAATGGAAAACCTTCAAAAGGTTGTGTAAACAGAACTCAAAAGAAAAGGTAGTAGTGGAAACAAAACCACGAGTGCAGTACTAGTACCAATACCTTTTACTTTATACTGAACACCACGTGTGTCGCGTTTTCGAGAATTTCGTACTTTTTTTTGGCAATTTTGCTTCTTAAAAGTTATGTAATGTGAATCTAAATCAGAAAATTGAATAGAAGAATGTTGGGTAATTTGAGATTATTGAGATATTTTTAGCTTTTTTTTTTTTGGATCCAAGATATTTTTAGCTTTTATTTTATTAATTCCTTGAGCTATAAATAGTTATCAAAACCGTACCAATGGTTGACTCAATTGAAGGATTGGTTGAATTGTAGATTTATTAATTAATTAAATAATATATTTTATAATTATAAAAAAATAACTAATAATATTGCTGCATTTAGGTAAATTAATAAATTATATCAATAAAAAAATTACATTATATGATCTAAAGTTAGAGAATAAAAAAAAAATAAATAAACACATCATTCACATAAATCATCCAATAACCAAGTTTTTTAGTCCAAAAGTCTTGAAACAACATATCTCATTGAAATTCAAAATAAATTTTTAGTTTAATCATTAAAACCTAGAGCATAGAAAAATTATTTAAATCTCTACATACAACTAATAACTTCAAAGTTCAATAATTTCAATAGTTTAGTTCAATCTTTTTGAGTTTTTTCATAAATACATATGATTTTTTTTCCTTTTATCTGTGGGTTAAAAAAATTAACTCATGCAATTTATCGATTTACACAATTTGATAATGGGTCATTTCATATTTGATATTTTACACTAAACCACTTCAAATAATACTTTGGTTCACAAATATTATGATTTAATTGGTGATTTGGTACGGATTTAATGACTGTATATGAAACACTTTTTGTACTCACGTAATTTTTTCTTTTTCTTGCGACATTTCTAATTTACTTCAATTACCCTTTTAGCAATTTTTTGGCAATATTTCTCATATTCATTCAATTAAAATTTTTTTTTTTTGGCAAGTACCTTTTTTTCTGTTAAATAACAGAAGGCATTGACTATTTTCTTAACTAAAGAACCAGAATATACATGATGCATTTGCTTTAACTCCATGTATCAACTGCCTTCAAAAAAAAAAAAAAAAAAAAAAAAAAAAAAAAAAACTCCATGTATCAACCCAGAACGCATATTCACACCACTTTTATGAGTCTTCCAACAGAATGTAACTGCTTAATCAACGAGCTCAAATGGGCAACCCAAAAAGATGTCATAAGAATGTTCTATTTATACTCTACACATAAGAATGTTCTATTTATACTCTACACATAATTGTATAAACCTAAAAGATGTCATAAGAATGTTCTATTCGTACTCTACACATAATTGTATAAACCTCTATGACTTCAAGATTCATCCAATTCTATTTATTGATTTAACAAAAAATGCCAGCTTAGATATAAATATATAATGGTATGAAATTCAAAACACTATTAAAAAAGAAAAAAGAAAAAAAAATCTCTCATTAAATTCAATTGGCAATTGCCTCTTTAAAGAGTTTCCAATCTTTAAGAGCATTAGCATTGATGGTACTAAAAAACTAGAACCCCCAGTACTAAATGCATGCTACAATGGTGGAGGCAAAGCTAAAAATTTTAGCTTTAGGGCTACAGTAAATTGGTAATACCAGTTTAGTATAGCTAAAAAAAAAAAAAAAAAATGTATTGGTGAGTTCATTTTTTTATTATACATTTTCTCTCTCCCCAAACTCTTTCTTCAAACTTCTCTCTTTTCTTTGGCCAACCTCTCATCTTCACCGTCACCCTAATCTCTCATCTCTTCTCTCCACGGTGGTTTTTTTAGTGGGTTTTTTTTTTTTTTTGGATTCTGCTGGTTGTTCTTCCAATCTGTGGGTTTTTTTATTGGTTTCTATTATGATCTGTGGGTTTTTTCTGCTTGTTTTTTTTTTTTTCCTTAGTTTTCGCTGGTTTTCTCTCTCTCTCTCTCTTAATGGGTTGTGGTCACAGTGGTAGGGTTGGATTGGGTTACCCGTTGTTGCGGTAGTGGTGTGTTATTTATTTGTATTGTTGAATGATATATTATTTTATTATGTTGATTATTAAAATAAAATTATTGATGTTGAATGTTTTGTAAAATAAAATGGTACAATAAATAAAATAATTTTTTGTATCAAAATTCTAAATTTTTAGCATCACTAATGCTGATGCTCTAAGCGATTATAAATTCACAATCTTGTTGATTTTTTCCTCCTTTCACTAAAGGTTCTTGGACTCACCAGTTTTCCCAACCCAAAAAGGCCAATTCAAAATAATTTGAACCCTACAACAACAATTTTAAATGGAGTTTTTTTTTTTAATTTTTTATTATATATATTTAATTAATAATTTTGTATCTCAGTTAGCTGCAAACTTTCAATTAAGTTGATTTTTTTTTTTAATTGAGCGCAACTGCGCAAGTGATTCCTGATCTGCTAAGATAAATCTGTGATTAATTCTAATTCTAATTTTCATAGAAGTTATCACCACTTATTGGCTTGTTGCTAATCAAAAGTGTAAAATGTCCTTCATTCAATTTCAAAGCAGTCTTTTACTGCTTGAATTTACAGGAGCTAAAATCATAAGAGTGAAAAAAAAATATTGTACAACTAGGTAACGGTTAAAAAAAACAAGGAATATCTTCGGATCCGGATTATATATACAAATTACAGAACTCCAAAAAAAAAAAAAAAAAAGACTAGAGCCCCAAAATGGTCAGATCTGAAAACCCGACCCCGAACCATCATTGAACTCTATTATCTCGGATCTTTACACACAAATGGGTGGGTCAAAAGCTGAGCCACCGTCCACCTCTTATTAGACTCCTTCTGCAAACAACATTCAATAAAACTCCGAAACTCTTCGGAGGCTTGCTCCGGCAAGCTCGGCGGCTCTCCGAAACAAATCGCGCACATCAGGGTCGCCCAGTCGGGTCTTTGACCCGGAGGCAGAAATGGAAAATGACCCATATACAGCTCCAACAAAGTTAGCCCCAAACTCCATATATCGCCAGCGTACCCATTGTAGTTCCCGCCATAGGTGTCCGGGTCGAACCGTTCGGGACTCATGTACGCGCACGTGCCAACGTAGGAGTTACACGCGTCCAACGTACGGCACATGATTTTGCTGACACCGAAGTCGGCGATTTTCACTTCCATTTTATCGTTGACCAACAGATTCGAAGGTTTAAGGTCGCGGTGGATGATTTTGTGTCCGTGGAGGTAGTTAAGGCCGTTGAGAACCTGACGCGCCACGTCAGCGAGTTTGGGTTCAGAGAAAGTCCCGTGGGTTCGGAGCAGCGAGTCTAGTGTGCCTAAATTCATGTACTCCATCAAAATACATATGTCCCCCGACGGCTTCTCGAAGATCCCGTGGCAGCGGACGACGTGGGGAGAGTCGGTGCGGCGGAGGATTTCCATCTCTCTGAAGACTTGGCGGCGGAGAGTGGGGTCGGAGTCGCTATGGACGACTTTGAGAGCATAAATAGTGTTGGTGCGTTTGTGACGGACTTTGTAGACCGTGCCACCGTTGCCGTGGCCTAGAACTTGGAGTTTTTCCAAGTCGGAGGAAGAGATTGAAGCAGCTGACGTGGCGGTGGAGGTGTTGGTTTTGGTTGTGGTTGTGGTTGTGGTGGTGGGTGGGAGAGGTAAAGGGAAGCGAGGGCGGTGGTCGGAGTGTTCTGGGATTGGGAGACGGAGGTTGAGTTGGCGGCGCTCTCTAACTAGTGCCATGAAAATTCAAATTAGGGAGATTGATTGGGGGTGGTTGGGGGATAGATAGATGGATAGATTGGGAGAGAGAGAGTGGCGTATGATATTGTGGAATGGGGTGGTTGTTGTTAGAGATATATAAGAGCGAGAAAAAGGCACGTGGGAAAGTGGGAGTGGACTTGTGATAGTATTAGATTTTAGAAGGAAGGTGGAAGGATAGGGGGGAAGTGGGGTCCGCATTGTTAGAAGATTCATTGTAGGATGGCATTGATTATGGGTGTGGTGTCACCTTTTTTTTTTGGCACCTATGTTTTTGTTTTTTGTTTTGTTTTGAGTAAACTACTAAACTATGTTTTTGTTTATCTGCATGTGACTAAATAGCCTACAGCTTATAGGCTGCCGCCTCTCTTTCTTATCCGTTCCTACTTTTTTTTTTAAATTGAAAAAGACAATTTAAAAAAAAAAAAAACTAAAGGGCTAAATCAGATCAGAATTTGGAGAATAATTAATTCAGAATATAATAAAATATTTCTACTTAGTTTTCGAGATGAACGTAAGATGTATATAATGCTATTCATGACCTGATTTTGCCCGGATTTGGAGAATTGCTTCAATCTTAGTGGATATATAGTCTCTTTTTATAACTTAATTCTAATGTGTTTATCTTTTGGGTTCCTACTTCTTAGGCTAGGTAATATGGCAGCTCACTCCTAGCTAAGTGGTCTCTAACTTAAAATTTTTTTGGTTTTTTTTATTGGGTAGCGGTCCTCTTTGTTTTGCTCTGTAATTAGGAAGGAAGCCCGCCTTTGATTGTTTTTTTTTTTTTTTTTTTGTTTCTCAGTTCCATAAAGTCTTCTCTTCCATCAAAAAAGGTGAACGTAAGAGGAAACAGAGCCCAAGTTGGTCGTTATTTTTAAAGGTTTGGTACTTGTGGATGATGATGGAGTGGTTGGAACTTGGAACATGTACAACTAAATTAGAACAGAGCCTTTATGCGAAGTTGGTGCAGTTGATCTTATCTTTTTCTTTTTTTTCTTTTTCTTTTTTTTTTTTCGGAATAACACTAATTTTACAAACAAAAGCTATCACAATAATCACAGAAAGATAGGTCATCTAATCTTCCGGTTTTTTTATTTACTTTTTATAAGTCATTTGATCTTCTTCAGACCACTCTATAAGTGCGTGTATAATAAAAAAAGTATTATATTTTAACTAAATTAAAATCAAAATTTATCTATATTAATTTATGTAAAATTGTGTAAAAATATATTATAATTATAATAATAGTGTGAATTTATATTAGTACTATTCATTTTGCATTTAATTTTTTTATTCTTTTTTTACATAATCCAAGAAATGAAAGAAAAAAAAATTAAAAGAATCAAGAAAAGTAATAAAATTGATACTTAAAAAAAAAAAAAAAAAGAGATTAAGGTTTAAAAAAACAAACAATCAAACAGAAACCCATCATTCATACCATGTAAGAAAAAGTTAACTTCTCTGCATTATGACTTTATGATTTACAATCTGAAAAGTACTGTAGCTGAAAATAATATGTTTAATCTCTTTTAGGTTATTATCCTAACTGATGATTAGATATAGCACCGTTATTATTTTCTTCTTTTTGTCGAAATTACTCTATGATGATGAATTAAAAAATAAGCAATCGATTTGTTGAAAGACAGTTGATTAGAGAGTAGAGCCAAAATTGAAGCGAAATGCCAAGCGCGCCTCTTCTTTCATGTTAAACGTTTCTATAAGGCCAAGCACTCCACAAAATTTATAGAAGTTGGGTACGTGCATGTCATGTGGGAGCCATCTGACGGATAAAGATTAAAGATTCCAAGACAATAAGCGTGAGACAACGTTAAAAATTAAGATTACGATCCTTGACAATGATTTAGAGCAACAAAATAACACTAACTGGTGCATTTGAAATCGCAATAATTGTGATAATTGTGACAAAAAAAAAAATTGAAATGAAAAAGAAATGATTTTGCTGGCCGAATGATCCAAGTTTTTTTTTTTAGGGGAATTGGAAATCCAGCAAGTTGGGGCATCAATTTGGCTTGTTTTATTGGTGGGTACATTAAATTTTGATGTGAGTGTAGATTGGATACATTGAACTTGGTAGAAACTGGAGAAGCCATTTAAATTAAATGACCATATGTTTTAAATAGAATGACCATATGTATATCTATAGGGGGCCCAATATTGGTTGATGTCGTTGTCGCATAACGATTAGCAAAAAAGATTTTCCATTGCTACCCAGAAGAATAAATAACTTACATTTGCTAAAATTAAATTAAGAGCATAACTGTATTAAAGTTTTTTTTTTGGGTACTACTAAGAGTATTTGTTGCTGAATTTAATACTTGCAGGATCAGTTCTTCTTTTTCCTTTTGGTACAAACTACTCCAAAAACTTGTACTACTCATGTTTATATTTGTGGTACAAATTAAATAAAATTTAGTTATAAAATTAGTTGTAGCCTAAGGCTACAACTTTACTTAATAAAATAAATGTTACTACATTTTTTAAAAATCTAACTGTTGAATTTAAAGAATTGCATGTTCTACATTCTTTTAATACACATGCCAAATTTTGTGTTAATCGAATATTATTTACTGTATGATCTATAAGTCTATATATTATGCATAATTTTAAACTACAAAAACTTGAGTTTTAAAAAATTTATTGATGACATAGTTATTAATATTTAATTTTTTAGAAATTTTGCAAGCATAGAGGATATAAGAAGAAAATGTAATCCAGTGGTGGAATTTTCAAAATTCACCCAATAAAAAGATATTGAGTAAGGTTATAACTTTAAACTACAACTAATTTTGAAGCTAAATTTTGTCCATCCAAATTTATATAGTTTTATATATATATATATATATATATATATATAAATAAAGTTTTAATCTATAACATTCTCTTCTTATGAACGTGTTCTTTATTATCAAATCAAAATACCAATCAATTTTTTGTGTATGGAAGGGTTAATTAGACCCCACAAATTAAAGACTTTATCAGTTGAGCTAATTAGAACCCACAAATTAATACAGCTTAAATGAAAAGAAAGATAATATATTATTTTCCAAACAATAGCAAAACCAAAAGCTCAGTCGTGAAATGGAAGGGTTAATAAATAAATAAAAAAGTAAAAAACACGTATAAGACTTGAGAGAAAATTTTCAATAATATCACTAAAGTTCAATAAAATAAAAGAAAAATTAGCTTAAAATAGATGGAAAAAATATTATCATGTAAAACTGAATTTTTGTCAAAGCAAAAAATTATGATACATAATATTATTTAAAATAAATAATAGACATCTATCAAATTTCTTGAATATTCTAGTCATATAATTTTAATTAAAGTATTATTTTAAATTTTATGAAAATTTGATCACAAATTCACCTAAAGTAAATTATGTTAATAATTTAAATATATTTTTTATATAATAATTTTAATGTATTTATAAAGAGTTACATGGCAAAAAAATGTTATATGTTTTTCCTATGGCAGTTAAATATCAAGGTTATTAGAAATTGAGAACACCCAAACACACACTGAGACACGTGTGTGGGGGGGGGGGGTAAATATTGGTCCAATATTAATGTTTACTTATTTATTTGGAATAGTGTCACTATTCATCTGGAATGGTTCCATCTAGTGTCCGTTTGATACCACTTATTTCTAACGACTTATTTTACTATTCAGCTTATTTTTGTTATTATTTATAGGTCATATTGCACTTTTTTGTACTATTTATGTGTCTCACTGTATTATTTCAACTAATTTTTACATTTATTTGCAACACTTTCAGCAAAAAATTTTCAATTTTAGCAAAATAAGTAGATCCCTAACAGACTCCTAATATCAACTTTGCGAGATTTCTTAAAAAATCTTATGTCCGTCATGAATTTAGTCTTTTTTTTTTTTTTTGGGTGCATATGAGTAATTTAAAGAGTGAAAATACACAACTCTAATTTGCTAGGCACATAGATTACAGTACTTCTTCTCTGTGTTGAAGAAGATCATTGTCTCCTTGGAGGTAAACATCCAGGATTCCAGGGGCTTAAATCACCACTGTAAGAGAATAGAAAAAAAAAATTTTTAAGGACATATTGTAAAATATTGGCCTTGATCATATACAAAATTTTAATATTTTTTCTTCTAGTCTAACTTTGTTTTTTTTGGACAAGTATTTTGTCCAATCCATCATTGGATTATACATTTTTCTTGTACATGCTCGTCAAATATCAAGATAATTGGAAATTAGAATCTATATTGTCCATAAATTGTTCAAAATTTAGTGAAGTAACTTTTATGTAGTTTACACTAAGGTTTTAAAAATTTGACCAGTTAAAAAATGATTTGGTGAATAGTAGGTTTACCCAGTTATATAACATAACAAAAACTAGAAAATGATAAAAAGTTTGTAAGAAAAAAAAAATTGAAGAGAATAGGTAATAGGAAATTCAACATATACTAGGTAACAAGTTGTTATTCGATATTATTGGTGGACAAAAAAATAATTTTAGTTGTAGGTTCAAATTAGAACTAGTAATAACTTGCTACCTAAAATTTATTGCAAATTTGTTATAAATGTAGTAGTTGTCATTAATTAAATCAATTCCTATTAAGGGAAGAGAAAGTGCGTCATAGGGCTTAAATGGTGTCGTATGGATTGTTGTTTTAAAACTTTAGAACATTAAAATGTATTCTTGCTAAAAATACAAATTCTTATGACTTACTTTATCTTTGGAGTGCTTTGATAAACTTCTTTGGTTGATAAGAAGTTTCCAAATCTTGCATGATTGATGTAACTAGAAAGTTTTGCACTTCTTGCTCTTTTTGCAGGAACTCCTCTTTTGGTCGTCTCCTTGAGATAGTTTGCTCTCGATACTTCTCTCTTATGTTGATCTCACTAACAAATTTGCTTGAGTGGAATCTTAATTGTGATTCCTCGTTCCCAAAAATTTTTACCCACTATATCTAATGATGCAGAAAATCGTCAATTGTACTCTCGTTTATACTAATAGACGATGACACAGTTGTTCCATGAATCAATTTAAAAAGAAAGACAATAAGTGGATGTAAGGAAAGAACATTGATGTTGTGTTGGTCAAAAACCCTCCAATGATTACGGTAGATTGTGGTGAAAGGATACACTTGCTTTAATCAATCATAGAGTAAGATATGGCTAATACGAGTAAGTATATGATTGTGTACATTTTCTTTTCCTGTTCTGTGGGTTTTATTGTCCTTGTATTCTTTGTATAAATGAATATTCGCATTTATGGGTTGAGAGATATTTGTCATAATTATCAGTCTTTTATCATATTCAATGGTTATTCGTTCGGTGGAGTCTAGGCGTTACTCCTTATTTGTCACTTGTCACTTGCATTCAATGGCATTATGAGATCGTTCGCCTGTCTAATGGGCAACCATTAAAAATTAACACTCATCAACATCTATCACAAGAATCAAATATAATAACAATTGGAATATTCTACGAGCGTGTGTGTTTAAGCTATAATTAAGCTAGTTTAGAGCATTACATTAGTGTGTAATGTGTATAATAAAAATGACTCACATTAGTTATTATATAATTGTGTAAATTTACAAGTATGCTACAGTAACCATATAAATTTACACTAACACTATTTATTTTGCATTTAATTTTTCATTATTTCTTTATGTGTCCCGGTAATAAAGAAAGGGAATAGATAGTGATTGTTGTATGTGAAAAAATAGAAATAATTAAAAATAAAGATATTTTAATAAAATGTGATGTAAAATAGATTTTTTTTTTAGAAGCATTAAAATAGATAATTTAATGTGAGATATTTTAAAAAGTATGTAATATAGAAAAAATAAGTTCTATTGCTAAAAAAAATAATAAAAAAAATTGCACAAGTTGATACAAATGAATTTTAGTGTTTTAAGGCCCGTTTAGTAAGAGATTTTTAATAACATTATTTATAATTTTTAAAAATACATATAAGTAAAAAAATAAAAAATATATATATAATATTATTTAAACACTAAAAACTATTACACCTTCGACAAGGATAACAAACGGGCCTTAATGGTCGGAAAGCTATGAAAGCAGCTAATAAATCGTTGATGGCGTCGGTAAGGCAATTAATCTAGGCATGACGTCTGCACTTGTGTGTGAGTGAAAGCAACAATCAGACTAAGGACAACTCTGCGTCAAGCTTCGTAGGAAAGTCTGAATATTATTATAATTAATTGTATGATATTTTATTTGTATTAAAGTTTTTATTGTTTTGTTTTGTTTTTGTATTAAAAATTTGAAACCGTTGGTTCGCACTGCCTTCCTAATTTCATTTCAAATTGTGTTGTATAACTAGTTAACTACTAGTCTTCTATTAATTTCAAAATTAGTTTATTAGACTCATAGAGACGTAAGCTTTGGTCCACATAGTCACTCTAGGCTGTAGTAAAGTTGAAAGGCGCAAACCCAAACTGCCACTAAAATTCGATAAAAGTATCTGTCAACCCATTCTTTTTCTAAGCTATGCGTTACGTGTGTCGCTGTGAGATATCTGGTCTTGGAAAAGTATACACGAAAACTTCAGTATTTGCAACTGTCATCTTTAGTTGACATAAATATCAATATCAGAATCACCAGCAAGTAATAACAATCCATCACGCACTACGTGCAGGTTATTGTCATAGAATGTGATGCTATTGTCTGCGTTGATGGTCTTAATAGAAAATGGGAGAGTCAGTTAACTAGTTCATTAATTAGCACTATTATTTGTAATTCACTTCAACCTAGGAAAACTGAAAAACTTTCTCTTATTGTAATTTTAATTGGATTAGGAGAGAGCTAAATTTTGCAGCCCATATTGCTGTCAAACTTGCTATTAGGCTTAAAAGCTAGTTTTGTTATTAGAGAAAAGTTAACAAATATCTTTAAAACATTAATTTAAGAAATATTTTAAAAAATTATTTATTAAAAAAAATAATTAATTTTTTATAATTAATTTATTTTATTTTTTATGAAAATAATGTCAAAACACTTGTAAAATAATTTATTAACAATTATTTTAAGAACAATTTATTACGTGGCCTTTGTTATAATAAATGTAAAACCCCTAAAGTTTATCTTGGATGCTTGCCAGGCTGATCGCATTATTGGAGATTCTCAGTTTGATTTAATAAATTTGCAGATTAAAAAAATAAATAAAATCAATCATACATTATGCAGGAGCCAAAGAATTAATTATTAGAGCCTGCTCCTACTCACAACTCAAAAACTGACAATTGTGGGCTCACAAGGAGAGAAGATCTCATGCGCCTCTCTCACAGATAGGTGGACCCAAGCGTCTTGTTGAGAGAGCAATTGCCTCTCACTTGTCAAAATCTCTCTATTTTATACTCTAATACCTTTTTTTCTTTTTCATTGAAGAGAAATAGAAACAAATATTTTCTATTTTTTTAATGTTTTTCCTTAAGACTTAAATATTATAAAAGAAAAATAAGATAGAAAAAAAGAAGATAATTCTACACATTATTTCTTTTTAAATCCGTCTGGATAGTAACAAAAATACACAGTAACAATAACTGCATAACTTCAACAATAACTCCATTTTAATCACTTTCGATGGTAACATTGTGACATATAACAACAATTTTACATATATTGACTAATAAAATCCCTTTGCGTTGAGCAATAATAACACCGTGCTATATCTTTTTTAAAAATTTTAATTTTAATTTTAATTTTTTAAGATTTTAAAAGGGTTAATAGGACAACTATGCCTAATTCGAAGGTAGGCTGCGCCATGGTGATGGGTGAAAGTTGACCTTTTAAAAAAAAAAAAAAAATTCTATTTTTGTTCACTTTTGACAAACAGGTAACTCATATCAGTAACATTTCATCCAATGGCAACTTATGTTACAATGAGTAATGTTACTGATATGAGTTACCCTGCTTGTCAGAAGTGAACAAGAATAGAAAATTAAAAACTTCAAGCTTTTGATCGCAACTAAATGAAACCTTTGGTGGGTGTTATCCCACATTGGTCCCGGGTGTGTGTGTTGCAAGATTTATAAGCCTTGCTTATTCCTTTAAGAGTTAGGCCCTTTTGTTGGGATAAGTATTTGTAAGTCTTGTTGATCTTGCCCTTGCCCTCCCCCTCCCCTATATGTGTAGTAATATTAACTGAAGTTTATCCAAAAAAAAAAAAAAAACTATAGCTTCATCTCTTTTCATGGTAGAATACTAGAATATGATAGGATCACAAAAGATTGCATACCTCAAATACAATGATCGGCTATGGTCATGCTATGTGATAACTCTTTTTTTGGTCAATTTCAAATTTCCTAGCCACTGTGGGCAAATAGCAACAGAGTCAAATGGTAATAACTTTGTCACATCCTGAAAAAGAAAAAAAAGAAAAATGCATTTCTCTAGAATCTTGTATGCGACTATTCTATGTTGTAATATATGCTGTCATAACCCACATAGGTGGGAAAAAATGTCATGACACCCCCCTAAACTTTTATTTTAGTCAATTTAAGACCTAAACTTCACACATTTGCCAAATTGACATCTCCTGTTAGTCTTCCGTTAAAAACTTAATGTAATACACACGTGAACATAAAATTACTCAAATTTAACTGTTTCCAACAGATGAAAAGAGAGAAACCCAAGGCTGTTTTGATTGAGAGACATGAGAAATTATGCAATCCTCATGGTGGACCACGTCACTTGTCTACAATTCCACTAAAAAAATCTCACTTGTTTAAAATTGCTAAGTCAGTAATCAATTTTTGTTTTTAAAAAAATTCCGTCTCAGCAATTTTAAACATGTGAGTCTTTTAGTGGAATGGTGGACCATGTCACTTGTTCACTACAAAGATCTTATAATTTCTCGAGAGATAGAGAGAGAAATCTAAGAGAGAGAAGATCAAACTAGACCACCATTCGTGGTCCCGCTGCAGATCACATCGATCTTGAGTCTCTCATCCACTCCATTGGGGGCTCAAAATACAAACTTATTCCACCGACAAACTTAGGCTAAGTGAAGCCAAGTTTGTAGCGGTTAAAACTCTCACAATTCCTCGAAAATATTACTAACAAACTAATTCTTAATCTATTGATTGTTCATTTGCAAAGCTATGCCAAACACCGTGACCTTCACCAACTAAAAGTATAGGTCAACACCTCGTTTACAAGAAAAATACCTGACAACCACTTAAATCAAAACTTGGGTATTTCAAAACATACCAAGTTTCTTGCAATTAGAATGGGAATAAAGTTAAAAGGCAATATTTATTTTCTAACCACTTTTATGTAACAAAGACCAAAACTAGGTGGCAAACACCTAGGGACGAATCCAAGATTTCAAGTTGGGGGGGGAGGGGGGTTGGAGATAAGCGAAAAAAAAAATTTTAAATACGCATCCATATAGTATTAATAAATTATCAACCAAGACAAATACTTAAAAATCATTGTTTCTTAATATATTAAGATACAATCATCTACCAACAAAAGCAAAAGACACGAAACACTATTGTTTCTTAATACAATCATCTATGAAAAGGGAACTCAACGCTCTTTCAAATCTTCAAAATCATTTACGATTAAATCCAAACTAAATGTCGAAGCTCTATCCTTTTCAATGTATAACATCAAAGAGTCCGTCAAAAAATCATTTTCCATTTTGTTTTGAAGGTTAGTTTTGACAACTTTCATAGCTGAAAATGCTCGCTCTGTAGTAGCAGTAGAAACTGGAAGAGTAAGTACAAGTCTCACCATTCTATAAACAAGTTTGTAGTGTTCTGAATTTCTAGTTCTCACTAACCATTGACACAACTCAGATAAACTTTTCAATTTTTTGAACCTTAGATCCTGGACTACATTATGCTTAAAATGATAAAGCTCCTTCTCTAACACTTGTTTGTCACAATCTATGAAATCTTGTTGATAGAAATTCTTTACCAACAAAAAAAGATCACTACTTCTGAAAGATTTTAATGCCTCTCGAGATTCTAAAGCTGAGCTAAGCCTAAGTAACTCCATTGCATCTTCCTTAAACCGATGATTTAGTTCTTGTCGTCGAGAATCTATTGCAGAATAAAAAATATTTACTCAATAATGATGCTCAATTGTAACGTTATCTTGTTGATTACAAGCTCAAGCTCGACCTCGCCTCGCAACATAACAAGCATTCATATCTAGGACATCAAAGCAATGCTTCTCACAAAATGATATCACAATGGTGAGCAAGCCATCCTATCCATCATCTCTAAATTTTTGGATAAGTGCTTTAGTAGATGAAACTAAATGCATGGCATTTAAAATGTCTTGAGATTGGCTTTGCAAAGCTTGACAAAATTTATCAGTGATTTTCATAGTTTCCTCCTCAAGATGCAAGATGAAGACTGTTGAGGACAAATTTTTCACACCACATGGCTTCATTTCATTGGCGACCTGCACCACGTCAACACTATCTTGAATTTTGGGAAAATCTCTTCTAAAGCCCAAAAGAGCCCATATTTACACAAAAAATGCGTCAAAGCCCATGGCTCAAGCTCAAAGCACATCATCTCATTTTTGGCTCATAATCCAAACTCATAAGTCTCATCGGGGGAATTTTGGGAGTCGTGGTTTGGAGGGCCAAGAAGTATGTTCAATAAAGCTCTAGTGGTTCAAAGTTAATAAAGGAAAGCATGTTGCTTGGCATGTTTTTCCCAATTCCCTAAACTCTGACGGGTCAGTGTGCAGTAGGTAACATTTGGTAAACCTCTCATATCACATAACACTTAAAATGATAAAACTCTCCATGCTTTTTACATAAAAATTAATGTCCATCATATAATATAAGTTTTAAAATATAATTATATCATATTATTATTTGCAAATAAATCAATTCCAAGCACATGGCTAAATATATATTAGTATTTCATATCTAGCATTAAATGCTCTCTTTACTCTCCAAGATTTGGTTAAAATACAAAAAGACCATAATTAAATCTCTAAAACTTCATAAAATATCAACCAACAAGTCTATTACTTTCCAAAATTATATATGGACTAAACATATAATTTTTCCAAAAGAGGAAACTTAGTCCAAAATACCAATAACAGCTCCAGCGAAAGCTACAGCAGCTCCAGCGAAAGCTGCAACAGCTCTAGCGAAAGCTGCAGCAGCTTCTGCACAAGCTGTAACAGCTCCAGCGGAAGCTGCACAAGTTGTAACAACTCCAGCTAAGCTACAGAAGCTCCAGCAGGTTGACACATGTCCTAAAAATGACATCACTTACTCATTAATGCCTAATCTCAGCAGCTTGCTGTCATACCCACAGAAACAAGAGGGTCCCATAAAGATTATCTTACCATTTTTAGCTAAACCGTGAATTTAATACCAAATATTTTCTCCTCCAAGCAAAATGTCATTTGGATGATATCATTCAGCTGTGACAGCTGTGATTGATAGTTGCTACAGCTATAACATCAGCCTTAATGTCCCTAGCTTTCTTCTTTCGGCTAAAAGAACAAGATCCCTCTAATGAGACCACTTACCTTGTCAAGGACTTTGCCTTATTTGCTGAATTCCCCTTCAACTAGTTTTGATCTAGTTACATAACTTGACTATATATAAAGAGGACCAAGCTACACACTAAAAGGGGGATCCATCTCTTTCACACTCCATTATCCTGAAACTTCTTCATTTTGCTGCCCAAAAATACATCTCCATCTCATTTTTTATTTCTCATACAAGATCTCCCTCCTTAGAAAGCAACATAATCAATGTCACAACACAAAAAATAACTCCAGCAGCAGCTCTTGCTACATTTAACCTTCATATTATTTATCTCACACTTCCATATATTTTCCAAACACGTTCCCCACAAAATACCCACACATACTTCTCATACATCTTTAAATTTCATATATCTCAAAGTATACATATACAAGATCCATGTCCAACAAAGTATCAACATATAATTTCCATACATATTACAAACACTATATCTCACAATATACACATATTTCTTACCATCTCCACATATCTTAAAATATATCAAACACTCTTCCAAGAACTTATTACAAAAAGCTGTTTCTTATGAAAGGTAAAAACTTATAAAATCAAAAGCCTTCCTTATGAAAGGCAATATCACTCATATTTGACTAAAAACTAAAAGAGCATTACATGGGGAAAGTCATTTAAGTGTATGATGAAAGGGGATAAACTTAACCAACCTATGCACACGGCTGGACCCTCTCTCTCTTTCCAGTTGCACCCATTTTTCCCCTTCAATTATGAAGTCATCATGGAAGGACTCATAATATCATATCGTATCGCTGGACTCGTTTCATCACTCTGCTGAAATGTCTAAGTCCACTGCTGTCCTATGGCTGAAGCCCCAAACTATGAAGATAAGTCATTATATTTTCCCTTCAAACTTATATTATTAAGTATATTTTGTTCATTATCATTATACCACTCAACTAACGTCAATATACTGCTAGAATCTTATTAGCTCATTAACACTATAAGGCTAGAGCCACAAACTATGAAACTCACTAATATTATACGGCTGGAGCCACAAATCACATGAAGAATAAAGTGGTACTACACAACTAGAGTCAGAAACATAAAAGATAAGTCAATATTTTCTCTATCTTTGAAATTACATTATTAAGTATATGTCAACTTATTATCATTTTACCCTTATCTCACCATTTAATAAACATGGTCTCACTAGTACTTCATTAATGAACATACATATTAATAAATCAATCTACCACCATCGCACTTATATTATTTGGACATGAATCAACATTGGACACATATTATTTGGACATGAACCACCATTAGACATATATTATTTGGACATAGACCATTGATGGACATACATTACTTGGACATGGACCATTATCGGACATACCTTATTATGTTAAACATGAACCATGAACCGCAATTGGTTATGGACTATTGGACTCATCCCATTATTAGACATTTGATACCTAATTAATTATTTTCTAATATCGAACATCACTTAATATACATAATAATAACGTATCAACTCAACATTTAATCAAAGCTATCATGCAAAGCATATTATTTATTTATTTATTCCAACCATTATCATGATTCAAAATCTTTGGGCTTTATCTGTTTTGTAGGCTTAAAAATATACCGGAAGCCATTAGTCTATGCAGCCCAATGTCGAGTTTCGGGTTGAACTCTCCAAAACAAATTCGGGCCTAGCAAAGTCACACCAAAGATACGTGGCTATGCACAAAAAACAGCCCCCAACAAAGACAAATTCAAATGAAGTTAAACCATCATAAGCTGACTCTGCTTCTGCCCGATGTTCTCCATCACTTACATCATCAATTATATTCAGTAAAACTTCAACTGTTGAAATAAACATCCTTAATAAACTAGAAACTGATCTAAAATTTGAACTCCAACGTGTTTCTATAGGTCGTCGTAAAGTGCCAATTTGATTAAGTCCACTTCCAGTCTCAAGCTCTTCAAGATCAATCAAACGTGCTATTTCATTAGCATTGACAACTTTCAATTGCTCATTACACTTGCATGAAGCATTAACAATTTTGAAGCATATGGGCAATCATTCAAAATCAAAGCTTGTAATCCATTCCACATACCTCTTATGTTGCTTGCTCCATCATATTCTTGCCCTTGAATATTTTGTACATCTAAGCAATGTTGAGATAACAAATAAGCCGCAGTGTCAACAACATGAATAAGCCCAAAAAAACGTTTTTTCATAAATTCTTCTGCATCAACATATCTAAAAACCACAGCCATTTGCCCTTTTATGGACTCATCACGAGCTTCATCAACCATTATGAAAAAATTTGCATTATTAATTTCTTCCTGAAGCCTTCTTCACTTTGGCTGAGAAAACATATAGAATTTCCTTTTGAATCCTTGGTGATGTGTAGGTTGCATTTTTTGGGAGTTTTTCTATTATTTTAGCAACCTTCTCATTCCAAAAATTCACAATACCCAATGATTCAAGAAAGTTCCCATGATTTAATGAACAAAAAATTTCATCTCGACCTCTAAAAACTATAGCTTGAAAGGCAAGATGTCGGATGATAAAAACTGAGGCTTTCAGTTGCAATCGATTGTTTGCAATTTGTTCAGTAGTGAAATGATCAACTACCCTTTTGTAAATTCTGCCATTGGTTCATCAAATCCTTACACATTTGCTTGGCAACTCTATGAGCTGAGTTAGGATCTTTTCTTATATGACCTTGAAAATAACAATTTTTGCCCCCAATTTTTTCTCAATTTCTAAATCCACCATCAGTCAATGTATTTTGTCCCACAACCCCATTTGGATTATGAAAGAAAAAGCAGGGTAGGCAATATGCTCCATCTTTCGTAGGAGAATATTCAAGCCATGTTGAATTATATTCAAACCAAAAAACTTGAAAGCTACGATTGTGCTTTCCCCTTTTTTTGTATGCCCGTCAAATTTCATCAGGTTGCTGCGGACCATTTTTAATGTAAGCTCGTTGAATTTCATCACGTTGATTAACATGATATTTCCATATTTGTGTTGCGTGTTCTGGGATCATAATCCAAAGAATCAAGATCAACTTTTTGAAATTGTGTTTGAGAGATATGGTTATTTCCAGAATTGGGATATCGGCATTTTCTGGAATTAGGGAATGAATATTTCTTGAGATTGGAACATCGACATTTTTCAGAATTGGAGAATGAATATTTTCTAGAATCGGAATATCCACATTTTTAAGAATTGGAATAGCAACATTAGTTGTTGGCAATCCTACGTTGACTTCGGAAGAATTTAAACCTTTTCTTTTGATAAAATCAAGCATTGTAGTTGATTTTTTTTCATGATCTACAAATAAAATAAGAATCATATAAGAATCACTGTTATTTTCTTAAATTTGTGTGACAATTTTCTATATTATATGATTTTTTTTTTCTTTTTGTCTTTGGTCTGCCTTTATTTATGTCTTTATGTTGTCTCCATCTTTCTGACACTGACCCACTAACCCAATGAATCCCATTATTGACACTATAAAATTATTCCGTTTTCTGCACTACTAAAAAAACTTTTATTAACTTTACCTTCTTTTTTTTTTTTTTTTTTTGTCACTTGTCCGTTGTCCCTATTATGCCCAACTACCAGTCAACAAAGAAAAAACTAATCTCTACAAACTCTACTCTCTCTCTCTCTCTCTCTCTCTCTCTCTCTCTCTCTCTCTCTTATTTATATAATACAAAAGAGAGAGTCACAAACACAGAGTAACAGAGAGTCACAAAGCCAAAAAGGCACAAAAAAAAAAAAAAAAAAAAACCACAGGCAGCACAGATTCAATTTACAATCACCAACATCAGTTCATCACTCATTAGTAAAAACGCAAACATGAAACACCATAAGTCCACAGACCACAAGCACAGTTTCTGTTCACAAACATTTTATAGGTTTTGAAGGAAAAGATAGATTATATACCTGTGAACTGTGAAGGCTGGAGCAACAAAGCTAGGCTGGACAGATTGAGTAGGAATGGCAACGGGTTGGGTTCGGGCCGGGTTTTTTCATACCCGGACCCGACCCGCGGGTCTAGACCCACGACCCAGACCCGGCCCGATTATTAATCGGATTTTTTTTTCTGAAACCCAGACCCGCCCTGTTGGGCCCCGTTTAGCCCAGCTTGATTTGGGCCAAGCAGCGGCCCAAATTGTGGCCCAACCAAAAAAAAAAAAAAAAAGGACTCAACGGCGCACACATGCAAAATCTAGGTTGTGTTTGTGTTTTTTTTTTTTTGCTGAATGGTTGTGTTTGTGTTTGTGTTTATGTAATGAGATTTTCAGATATACAATTATACATATAAAAGCATAAGGAAATATTGAAAATGTTTCTGGCAATGCCTTTTTTTGTACTTTGTATTTGACATATACACATAAAGCCCACCATATACTGTCTGAAGAGAGGCTGAATGCCACGAGACCTGAAGAAGAACTCAACGGCGTCGTTGTGTCCGCCATTGTTGTGCCATACAATCTTAAAAAAAAAAAAAAAAAGTTCCCTTTCAAACACAGATTCACAAACACAGATTCACAAACATAGATTTACAGATTCACTAACACAAACTTAGATTTGAGAGAAAACATGAACAAAAAAAAAAAAAAAAGAACCCAAAAAAAATATTGGAGAACTCAATCCAGTTGATCGGCGGCTCTATCTCCGATGATCGGCGGTGAGCCTCTCTACCTGTCACGACCTAAACCTCGCACATCTCTCTCCAATCTAACCTCCGTGCTTTAAGTAGCTGCCCCTATCATGACTTGGCTTGAGAGAAAATGAGACAAAATTATTGAGAGTGAGGTGAGAGTACTGAGAGAGGCGGCTGGAGTAAAAAAGAGAAATGAGAGAAAATGAGTTAGGGTTTGACATAAGTTTTATATATATATATATATATATATATATATATATATATATATATATATGTAGGTATTTTAGTAATTTTTCTTTACTTGTAAATGGGTCGGGTCGGGTCGGGTTCGGGCCGGGTTTTTACCAAAACCCGGACCCGACCCTATTCTTTATCGGACCGGGTAAAACCCGACTCATTAGGATCGGGCCGGGCCGGGTAACCACGGATCGGGTAGAAATTGCCATCCCTAAGATCGAGCAACTACCGACGACGGCAAGATGGGTCTCGCATGGGCAGCGGCGATAGCTGACAGGGAGACTCTTGCGTGATGACGTGGCGGCGTGGGTACTGGGTAGCAAGATGGGTCTCGCAAGCGTGGGTGTGGGCGGCAGCGTCACGGCATGGATCTCTCTGAGTACTCTCTATCTTTTTATCTCGCCTCTCTATCTCTCTTTCTCGCCTCTCAAGTCTCACTTTCCTTTTTTTTTTTTCCCTTCATTTTTCACTTTCTCCGTTTGGTTTTAGACTATTGAAAGCTGAGGGTTTTTTTTTTTTAATTAATATTTACATGGGTCATGAGCTCTTGCCTCCTGGGCTGGCCGGCTGGGCTAGGGATTCATGATTTTTGGGAGGGGGGCCCGAGCTAAAAACTAAGGGGGGCCCAAGCCTTTTTTTTTTTTTTTTTTTTTGAAAATTTTACTTGCTAATTTTTTTTGGCCCAGGGGGGGCCCGGGCCCCCTTAGGCCCCCACATAGGTCCGTCCCTGCAAACAACAACGAAGAACGCCAACCATTAAAACCATTTCGTGAAACATTTTATGAAATGTTCGCAATATAAACTTATCTACCCATGAACAGCACCGTCGAGACTAGGACTAGTGCCTTCAGCTGCAAGACCACGATCTCTGACTCTGATGAGATGAACGGTGGGTTTAGTTTGATTTTCTCTCTCCTAAAAATCTCTCTCTTAGTGTCCATTTGGTAAAGATTATTTTTAACAACTTATTTTACTATTCAGTTTATTTTTGCTACTATTTATGGGTTCCACTGCACTTTTTGGTACTATTCATGGGTCCCACTGTACTATTTCAACTAACTTTTACCTTTATCTACAGTATTTTTAACAAAAAGTTTTAAGTTTCAGCAAAATAAGTGGATCCCAAACGGATCCTTAAAATTGCCTTGGTTTCTTTCTCTTCATCAGTTGGCTTATAAACAGCAGACTAACAAGAGGGGTCAATTTGGCACACGTGTAAAGTTCAAGTACTAAATTGGCTGAAATAATATTTCAAAGGGTGTTATGACAACTACCTCAAAGTTCAAGGGGTGTCATGCCATTTTTCACCAATTAGTTGTTACTCATGGTGATGCTTGCTACTAAAGCAAGGCACACAAAATCCATAACAATATAAGAGAATCTAAAAGCCTAAGAATGGTGGAGAGAATAAGAGTTTCTTTATATATATATATATATATATATATATATAGGGCAAGCTTGGTTGGCTAGGTCATACCCATTAATGGGTGACTTAATTGGCAAGCTTGGCTAAATCATACGCATCCAATTAGGCATGTTCACGAGTCGAGCCAAGTCGATTTTGGACCTAACCCGAACCCGACTCGTCAATGTCGGGTGGAAGGCGGGGTGACCCAAAATCAACCGCTGATGTCAATTGGTCGAGTTGGTTTCGGGTTTGGGTGGTGCTCTAGTCAGTTTCGGTCAATGCTAAAGTTTGCCGGAAACTACAAATCGTCGTCGGAAATTGTAAAACTTTGTAGAAATCTGCAAATATTTCACCAGAATCTGCAATTTTTCGTTGAAATTTGCTGTGATTTGGCTGGATCTGGCTAAATCCCATTAAATCTAGTCGAGATCTTACCAGATCTAGCTTGATCTTGCCAAATTTGGCTAGATTTCGTATATGGCTCCGGTCGGGTTTAGGTGGCTTGGGTTTTGGAGAAGAAAACCTGCCACTCAACCCCCTGATGTCGATTTTTGAAAATGGAGATCGTCGCCGATCGACTAAAGCTTCGGTTCGGGCTGGAATTAGGTCAACGTCAGATGGTTTGGCCAGATTTTCAGGCTCTAGTTGGGTCTGGACAACCCTTCATCCAATAGTAACTTTACCCAAACCAAAAACTTTATTATTTAATAGAATTTTTTATTCTTATTTTTACTATAACATTGTCCCAATAGAACAACTATGTCAAAGCTGACTACAGGGTTTGCCATGTCGCATGCTAACCTGATTTTAATTTTCGACGCTAACATGAAAATGGATAATTATTAGGTACTCCCGGAGTACCATAAATGCGTACTCCCTCCTTTCACATGAATAGTGGGTTCCACCATGAATTTAATTAATAGGACCCACCATTCATGTGAGAGGATGGAGTATGTATTTATGGTACTCCGGGTGTATACAATAATTTTCCCATGAAAATATCTGTCATATTTAATGGTAATTCACGTCGTAATATGCAATAACTTCAAGACTTTGTGGCTTAGTCCCAAAATTTGTTGCAGCTCTAATTGCTATGTTTTATTTTAAGGTGGTACATATATATATATATATATATATATATATATATATATATATATATATTTATATCTTTTTCATAATTTTCGACCACTTTAGGTAAATAGCAAGGTCACCGATAATATTATCTTTGTCATATCTAATGGTTGTTATAAAAAAAAAAATGTCACATATAATGGTTACTTAAGGGCCTGTTTGGTTTCAAAAAGTGTTGTATTCACTTTTCATTTTCTTTATTCTATATTCAAATTCTGAATTTAAATATAGAAAAAAAAAACACTTATTTTCATATTTAATAGTGTTTGGTAAATTATTTTGAATACATAATTTGGAAATAGAATACATCATATCCGAGTTTCGTCATTATTTTTTAAAAAAATGTAACTTTTCTCGCCCACACATATCTCATCACTAAAAAAAATTAACTTTTTGTTTTCACAATTTTTACGAATATGCCAATGTATTCTTATTCATAGAAAATGAAAACCATGAAAAGCTGTATTTATATTTTGTATTTAAATCCGACTTTCAGGATACTGAAAATGAGAAATAAATAAAAATGCTAAAACCAAACTAGTTTTTTATTGGTAGGACCCACTAAAAAACTGAAAACAAAAACAAAAATTTTTTTTTCTCCAGTTAATCAAACAGGCCCTAAGTCATTTTAAGCAAAAACTCTAGATAATTTTATAGCATTTTTAAAACGTTTATTTTATTTTATTTTATTTTTAAATGTTAGTCTATGATAGGGTCCTAATAGGAAAAGTCATGTTAAATCTAAGAGCATTCACGATGGGAATTGTAAGTGCCATATGTTAGCAATATTTAGCATCAAGCCTCAAAAGTACACAACAGCTGGCCTGCTAAACTTGTAAAATTGTAAATTTTTTAGGCATTGTGCTATAGTACCCTTGTAAATGTATGATGGTACTGTAGCACAATGCCAAAAGATTATATTAATATTTTATTCCTAAATATCAGGCTTTTCTCTCTCATTCACACGGTCTCTCATCTCTTTTTCTCCATCACTAAAGCCTCACCAAGCCTCTCTTTCTCTCCATCACTGAGCCTCGCCGTCTTTTTCTTGTCTCCCTCACTCTTTCCAGCGCCATTTTCGGGGTATTTTTTGTGGCGAGATTGGCATGGTATGGTGGTTTGCGGCGGTACGTTCTTGGGTTTCCGGTGTGGTTGTGGGTTTGTTGGATTCTCTAGGCGAGATTGGCGTGGTCAAGGATCTGGTAGTTGTTGTGGCGGTGAGATCGGTATGGTTGTAGGTTTGCAAATCAGATTTGGTTGTGGGTGGTGATGGGTTTACTAATCCATTTTGGCCATGGGTTTGGGGCTAAGTTTTGGAGGTGGATGTAACACCCCAAACCCATACCAAGGATTTGGATGCATAACCTGTCTTAGAAATAATCAACAATAATATAATGGAACAGAGTGTAATAATTATCCTCAAATAAACATCTATCCATCATCATATTTCCTTATAAATTCGTAAAACACAAAATCCTCCACAATAAAGTCTATAAATACAATCTCAAAATAGTTCCACAATGTTAAACTCATTGTCCTGAAGAAATTTTATTAAAACAATTCACCAACTAACATAGCTCCAAACGAAGTCATCAATCTAAGGCTCCACTGATCTACCACCAAAAGACACTCCATATCTCTAATCTGAAAGGGTGGAAAAAGAGGTGAGCTAGTGGCTCAATAAGAGACTACATAACATGAGGATGTCCTCCAAAACAAAACATTAGTATCATTGAAAAAATATAGTCTTCACGATACATTTACAGATAGTTTAAACAGTAATATAATATATTCTATAAAACTGTTAAAATAAAACATTTCGCTATAACGCTGTAATCATTAATAAAATAATAACCACGTTAATATGCCAATATGCACCAAATAGGTGGAAACAATTTATTATGAAAAATAAACAATTTTTCACTTACACAGATCAGTAGCAACAAAACAGTGGTTCAATATGGAAAATATTAGTCAAACACAGACGAAAGCTGCTAAACACTCGGTGGGTGATTCCTATGGGAACAATAACACTAACCTCAAAGAGGCAACACTAGCTCCAAAGAGCAACAATAACACTGCACCACACCACACTAACACTACTTCGGCCGAAGACCAACACTTAACCCTGTGTTGGCAAAGGTTGCAGACTGTCTAGTTGACCGTTTAAAACATTCTTGACATATATAGATTCATAATAATATATAATAAATAATAAAATTTGAGTATGTATAAAGCACTAACAATGGTATAAGTTTTTGAACTTCACTTTTGCAATTATGTATATATATATATATATATATATTTTTACCACAAATGTATATATATGTATATATATATATATATATATATATATATATATATATATACGTCTTGAGAGACGTCATGTGCTGTAGTATACTTACCTCTAGTTGCTAACCCAAGCTTCACTTTAATCGCACGAAACGACGTCAACTAGAACCTAAATAAAAATTAAATAACTCAATGAGGGCAGATTTTGAATAATCACAAAGTCCTTTGATAAAACAATTCCTCAGCCACTAAGAAGATTGGCAAAATTAAAATTTAACATCTCCTTCTAATAAACCCCCACCTATTCTAGATTATAAATGCAAAGTATACCCTAAACTAACCCCTAATATACCTATATATATATATATATATATATATATATATATATATAAAAACACGTAATCCACCTGATGAAAACCACCCAAAGACATCTAATATCACAATTCTCCTTTTCGGCCAACAACGTGAATGTGAAAGTCAAGCAGAAACCCAATTCGGCATCAATACAATTGATATTCTACTCCTATGCACTAATATTACAATTCTAAAAAAAAACTCTGGACCAGCAAGAATACGAAAGTTCCCTTAAACAACAAAAGTGACCGGCGAAAAACAATGGCTTGCAAAGATTAATGTTTTACCTCAAGTGCAAAATAAAGTTGCTGGCTGCCTCAGGTAGTGCACAGCCTCCAATCCTTTCAAATGAGAAACCCTAACTCTAGTCTTAATATTTATACGCTAATTACTGCTTCTTTTTATTTATTTATTATTATTTTTTTTTTCACTCTTGCCTTTCACATAGGAAACCCTAACTTTCAGCTTTACACGTTAAAATTGTTCCCTACATTGGCTGAAATTTTAAATTAGAATACACCACAAAATAACCACTTACGTTACCCCTTATTATTATTATTATTATTATTATTAAAGAAATCATAATATAAAATAATTATCTCCTCCAAAATAAATTAAGCAATTTATCAAATCCACTCTCTAGAAGCAATTAAATTAAATTTTAAGTGAGACGGGTGTTACAGTGGATCGTAGTGGGATCAGTGTGGTAGGTCGTGGGTTGTGATGGCATGGTGGGTCTAGGGCTAAGTTTGGTGGGTTTGCTTGGTGGGTTAGGTGGGTTTGCTTGGTGTTTCCCGTGGTGGCTCTGTGATATGGTGGTTGTTGGTTGTGTTGTTGATGGTGGGTGGTGGTTGTATTGTTGATGGTGGATTAGTGGGTGATGGTGTTGTTGATGATAGATCAGTGGGTGGTGATTGGAAATTTTGGGTGGATAGGTGGGTGGCTTTGTTCTTGATGGTTGGTTAAGTTTTTGTGTTGGGTTTGTTTGGGGTTTGGGATGAATTTTTGTATTGGTTTTTTTTTTTTTTTTTTTTTGATAGACTGTGTTGGGGTTTTGGTTCTTCACGGTGGTGATGGAGGTGATTAGAGAGAGAGAGAGAGAGATAAATATATTTTATTGTGTAAATATATTATTTTAATGTATTGAATAAGAAAATAAAAGTTGAGATGTTGGGTGTGTTATAAAATGGTATGGACTAGCTTACCACTTACCAATCACCATTAAACACTTGATACCCAAATTTGGTGCAACTCTTGTTCCAGCTTTCTAGAAGCTAATCTTGGTATAATCTTCGATCTGTTTAAAGTAGGAAGAGAAAATGAAGGTGGCAAGTAAAGAATGACAAAATATAATGGAATACATAACATATTAAGTAAAGAAGAATAAGTAAATATTTTATAAGAATTACACCTCAATCTCAATCTACTTAACGTTGGTAGACATAGAAAAATGGGCGGGTCGGGTCAAGTTAAGTTCGGGTCAGGCCAATCGGGTCAATGGTCAAAACAGGTCATTTTTAAATGGGTCAATCGGGTTGCGGATCAATCGGGTCGGGTCAAAAAATTCTAACTCGTTTTGCCATGTCTAGATTGAAGCCACACCTCACGGGCTGCCTTGCACTCCTAAAACATATGTCCACTAGTTTCCATGCCCGACCCACAAGCCTCACATAAAGCCTCATCTTTAACCTACCGATGGCACAGGTTTGCCTTCATGGGGATGATGTTTCTGCATACTCTCCAATAAAAAGTCTTTATCTTATTTAGCATATTCAAACCCCAAATTGTCCACAAAAAATTCTTGTAATTTTCCCTATTCGAAGATTCACTAGTGCTCTTCACAACTTCAGCTAGTGCAATTTTATAAGCACTACAAACTATAAATTTGCCATTTGGAGTGTATGCCCATACTAGTTTATTAAGGGAGGAGCGAGAACTCAATGGTATGCCTAGGATGGATTGAGCATTATTTGGGAGGAAGATTTTACTCACCAACTCCGCTCTAAGGGTTCAATGAGTGTACTCACCCTTGAATCTGGTGGAATAGTATTAGGCCTAAACATCACGCTAAAGGAGGATGGTCCATGTAGCCATTTGTCATTCCAAATTCCAATCGAGTTTCCATCACCCACTTGCCATCTACAACCTTGCTTTACCAATTTCTGAGCTGCCATTATCCTCTTCCACATATACGATGGTCGAAGTCCTAACTCTTCTCCAAGGAAATCACTTTCCGGAAAGTAGCGAGCTTTAAGAACTCGATGAGCCAGTGATATTGTATGTGTTTGGAGCCTCTAGCCCTATTTATCTAAGAGTGCGAGATTAAAAGCCTTGAGATCCCGAAAGCCCAAGCTGCCCTCTTCCTTTGATGTACAAACTTTGTTCCAATTAAGCCATGTCACCTTAGTTTTATCATTTGTTTGTCCCCACCAAAATTTTTGAGCCATTCCGCTCATCTCATCACATAAAGTATTAGAGAGTTTGAAAACACTCATAGTATATGTAGTAATGTAGGAATAGTTTGAGCCACTGCTTTAATCAAAATTCCCTTCCCTGCACTCAATAATATCTGAGGCAAGATTCAAGCTAAATAACAGGAACAACAGGGTAACACATTATCATAACTTCGAACTTTGTGAATATATATATATATATATATATATATATATATATATATATATATATATATTCACAAAAGGATTATGTTATGTGTGTCAAATCCAACAACGAATTCCACCCCGTCAAGTGCTAACAGATTTCATAATTTTTGATTTCACAATTTTTAGTCACGGCAAGGTTACAAATGCTAGTAATCACATTAAATCAAATGGTAGCTTACAACCAATGAAGGTTGGCTTGAGTGGAAGGGGCTCTGGTCGCTTAAGCAAGTGGTCTAGGTTTCGAACCCTTGTGGATGTAGCAAACTTTCTTGGGAGAAGTACCTGCCTTGGCACCTGACTGTACCTCGAAGGATTAGTCCTGGGATAAAAACCTGAGGACACCTTGGGAAACCAAAAAAAAAAAAAAAATGATAGCTTACATCACATTTTGTAGCAACTCCATATAGCGTATTTAAAAATTTTAGACTTTGCTAGGGTCTCAAAAGATTTTGTGGCAATTAAATTAAATGGTAAGATGTACCACATCGTAAGATAACCCCAATTTTCTTTTATCAAAAAAAGATAACCCCTATTTTTTTTAATACCTTCTTGTCACCACTAATAATTTTTTTTTTTTTTTTTTTTTTGGATAAGACCACTACTAATAATTAGTAATAGGGATATGCATGACTGTAAATAATAATAAAATTAAAGGTAACCGTGGTGCAAATAAAAAAAAAAATTAAAGTTAGACATTGTTGTAATGCAAAGTATTGGACATACCATTATTTTAAAAACAAGGCATTGGACATACAAGATGCACGTTTTTTTCCCAAAAAAAGAAAAAAGAAAAAAAAGATGCACATGTCCAACTATCGCCAATCATAAAACAATTCCTGCTGATATTGACAGTTTATATGAATAAATAGAAGCCTTTTTATCAGATGAACCTATTGATTCACTTAATATGCAATCACAATTATTGGGACACCATTAAAATTTGAGTGTAAAAGAGATGTGGGATACTATTATATATTGAACAATTTGTCCATTAGATTGAAGGATGAAGTTCATATGAAGGATATTTCCATAATAAATGTGATTTAAAAATTTGTGGGCTCCCACTTCCTTTAGATAAAATAAATAAATAAATAAATAAAAGTTTTCTTATTCTAGTTTTTAGGAAGGCAATTCCAACGAGACGCATCGTCATTCTTGTTTGTCATGGGCTCACAGGCCCTTATCATCAAATCCAAGCACATACCTTTAGTAACAAAAAGCCCATAATCCTCTTCTTCCATTCCAACAATCCACAACGAAAGATCTCAAGCCCAACAGTGGGGTGTTTACTTCACAAACACGCACACAAAAGGGGTAATATTTACTAAGTGAAAATACCATTTTGGGATAGGTTCATTCATTTTGATAGAAATTAATTAGGTGCATGTTATTTTCAACTTGTAGTTAATTCAGTCCCTACCATCAATTCACTAACAGAAATTGACAATAAGTTAAAATAATAGAGCTAATGGAAATATAGAGGAGCATACTGTCAACAGGGAAGGCCTCCAAACAAAAGAATGGTTGCCATTAAAAAACTAAATTCTACAAGCCAGCAAAAGCCACAAGGAGTGTTCGGTAGGTTTAAATCCTCCTTTTGTTTTAATAATTTTTTTTTAAGAAGAAAACTGCAGATATTAAATTAAAAAAAGTCAGCCAAAATCAGCTAAAGTTACAGAAAGGAGGTGTGGAGGAACATCCTCCATCTACATTCCACATTGACCGCTGATATGTCTTTTAAATTATAGAAAGATATGTTCCAAAATATACGGGAACTTATTGTAGCTAATAAATTAAAATTATTAAGGAAAAAAATATTACTAAAAATGGCAAAAACACAAATTTCAAGGGCTAAATGATGGAATTTTCCTAAAAAATGACTTTTTTTTTTTTTTAATACAAAATAGAATTCTTTTCTAGCCTAATCTAAGTGTCCATTCGGTTAGAGGAGTGGAAAAGTGGGAGGATGGAAAATATTTAATTTTCCGTCTTATGTGTTCGGTTGAAGGGGTGGAAAAGTGAGAGGGTGGAAAATTCTTTTGTTTGGTTGGAGAGAAAAAGGGAATAATGAAAAATGTAATTTATATAAATTGACTATCATACCCTTGTTACATAATATGTAAGAAATCGATTTATTTGTATTCATTAAATAATATAAAATTTATCACATCATATATATAAATTTATATTATTATTTTTATTATTATAATGTAAAAATTAGATCAGGTTACATTAAAAAAAAAAAAAAAAAAGAAGAGAGAAGAGAAGGTTCAAGACACATGGAAAAGAAGAAGAAGAAGAACGTTCATCAAGTCACGTTGAAAAAAAAAAAAAAGGTTCAGGTGGTCAAGTTGAAGAAAAAAAAAAGAACAACGTTCATCAGGGTAACGTTGTAAAAAAAAAAAAAAAAAAAAAACAACAACAACAACAACGTAAAAAAAAAAAAAAAAAAAATCACATTGTAAAAAAAAATGTTGAAAAAAAAAAGATAGGAATAAGGCATTTTTATAAAAGTGCTGCTATAGAACTTTTTTCTCCAGATTTTCCTTCCGATTTGGAAGGAAAAAAAATGTGAGCCCGAAGAAAAAACTTTCTCCCGAGTTTTCTCTCTTTCCTATTTTCCTTCCCAAAACAAACAGTGAAAAATAGTATTTTTCATCCTATTTTCCTCCCTTTGTTTTCCATTCTTCCTATTTTCACTCCAAACGAACGAAACCTAAGTGTATGTGTATGTGAAGCTTCCCCCTGGAGACTTAAACCCTAGTCCTTACCCCCCACACCTCACAAGCACTTATACTTGTAGAGTGACCATCACATCAAGGGTGTGCGGTAGTCCTAAAAAATGATACCTAAAAAACGACTTAAGTTGTGGCTGAAGGCAACATTTTTTTTTTTTATCCCAATGTCATTTATGTCACCAAATTTCATGCAATTTTGTCGATGTCATTGATGACTTCTGCTAATGCTTTTCTATTTCTTAAATTTCTCGCCCGCTGACTTCTTGTATTCTCTTTGCTTTAGAAAAGACTTCTTGTATTCTCTTTGCTTTGGAAAAGTCTTTGTTATTTATTGTACATCATTATCTAACTTTGTTAATAAGGAATGGGCTCGATACAACCTAGATAAATAGGATTTTAATGTCGAATGCACAAGTTAATGATGAAAAAAAAAAGGAAATTAAAATATTTATATTAAAGTACAAAGCCTAATTCTTTTGAGGTGTAATGACGCACTTTCAAGCATGAAGTTAGAAGCAGGGGCAGAGCTAGAAATTCATCTTTGGAGGGGCCGGTTAAGACTAAATAATCATATTGATGCACAAAAAATAAGTGTTTATTTATGTATGTATGACCCACTCATCAATGCTCTAATGAATTTTTGTAAAGAGATTGAAGAGAGTTAGTGTAAGACTATGAGAACATTTGTACTGAGTGATGAGTTCTTTTGGAAGGGATTGGAAAGTAGAACATTAGAAAATATATATTAAAAAGAAAAGCTAATAGTAAAAGTGAGTAAAACTGTAAAACTTATAAAAAGTTGTGGGCTTATTAATGTGTTGGGGTGAGGAGAGATGGAGGAAAGATTGAAAAAAAAGTCAAAGTAACTAAGTAAATATGAATGAAACAAGTAGTAAAAGACCATGGGGGGGCCAGTTAGCTTCATTTGGAGGGGCCAACTCTTATAACAATTCTGTATAACCTATTTTTTAGCAGCTATAATAAAATTTTGAGCATTTTTGGGGGGGCCATGACCCCCCCCCCCCGCCCGAAACTTTGTAAAACGTGCTCCGCCCCTGGTTAGAAGTCTGCCTTGATAAATTGTGCGAACCCCCCCAACATTGTAAAACGTAGCTCTGCCCCTGGTTAGAAGTCTGCCTTGATAAATTGTGCGCATCCTATGTGAGAATATGTATCTTTATTTATACACGAGGTTTTGACAATTACTTTTGTCTTTTATGCCAAGTGCCATGTCTTTATTGCTTTCAACCCCACAAGCTTTGGCTAAAAAATCTCTTGTAACCGTTACGAAGTAACTGTTGATGCTCACATGCAAACTGCAAGAGAGATGAATACCATAGCCATAGAAGCCGCACGAGATGAATACCATAGCCATAGTTTTTAAAACTTGATCGGATTGTCTTGTCCGACCGGGTTAATTGTAAACCAAAATTTAATTCGATATTTTAATTAAGAGAATTGAAATTTTCAAATAATCCCTTGAACCGTTTGCACCGTTGTATAGAAGAATTGTCATGATTTGGCTGACTTAAGTGAATGCCATTTTCTTGAGAAAATTGCAAGGAATGGGGACACACCAAGACGAGAACCTAAGACCCCTAAGAAGTTGAACACAGTAACCACTAAGGCAAGCTGCTTGGTTGTGTACTTTCGCTCTATTTGTTTCGCAAGAAAACCTTCTGTAAAGATAGTTTTTCATATTTTCCAATGTTTGGTAGTATAAAAAAAGTCTGGTCAATGGAAAACTATCTTTTAGTCAACGGAAAACCCTAACAAAAATAAGATTTATTTTCTATAAGTTGTTTTCCAGAAATTTTTTATAGGTTGTTTTCCAAAAATTTTTTTTGGAAAACAATCTCTATCTTGCGTGGCTTACAACTCTTATTCTTTTGGTTGCGCATGAAACAATATTTTTTCTTTCTCTGGTCTCTTCTCTCTTCTCTTCCCATAGTTTGGCAAACTTGTCAAACCTCATCAAGTAAGATGAGAATATTTTTCATTGGAGAGTAACCCAACTGTCTTATGAATCATGCAACAGTAGTTGAAGCCAATATTTTAGGCTTCGCAAGTTTCCCTCCAACTGTTGTGATAGCTTGCTGGAAAACAGACCACCGTGGATTAGAATTATTGGTTGGTGTCAGTAAAGGGTGGCCCTTGTAGTCTCTTATGGGTCCACTCTTATTGTTTTGCCACATAAATAAAGTAATCAACTAACTAATTGTTGAGAAGATGAAGAAAAAAATTTTAAAATTCTAAACCTTGAGTCTTTGACTATAGAATGCTTCTTGATAGAAAATTTGAAAACATTAAATCCAGTGTTCGGCTTCTTAAAACTTAAAAGCATATATAAATCGACTGTTGGCATTTTGGTATTTATCAAAAATGGTGTACTAGACTATTTTGCAAGTTGAACTATTTAGCCTATGTGGCATTTTGAACTATTTGAAATGGAACTTACGGTTATTTTGAATTATGAGAAGTATGATTGATATATATGTATGTGTATGCATGTTACCATCCATAATATATGAGTAAGATAAGTGGTAGAGATTATGAATATTGGAAAACTAATTTTAATTGTATCAGTTGTCAAAATTTTATTTGAAAACCAAATTCATATTTAGTTTTTTTTTTTTTTAACTATTTATATTGATTACATTAGTTGAGTTTACACAATACACATATTATTCATATTTTAAATTATATAAAAAATGTTATAAAAAATTTGAGCATACCAAACACTAGAAAATGCTCTCAATCTCATTTTCAAAGCCATTACCAAACACTAGAAAATGTGATAGTTTTCTAGAAAGTGCTTTTTGGAAAATGATTAATTTTTCAGAAAACATTAATACTAAAACAAACAGAGCTAAATTATAGAATTTATATTATATTTATTTTGGTTTTAGAGGATCAAGAATTCTTATTTTATCATAACACATCTCAATACATTATTATTTGCTAAATTTATTGTAATATCATCTCTCAATATATTATATTTCCAAAATTTACTAGTGATTTGAGAATTATGCTTTTACATGTGAAGTGCAATTTATAAATTAATGTTAAACATGATTTTATTTCATATTAAAAGGCTTTTTATTTGAAATATTAATAAACATAAATATTTTTTTATCCTTGTTTATGCTTTATTTTTATTAAATTAATAAAAATGTGAAAAATCATTTGAAATTAGTTTAAATAGCTTTAGATATTTTTTAGTAAACTTCGCTAATTTCATAGATATAATAAATTTATTTGTATTTTTAATTAATTATGACATATCATTGTTCACGATCTCATAAGTTAAATCTCTCTCTTTCTCTCTCTACATATATATATATATATATATATATATATATATATATATATATATATATATATATATATGGTCTAACGGCATGGTCTCGCTTTTGGAGCAAGGAGATTCTTTCTGCGGGGAGGCTAATGCAGGTCTCTTCGTTGTCCAGTGTGCTTATCAAATGGCTTTACGAATAATTAAAGTTATGTTTGGAAAGATAAGCAAAGGTTGTGCGACTGCTAGCCCCTATTGATCCTAATTTTGATAAACTATGGGCTGCGGCGTCTAGTTTGGAGAATAATAATATAATATCTTTTGTCTGAGTTTTCATAATGGAATATTTCCATTGTAAAAAGAGACCTTAACAGTACAGTATGGCTAAACCCAATGGCTGACACTTGCAATTGGGTTGGGTCAATCTGCAACTCTTACCGGACTTGGTTTGCTTTGCAAATGCTGGAGTGGGTTGATTGCCCAATCTATATGTATGTTGGTTATTTATTTATTTATTTCTAAATAATAATAATAATAATAATAAAAAAATGAAGTTTATTTACGAAAAAAAAAAAGCCAGGCAATAATTAAGGGAGCGATTGGGAACTCTATTGACAAAATGCATTGTGATATAATATAAAATTTTAAAAATTCGTGTTTAGTATTACATTGAAACTTCAATAAAAAGTAATTATATTGAATATAATTGCTTTAGGTTATATATTCTTGTAAATTATGGGTTTTTTTTTTTTTTTTGCCAATAAAAAGTTGATGGGATGCCATTTAAAAAAATATATATATATTAATAATATTTATTCCAAATATATATATATATATATATAAAGTCAAGTAAAAAGAAAAGGCAATACACTTGCACTAAAAAAAAAAATTTATTATAATTTTTATTTTAAAATTACCAATATACCCTTCTATTCTTATATTAAATTATATATTTAAAGGTATAGAAGTAAATAATTATTATTTTCCTTTCCATTCTCTTTAAAACCCAAACAAGGGACATTGGCAATCTTTCCTTTCTCTTTCCCTTCCCTTGATATTTTCTTTTCTCTTCCCGTTCCTTAGGCACAACCTAAGATAGGTCGCAAGATTGCCCCTACATGTTGTCGAGAGCATCTTGTCATTGTCACCTCAAGGCTCAGCCCCAACAGCAGTGAGTTGATGTTGGTGGGGCGGTCAAAGGTGAGGAGAACCGAAGAATAAAAAACAAATGTGCATGTGCATGGGAGAAAAGGGTTACATTATTGTGTAAAATAATTACCAAATATGTCCACAAAATGAAATATGCATTCTCATGCCATCAAATCTACAAAAAAGCATTTTTAAACTGAGATTAAAAAAAAAAAAAGGGTCTAAAAGTTCCATAAATTCAAAACTATTGACATATTCATGGAATTAGGGTTTACTGCACGTGATTATGTATGATTAATTATGATTGGTTCTCAAAACAATAATTTTAGTTAATTATGTGTCAAAATATAATAAATTTAAGATTACAGACAAAAAGTACAAGAGTGCATTAGATAATTAAATACTTAGTTAATTATTTTTCAAAATGGATAATAATTATTTTTAGAAACAAATGGATATTTAATTACAATTTAAATATTCTAGTTATCCCTTGGGATCATCTGGTGGATTAAAAATTAGTATAAGTTTAAAACTCATAATTATCTTTAACAAATTTCAAAGAAAAATTAGATAAAATTGAAATGGAAATACTGATTGGAACTTTAACAAAAACTAGTATGTATTATGTAACTCGTGCTTGTGCACAAGAATGATGAATTGTAGTGGTAATATTGGTATTAGTTTGGGTTATTAAAAATATAGGACATTAGTTCGACCAGGACATTTAGAGATATTAAATTGGTTTTTCCTTACAATTTTCATGATATTGGTTACACCAAGTTTCTTGTTACATTGCTATTACGTATATAATTTTAAAAATTACTATTAGATACTACATATACCATATCAATTCACAATCACTGTCAGTGAAATTTTACTAAACATAACACAAAATAAAAGAATAAATTGGTCCAATAGTATTTCCTAAATTGAATGAAGATAGGTGTATGAGATCATTCAGCTTAATTACAGTTTGTTACGTTTTAGATTTTCACATACAAAATATATGAATAGAAACAGTATAAAAAATATGATTATCAGTTTAGAGAAAAAATAACCTAAAAATCTAAACAGTTTAATTTGTATAGAAAGCTAACAAAAGCAAATTCCAATTTTGATTCTAATTGAATTTTCACTAAACTTTGGTTATATATATAATCTAGCTAGTTATAGACTGTACATAGTTATGGTATATTACATAAATGACTTATAAATTTAAATTATTTTTAGTTATACAAAATATGGCTCATAAATATAAAATCATTCAAACTTTTCATTTCTCTAATTTTATATATAAAGTTGGATATATGATTAGGTTTTCTATGATTTATTTATAATAGATTTCTCGTTTTCTACACTTAATTAACTTACTTGGTACAAAAATGAAAAAAAAAAAAAACAGATTAGATGAGACACGTGGCACAAAATTAAACTCTATTAGGGTCTGTTTGGGAGGAGGGAATGAAATGGAATGAAATGAAAAGAATATTTTTAGAATATTCTTCCCTCCCTCTTTTTTGGGAGTTTTAACGGAGAATGGAAAGTCCATTCTCTTGTTTGCAAGTTTAGGTGGAAGGGAATAGAATGATTAAGAGGGAATACTCATTCCCTCCTAACCTTCAAAATCTCAAATTTTTGTTCCCCCCAAATTGGGAGGAATAGGAGGGAATAGATTTAGGTTTAATGAAAATTATATTAAAATTCCTAAATTACCCTTGTCCCTCATTGATTATTTTTTATATTCTTTAAAATGAGGGGTATAATAGTAATGTTATTATAAAATGATTCAATTCTATTCCTTCCAATGTCGTTTCCAAACAGTGTTACTTACTTTCCATTCCATTCCATTCCTTTATTTTATAACATTCATACAAGATTTTTAAATTCCATTCCATTCCTTTCCCTACTAAATCCATCCCATTCCATTCCTTTCCCTACTAAATCCATCCCATTCCATTCCTTTATAACTCTCAAGCAGGGCCTAATTGAAATTCAATTTTTATATTTAATTAACTCATTTGGCACAAAAATTTAAAAACTAAGTTTAGATGAGACAAATAATGAAAAATTAGATTCTAATTGAATTCAATTTGAAAAACTCAGATTAGATAGGACACATGGTGCAAAATTAGACTCTAATTCAATTCTAATTTTAAATATAATTGGATTTTCTATCAATTTTCGCTTTTAATATATATATATATATATTTATTTATTTATTTATTTATTTGAAGTGCCAATCGAGATAACAGGCACCCAGTTTGGCTTGAAAAAATCCTTTAGAAACCTTCTATGTATTTGTGAGTATCATCATCCTTCGCAAAAGCCATGACCTTAGGATCGAACAGGCAAGTTCATTTCCTAGCACCACATTCATCCAAATTTGTAGAAATTTTAACCAAGTTGTAGATGGTATTTCCTCGTTTTTTAAAAATACGTACTCTTCGAAATACCATGTACGCCGTTTGCACAGCCAACTGGCTTCGGAAATTTGTTTGGGCATTTGGGTTTCATAAGGGTTTTTTTGTCGGGTTTGTTTTTTTTCAAAGTGAAAATCCCATCAATTTGGAATTCTTTACAAAAATCTGACTCAATTAAGTGGTGGAGAATTTCTTTAGTTTTTTAAAGTATATGTTTTTTGTATAAACTATGCGTGGTTCAGAGCAATTTGCGCACAATAACTGTACCACGAGCTGATTTTGGGCAAAAATTACAAGAAAACCGGTGAATCTTTTCACCTTTCAACTCTTGATTGGTGGGAAAATTATTAATACTCCGGAAGTTCATAATAATTTTCCAACCAGAAAAATTATTAGGTACTCCTTATTGGAGGCTTTTCCAATATTGATTTAGCATAAATGAGGCACTGTTGGAGAGATTGTAGCATTAATTTTTTTTTTTTTTTAAGAGAGTCTATAGCATAAAAAATTTCACAATCTTTAATGGTGATAGATAAAAGAGTAACATCAATGGTAGATCAAGATGAGAATCAGAAAAAGTGTGCCAAATGTTGGAAAAACTGGTTTTGGAGGCTTATACAAAACACGTAGTGGAAGCAACACAAGGATCTACTTCATTTATGAGAGATAACATATAACATTGAATTCTAAAACAAACAAGAGAAAGCATATCTTAATGCAGTAAAATTCAAAACAAGATTTGAGAAGACCTTTAATCTTCATCTCAATTTCACATAATGCCCAAGATGAGTGGTCTTTCAATCAGTTCTTAAGTACGTTGATTTTCCAAAAGAAAAGTGTATTTAAAAGATACTACAGAGAAAAACTATTTTCTCTTCTTTTAATCAATGTTATGAATACTGTTTCGGACCCCATTTCGGTTTGCTCATTGGAACCGAATGTGTCGGTACCGGCTTATTTCGGCATACCATTTCAAGGTATTTTGGAGTTACCACTATTTTATAAAATATATATATATATATATATATATATATATTACTAATAAAAAAACCCATATAAATTATTAAGGGTTTTAAAGAATTTATAAATACATATTTCAACTAATATGTAATTTTTAAGCCCAAATAATAATAATAATAAGTATCAGTTCAATCATTTATAAAATATAATAAGAGTAATAATATGAAAAAAAAAAAAAAAAAAAGCCTAGGTGTTAATATTAGTAGTTGGAACAGTGGAAGATGGTTAAGGCTAAAACATTCTATTTTTATTGTTAGTCTCATGGGGCTCACTAAAACATAACAAAGAAAAAATTCAAAATTTAAAGTGGCAAGAGAGACGAGTATCACGTGGTGGGCTGGCAAAACAAACAAAAAAAATTTTAAAAAAAAGGACATAGCATTACCATTTACCATTTACCTGATAAACACATTATTATTTACCTGTACAGCACACAAATAAAAATCAAAAGGGAGAGTGGCAAGACCGAAACCCACCAGAAGAAAAAAATGAGGAAGATGGGTTCGAAACCCACCAGAAGAAGAAGGGTTTGAAACCAAGAAGAAGAAGAAGAAGAAAAAAAAAAACAAAAAAAGAATACAAGAAGAAGAAGGGTCTGAAACCCAGAAGAAGAAGAAGAAGAAGAAGAAGAAGAAGAAGAAGGAGGTAAGATTTTTTTTTTTAAGCCAAAATCTGGTACTGGCCGAAATGGCCGGAACACCCCGAAATGGGCTGAAATTTGACCTGAGGTGGAATGAGGGGTATTATGGTACCGGTTTTCATGCCGGTATGAAATATTCCGGCCGGAACGGAACGGAATCAATGACAATGCTTTTAATTATACGTTTTTTTTAATTATCTGGGCAGTTACATTATTTAATAACTTTTATTAAATAAACAACTGATTATCTAATTGAATTAGCCTTTTGGGCTAACCTAATTAGGCTTTAGTGTGTGGCTTGAGATGAGATTAAAGGGGCAAATAAGGCTCTAGCTCCAATGTGCTTCGGGTTAACTCTTGACAAGTTCAAAGTTACCATTAATTATATAACAAGTATCACTATGAAAATACAATTACACTCTAGACCTTATTAATAAATTATATTCTAAGATTCTAATATGATATCATTTGATCCCTCCATGAAATATCCATTGTGAACAAAATCATAATTAAACTGTCACTTTGTAAAAAACTATTTTATTCCTTGAGTCATCGGTTTAATCTTTTAGTTATTTATATTTATGAAATCTAATTTCAATTTATATAAACTTTAGTAATTCTTTACTAAAGTGGCCGGCTCTGAATAACCAGTTCCTATTAAATTTATCTCAAAGAGATATTTCGTGTCTGTGATGCCCCAATTTGATTGATTGTGTGATATGTGTGGATGTGTGATGAGTCTCACATAGAGTATTTACTAGGTTGAACTGGGCTTTATTAACAACTACAAGGAGCCTTAATTGCGACTAGTCCTTTTGAGGTATATCGTAGATGTGGCTAGCGCTTTTTCTTGGGTCGTTACTTATGGTATCAGAGCCGGCCCGGTAACCCCATGTGGGCTCGGAGACACTACCCCACAAAGTGGGCCCTAATGAGGACGTTAGAGATTTAAGTGGGGGAGATTGTGATGCCCCAATTTGATTGATTGATTGTGCGATGTGTGTGGGTGTGTGATGAGTCCCACATCGGATATTTACTGGGTAGATCTGGGCTTTATTAACAACTACAACGAGCCTCAATAGTGATTTGTCCTTTTGAGGTATAGCGCAGGTGTGACTAGTGCTTTTCCTTGGGTTGTTACATATGGTATCAGAGCTAGCCAAGGAAAAGCGCTAGCCACATCTACGCTATACCTCAAAAGGACTAGTCGCAATTGAGGCTCCTTGTAGTTGTTAATAAAGTCCAGTTCAACCCAGTAAATACCCGATGTGAGACTCATCACATACCCACACATATCACACAATCAATCAAATTGGGGCATCACAATCTCCCCCACTTAAATCCCTAACGTCCTCGTTAGGGCCCACTTTGTGGGGTAGTGTCTTAAAACCCACACGGGATTACCAGGCCGGCTCTGATACCAACACTGTCACAACCCAAGGAAAAGTGCTAGCCACACCTGCGCTATACCTCAAAAGGACAAATCACTATTGAGGCTCCTTGTAGTTGTTAATAAAGCCCAGATCTACCTAGTAAATATCCGATGTGGGACTCATTACACACCCACACACATCACACAATCAATCAATCAAATTGGGGCATCACAGTGTCTCTATATAAAGAGATTATGGATTCAATTTTAAGAATATGTGTTCCCTCAACATTATATGCAGTTACCCAGTATACTGAGATTTTGACCGTTAAATTTGATCTCATTCCTGATATATTAAAGTAATCTACATTTCATGATCAAGTTCACTATCCTTTCAGGATTGAGAGTTTATGAAATTAGAAGTCGTGAGATTTAATATTCAGGTGACAATTATTAATTGAATAATTACACACTTAAGACACATCAACACATCAACTAGAAGTCTCTCCTTTCATGATTAAGACAAAACCATCTTAGTTGACGTGTTACAGTCTTCACAGATGAAACGCCCAATTTCATCATCGACTACGAACTACATTTTGAGTTTACAAGGAACTTGTGATTTGTATATTTTGTAATTAAATTACATACAATGCATCTCAAGGACTATAATAATGTTCAATTAGTTTATTTACAAATAGTCTCATATAATTAAACAATTTAATTATTTATAATATGCTAATAAATTGAATTTTAAGTCATAAACCCTAACACCAAATTGTTGTGAAAAATATTGTAATTTTTTTTTATGTCTATTTATCATTTCTTATTTTTTAATGGTTCTAAGTTTATGCTTCAACTAATTATTAAGAAAAGAAAAAAAGTTTGCGCTTCAACTTCAACTTTCTTGCTATGGAAAGTTACAAGCATGACAGGGTGATTGTAAGTTGTAACCAGAAGTGTACTATAAAGTATAAGAGCATTCCCATCAAGGTAGTCAAAATTTTTAGTACTTACCATTTCAAAACACTACTTTTTAGCTTTTAATACCTCACTTTATAATACATCACATCAAAGATTCCATTTTTTTTACCACTTCATTTAAATTTTATTTTTTTATTCTCTATATGTTTCTTTCTCTCTCTTCTCATCTGTGTCTCTCCCTTTCTCTGAAAATCCCCCACTTTCTTTGCAAATCCACACCCACGGCTAGCTGCTGCCAACCCCTACCATTGAAAAAAAAAACCACTTGCCGGTGCCACCACAGCTACAACAATTGCCACTATCACCACCACCCACAACCATGACCACCAACCACCAAAATCTTAACCAAATCATAAACCCACAACCCAGACCCATGCCGATCACAATTCCAAATCACAAACCCACAACCCAAACCCACGCCGATCACAATCTCAAATCCCAAACCCACAACCTAGGCCCACGTTGATCACAATTCCAAATTACAAACCCACAACCTAGACCGAGGCTGATCATAATCCTAAATCACAAACCCACAACCTAGATCCATGCCGATCACAATCACAACCAAACCACAATTCCAACAACCACCATGCTGATCAGAGACCCATGCCGATCAACTCAATGACTGACGCCGAACTCTTAGCCGATGACCCACGCCGATCTCCCCTCAACGCTGATGCCCACGCCGTGAAATAGAGAGAAACAAAAGCTACGGGAAAGAGAGTAAGAAAATGAGAGAGGAGAGAGAAGAAAGAAGAGAAAAATAAAAAAGAAAGAGAAAAAGTTACATTGGGAATAAAAAAATAATATTTAGTCTAATATTTGTGCTACAGTGAGCTGTTATTGATAATAGCTCACTGTAGCTGTGTGTCAAAAATTTTGGCATTTGAAATCTTTGATGTAGTATTTTTGTGTATTGATGCTAAAATTTAGCTTTTATTTCCAAATAATCATTATGATGATATGGATGTGTGTCTATGATATGGATGTGTGTCTATGTATGATGAACAATCTTATCAATTATCATTATTTATATATAAAAAAAAAATCTTATCATTTTGTACATCACAAAATATTGTCATGCGTTTCCTTTTATCCCTAGTATTTATAGTAATCAATGTACGTATACCACCAGTAGTAGCAGTAATAGTAGTAAGACACCCCATACCATTCAGGAATTTACAGATCTGACGTTAAGGTCCGCTGATTCCCTTTGTCGCAAAAATCACACTGCTGTAAATTCCGATATATCGCATAGAACAAAGTTAGCGGAATAATAAAAAGTTAGCATTCCCACTGCTCTCAAATGTCAATCACACCAATATATATGTCACAAACCAGCCATTGTATCAAAAAAGAAAAAAGAACTGGATTCAGTATTGATGAGGGTTTTTCTGCTTCAAATATCAGTTTTCACATAGAATTATATCTATCTTTGATTATATAGCTAGGCTCGGAAGATGAATATTGAAGGAAGGAGAAGGGGAGGTGAGGAGTCAAAAGACGAAGGGTATGAGGTTGAGGAGTTGACATGGAAGAAGCCTTTCAAGGCGTTGCTAAGAGAGATGAGTGTGAGTGGGATTGGAGGAGACCCCGCTTCCAGCAGTGGAGGCAGCAGATTGCAGCGCTTTGTCATTCATCCTGATAACTGGTACCTCTATATCTCTCTCTTTTTATCTCTTTCTACTCGTTTGTGTTTTTCTGTGGACCGAGATGAGGTTATCTATTGGTTTTTACGTTGAAAAAAAAAAAGTAAACTTTTTGTCTATTTTTTGTTTAATGAAAACATATATATTTTTTTCTTTCTAAAAGTAAACATGTTAAAAGAAAAATTCTTAGTTTAAGTTGATATTTTTTACACTACTTTTTACAAATAGGGCAAATTATAAATTACTCATTAATTTTGCTGAAATTTATATTGTTTATTTGTATTTTGTCCACTGAAGTTAGTTTAATTAGAGTTTTATACCTTACGTTTGTTAAATACAATTTTAAATATGTAAATTTGTTTAACTTTTATGTCTCTCTTTCGAAAACACAAAAAATATAAAAATACTAGATTAAATGAGAACAAAAAGAATTAAATGAAATACTTGATTATGAGATTTTAATCAACTAGTAGGTAACTTAAATTTCAATTAAAATGTCAAATCTCAAACTATAGATGAACAATTTAAATTTTGGTGTAATTTACAGTTGCAAATATGTACAACATTTACCAAAGTTTTACATGAAGTTTACATGGCATGTATAGTGTACATCCATGGTTATGAAATCTGAACCAGATCGTACAGTTTGATCCAATTTACCAAGACCGTTCACTAAGATGGTTTTTTTTAACCTTAAAAACCGTTCTATGCAAAGAAGAGTGAACCGCATGAACCACAGTCGAATCGCCTAGGTTTGAAAATTGCGGACGATTCTTGCGATTCATGTCAGAGCTTAAAAAGAAGAAGAATAAGGTACTTACAACAACTTATAACCATTGTTAAGAAAACCCCCAAGAAAAATCAATCAATACAAATAACTAAAAAGGAAATAAATCTCTGATAATCTGCCTCCACAATGCGCCAGATGCAATACTTCAGTCTTTGTTGTCCTCTGCAGCCTCTCGCCGACGACTGACGATCGGATCTCTCCAAACCAGTGCACAGTTACACTGAGACTCTTTCTCCCTTTCTCTCACTGTTTTGTTTTCCTTTCTTTTTGCTGAGATCTCTTTGGTTTGATGAAATCTTTTTCTGTTTGGTAAAGTACTACATCCTAGTAAATAACAATAGTCAAGTCTGTGTTTTTCTATGGACTGAGGAAAAAAGTAAACTTTTAGTTTTTTTGTTTAATGAAAATTGAAAACGTAAAGTCTTCTTTTTTCCAAAAAGTATATATGTTAAAGGAAAATTCTTAATTTATGATGTTATTGCATACTTTTTGAAAATGTGTACAACATTCATCACACATATCTTAATTTTTGTCGCTCATTATACAAAAATGTGAATCCTGCCTATGCAAATGTCGTTTGATTTGATTTTCATCTGTCAATTGTCATAACTCTTTACTCAATTTACTGAGAATGAGTGATGTGAATTGACAACAAATATTTGGTACTTTTAGATTTTTAAGTTGAGTTTAGTGTCAATATGGTAAAACACATGAGTCATGGGACCTAGTTGCTTGTACTATCGCATTAGAATCCAACGCCTTTTATGTTCTTCCTCCCTTTCTTTCTTTCTTTCTTGACATGTGCTGCTTATTCTTTCTTTCTTTCTTCAGATCTGTTTCTTCTTTCATTCTTTATTTCTCTTCTTTCTTTCTTTATTTCTCCATCTCTTGACATCGGTGCTTCTTGCTTTCTTCTTCAAATTGAACACAACACTCTGCACATGGAGCTCACAGCTCTCATGAGGTCTTTGTCTCACAGCTTCTAGCCTGGTCTGTTGCAGTTTTGGTTGCTCTATTAGTCTCTCATCTCTTTCAGTCCAACAAATCTCTCTTAGGTGAGTCGATCTAACTTGTGATTTGTTTGTTTCCAACGCTCTTTGGGTTGGATAGTTTGGTTCAAGAACTGTCAATTTTTTTGTGTGGGTTTTTCTGGTACTTTTTATTGGTTTGTTTCTTTTAGTATCTGTGCGGTTTTGTTTGGGCTTGTGCAGAGGAGAGAGAGACGACTGCCGATCTAGCAGGTTTATGCTTCCCTTCATTTCGTTTGGGCTCTAAAGGAGAGAGAAACACGAGTTGGGTTCCCTTCTTTTCTTTGCTAGTCTCTGGCTCAAAGCTTTGGAGAAAACAAGAATGTGAGGAATTCACGCGGGTGAAATGAATGTAGAGAGATATTAGACTACGAATAGTGTTAAAGCGTGGGTTTCGGAAGAGAGAAAAAGCTATGAGTTATGGAGTGCCAAACACATTTATGTGTGGGTTAGCTGAAAATCGAGTTGTAGACATGAGTTAAGCGTTGAGTGATGGGTTATGAGTTAAGCGTTGAGTCATGTGCTTAGGCCCTCAAAAGCAACGCTGATTCACAACAATTTTAACAATATTTTTTTTTACAGTTGAGTCTGTGAGTTCTAATTAATTCTTATTTATGTCTAATTTATTTTGAATTAAAATATTTTTTAAAAAATGTTTTCTCATTTTAGGTATTTTATTGTCAGTAAAATATGGCCAAACTTGTAAAATATTTTTTGTTAATTGTAAACCTTTATAAGAAGTTGTAAAATGTGTTACCTTTAAAAATTTGGTAAAACATTTTACAAAAACATACAATAGCTTCTCTCACCTTATTTAGTGGCTAGGTCATCGGTCTGGTGGGCTAAGCAATTGGTGCTGGCAATTTAGTGGCTAGAGTTTCCACTCTAGCGATCGGTGTTAGTAGTTCTTTGGTCCGCTCTAGCAACTTGGTATCAGCAGTTGATACCAAGGGTCCGGTCATTGGAGTCGCTGCTCCCATGATTAGTGCTGGAGGTCCGATAATTGAAGACAACTAGTGTGGGTGGTCTAGTCATCGGAGACACCACTCCAGTGACGGTTCTCGGCAATTTGGTAGTAAAAGCCACCATTTTGATGGTTTGGGCATTGAACCTCTAGTACTATTGGCTTTAGTGGCTGAGCCATTGGTTTTGGTGATTTGCTTAAAATATTTTACTTGTCATACCAAAGACACTTGAAAAGGTTTTACCTTTAATAAATTATGTTTTAAAATTTTTAATAAATTAATACTGAAATTAGTTTTTTAATAAATGACATCAATTTATAAAGTCTATGTAAATAAATATTAGTTTTGTGCTATCCTTAAACTTCTTATATTTTTTTTTAATAGAATTTCAGCTTATGACGTTCATTTTTGATCATGTGTTCTCTATCATCAAACTAAAATATCAATTGATTTTTTGTTTAGACAGAAATTGAATCTTAGATTTTTGTTAGTAGACTGAAAAAGAATTATTGGATAATACACCACTTCCGTACAAAATATTTATTGTTTAAATTAAATAAATGGAATAATAAATGAGCCGACACATATAATTATAAGTCATAAAAGTTAATTTAGCAAAAAAATGTCATAAAAAGGTAGGGTCCAGGGGGTTTGTATTCCAAACTCTGGACCTACACTGGACCGACATGTGAAATATCTATTCTTTTTCTTTTTGTTCTTTTCTTCCCTTGATCGTCTTTCCATGTTAAAGTTTTTAGTAGAGCAATATTTTGGGGATTATTTGCGGGTTAGTTGATGAGTGTTATGAGATAGCATGGTTTTTTTATTTTATTTATTTTTTAAAAAACTTTTATAAAAAGGAAAAATTCTAGATAAAAATAGAAGTAAACTGCTGTTTTAAAATTCACATCATTTGAGGGTGGAATTTTTTTTTTTTATATATAATTTTTCTCCTTGTGAAATGTTTAGTACTAGAAGGCATATATGTATATATATATAGGTGTTTTTTTTAATGCGTGTGGCACATAAATGTTATATTTATATATATAAAATAATTTTTTAATTTGATCTTTTATTTATTTATTTATTTTTAATTATATCAATACTCAGAATATGAGTGTAAAACATGTTAGCTTAACAAAAGTTTAAAATTAAGGGCAAATTAGTTTAAGTTTTAAGTTTTGTAATTAAAATTAACTATGTGGTTGTGTTGACTAATAAACCACTTAAAACGTGTTTAATTATCCATAGGAAGATTAAACATTTTGTGCAGTAACTAATCTAATCTACCCCCATTTGATTTGTGATGTAATAGGTTTTGGGTCAAATAAGTAGAGCTTGATTAATTTTAGAACTCCTTTCTCCAAAAATAAAAAAAAACCCTATAAACTTATATTTGAGATAAATTAAACCTCATCCTTTTTAAATTGTGACAATTTAGGTCCTATACTTTTTTATTATTATGGTGTGAATAGAAACACAAATGAATTATGAATCTCCCGCGGTCTCAGTTTGTGGGTTGAAATTGGTGCGCAGGTGGTACATGATATGGAGACATTTCATACTGATATGGGCAGTGTACTCGTCCTTCTTCACGCCCCTCGAGTTTGGATTCTTCAGAGGCCTCCCACAAAACCTCTTCCTCCTCGACATTGCTGGTCAGTTCGCCTTTCTCATCGACATCGTCGTTCGCTTCTTCGTCGCCTATCGTGACTCCCACTCCTACCGCATTGTCTCCAACCGCAATCTCATTGCACTTCGCTACATTAAGTCTCGTTTCTTCTTTGATTTACTGGGTTGTTTTCCCTGGGATGCCATCTTCAAGGTACACCTATTAATTTATTATATCTCTTTTTTTAGCTATCCAAAAAGAGTAAAGTAATATGGAAAATGTTTGGTACATGTTTTCAAACAACATTACATTTATTTTCATGTATTTTCATGCATGTTTTTAAACAACAACTTCTACTTTTTAAGTGCACTGACCAAACACCTAAGTAGTTTGGGCTATTGCCACGTACTACCAAAACTTAAAAAAAAAATATCCGACTTACGGAAGTGTGAATATGCATTTTGAGACGTTGTCAAAGGAAATATAATTTGGGACATGACAGAAGGAGTGTCAAGTTTCCTTGAGGAACTATTCTGGACTACATTTTACTTTGTATAGCATGCATGCATGTTTATTTTCCATGTTCTGTATTAGTTTATTATCACCTTCATCAATGTTCTCTTCTAGACTTTCTGTTTGTTTTATTCCACTTTTTATGCCTTTGTTCTTTCGTATTCATCGTAACATACACCAGCACATGTGTTGTGGTGGTAGCCCACAAATTAATATGTAGTTGTATTTGTACTGTTACCACAGATGTAATAGTGCACTACCAGTTTAGTGCTATTTTCAGGAATTTTACCAATAAAATTAATAAATTATTGGTCCTATAATGTTCAAGCTCTCAAAGAGGGGATGGCATGTCTCACTAATGTGGCTTAAAAGTACTTTGGCCATGCGAAGCTCTACCTGCAACTGCTAATGAGATTCAATTACAAAGAAACACGACTGCTTTAGAATGCATTATCTTGAAGGGAAAAGAAAAAAAGGGGACATTAGGATCATATGCTACAATAATTAATCTGATCAATTACCATGTCACAAGTTGTTTATTCTTGAATGAGCTCTAGAGATGGCATATAGGGTCATCTCTATTCCATTTTAAAAATTGTTGTTATTATTCTTACATCTTTTGCTTCAAGTTTGATTGAATTCATTCTTGTGATTGTGATATTTTTCTTACCTCAGTTGCTCTTATATGATAATCTGAACACAATTGCTCTGATCAGGCTTCTGGTAGACACGAGCTAGTCAGGTATCTGTTATGGATTAGGCTAAGTCGAGCGCTCAGAGTGACAGAGTTTTTTGAGAAGTTGGAGAAAGATATCCGGATAAATTACCTTGCTACGAGAATTCTGAAACTTTTTGTTGTTGAACTCTATTGCACGCATACAGCAGCCTGCATCTTTTACTATCTCGCTACAACCGTGCCTGCTGCTAATGAAGGTTACACATGGATAGGAAGTTTGAAGATGGGTGACTACACTTATTCACACTTCAGAGAAATTGATCTCTGGAAGCGTTATGTCACATCTCTATATTTTGCCATTGTTACCATGGCGACTGTTGGTAAGCTTCTCTATATTTCTGTGTTGAAGAGAAGCAAATTTAATGATTAAGTTATTATCTGCGGGGAAAACACTTAAAGATTACCATGCTTGTGTGTGAGTGGTGGGCTCATGCCCTATTTATGAACTCATTTATTTTCTAATGAACATTACTGTGTTTTTCTTTTCTTCTCATTAACTTCTAAAACCCAACTTTTATATTCAGAAAATGTTGATAATGATCCTTCTCTTTTTTCTATGAAGCAGTGCTGTGTCATAATGGTTTTCTTTTATAAAATCTAGATTGGTACATTTATTTTCACAATGTCATACTGGTCCCTCATTAATCAGAGTTTGTTTTTATTTTTCAGTCTTGAGTTTCTTGTTTCGGAGTTGGGATGCTTCGTTGAATCTGTATGTACTGATAATATGCTTTATTTTTCAGGTTATGGAGAGATACATGCAGTCAATGTCAGGGAGATGATATTCATCATGATTTATGTTTCATTTGACATGATTCTGGGTGCTTATCTGCTTGGTAACATGGCAGCATTAATAGTAAAAGGGTCAAAGACAGAAAAATTTCGGGATAAAATGGCTGAGCTTATCACATATTTGAATAAAAACAATATTGATAGGCAAATAAGTAAGGAGATCAAAGGTCATCTGCAATTACAGTATGAACGCAGCAAAACAGAAGGGGCTTTGCTTCAGGACATTCCGGCCTCTATTCGCACTAAGGTATCAATAATTTGTCTGTATACAATTGGTTTAGCTTTTACACTTTAGTATGTGGTATGCTTAATATAAGTTGTAGGCCCACTTATTGATGGTTCTCCAATGTGATACAAGAGGCCAGGTGTTGTCTGTGATATATTGGTTCAAGTCTTGGTAACCCCCTTTTTGGGTAATATCTTGCAAATACAGGGCCTGTATTTGTTTTGAATCTTTTGATACTCAAAGATAAAACCTAGGTTTTTATTATTTATGTTGTCGCACTCATTTTAGAAAATATCAATATGTCACAAAAACATATTAAGAGGTACCAAGAGCACTTCTAGTTCTAGTGGACTAGAAATGTATTTCGCATTTGTCATTTTCACCAATTATTTAGGCATATGACAGAAGGTGTATCAGGCACAATATTATCCATTCCATATCTTGTCAAATTCTACTTGGGTGCTTCAAACCTTTGCATGTGAAGGTAAATGGTAGAACGAAATATTTTTCTTGGAAAATTTGTCATTTTCACATGCTAGAAGGCTGCTAGAACATTTGGACTCTTAATCAGTTCTATTGATCATTGTACTTAGAGTTTAAAAGTGAAGTAGAATATATGGACTATGAAAGCAATTAATACACACAATAATTCTATGTCTTGATGAAGTTGTTAGAATACTCTTGGCCTTGGGTTAAATAGGAAAAAATTGCTGTTAGTTTCATGCATTTTACCTCAATATATGCAATGTGTGTATGTTGAAAAGATGTTGAATAATAAAATCTGAATTCTCCATTTATTAATTACATCTCTCTCTCCCCCTTTTTCCCCTGTTGGATGAGTCATAATTACCTTAAAGGTGCACTCTTTAATTTTTCACATTAGCCTTTATAGAAGTATCACTTGGCCTCCTGGGATGGTTAATAAGTTTTGGTAATTGTACTTGTTTCCTTGTGGAAATAATTTTGACTTGGAAAATGTGAATTGATAATAAAGTGTGGAAGATGAAACTCAGATTTCCTGCAATTACCTAGTTCTCTCAGTTGGGTTGAGTAAGAAGAAGAGTGCCAGACACAATAGTTAGAGGACTTTTTGAGGTGGATATGTCGACAGTCAGTGGGATGAATGATTCATGCGGCAGCTTTTTAAATGTTTACTTTATATTGTTCATTGAATGTATCCATGTATCTGTTTTTCTTGTGATACTTTGTTTATTTCTAGTAGCACTTGATTTGTATGTCTGTGTATCATTTCATTGTTTCTTTTATGCAGATTTCACAGAACTTATATGAGCAGCATGTTAAAGGAGCTTCTCTTTTCAAGGAGTGTTCTGAGGGATTCATCAAGCAGATTGTAAGCCATCATGTTATATATCTAAAGTAGAATTTGAAGTACAAAGGTTGAACAACTATAAATTCAGGACTTTATATGTTTTCAGAAGTTGAAAGTCATGTGATATCTATGAACTTGATCATGCCCATTGACGTCATAGATCTTAATTTATCCAAATTGCCATTCCATTTCAGTGGCATATAGCCCCAGTTTGACTTTCTTCATGCAACATTCACTGTTGTTGTTATTTGCAATTGTTTACTGGACTTTGATGTCTCATACTTCCTCTGCTATGAACTCTCTAGAGTTCTCGGACACCCTAAGCTTCCGTTAATTAAATTTTGTGATTTTATTTTTCATGCCTTCTTTTTTATTGTGGGCTTTCCTCTGTATACTCCTTGTGGACTAGGGTACCCCTTTTGCACTTCTGTTTATTGAATCTTTTAACCTATAAAGCAAATTAGTAATTGTCTATTTATTGTGAGCATTAGCATACCAACTAAATCTTGTTCTTCTAGTTTTCATTTTGATTTAATTACGTTAGATTCACTTTTAGGGACTTAGAAGTTGTTGGTTTTCTGGCATGATTAGTTTTCTGCAAAAGTTCATCTTGAATGATATGCTGCTTCTGTTATCAGTGATTGTGTTGAATTCGAACTGCTGTAAATTGTAATCTCCAGTTGGTTTAACGGAATTGTAAGTGTTGACAAAGGAAAGAAAACAATAAGAGTGATAAGGAGGGGCTGGAAAATACTGGATACCCAGCCCTCTTATTATTCTTTTCTTATATAGGAAAGGGTGGTTGCAATAGGACACTGAATATTCTTGAATGGGAGATAAGAACAGCTGATCAGGACACATCTAAAAGAGTACCACCCACACAACACACGAGTACAACCCATAATATCATCTTTCTATTTCTCTAACACTGTCCCTCAAGTTGGATCATAAATTTCATATAAGTCCAGCTTGGAACAACTCATATATTATGCCTTAATAAAGATATCAGCAAATTGGTCTTTAGACTTCCCAAAAGGTGTAGTAACATCTCCACTTAGAATCTTGTCTTGGATAAAGTGGCAATCTACTTCAATGTGATATAAAGCTGAATAGAATCACAATTTAGATATACAGCTGAATAGAGTTTCATAAGACTGATTGGCATAGCAAAAATTTTCTAACCTGTGAAGATCTGAATTTTGGCAACAAGTATTCTGCTCTTAAAATAAACTGGCACTCTAAAGTGCCTTCGAAATCTCAAATTCCAAGAAGTTGTGCAATAATCAATTAACTCATTGTAATGGGCATCCAGTATGCCTTTTTTATTTATTTTTTTGAATTATGTATTTAATTAGAGAGTTAGTATTGCATTCCAACACTGTGGGTACCCAAATAGCTGGTACATCTAGTTGGCCAGTATAATAGCTTCCGTGTATGAAAATTTTGTTCAATGCATTTATTTTAAGTGAGGCACCTTTTAGTGTAAATTGGATATTGGTCAAGGGCCAGCTAGTTGCCTTTTTTAGTCTTGTCAGTCTAATATTATGAACAAATTAGTTTCAATTATATGCCCTCTCTCATATTTTTTTTCCCATTATTTCTTTGCTTTCTCTCCTATATTGTCGTTATCTGATATCTCTTCATAATATTCAACACATTTAAAACAGAATTGAGAATAAGAAGCTCAGCTTCTTTCAGTGGAAATGACTCTTATTTATTCCATGATTTATCAGGCAGCCCGAGTCCACGAGGAGTTTTTTCTCCCAGGAGAAGTGATTATAGAACAGGGAAAAGTAGTAGATCAACTTTATATCATATGTCACGGTGAAGTGGTATGAATTGTCAATGCTTTCATCTCTCAAATGTATTTCTCAATGCTTATATATATATATATATATATATATATATGTATCTTATTTGTATGTTTAACTTAAGGACAACCCCCTTCTCTCTCTCTCTCCCCCCCCCCCCCCCCCCCCCAAAAAAAAGACCCCAAAATCACAAAATTTCCCAAAGCATTTGTATATGCATAGTTAGTACCGAAAATTAGATAATATGCCCCCTCTAAATAACTGTTAAATTTTCATGACAAGAAAATTTATAACTCTTTAATAGTGAAATGATCTTAAATTGACTGAAGCCTGTTACACAGCAACAGATGTTACCAATAAGCCAATCACAATAAGCTATGGTGGAAGAATAATGTCTTGGATACCCATACTTGCCATATAGTTCATGATAATTCTGTACACCTCTCTGTCTCTCTCTCTCTCTCTCTCTTAGCACTTCTCTCTTCTCTCATAGAAACCCCAAAGTTTGTGTATACGTTAGTAATTGTCATTACAATTCAACTAGTAGAAGTCGAATGGACATTTAGAATTGATAGTTAGGCCTATCTCAATGCTCTAGGTGTAGTTTAATTGAATATTTTTAAATATACCTTAATTCTTTTTGTCATTTTTTTCCATATTTATCTTAACAATCAATATAATTACTTTTGCATACACCAGGGTCATGAGAAAATTTCTTTTTGCATAATTTATTTATTTATTTTTTAGAATCTTCCTTCATATTGATTTTACATAATACTTGTATCATGCCAAAAAAAAAAAAAAAATTTTAGACATTTTTTCTTTGTGTTGTCATCCTATCTTCAGTCTCCCTCCCCATTCCCCTCCAAAATTAGTTCCTCACCCCACCGCTGTCCTTTGTGCTGCCATTGTGGAAGTAAGTCAAATTATGTTAAATTTGGTAGTTAGGTTTTGGTAGTTCCAAAACCTTAGTTTTGGAACTAAAGTTTTATTGTTGTTGATATATATAGCTCTTCCCCTTGTGTGCCTTAGCATGTTAGAAATTCAGGTCAACACATACATACATACATATAGATAATTGGGATACATGTATGTGAGTGTAATGAACAAAAAAAAAAAAAATCATTATTTATAGAAGTATTGATGTTCAGTTAGAAAAGTATAAAACATTTATCCTTTTTTTCAATATTAGAAGACAACCATACCTATTCATGATAAAAGTACTGGGAAGGCAGGATCTTATCCAAGTCACCTCTCTCAAGATCCCACTCAAGACTCAAGTTGGAACGGTGCTGGGTTATGACTTTTTAACGATAATAGACAAAACAATTCACAAACAACGACTACTTAACAAATAAATGTAGTGAAACAATCCTAGAATGCACAACCAAAAATATAGACTTGGTATCAATCTTTAATTACATCTTTCATATCTAAAGCTGGTATTTATATATTTGGATATCTTTTATTTTTATCATTCTTTTTAACTTTTAAATATAATATATCTGGATATATGCCTCTGTTTTGTGTGTGCACATGCGCATCTGTGTATCAACATATTCCTGAATTGTGGACTTGATTACTTAGATATTATCTACAGGAGGAGGTAGGAAAGGTGGATGATGTTGAAACAGAAGAATGTATTATGCGTTTGCAAGTCAATAAATCATTTGGCGAGGTTTCTTTTCTTTGCAATACTCCTCAGCCTTATACAGTTCAAGTTCTTGATCTATGTAGGGTCTTGCGACTTGATAAACAATGTTTTAAAGAAATCCTGGGGATCTGTTTCTCTGATGGGCAGATTATCTTAAACAATCTCCTTGAGGTAAATTGTGCTTGCAAATATCCATTTTCATCTTACTCTTCCTTCCATTTGATCTCTGTTACCCAAAAAATATGGTCCATGAGAGATGATTGTCAATGCCTTTCTTGTTTTCTGAAAAGTGAATTTAATTGTGTCCACTTGCTGGCAAAATAATTGTCTTCTATTTACTGAGAAGACCCAGAAATCTTGTCAGTATATATAACATTCTAACACTTCAATCAACAACAGGGAAAGGACTCCAATCTCCAAAGAAAGATTTTGGAATCAGATATCACACTATATATTGCACAGCATGAATCAGAGCTGGCTATGAGGCTTAATTGTGCGGCCTATGATGGAGATATTTGTCGACTAAAACGTTTGATCAATGCAGGAGCCGATCCCAATAAGACAGATTATGATGGAAGATCGCCGTTGGTATGGATTTTAGAAAACTGAGTTACATTTTAATTGTCAAATAGAGTGCTAACATACCCTCACCTTCCTTTTTAATTTTTGTTAACTAGTTCATACTTTTTTCCTAATTGCTTTATCTCAGTAATATAAACTGGAAACTTTGGTTTTTTCTCTAAAGAGTCTTGGATGAGGGAAAGGTTAGTGAATCAAAGGAGAATCGTCGAAGCCATATAAATTTATGTGACACAGAGAAAAGCAAAAATGTTAGTTGCTTTTACATAGAATAGGAGATCTAAAGCTAATTACGAAACCACATTAGTTAAGCCACATCTTTGATGTCTTGTCCAATTACTCCCAAATTAGTGGGTGAGATTTCATCTCCCATTTTTTTTTTTTGAGAAACAGTACCTCGCAGTATTATTCATTAACTAAAGAGAATCAGAAACTACAAAATGTAAAATGTCTGGAGGAACAGACTCCATCCAAACTAATAATGGAAAAGAAAAGCTAGCTCTCCTTGCTAAGGCATGAGCGACACAATTGCCCTGCATCCTAGTGTGAGAGAAGGAGTAGGCTCTTAATGAGCCTGCAATAGACATGAAGTCTTTAACATGATGACCAAGAGGTGAAAGAGATTGAACCCCCTCCGAAAGAGCTTTGAAGACCAGTTCTGAGTCCCCTTCGAATATGGCTTGCTGATATCCAAGCTCTACTATAAACTGAGCTGCCCTCCTAGCAGCCAATATCTCTACCGGTTCCACCAATGTAGGCATAGCAATTTTTTCTGGTAGGACAGCCAAAACTGTCCCACTCCCATCTCTGATAACGACACTGATTCCTGCCTCAAATGTATCAGCAAAAATAGCCCCATCATAGTTAATCTTCAAAGCTTCACAGTTTGGAGGGTTCCACTTTATAGGGACTGGGTTTGGCTTCTGTGGTTTTGCAGTGGCTTTACACTGGAATTCCGACAACAAAGATCTTGCATGGTCTAATATCTTTTCTGGGGGAGACTTGGTACTTTGCACCGAATTTTATTTCTTCTAGTCCAAACTGACCAAGCAATCATGGCAAAATCTCCAATTGCTGTGGTTGTTTATCAGCTACACTGGCTAGGTCGGAGAAAGAGGCAAGGTGTGGAAGTCTCTTTGAATCCAGTTAAAACCACGGTCCCAAATACAATGTAGATCATCACAATCCCAGAGAGCGTGGATAGTATCTTTCTCACCCTTAGAGCATTGACTGTACAGAGAGTTATCCAAAATCTTCTGCTTTCTAAGATTCATCTTTTTTGGTAAGGCCTCGGAGCAAGCACGCCACATGAACATTTTCACCTTATTTGGAACATCCAATTTCCAGATGCGAGACCAGAAATTTTTCGCCTCTACATTATCTGCACTTGATGCCCTCTCCCCATCATCCAACTCATTGAGAAGTTGGTATCCTGTTTTAATTGAGTATAAGCCCGTTTTGCATCTCGGCCAGATCGTAATATCTTGCTACCTAGTCATACATAAAGGGATAGCTATTATCTTCTGGGATTCAAAAGGTAAAGAATCATTTTCAATTAGTGGTACATTCCAGCCGCCCGTCTCTGGCTCAAACAACTGGGAAATAGTAGCACGTGCAGGAAAATTACCATGGGGTGAAGCCAACTTTGTAGACAAATTTCCAGGCAGCCAATAATCGTCATAAATTCGTACAATTTCCCCATCACCAATCCTCCACTGCATCCAATTTGTTAGAACCCTTCTAGCTTTTAGAATGCTTTGCCAAGCATAGGAGCCAAATGACACCTTAGCATAAAAAATCAACCCATTAGGAAAATACTTTGCTTTGAATACTTGGTAGAAGAGGGAAGATTGGTCATTCCACAAATGCCAAACCTGTTTTGCTAGCATCGCCTCATTAAATTTTATCAAGTCTTTAAAGCCTATCCTGCCTTGAACGTTTGGTTGACACATAGTCTCCCAGTTCTTTCAGTGAATTTTCCTCTGCTCTCCTCTTTGTTCTTACCAAAACTTAATAATCATCATCTCAATTTCATGGCAAAGGCCAACTGGGAGCTTAAAACAAGTCATGGTAAAGTTGGTATAGTTTGTACCATCGCTTTTAGCAAAATCTCTCTGCCTGCTTGGGATAGTGGCTTCTCTTTCCAGCCTGGAAGTTTGTTCCAGACAATTTCTTTAATATAGTTCAAGGTTTCCTTATTATTTCTCCCCACCACAGCTGCAAGACCAAGATATTTTTCATATTCTCTTATTTCAGGTACCCCTAGGAAATTTATAATGTCCAATTTCCTCTCTTCTGGTACAGCTTTGCTAAAGAACATTATAGTCTTACCTCTGTTGGCTTGTTGCCTAGATGCGTGTTCATACAACGTCAGTATATCCTGAATCACTTGGATATCACCCATATTTGCATAACAAAGTAGCAAGCAGTCATTTGCAAAAAATAAGTGCATGATTCTAGGCTCAACTCTACACAAGGAGAAAGCCTTGGGTCAAATCATCACTGGCAACTTTCTGAATCAACCTATTTAAGCCTTCGGAACACAATAGGAAGAGGTAAGGAGAAAGGGGATCTCCTTGCCGAATCCCTCTTGATGGTCTAATGTCCCCATTCGGTTCACCATTAACTAAGATAGAATATGATACCGTACTGATGCAATACATAATGAGAGAAACCCATCTTCTCCATGGTTCTCTTCAAAAAACCTCACTCTTCTCTATCGTACACCTTGCTCATATTCAACTTAAGAGTCGTAAAACTTTTTTTTTTTTGGATTGTTGGATCTTCATGTGATGCAGTGTTTCAAAGGTAACCAAAACATTATCAAAGATAGATTTGTCAGACTAGGAAGCACTTTGAGATTCAGATTTTGGACACCAAATGAGGTAAGATTTTCTTAAGCCTGTTTGCTAGCACCTTAGAGATGAGTTTATAAATAATATTGCACAAATAGATAGGGCGATACTCTGATACTCTGATTGGACTTTTGACTTTAGGAATTAGAGTAATATAAGTATGGTTAATAGAAGGAGGGATAGAACCTAAATTTAAGCAGTGCAAAACTGCTGTAGAGACCTCATCTCCTACCTGTTGCCAATAGTGCTAGAAAAACAGAGGTGGTAGACCATCCGGCCCTGGGGCCTTTAGAGATTCCATTTGTTTAAATACAACTTTATCTTCTGTTCTGGTGAATTCTTTAGACAAAGCAGCATTCATTTCAGCCAAGACTGTCTCTGGGATGGGGTTCACTGCTAGCTCAATTTGACTGGGTTCCAAGGTTGCAAATAAATTCTGGTAGAAGCCTATGAGTACAGCCAAGATACTTTCCTCAGACGAACATAATTCTCCTACAGAATATTCAATCTCGGTAATCTTGTTCCTCCTTTATTGATGTGTTGCATGACTATCGAAAAAACGTGTGTTTTGATCCCCTTCATGCAGCCGAAGAGCCCTTGATCGTTTCTTCCACATATTCTCCTCTCTTACCAGTAGTACCTTAATCTCTTTTTTTAATTGTTGAACCCTTGCCATACTGCCTCCTCGGATTACGAGATCTTCAGCTTTATGCAATTTCTCCTTTTTATCTTTCAAAGATGTGATAACATTCCCAAAAACCATTCGGCTCCATCATTGTAATTTCTTTTTACATTGGTGAATCTTGCCTTCAACCTCCTTCATCGGTCTCCCTTCCATTTCACATAACTAGGCTGATTCCATGACTTCCATACACCCCTCCTCTTCTAACCACATCTGTTCAAACCTCCAAGGTTTCTGAGATTCTTTGGGGATCCCAGCAAGGTGGATATATATAGGTTTATGATCTGATGACCCACACTCCAAATGCACCACCTTGGAGGTCGGGAATTTTGCTAACCAGTCAGTAGAAGCAACGACTCTATCCAATCTTTCCCAGACTATATATCCTTCGCGCTGTCCATTGCACCACGTAAATTTTCCACCCTTGTAACCCAAATCCTTGAGGCCACATTCATGCAGTACATCCCTAAATTCTTGCAACTGTCTTTCTGACAGGGCTGTAAATGAACCAAGCCGTTCATAAACAGCTTGGGCTTGACTCGATAAAAAGCTCGTTTATGTTTGTTTGTTTATAAACAAGCTAAGTTTAAGCTTTAATTTTAAGCTTGTTTAATAAATGAGCCGAGCCCAAGTAACAAATATTGTTCGTGAACAAGCTTGTGAACACCAAGGCTCGATACAAAAGTAACAAAACAAGTTGAACCTAGGCTTATTTATGAGTTTGATAACAAAATTTATATGAACTTGACAAGTAAACTCATATTCTTCCAAGACTTTAATTAATTATAAGTTGAGACTACTAATCTAAACCAAATAGGCTAGATAATAAACTTGATATAGACTTGATAATATACTTGTGTTGGATCTCAAGCTCAAAAACATGATATTGAGCTTGAGTTTGGGCTTGATATTGAGCTCGAGCTTGGCTTGACCAATGAATCAAGCCAAGCCAAGCCAAGCCAAGCTCAGCTCAAGCTTTTATACTTTATAACAAGCTCAAGCTTGAACATCATTTGTAAGCTCGTATCAAGCTCAAGCCAAGCTTGAACATTCTACTTTTGCTGTCGAGCTGAGCTTGAACATTCACTATTCGACAAAACTCAGCTCGTTTACAGCCCTACTTTTTGGCCTTAGTATTCCACCTAGTTTCTCATAAGCCCTCGTAATCTCATTGAAATCCCCCGCACAACACCATGGGATCGAGTATTTAGCCTTCATTCTTCTTAAAGTTGCCCAAGCCACTTGATGGTTAACAGCTTCAGGTTCCCCGTAGAAACCTATAAACCTCCATTCATCTTCTTTGCCTTTATTAACGATAGAATCTATATGATTAGGAGAATAAGTATCAACCAAAAAATCAACATCTTTCTTCCAAAAAACAGCCATATCCCCTCCCCTACGTTCTAAAACTAAGCATCCCACCAAATTTAAACCTTGCACACAAAACTTCTAGCCTTGCTTTTTGTAGCCATGTTTCAGGCAAAAATACAACTAAGGGATCTTATACCCGTATTAAATCACCAAGCTCTTGCTTTGTTTGTGGGTTCCCAAGCCTATGATAGTTCCAACAAAGGAGATTCATTGGCCCTGGTGGGGCTACAATGTAGCCTCCACCAATCTAATTGAATTTTCTTTATCATTTTGAGAATCTGGCATTCTCTTTTGAGGTAAATCATTATAATCTTCACCTCCATAATTCCACTTTGAAAGGATCACCAAAACTCCCACGTCTTGTTTCTGTCTCGCAATCTTCTTCCATTTTTTACTTCCCTGATTTTTCCCCGTAGCTGTGTCTATAGTAATATTCGAGATATCTCTGAGAATGGACGGTGTTGCATGCACAGTTGGGGAGAAATTGTCACAGGATCACGTGACACTGAATTTGATATGGGAATAGGACTTTTATCTGGGAATTTTTTCAAGAATGGTTCAAGAGTATTTACCTCGTTGTGCGAAAATTTTTGTCCGTGATTTTAGCCTTTTGTAGCATCAAAATTTGTTAACTCTATCAATTTCAAGAATTTTGTTGTTAAACAGCTCACCACCATGAATCACTCGGTCATCATTAAGGCTTTGTTTCGGAGTTCAAAAGGGAATGTAATGGAATGGAATGGAATGAAATGTATTTAAGTAAGGAAAAAGAATGGAAAAGAAAGAATGGAATGAAATTAAGTAACCTTGATTGAATGTTTTAAAATAAAGGAATGGAAAGGAATGAAAATGAATGAAATGTAAGTAATCTTGTCTGGGAGTAACATAGAGAGAATTGAATGAAATTATTTTATGACAATATTACTATTAGATCCCTATTTTAAAATAAAGGGTTGAATATATAGTGGTATTTTGGAAGTTTTTGCAAAAAATTCATTGAATCTAATTTTATTCCCTCCCATTCCTCCCAATTTTGGGGGGAATGAAAATTTGAGGTCTTAAGAGATTAGAGAGGAATGAGTGTTCCCTACTACCCATTTTATTCTCTTCCACTTCAACTCCCAAATAAGGAAATGGACTTTCCATTCCCTTCATTAAAACTCCTAAACAAGAGAATGGAAGAATATTCTAAAATTATTCTTTTCATTCCTTTCAATTCCATACCATTTCCTCCTCTCAAACAAGAGCCAAATTGGCTAAAATTTAGGCTCTCAATAGTGGACTCCTTTTGAATTTGATTCACCTCAATTTCATCCGTAAAATCCATAGTATCCATATCTTGGGGCTGATTATCTGGGGCTGAGGTCACTGGATTCACCCTTGTCACCGGCCTGAGATTTTCATCTCCCTGGTGTTCGGCTGCCTTCTGACTCTTCCTTTTTGCTGCATAGAACCTTGGGACCCTCCACACTGATTTCCTAGCCATAGAGACTGGAGCTGCATGAATCCAAGAATCATATTCTTGATTTTCCAATGATAAGGTACCCTCCCTTTCCATCAACAGATCGTAGTCTTTATCACTGTGATCCAAGTACTCACACCAATAACAAATATTTGGGAGCCTCTCATACTTGAAAGACACATAACTCTCCTTGCCTTGCCTTGAGGATATAAGATGATCACGGCAGAGGGGTAAAGATATGTCCACTGTTACTTGAACTCCCCATCACTGTACTATCTGAATTTTTGTTTACGTCACCAATAGCTTCACAGAGATCCTCAGCCACCCCTCTGTTTTGAAAACGTATTGGAATGTCATGCACCTGCACCCACAGTGAAACCTTATCAAAACTTAGCTCCCTAATGGGGGTATCATTCTCATACCGTTGGAGCAGCACAAAGTGTTTATCGAAGCTCCATGGTTCACTAGATAAAATCTTTTCAACTTCCTCATTGTTATCGAAAATGAATAGAATTATATGATCTCCTGCAGATTGGACTTCGAAACCTTTTTTAAACTGCCATAACGGATTGAAGGTTCAAAATCAAAATTGGTTGAAACGTCAGAGCATCAGTAGATTAGTTGAGAATTTTTTTTTTTTTTTACATGATTTGCTTTTGATTTTAAAATTTTCCTGATGCAAACTGTGTGCAAATTCTTGAGGTGGTTTTGATAGTTATATTATGGTTCATTTGGATTAAGGGGGAGAGAGGGAGAGTAAAGTAGAGTAAATTTAGCACAAAATTAACTTATTTTTAGCGAACTCTGCTCTACTCTTCTCCACTCCCTCTCCTTCCCCCCTCCATCCAAACAGGCCATTAGTGAAGGGAGCCTCACGTGTTTCAACAATTTTAACATGGCATTAGAGTCATATTTTATCTTTTTTAACATTGTATCAGAGCTACAATCTCTGTACCTAATCCACTTTGGTTGTTGCTCCTGCTGTCAGCATAAGAGCCCACACTTGAGATCTAGATCCATGGGAATCTATAATTGGACTCCAGAAATCTTCATCCAAGTCCTCTGAAAATTTCTGTCTCAGTGCCACACACACCCCCTGCATCATCTCAGTCCTGACCATGTGCTTCCTTGCGGCTGCATGCACCACTTCCCGCTTTGAACACACCCTCCATGTGTCACATATGCATTTAGAGTCCTCATGCGCCAGTTTTATCCTGGTGACGTGAATGACCTACTATCTGACTTTCATACGTCCTTTCTCCACACAATATTTGTGTTGGAAGGGTGTTTACTTGCACTCTAGTGCCAGAGCTCTTTCTGCTGTTGTGCTTTGTCTCTGCCCAAGCAGCACATCAAATGCCTATAGAAACCGTTTTTGCACATCCTTGGCAAGACAGATTCCTTATTGTGCATCACTCACTTCACGGGCTTCTTCCTCTTTGACAGTGATAATTTTGAGGCAATTCTTGGTGGTTCTCCATTCATTCAATGGGCATGAAAAACCTTCTTTGCATTGAAGACTTTCCTTCCAAACTCAAGTTTTCTGCACGCATTTACCTTGAGTTTGAGGGAGATGTTAGAATATATTAATTACCATAAATGTTTAAAAGATATTTTTGTATGACACCGTGGGTTAATATGGTTTGGTAATACCATGGGCTACCATGGTTTTAAGGTTACCATAGTGAAACTAATGTATTCCTATAAGTACCCTACATTGGGTTGATTGTAACATACTACTCAACACAGAAATGATGTTTCTGCTAAAGGGCTTTCCACTATAGATGTGGACATACACCATTAGCCCAAATCATTTTAATTCTCTTGCTTCCACTCTCTCCTTCTCTCTCTACATTAGTTTTATTTTCTACTTTCTGTTTTAACATGGTACCAGAGCTACGTTTCAACAATTTTAAAATTGGTTACTCTTTCTTGTTATTTGGGGAAAGTAAATTTTCTCTCTGAAATAGTTTTTCAGAAGTGCTCACTGGAAGTTCCCAATTTCTTTTTCTTTCTTTTTTTTTCTTCCCAAGATCAACATTCTAAATCAACACTAGGATTCTGTTCTGTAAGAAGCTTTTGCTATGATGTCAAGAACAAGAGTATTTTTTTGATCAGTTCTTTATCTTGGGCTCTTTAGCTCAATAAGATGGCATTGTACTCCACAAATATGGCATGGTGTTAATATGCCATCATATACAACCACAAATTGTAAGCTGATACTGATTTCATGACCAACGTCTTTTATTGTTATTAGATTATGCAGTTTGTGCTGAAATATCTAAATTATGTGTTTTGGTTCTGTTTGTCCAACCCTTCCCCCTTTTTTCAGTTTACTAGGGCAGGAATGAATTCTTGTATTGCTTATATTAATATGTAGTTTTGTTTTTCACAGCATGTTGCTGCATCCAAAGGATATGAAGATATTACTCTTTTCCTTATTGAGCAGAGAGTGGGTGTCAGCATTTCAGGTCAGCTTTTAAAATAATTAATCATCTGCACCACCCCTCCAAGAATCCCCTGTAGTCTGTCATTCTGTACATCGTTTAGTGGGCTTCTAGGCTAGTGCTCTTCCTAATATTGGTAAGTGTAATTTCAGGTGCACCTGGGGTCAAAGTCCTTGGGTTTCTTTCAAAATTAAGACCTTTTACAAGTTACAACTCTTGTAATGGATAATAATAATAATAATATATTTAATTTAGTTTAATTATTTCCAATTCATTGTCCAATTTTTATTTTTTGGCTAGTTGTAAAAGTGTAAAGCTATCAAAACTTAAACATGTTTACCATATCCAAGTTTTGCATTTGCCAACCATATAAGTAATAGCAAAAAGTCAACAAACTAAAAAAAGGAAAAAAATAAAAGAGAGAAGAGACTGCTATATTTTGAAAATTAAGGCTGCTAATTAATGTGTCTAGGATGTTTATCATGAAATGGATATTTTCTATGAAATTATCTGATCACCATCAATTTTGTAATAGACTTGCAAACTCACTTTCTCAGTAAACTCATTCTTGTATTTTTCCATCAATTAAAAAATCAAATAAAGACGTTTTTTGAGGTTTAGAAATTTGATGTTGGAATGGAATCATTTTTCTTAAACCATCAGTAATTGGTATAAGCTTCCTTTTTAAAGTGATTATTTCTTATTATAAAAAGGTGATGATTTCTTCATTTTTACACCTATGCATTATTTTCACAAGATTTTTTTTAATTTTTTTATTTTTATGTCTAATTCTTTTGCATCTGTTATCATTTTTGGCTTTCTTTTTGGGGTGTGTGGTTGTTAACAATGAGTCTTGAACACATGATCACACCCTCCATCTCATTATAATGGATGGAGGAAGTATCTTTGAGTCAGAGCTCATTGGTACCTATTCATTATTTTTACAATTTTACTAAAATATTATTAATGGTTGATTTTTATAAGAAGATATTGTTTTCCTGGAGCCCCGCAAGGAAAGTTCTGGCTCCATTTAAATCTCCTTGCAAGTCTCAAATATAAATTAATTGGAGCACCTACAATTATTTTGGAATTTATTATTTCAAATTTTCTTTATCTCATGGGAGATTGGATTATTTTAAAACTTTCATTTTTATTTTGAGTTCATATAGGGAATAGATTTCATATCTTTCTAGATAGGGATAAGATTTTAGATTATCTTTGGTTGAGAGTTTTATGGGGAAATGATCTTTTGTAATCCTAGAAGTGCTATAAAATTTGATATTAGAGATTTTCCAAATTGTTAGGTGCTGATTCCTAGCAGCTTAGGTGCTGATGCTTAAGTATTTTGCTAGGTTCTTATTCCTAAGTTTTCTGCTAGGTACTGATTCTAGGCAAACCCCTAAGCGCTAATTTTTAGGTTTATCATTTAAATTTTTTTTCTTTTATCTTCCTTTTGGTATTGTCTTTCATCAAAATTTAGTGATAATTGTTGATTAACTATGTGTATTAGATAAGTTTGGAAACACTCCCTTGCTTGAAGCCATCAAGAATGGGCATGATCAAGTAGCTTCTCTACTCGTTAAGGCAGGGGCAGCACCTACAATTGATGATGCGGGTAGTTTTCTCTGTATGATTGTTGCAAGGAGGGACTTTGAGTTTTTAAAAAGGGTTTTGTCCAATGGCATTAATCCAAATGCCAAAAATTATGATTGTCGAACACCACTTCACATAGCTGCCTCAGAAGGGTTATATTCAGTGGCAGAATTACTTCTAGAAGCAGGAGCAAGTGTTTTGTCAAAGGACAGGTATAATCTGAAGAATTATCTGGTTTTTAAGACAAGTATGAAGCATGATCCTTTTTAAGCCAAAAGCAGTTTTCAAGTACAAAATATGAGATTGGACAATGAGGAAGTTGTTTTGAATTGATTATACTTTATGTTCCACTTGACATGTTTTTGCATGTCTCATTTGGGTTTAGCATTGCGAATTTGCGATCAATAGGATATGGTTTCATGATTGTTTACACTGTTGATTTTTAGATAAGTAATTAATATTTATATCAACTAAGATTACATAACACTGTTAGTTTTATCTCAATGGTTTAGATGGTCTTGTAAAAAAAGACTTGTAGTCATTTTTAAATAAGAGATCTTGGATTCTTTTGGCTTTCATTTCCCAACATCTCAGCTTTTGCACCCTACACTTGAGTTCCTTATTTATTTTTATTTTTTTTCCATTTCAATTTTATCTGGACGACTTTAACATTTGTTGTATAAATTGTCTATGATTAAGAGATCCTACCTTGCTAAGTGTACTAAACCACTTACAATTTATCTTTATTGATTTTATGCCAAAAATCCACCTGTATAGTCTCTGCACCACATGCATTCTAGTTACATAATTCTATAACATGCTATGACTTGATTCATTTTAACCTCTCATTCAAAGGCACTGTTCCGGTGCGCTGACTTTGTGTCCAAAATGCATGTTTTGCAAAGAAAAATAATTTTCCATTACAGATTAAAATAAGAACTTTGAATCTCCTTTGAAATGTATTCAAAACTCAAAACTAATATGGTTAGACACATTTCCAAAGTTCGTTTCATATCCTCTGACTGTACATACTTCTTTTCAAATTTTCAGTTGCTTTGGCTTTCTTATTCATATTCTTTTGGAAGCTTTAGGATATAGCATATCAAAATGTTAACATATACCAATTACATTGAGATTTTAGCATTCGTTGTTTTCATGGCTAGAATGTTTCTGTGTGGTTAACTCAGAAATACAGCTTTTGAGAAAATATTTTTTACGTGAGATGTCTACAGTGTCTCCATACTTTTTTGGCTAGAGCATGGTTCTAAAATTTAATGTTCCCTATCCTAAAAAATTTTCAGTCGTCGAGCTTCAATTGTTGTTAGAAGACATGAAAATGACAAAAGGGAACACTCTTTTAGTCCATAATAGTTAATAGAAATGCTTACTATCTGCACTTGACTCAACACTGGCTTTATTATGAAAGAAAGAAAGCATGTAGAACTAGTGCAAACAAAATAAACTATCCATAACTTTGTGTGTTTTTGACTACGCAACTTTTCCAACTAGAGTGACCTTTGTCAGCCTATCTTCTGCTTGCAGATGGGGAAATACTGCACTGGATGATGCCCTTATAGGCGGAAATAAGAATTTGATCAAGCTGCTCAAAGTTGCAAGAACTTCTCAGTTGTCTGGGTTATCTAATTGTTCTCAAGAAATTCGAGGTATGAAGAAAAATGTAGTTATCACATATGGCATACAATCCTAGATTTTACTGCATAACAATTGTTGACTGAAAAAATTACTGACCAAAAAATGCACAAATGAAGAGCATTGAGACTTTTCTCTTTCCTACTCCAGTTTCTGAATTCTACCCTGCCCCTTCCCAGGTTTTTATTTTTTAATAAAAAAGAAAAAAGAGTGTTAAGAGCTTGTAGCTCAACTGGCACCTGGCGCCTCTTGGTATTTCCAAGGGGGACATCTAGGGCTCAAATCCCCCCATCCCCTATTATCAAATTATCAAAGAAAGAGGAAAAAAAAATGTTTGGTTTGCCTTATTGTATGTAACAGTAGTACAGTTAGATCTTGCTCCCACTTCAGTAAGTTTACCTATGGGATGGATGGTAGGTGTAATTTACATACACAAACACATAAATGGAATCCCCCTGGGGTTCTTTCTCTCTCTCTCTCTCTTCAAGCTACCAAGGATTGGTTAAGGGAAAAATAAAATTTAGGTTCCATTTGTTTCGGTATAACAGAACGTATGACTTTAGATAAAGCAAAAAAGAATACATATAGCTAACTTTGACTAATCTTTTGAGGATCCATAGCCAATCCCAAAAAATTTGGGACTAAGATTTGGTTGTTGTTGTTGTTGTTTCGGCATAAATGTTTTCTGTTTGGAAAATATTTGAAAATAATTTTAGGGAAAACTATTTGTTTTCCTTTGTTTGATTATCTTTTTGAAAATGCTTTGGAAAATATTTTTTCCGTGTTTGGCTTGTTCAAAAAATTACAAAATTTTCCTATCATTTTATATAGATATTAGATAACAACTTTATCTCACCACTTTAAAATATTAATACGAACAACAAAATTTACCTAAAAATAAGCAGTATCAAAATAAAATTATGAAAAATTACACTAATGAGCACAATCAAAATGAGAGAGCGCAACAACCATGTGTGTGTGTTAAAATATTTAGTATTCTCAAAAGAAAAAATAGTGGGTAATTCCCACATTGGAAAATGAGTGTGAGTTAAAGAGGTTTAAAGCTTGTACTGTGTATTCAAGAGTTAGACTCTTTTGAATATATACCACTGTTAGTTTTTTTAAGACCTTCAAAATTACTATCGGCTTAAAATAATAAAGAAAGAAATATTTGTAAGGGATTAAGTGAAATAAAGGATCAACACTAGGGAGTTATGCTAGTGTGACACGATGAGTGGCATTAAGGACTTTCTCATTGTTCTTGGCAATGGTGTTGGGGGCCTTGCAGATCAATATTGGCTCAGTTGTTAGGGATTGCAAATGGGCAGGTTTGGGATTGGTTCATAAACAAGTTAGGTATTATGTTACCATTTACCCATTTAATTAATAATTTTAAGGGTATGTCAGTAATATTAGAGGTTTTGGAGATATTTTAATCATTTAAGAGGTTTTAAGGTTCTTTTGGTCACATTGTTGGCTCTGGGGCATTTTGGTCATTTAAAGGTTTTGGGCTTTTTTTTTTTGGGGGGGGGGGGGGGGGGCGGTGGTGTTAGGGGTATTTCTATCGTTTTAGAGGTTTTCAAGCTACTTTGGTCATTTAGTGGTTTTTAGTTTTGTTATTTTAGAAGTTTTGAGGATATTCCAATCGTTTTGAGGATATTCCAGTCATTTGGAAGGTTTTGAGAGTATTTTGGAAATTATGTATTTCTATCATTTTGGAAATTTAGGTCATTTTATAGGTTTTAAGGATATTTGAGTCATTTGGAGGTTTAAATGGTATTTTGGTCACTTTAGAGATTTAATGGTATTTTTATTGTTTTGGAGGTTAACATGGTATTTTGTGCTTTCAAGGATATTTTGGTTATTTTGAAAATTTAGAGGATATTTTGTCATATTTGAGGTACTAAGATATTTTTTTCATTTTGTAGGTTTAAGGTATTCTTGTTCTCTTAAGAGATAAAGGGGTTTTGTGTTCGCATGAGAGAGGGGTGTTTTGTTCTCTTAAGGTTGTTTTCATAAAACATTTTTAGTCCTAAAGGTGTTTTTTCTAGTCAACAGAAAATGAATTCTATTTGACCTAGTTTTTCAGTCATCCTAAATACTTGAAAATGAGGGAAAATGTTTTACGCGGGAGCAAATGGGGGCCTTAAACATTCCTCATCAAGCTGTCTTAATAGGAAGAAATCACTATTCATTCCATAATTGTGATTTACGATTGGTTTACCAAGTTTTGGCCTTGTTTTGTTCAAAGTAGTAGCCTATAATTTGGAATCTGAAAATTATTGATATATTGATCTTCCTCTTCATGTTTGCTTATATCACTCCAAGCACAGCCTCAATCCAAGCAACGCAACAAAGTATAATTATCAACATAGATGAAGATTTCATAATATTGACAAAAATAGCTGCAATTGTCAGTTGTAGCCTTGTATTATTTAATCTGAGACATAACCCGCTGAATCAAAAACATAAATAGTTCAGACTCAGTGGGAACTGTTACAGTCTTTGAATTGAAAATTAATTCAATATACGATTTTTGACCCCCAATTATGAATTTCTGAGTACCTAATTCATATAGACGGTTATGTTGCTCTCAACTATGTTGTATATTCCACTGGAGCTGATTTCCCAAATTTAACCTGTAGGCTTCTCAATCTTCTTTATTTTTCTTTTTCTCCTGGCCATGACCATGATGTCAACCTTTATGTGTCTCTACCGAGAGACAGTCATGTTTCAGCTTTATTTTTTCAAAAATAAAATTTCGTATGGGTGGGTAGTTGTGTGTTGGAAGAAATCCTGATTTGAAGAGAATTTAATGTTGTTGGTACCCATCAAATTATGGCTGAAATATCAAATGGGCAAACTTTATGATATGTTCATTGGTCATCTTGTAGTACAGTGCATTGTCGCACTCTTTGGTTTATCAGCACAAATGTCTTAAATTGCGTGTTTTTATTTCAAGCATTATGCGTGTACTCTTCCTTGAATCAACATTAGGTAGTGGTTATCAAGAGGGTTGCATGTGCCTCTGAAAATTTATGCACAAAAAAAGGTCAAAAACTATATGGCGTGTCTACTGTGGGAACCTTTACTGCTAACAAAATAAAGATTAAAGTTGGAAATTGGTATTTCCCCTTACAGAATATTTCCATAAGTGATACAGCTTTGACTCTTTGTAAGTCTAGTGCTCTCTGGTACTCAATTACATTTGAAATGATTGTTTTTCTTTGGAGAGCTAATGGGAAAACCAGTTGTCCTAATAAAGGCCATGGGCTAAACAATGTAAGTCAAGTTACACACAATACCAATCATACGTGTGAACCGTTAATTTGTTTCCTCTAATTTTCTGCTCTGACAGTCATCATATTTGTGCTGTTATTTGCTTGAACTATGCTATTTAGGAGGCAGCTCAGTCTTTACAAACAAAACATCCACCTACTGTGTATTTGTGTGTGTGTGTGTGTGTATATATATATGGTCTGAGTGAATTTATTGCATTAAATGGTTTAATTTACTACTTTCATCAGTGAATTAACAAGGTTCCTGTTGGCAATAACAGATGAAATGCGACAGAAGAAATGCACAGTGTTTCCCTTTCACCCATGGGATCCCAAAGAGGAGAGAAGACAGGGAGTGGTGTTGTGGGTTCCCAAAAGCATTCAAGAGCTCATCAATGCAGCAAGGGAACAGTTGAAATGTCCAAGTGGGAATACTATTTTATCAGAAGATGGAGGCAAAATTCTTGACATAAACATGGTTACCAACGATCAGAAGATATATTTGGTTAGTGAAGTATAAACTGAAACAATTATCTTAACTGAACTTATTGGTTATGTGTAGCATTAAGCAATTTCAGAACTTCTAAACGTTGGGCATGTTATACTGTATAATGTACACAGAAATAAAAACACACATATACGTGCTTCTGTGTGTGTATATCTATAAACATAATAATTCTAAATATTACCAAATAATTTTGACTTGGAAGAACTAGTAACACTTGACACTGTATATGTCCAGGAGAGATGTATCAAGGTGAGAACAATAGATGGCCTCAATATTGTGGTCATTTTGTTTGTTTACCACTGTCCCTCCATTCCAATTGCGGTCTTTCACCATTTTCGGGGGTTTAATGTCCTTAATTCCGTTTGCCTTCACAGATCAAAATGTTATGGATAATCACGGTTGCACTCATAGACAGAGTAGTCCATTTGTGTGTTAAAAAAAAAAAAAAAACACAGAATCTATCGGAGCTTATTTTCATTTTGGGGGCAAGTTGCATAAACACCAGGTTTAGGTCGTTTTCACTCTTTTTTGTTTAACTTTGGCTGGGTTGAAATTTATTGATGATGCACAAAAATTGTCAATGACCTGATCGTCCTCGAGCGCTCCAATGGATACCTGAAGAACAAGAAACCAAGAACCAAACAGAGAATACTGGTGGGGTGCTGGCCAAAGACCCTTTGAAAGTTAAGTAAGTGAATGAGAAATCTCCAAGAACTCTATAGTGAAAGAGCTAGGGATGTTTCTGCATACCTTGGAAAAGAGAAAACCTGTTGTTTATATAGTGATGCAGAGCAGACCTAGATCCCAGGAATATAGGGGTTTTCCTTACAGGGAGGAGGTGGAGTTAATGTCACTGAGATCTTTGGGACATCTTCCCATATTGGGAAGATGAAAATCGCGTAGTCTGGTCTTGGTGTGTGGCGCGCAAGATATTTCCATATACGAATATGTGTGGAGATCACGCAAGGACACGTTGGATCTGTTGGTACACCTATCCGTCCTTTGGTGTGACCCGTTTGCTTAGTACAGGACATGTAACCGTCGGCTTGGTATGGGCTTGTCTGCTTGGTCATCAGGAGCGAGAATTGTCCTACTGCTATAACCTGGCCTTCTACTTTTGTGGGTGCTGGGTATGAGGTTCTAGATGGACCCTTCTAGAGACCGACGACTACTGGTGCCGTTGGCTTATAATTGTTGTACATTTTCCTGACGGGTTCTAAAGTTAAGGGTTCTTTTCCTATTCCAAAAACATCCTTATTAGCTGCCCTCTACTTTGTGTGCCCGTCAGCTATGCTTGACGGGTCTCGTAGTAAAAAGGGTTTTCATGGGTATTAATTGCTTTGTTGAGAAGCGTGTCATTGATGAGGGTAGATACATTTTCAATAAATACTAGGTGACACATGGTGCTCATTAATTGGCCTCGTTTCCAATCAAAAGCGTCACTTCATATATTGCGCTCATTGCTTTATAAATAGTTCCTTCCTTTCTATTACTTTCTTTTGTTTTATTTTCTCCTAACGCTGATTGTGATTTCAAGCCCCTCCGTTGTTTCTCTCATACTTGTCTGCATCCGTCATCTTAACAGCCGATCCGTCGTCGACTTCTTTTTAGGTAAGTTCCTTTACCTTGTTCCAATTATTATCTATTGAACTTAGTTGGTCATCGTTTGAGAGATCCGTTGCACGAGTAGGCTCTTAGTATACATTTGTCACTTGTAGGTGAATAGATGTTAGGTGATAGAGAAGTGACGAGTGAACAATCGTTGTCAGTTCGTGAGAGTTTGGGCTACGAAGAAGTCTATCCATCGGGACATGAGCCCATGGCAGAGGATTTGACCTGGTCCCCGGAAGGGGAATCGTCTGCCCATTCTCTTGTCGAGGAGGAAGAAGAAGGGGATGAGAATGAGTGTGAATAGGAAGATGATGGTGATGAGGGAGAGGACCATGGAGAAGGAGACGGGCTGTAGGCGAAATGGAAGATGATGGCCATAGACCTTTCATCATTCCCCTGATATGGATGGTGAATGACTTCTACTCGACCATGTCGTTGAAAGTTTTCAACAACCTCCGTAACCATTTTCAAATTCCCGACCACATCCCTATGCAGTTGCTAAGGAAGTTTAAGAAGTGTTACTCGGGCAATACAATAGACATCGGTATGTATGACGCAATGTTTACCATTGGGTTAAGGTTGGCTTTGACGGAACTGCATTGTCAACTTGCCAATTATTTAGGCTTGTTCGTCAGCCAGATCGCCCTAAACGTGTGGAGGATTTTTATTGGGGTCGAAGTGATATGAGGCCCGCTGAGTGGAGGTAACCATCGTCTCACACTTGAGGAGTTCTTTTACTGCTACAAACCATAGCAGATATATTTGTCAAAGGGTATTTATAACTTTTTGGCAAGGAGATCATCTTTTAGATTGGTGTCAGACATGCCTGATTCCAACCATAACTAGAAGAGTAGGTACTTTTTCGTACAAGGGACGAATTGGGTGTGCAAACCTGAAAAGTGGGCTAGCATGCTCGACAGGTTTGATAATACCTGGGATGTTTTAGATAAGTTTGGTGAGCCGTCGGTGTCTATTTACTTGTCCGTCCCGTTCGCTTTGATTATGTAACTAACCTATTACTTTTGATTCGTTTTAGCTCAAGTTTGTCTGGAAATAAGTGAAGAATGGGAGAGTTTTCTTAGATGCGTTGGGTGATTTTGCTTGGGCAGAGAAAGTGGAAGGACCTGGTCACTCTTGACACCCTCCACACTTTTTGTAGTGGTCTTGAGCCACCAGTGGATGCTCGACAGTTAGATGTGTACGCTCGTCGATGTAAGTTTTCTTCTGTCCGTCTGCTTCCTTGAATGTTTATTCTAACCCATCAAATTTTCTTATTCTTTTTGTTATTATTTTTTAGGGATGGACAGTAGTAGGTAGAGGGCTTTGGTGAGGCAAGCCGCCGCTGCTCACCTTAAGCAATGAGGGGAGGCATCAACGTCTCCTTCTAAGGTGATGCCTCCTCCCAAAGTTGCCCCCAAAAGGAAGGGGACGGGTAAGGATGATCATCCCACTAAAAAGGTGACGGGCCAATCCGCCATGGCAAATCAGGTGGATTCGTCACAAAAGGCTCCTCTACCTCCGTGCCATGGTGCTAGTAAAGGTCTGATGACGGCTCAAGGCCCCGTCGCTTCTGGCCCTGTCCAAAGGCTGGTGAGCCATAAGGAATATGCCATCGAGATGGTCCACTCAATCATCAAGGACACGGACATTGACGAGTGTGGCAAGCATGGCATTGAAGACTTAGGGGACTCTGATCTTTTTGACCTAGCGAGGGTGAGTTTGCATCGGGTTCACCTCTTTCTTTCTTTTTTCACGCTTTAAGTCTTTTATAACCATCGTCTTTTGCAAGCCATGGTGAGGATGAAGGCTTTCTAAGCCAGGTGTGTTGCTAAAGAGAGTGTGGTTCGTTGCCAATGTATTTGCTTAGAGCACGAGGCCGACCAGTTGAGTCAATATAAGGAAGCTGCTCGTATCCTCAACAACAAGGTGAACGAGAAGAAGGTCGAGCTGGAGGCAACCACCCGTCAGTGTGAAGAGCTAGTTAAATCAAACACTAACCTGACGACAAAGCTAACTACTCTTCATGAGCAGATGAAGTAGGTTAAGGTCGACGCTGTGGCAGAGTATCGGACCTCTTAACCTTTTTATGATGAGTTGTGTGGCTTGTATAGCGACGGCTTCAAGGATTGCCTTGAGCAGATTGCTGCTCTTTACCTTAACCTAGACCTGTCCAAAGTGCTGATCGACGACACCGTTCCGCTGACGCTTGGTGGCGTTGACGCTGTCATGAATGAAGTCGACGGTGTTGTCCACTTGGTGGAGGGAGAGGTGAAGGAGCTTGCTCATGCTGAGACTGATGGCTAGAACGTCCTTGAAGGTCAAACAGTTCCCAAAGGTTTGTTTGTTCCCGAAGGTTCGTCAGCTCCTGAAGGCTAATCTGTCCCCGACGCTCCTCCAGCCTAGCCTTGCTTTTTCTATTTGTCATTTATTTTTGTGTTTTCTAAGAATAATTTCAAAACAATGGAGTGCCCTGTTTTGGACTTATGTATTAACTTTTATTCCCACTAGTTGCGGACCCTGCGCGTTACGTGTGATAAAATTTTTAGGATGGGCTCAGTAATTTTTTTTATCTTTTCAATTTGTACTAATTTAATAAATAGTATTGTAATTCATAATCATATTTTCATTTATTATAGTAACAATAAAAAAATGTAATGTATAGAATATCTGTTGTACTAAAATCAAAACAATACATTTTTTTTCTCAAGAATTCAAAGGTAAGTTAGTGAAAATATTAATTTTTTAATACAGTTAATTTATAATATTTTGTATATCGTTAAAAAGTATATAAAATTTGGAAATCATTCTTTTAGTTTTAAACAACTTTTTCAAACCTAATTTTTTCTACAATACAATCAAAAACACCAAGAAATATATCTAAAAAAATTAATAAAACTCAACAAAACTACAATTAAAAATATAAAAAAAGAAAGGGAAAAAAAAAAGACCGTAACTCTTTTTCCTTTTAAAAAAACCAAGGGTACAATTCCAAAGGAGAAAAAAGTAGAGAATTTTTTTTGAAAAAGAAGAAGTATTGTCAATTGTGTTAATGCGGTCATAATCTAATGTTGCATCTAATCCAACATGTGAAAATGAATAGATAAATAAATAATTTTAAGCACAAAATTGAATATGTTTTCTTAAAAGTCTCAAAGAATACACTAATAAGATAAGGAAGATGAAGAACAATGCAAAATATTCATAAACACTTAAAGCAATTACTCAAGCATCTAAGAACATCATATAACAAAGACATAACAATTCACTTCTAATTTGTTAAACAAAATATTTACAAATAGTGAAAATAAACTGCACAAAGATCATTGTCTTCAATTGCCCTAACTTTTCCTCATTGGCTTGTTCAAACTATTTTGTTATTTTTCAAATAAATTAATACCTGAAAACAACACAAAATTTGATATATTATAATATGATATTCCCTAAATAAGATCAACAACAAACATCATTCATTAAAAGTAATTAAAGTTGTAAAGAAAATGATAAAAAAAAATACTTGCATCAAGGAACACATATGAATTAGTCAATAATATTCATCAATCTAAGGTAGAGATGTAGGAAAAATAAAAAATTTTAACAAAAAAATGAAAAAAAAATTTGAGAGAGAGAGAGAGAGAGAGAGAGAGAGAGAGAGAGAACCTTTTTGTATTGGAAAAATATGCAAAGAATAGGAGGAGTGGCAAATTTATAGTAAAAGGCAGGGAATAAGAAGAGTCAAAATAAAGGAAGATAAATAGGCAAAATAATATTTCAATCTAAAACCGCCCAAGAGAATATATATAGACAACATTTTTGTTTTAATTTTCTATTGATTTATTATTTAGTTATAACATCAAAATTAAAGTTGATGAATATGTAAAGTTAAAACCGTTTAAAATGAATTTGTAAAGTCAATATTATTTTATATTTAATATTGTAAAAAAAATTAGAGGTAAAAATAAATATTAAAAAGACTAATGGTGTGGTCGATGACGTGGCAGATGAGGTGGCTTAACAGAAACGTAGCAACAATAAATATTATGCTTCAGTTTTTAGATATATATAGATTGGGTTCGTTGAGGCTTTCATTTATATTTATCTTGTTTTTATCATTTGTCACTTTTAGTCATTGCTCCTTCGTTGTTTTTCTCTCATTTGTGTGTTTATTGTGATTGTGGGTATGCCCCCTATCCGTCGTAAGGACTTGGATCACTCTTGAGTGATCGCATACCCGTGGCTATTTTTGGATGTTCGTCCACCCCATAGGTAAGATTCATGAACATCTGTGACCAGGCACCTGTCGGTACCTTTAACCGTTCGTCCGTCCTATAGGTAGGACTTAGAATAATTTGGGCCTGTAGGTGGGACATAGTAATTTTTGGACCCAGGCACCCGTCGGTGTCCTTGGTGATCCGTTCACCCCGTAGGTAGGAATTAACAAAATTTTTTGGACCGAGGCACCTGTTGGTGTCCTTGATGATCCATCCACCCTGAAGGTAAGACTTAATAAATTTCAAGATCAAGGCACCCGTTGGTGTCTTTGGTGACCTGTCCATCTTGTATGTAGGACTTAGGATTTTTTGTGACCAGGTATCTGTCCATCCTATAGGTAGGACTGAGGATTTCTTGTGACCAGGTACCTGTTGGTATCCTTGGTCATCTGTCCACCCCGTAGGTAGGACTTCGGATTTCTTGTGACCAGGTACTCGTCGGAATCCTTGGTCATTCCTCCATCCCGTAGGTAGAAGTTTTTGTGAGGTCTTTATTGTTTGCTGACATAATTTCTTATGAATAATCCCTTTATTAAAGATAACTTGAATACAAAATGTAGGTAATTTCGCCTGTCGGCCTTTAAGGCCTAAAAACTTGAAAACTTAACAGAATTTAAAGAAAAGACACATAGTTTGTAGTTGCTGGTAGTGCTACTGGTAGTACTTCCTTAGGTGCTCGACATTTCAAGAGTGGTGTAGTCTTTGTCCATCGAGCGTCTCTAAGTGATAGGTGCCTTTTTTAAGGCAGTTCACAATCTTATAAGGCCTTTCCCAATTGGGACCTACTGTGTGGGGTCCTTGGTAGCTGACGTTACCTTCCTCAAGACAAGGTCTCCAATTTTGAGGCATCAGGGCTTGACTTTGGTGTTGTAGTGCTTAGCCATGAGGTCCTGATAGTGATTCGTTGTTTAGCTGTCACCCTAACTTCATCCAAAAGGTCCAATTGTAGGCGCATTCCTTTTTCGTTCCTTCTTTCGTCATGGTGGGCTACCCTATAGCTGGTTAGTCCAACTTTTGCTAGGATGACGACTTCACTCCCAAATGCAAGGCGGAAGGGTGTCCCGCTTGTAGGCATGCGAGCTGTCGTTCGATATGCATATAACATACTTCGTAATTCGTCCGGGCATATCCCCTTTGCCCCCTTGAGTCGACACTTGATTATCTTGAGCAAGGATCGGTTTGTGACCTCAACTTGACCATTGACCTGTGGGAGGGCGGGTGATGAGTAGTGGTTTTTGATTCCCAGCTGTTTGCAGAAGTCCTTGAATGCATTGTTTTCGAATTGTTTCCCATTATCAGAGATGAAGACTCTGGGGATTCCAAAGCGGTAAATGATGCTTATTAAGACGAAGTTTTGGACATTCTTCTTAGTGACAGTGGCAAAAGGTTCTGCCTCGACTCATTTAGTGAAATAGTTAATCCCTATGACGAGGAATTTGAGCTACCGTATTGCCATGGGGTAGGGTCCCATTATGTAGGGCCCCCACTAAACAAATGGCCAAGGAGCGTTCATTGGGGTAAGCTATTTTGACAGTTGCCGTATAATGTTACCGAGGCATTGGCATTTGTTGCACGCCTTCACGTAGGACCGGGTATCCTTCTGTATAGTAGGCCAATAGTACCCTGTTCATATGAGTTTGTGAACCAGAGATCGTGCTTCCGAATGGTTTCCACATACTCCTTCATGGACAACCCTCATGACGTAGTTTGCTTCGTCAAGGACTAAGCATCTCAGGTACGGACGAGAGAAGCCTCTTTTGTAAAGGACATCTCTAATCAGTATGAAACATGACGACTGCACCTTCAGCCTTCGGGAAGCATTGTGGTCTTTTGAAAGCGTCCCATTCTTGAGGTAGAAGACGATTGGTGTCATCCAGTTAGTTCTTGTGGGGATCACCTGTGTATCTATTTTGTCAATGGTAGGTGAGTATTGGACGAAGGATAATACCTGACTGTTGATGACTATGAGTTCCGTGGATGCTGATTTGGCTAGACGGTTAGCTTGCTCATTCTTTTCCCTTAAGATTTACGCAAATTTAGCCAAGAACTTCTAGCTTACTCTTTCTTTAACCATGCTTAGGTTTTCCTTCATTTGTTCCCTTTTGGCCTCATAGTCTCCATTGATATGTCTGACGATAACTTGCGAGTCGCTGTGTGTGACTACTGACAAAGCCCCTGCTGCTTTAGCCAGGTCGAGACTTGTTAGAATTGCTTAATACTCGGCTTTCTTGTTGGTTGTCGGAAATTGCAAATTGATTGCACATTCTATCAAATCCCCCTCTAACGACTGTAGGACGACCTCGATTCCTCCAGCACATTGGTTGGACGAGCCGTCCGTCCGTATTATCCATGGTGCTGGTCCTTCGTCTTTATCTTCCTTTGCTGTGAACTCGGCGACAAAGTTGGCCAAAAGCCTGGGCCTTGATCACAGTTCTTAGACGGTATAGTACGTCAAACTCGCTGAGCTCTATCGCCTATAAAACTAACCGCATGGCTACATCCAGATTGTTCATTGCCTTCCATAATGGCTTGTCTGTTTAGACTATTATGGTGTGTGCCTGAAAGTATGGCCTGAGCTTGTACGCGACCGTGATCAGGGCAAAGGCTAGCTTCTACATAAGGGGGGGTACCTCTCTTCTGCCCCTTAGAGCGTTCGGCTAGTGTAATAGACGAGAAACTATATGCAGTCCTCTTCCCCGATGAGGGCTGATTGATAGCCGTTGGGGATATGGCCAAGTAGAAGGAGAGTTCCTCATCGAGCTTAGACAAACTGAGTAGCGATGGGGGCGTAAGGTACATCTTTAGCTCTTCCAAGGCCTTCTGGCATTTGTTGATCCACTTAAAGGCCTTCTTTAGTGTTTTAAAGAATGATAAGCATTTGTCCGTCGCCCTAGAGACGAATTTGTTGAGAGCTGCCACTCTACTATTCAAGCTTTGTACCTCCTCGATGTTCTTTGGAGGTGGCATCTCCAATATGGCCTGTATTTTGTCGGGGTTGGCCTTCACGCCTCATTATGACACCATGAAGCCCAGAAAATTTCTTAACGATACTCTGAACACGCATTTGCTGGGATTAAGTTTCATGTCGTGGAGATGGAGAGTCTCGAATTTTTCTTGTAGGTCGTCCAGGTGATGATCCTCTTTCTTGCTCTTCACCAGCATGTCGTCTACGTACACTTCAACATTTCGTCTAATTTGCTGGATGAACATCCTATTCACAAGTCCTTGATACATCGCTCCCGCATTCTTTAATCTGAAAGGCATGACCTTATAGTAAAAGAGCCCTTGGCTATGATGAACGAAGTCTTTTCTTGGTCGGCTTCATCCAGCCTTATCTGGTTGTAGTTGGAGAATGTGTCCATAAAGCTTAGTAGCTGATATCTTGTTGTCAAATCCATGAGGAGGTCGATACGTGGGAGTGGGTAACTGTCCTTTGGGCAGACTCTGTTTAAGTCGGTAAAATCCACACACATCCTCCATTTGCTGTTCGCCTTTTTGATCATCACTACGTTGGCCAACCAATCGGGGTAGTACATCTTTCTGATGAAATCCACTTCTACCAACTTGTGAACTTCTTCTGCTATGGCCTTGTCTCTCTCTTAAGCAAAGACTCTCTTCTTCTGTTGGACATTTGGGAAAGATGAAGACACATTGAGTTTGTGAACCATGATACTTAGGTTAATCCCTAACATGTCCTCATGGCTCCAAGCAAAGAAGTACTGATTGTTCTTTAGGAAAAGGGCAAGTTCTTTGTGGATTGAAGGGTTTGCCTATGTGCCAATACGGGTGATCCGACCTAGGTAGTTGTCATCTATAGAGGTTTACTCCAGGTCTTCTATTGGTTCTACCGTAACCCGTCATTCCTCGATGTTTAGTGCTTACGGATGATCGTCCATCTCCAACATGGCTATGTAGCATTCGCCGACTGCCATCTGGTCTTCACACACTTCTCCTATCCTGTACTCCATTGGGAACTTCACTAGTAAGTGGTACGTAGATGTGGCTGCTTTCTATGCGTTGAGCGTAGGTTGCTTAATGATGGTGTTGTAAGCGGAGGAGCAATCGACGACTAAGAAGTTGATCTCCTAAGTGAGTTGTTGAGGGTATGTGCCAATGGTCACCAGTAAGGTGACGGTCCCGACGGGGAAGACCTTAGTCCGCCAAATCCCACTAGTGGTGTATCCGAGGGCAGGAGCCGCTCCTTGTCGATCTTCATTTATTGGAAACTAGGATAGTAGAGGATGTCCGTTGAGCTCCCATTATCCACTAGCACTCGTCGGGTATTAAAGTCGATAATTGACAAGTTGATGACCAGAGCATCGTTGTGGGGGTGGTGGAGTCGCTGGGCATCATCTTTAGTGAAGTTGATGGTCGAGTTGTCAACCTTAGTCATCTTTGGTAGTCGGCCGGAAATTTGGACGTTTTGCACCATCCGCAAGTATGTCTTTCTTGTTTTCCTAGAGGAACCAGCCATTATGCTTCCCCCTACGATCACTTTTATCTCTCTAAGCGGAGCTGTCGGCCGTTCTTTGACCCGTCGGTTCGGTTCGGGGTCCTTCGGCGTGTTCTTCCCACCCCTGACAAACTACTATAGTTTCCCTTGCTTGATGAGGGCTTCTATTTGCTGTTTCAGGTTATAGCACTCAGAAGTGTCATGCCTGTGGTCCCGATAGAAACAACAATACTTGTTCCTTGGTCTTTTGTTTGGATCACCCTTTAGCTTGTTCGACCAAGTCAGTGTCATGTCGTCCCTTATCTGTATGAGAACTTGGTTAAGCGGATTGTTTAGCGGGGTGAAGTTGACAGTCCTCCTAGGATGAGGTTTTGTTTTCCTATCATCGCTTCGGTCATTCGTCCGGACAGACTTTTTTCCTCTGTTTTGACGGGGATTGTCTTGTCTTTCCCTTTTCTTTGGTCTGCCCCCGGGAGATATCATGCTGTCCTTAGCGTTCATGTACTCAGTGGCCTTGTACAACATGTCAACCAACATCTTCGAGTCATTCTTGTAGATGAAGAAAAGGAATTCTCTTGACTAGAACCCGTTGGTGAACGTAGTGACCAAGACTTTGTTGTTTGCCTTGTCAATCAAAATGGTCTCCTTGTTGAAACGAGTCACGTATAATCTCAAGCTTTCATCCTCCCGTTGCTTAATGTTCAACAGGATTGTTGAGGATCTCCTATACCTCTGGCCCACGACAAAGTGGGTGACGAAGTGTTCGCTCAATTCCTTGAAGGTAGAGACAGTATTAGGGGACAGTTTGCTGAACCACACTCTTGCTAGTCCCTTGTGTGTAGTGGGGAATGCCCTGCACATGATCTCATCCAGAACCCCTTGTAGGTGCATAAGGGTCTTAAATGATTCCAGATGATCGAGTGGGTCCCGTGACCTATCATATGCTTTCACCTACGGCATCCGGAACTTGGTTAGGAGGGGGAAGGAGGTTACTTATGCTGTGAAGGGTGAGTCTGTCCGCAGAACTAGCTCATCTAGGTTGGTGGATACCCATCCCCTCATGGCATTCTCATCACGTCCATCTTCTCCTTCATCACTTGCATGTCTTGTGCCATGCACATTGAGCTACTTTCCAGTTTCGATGGTCAGTTGGTGTCTTCTTGCCTGACTCTCCTGCTGGGGATGCTACTTTCTTCTGGATCCTCCCTTTCCCATCAGGAAGTGATTGCTGTTCTATTCCTCGTTATCTTGTTCGTCATGCTGATCTTCAGGACGTTGTTCGTTCCTTTGGTTTAACTATTGCTCCAACTCCTAGTTGCGCTGGGTAAGCCGCTTAACTACTATGACCAGGGTTTGCACCTGTCTCTCCAAGGTGTTTGGGGGGAGGGGGTTTGCACCGTCTCTCTAAGGAGGTTGATGGTAGCCATTGATTGCGTCTAGACCATGCAACTCTTTGTCTTAGAAGCGGAGATATGGCTAATCATTCTTCCCTACAGATGACACCAACTAATAATGCACAAAAATCGTCGGTGACCTGATCGTCCTCGAGCGCTCCAATGGATATGAAGAACAAGAAACCAAGAACCAATTAGAGAGAACCAGTCGGGTGCCGTCCAAAGACCCTTCGAAGGTTAAGTTAGTAAATGAGAAATCTTCAAGAACTCTATAGTGAGAGAGTTAGGGATTTTCTACGTATCTTGGAAAAGAGAAAACCTGCTGTTTATATAGTGATGTGGAGTAGACCTAAATCCCGGGAATACAGGAGTTAATGTCACTGAGATCGTTGGGACATCTTCCCATATTGGGAAGATGAAAAGTAGTATGGTCTTGGTTTCCATATAGGAATATGTGTGGAGATCATGCAAGGACACGTAGGATCTGTCTGTACACCTATTCGTCCTTTGGTGTGATCCGTTTGCTTAGTACGGGACATGTATCAGTCGGCTTGGTATGGGCTCGTCCGCTTGGTCATCTGGAGTGAGAATCGTCCAACTGCTATAACCTAGCCTTTTGCTTTTATAGGTGTTGGGTATGAGGTTCCAGATGGACCCCTCTAGAGACCGACGGCAATTGGTGCCGTTTGCTCATAATTGTTGTACATTCTCCTAACGGGTTCTAAAGTTAAGGGTTTTTTTTCCTATTCTAAAAATATCATTATCATCTACCAACAAGGTCCCAAGGCACCCATGGTGGCCAACCACACAAGAAAAATGAAAATGATGAGTTGATTTGGAATTTCAAAATGAAATTGGACATGTATTTTGAAAAAGAATGTAAGAAACAAAATAAAAATGGAGAAGGGAGGGGGAGTCATTTTGGGAGAAAATTAAAATGATGAGAAATATGAAGTGGAGATTAAAAAAAAAAAAAGCTATAACAAACTTTCAAAGAAGCACAAAAAAAAGCTACATATACAAATAGGAAATTTTTTTTTTTTGGGATGAATACTTAATCAAAATCTGATAAGAAGTAGGAAACAATGATGTTTCATGTTTGATTCAATGGCAGCAATCAAAATGAGTTTTATTTACATTGTAGTAGCATCATTATTGGGAGGGAGGGAGGGAGAGAAAAGAGGAGTGGTGTTTATTGTTTAGTGTAATTTCTATGGCAACAATCAAAATAGGAGTCACCACCATCTAGGAGAAAGAAAAAAGTGGAGATAATCTGGAAGTGAAAGTGAGTAAAAGAGGAGATAATAATGGTAAATTAAATGATGTATCCCATTAGAAAAGAGGAAAGAGAAACAATATTCTCAATCATTAGATCTATTATAAATCAATGGTCTTAAAAAGGTATAACTTAACTTATATATATATATTTGCATGAGATTTTTTGATAGATAAAATAAAAGTTTTCATCCTAATGCGTTCAATCCATGATAATTGGCCTTATTATCAGTTTTAAAACACTAATTGGTTTTTGGTGTCGGTAAGGTTAGAACCTCAGATCTCTTATTTAATGAGAAGAGATTTTATCAATTAAGCAAATTAGAACCTACATTTGCATGGTTAATTACAAACTTATCCAACATCTTAAGTCTCACCTCACCCCAACCCCTAACACCATTATACATTCAATATAATGAAGCATTCATTATCTTTACTACTATTTAAGGGGTTTCTCTTGTTTGGAATTCTCATTTTTGTGATTCAAAAATAACCCCTACACCTTAAGTTTAAACAAAGACAAAAGTTAAGGATAATTCAGTAAAAATACATCACTAACTCCCACGTAAAACTACTCATTTTCAAAATCCTAAATTTTAGCATGTTTTATCTCTCCCTTTTTAATATTGAAATTTACATTCTCTTCTTTTTACTTTTCTCTAATTTTCAAAATGAAATGGCCAGATGTTTTTCTATAAAGAGCCTTATCCTATTTGGGATAGACTTTTTTGTGATTTAAAAATACCCTTACACTCTACGTTTAAACACATACAAAATTGGAGGACAATTTGGTAAAAATATATAATTTAATTCCCACTAAAATATTGCTTACAAAAAACTCTCCTGCTATTTTTTCAAATTATTTTATTCATTTATAAATTAGTTTCTCAAAAAAAAAAAAAAATGTTTGAGTCTTTTTAAAAAATAAACATTTTCTCATAAAAAAATTACTCCTAAAATTATGAATAATTAATTAATTATTTATTTATTTCTTATATATATATATATATATAGATATCTTATTCACTTACTACAATAAGGGTCTAAGGTAAGGTTAGACATTTAGGCAACCAGTTGATTAGGCTGGCTGCCCTAGAATCTTATCAAAATGGAAATGGATTGATTTGAGATTTCTATTCAAAAGATGCGTAAACCATAGATTGGGTGTGTACGCACATTTTGTAAGTCTCAGCCAAATTAGGTTAAACAATGGACTTTTCGGCTTAGGGCTTGGTTTTCTAGTTCATAACTGGGCTTGGGCTTGGCTTGTATTGGGCCACTTTTTTTATCCTTCTTGGGCTCCAAGCATGATGTTGATCATATTGGTAGTGAATGATTGTTTCATCATTGGGACCGACTGGTTCGGTTATAGGTCAGAACTAAATGGGGTTTTCACACTCGCCATTACTAAGGGAATCTTTGTAAGTTTCTTTTCCTCTGTTTATTGATATGCTTAAACTCAACAAGTAGACTTGCTTGATTTGGGGTTGCGTTGGGAGTGGCACCGAGGTGATGCATTGGAGTCAAGGAACACTCGTTCGGGGCACAAGGATTGGTAAAACCATTGATTGTCATGGTGCTTGTCGTCGAGGACTCACTTTAAGGCTAACTGCGAGTGCATGCCCATAGAAGGCCAACTTTTGTCCCCATGAATGCACTGCAACCCTTGAAGGGCAAGGGGTTAGAGGGGGGGGGGGGCAATGGTGCATGACACCTAGGTAGACGTGCCCTCAGCTAAATGGCTTCAGGCGCAACTTGTGTTCAAAAACTCAATGATTTATGGGATTTTGCAATTCACACCAAGTATCGCATTTCGCTACATTCTTCATCGATGCGAGATCCTAAACATTCGTTACCAAGAGTCATTTTGAACAAATAGAATAGGCTGATACCTGCGGCACACCATGTTCAAGGCCGCTAGTGGGGCTTTTTGGCTTAATTTCCTTGGCGCATTCTGTGCTAGGGTTTGGTTTTTGGTTGGGAGACACATGAGTCCCCAACCACGTGGGGACGAGGGGAGAGGCCGCCTCTCATCCCTGGGCAGTCATCACTGGTTTGAGAGTCATTCTACTAGGCAAGTCTTGACAATGATCTTTCCATAGGTTCATCTATGAAAACCTTGTTTCGACGTCTCCTTTCTCTAAATGCTAAGGTTTAGTAGATTTCTCGCGATGTCATCGGTAGCAAAATGCCCATTCAATACTTCACCGAACCATTCAATCAATAGGAGCGATTGGCATTGTTTTCAAAGGGTAGGGATGTAGTCAACGTGACTTACATTTACAAGGAATTCCTTGTTAAGACCAACAATTGCAATGATATATCCCCATCATAATGAAATTTCAAAGATTACACGGGCCTGTAAGCCAATGCTATAAATTCATTGAATACATACACACTTCCTTGTGATTCTGATATTGGTATTCAGATAGCCATTAAAGCCCCCCCTTAAATGTAAACCCCTCATAAACTTGATTACAAGATTACACAATTGAAGAGTCTTTTTCCCTAATCAAGTTATTATTCATTATGCCTTTCTCCCATATCTCATCATTCCTCAATGAGGCAACATAGGTTTTGAAATTTTGATAAAGGGTATACAACATAATAGGAACCACAGAAATAAAAATAAAATTTAATAATTGTCATAATATAATATAATGATGCAACAAACATGTATGTAAAATAATAAATTTTTGAAGGGGGCTAGGTCAAAGGGGTTTAGGTTAAAATCATTGCACCATTTAGGAGTCTTAAAGACAAGGGTTGAAAAATGATTGGTTATCCCTAAAGTTAGGGGATAGGGACACAACAATTATTTGTTCTAAACCGTAACCTTAAATAACCCAAAAAGATAGAAAAGAAAACGAAGGTTCAATTTAAGATGCTTAGAGCATTCACAACTGGAAATGTCATCCTATTCTATTTTACTATCTCAAAAAGCTACTTTATTAATTATACCCTGCCATTTTACAACACACCTAACATCCCAACTTTTATTTTCATATTCTACTCATTAAAATAATATATCTACATAATAAAATATATTTCCCAAAATAATATATCTCCTTTCTCTAATTTCTCTCTTCCTCCCCTCTCTCTCACCGCCATGAACAAACCCAATACCCCACACAACCACCATCCAAACCCCACCACCCCACCACTGCTGCACCCACGGAAAAAACCTACAAAAAAAGCACCAAACCCACAATTCAGATCAAACCGAGCAAACCACATTCACAAGAAAACCCACAACTCAGATCACCAAATCCACCACCAACCACAACCACAACCACAAGAAACAGCCACCACAGAGGAAAAAAAAAAATTAAGCCTCCAAAAATCACCAATAACAGCCACATCCACAAGAAATAGCCACCACATAATCACCAAAAAAAAAAAAAAAAAGCCGATCTCCACGCCTCCACTGCCACGGTCTGTATGCCGATCCACCACGATCCTCAGCCCTAGAGACACCACAACCCGCCACGATCCACACCGATTCAAAACCCAACCAATGCCTTTGGACTTGAGAGAGCCACAATGGACTTGATAGACCCACAAACTCATCAAACCCATGTTGGCCTTGAGTGACCCATAACCCACAACCCACATCGGACTTGAGAGACCAACGACCCATGACCCACGTCGGACTTGATGCACCCACGAACCGTGACGGAGCCATGATCCATAGAGAAGATGAGAAGAACAGCTAGGCTTGGTCAGGTGGCTTGCGGTGGGGCCTGTGACAGTGGGTCTGGCCAGGGTGGCTTGGTGATGGCGTTCATGTCCACCATGGTTTTGGGTTTGAAGAGGAGAAAGCAAACAAGAGAGAAGAAGACAAGAGAGGGAAAATAAATAATTAGAAAGGAAGAGAGAGAAGAATCAGTCAAATAATAAAATAATAATTTTTAATTATACAATCTTGCTACAGTACCATCCTAGAAATAGGACGGTACTGTAGCAACATTGTAAAATATTTTACAATTGGCACAATTTGATGGTCTGGCTGGAGCATCATTTTAAGGGTTTGATGGTAAAATATATCAACATATATACAAGGCCAACTGTGAATGCTACCATTTACTTGGCAGCCATCTTCAAAAAGTTAAATCACACACTGCATAGTAACAAGTTGGGATTTTTGAGAGAGTTTGGGTATTAGGGTTTCTTTCTCTTTTTTTCTAAGCCGAATGCCTTAAAACTCAACTAGGAGGTAAAAGTCTTATAACTTTACTAGGACTTGAGCTATGAATTTCTGTTTTACCAAGGAGACGCTTTTTCTCTTTTTCTTAGAAATTGGGTCATTCAAGTTAATTAATGTGTTAGTTTTTTTTTTTTAATTAACAGGATAATGTGTTAATTTTCATAATAGAGTTATCATTTGAAGAAAAATAGAAAATGAGTTGGTTAATGACTTAGCTCATAATGTTCAAAATAAAATTAAGCAAATAATCTATAACTTTTAATACTTGGCTTTGGTTTGGTTCATTTCATTTACAAGCCTATCTCAATCACTATAAAGGAGAAGCAAATGCATGTGCTTCAACTATGACACCATGAAGGTTTGGGGACGGATTGATCCACAAATTTAGGATATACTTATAACTGCTAAATAGTAAGGCTGTTAATAAATTCATTTCAGTCTTGATTTTTTCCACCCTTGGTTTTTGTACACAAATTCATAAATTAAGCCTGAAAAATCTATTAAAAAAACACATTATTAACTCCAAGATCAAGGAAATTATAAGGATTGTGGAGAGGATAAAATAGAACTTGACGGATCCATTCTCCGAAGCTAACCAAAAATGACGGATGTAACAGGATGTGCCTCAGAGGGAGGTAGAGGGAGACAGACGGATTCTACATGATGGGCGGATTCCTGTTAAATGAACAAAAGGGGACAGATAGAAAAGCCACATGTCATCCACATGGCCTTGGAGGTCTCCAAGGAACCTTAAATGAAAATATCTTGCACCTTACAATTAACCCTAGTCAACAAAATCCTTATATGGGAAGAATCCCACAAAATACGTATATCTATGATGGTCTTCCCCACAAGGAAACTTCTTCTTGGCCAAGAAACAAAGGTCGGTTTAACACTACTATAAAAAGCCAAGAGACCCCAGAAAGTGAGGTACGCATAATTTTCCCAAGTTTTGGCACTCTAGAGTTGTGAATATTCTCTAACTTAACCTTTGAAGGGTCTTTGGCTGGTACCAAATCGGTACTCTCTTAAAGTCTTCTTGTTTTGTATTGTGCAGGTGATGTCTTGAGCGCGTGAGGACCGTGTGATTAACTAACGATTTTTGGCATCATCAGTTGGCGCCGTCTATGGGAAACGAGATAGGAAGTAAGCTCTACTACCACTTCCTGGACAAAAAGTTGCATGGTACTTACTCGCTCGATGGCAACCATCAATAACATTCAAGGGGACGAACCATGCACAATTGCCTTTAAAAGACAAGTCCAAGCTCTCGCAACAGCAGTAGAATGCCTCACTAAGCAAAATCATGATTTAGAGGAGCAGCTACACTAGAAGAACACATCGCTTAACACCCAAGAGGAGGAACAGGAAGGAACTAGCGTTGAGAGAAGGATCCAGGAAGGACTGGAGGTAGCAACACCCCAAGCAGACAAGAGCGATAGGATACAAGCCGTCCCTCTGCCGCAAACATTGTTCCACCACACATGGTCGTGAAGATGCAAATGATGAAAGAGAGGATGGACCTTATGATGAACACCCTCAGAGGACGGGTGTCAAGCAACCTTGACGAGCTAGTTCATCGGTCGGACTTGCCCTTTATTGCATTAGTTACCTCATTCCCCCTTCCACCAAAGTTTCGCATGCCACAGGTAGAAACTTACGACGGGTCCAAAGACCCCTTGGATCATCTGGAGTCTTTCAAAACCATAATGCACCTACAAGGAGTGGTAGACGAGATCATATGCAGGGCCTTACCCACTACATTGAAGGGCCTTGCAAGGATTTGGTTTAGCATGTTGATGCCCAACTCCATTAGTACCTTTAAGGAGTTAAACGCCCAGTTTGCCTCACACTTCATCAGGGGGCACGGGTACAAGAAGTCCACGGCATGCCTGATGAACATCAAGCAACGGGAGGACGAGACACTAAGGTCCTATATAACCCGCTTTAATAAAAAGGCCTTCTTCATCGATGAAGCTGACGATAAGATACTCGTGGCTAGGTTCACAAATGGATTATGGAAGGGTAAGTTTCTGTTTATTTTATATAAGAACGACCTAAAAACCATGCTGAATGTGCTTTACAAGGCTATCAAGTACATAAACGCGGAAGACGCATTATTGACTCGAAAGGAGAAGCCCAAGAAGAGGGAAAGATAAGAGGATGTGCGACATGATAGGGGGCGGAAGATGGCCAGGACTAGAGAACAGCGGGAGGACAGGCGCTCCAAACCCCCCGCTGGAAGGTTCATAACCTTCACCCCGCTGAACACCCTGATTGATCAAGTCCTGATGCAGATCAAAGACGAAGGAGCCCTGAAATTCCCTGACAAGTTAAAGGGAGATCCTAGCAAGAGGTCCAGAGACAAGTACTGCCGTTTCCACAGTGATCACGATCATGATACATCCGAATGCTATGACTTGAAGCAGCAGATAGAAGCCATTATTAAGCAAGGGACGTTGCAAAGATTCGTCAGTAAGGAAAGACAGACCAACCCTAGGAGCAACTAGCAAGGAAAGAAAACGAGCATCCTAGACCCCCACTAGGAGACATAAGGATGGTCGTAGGGGGAACCACAACATCCAGTTCGTCCAAAAAGGCACGAAAAACCTACTTACGGATGGTTCAGAACGTCCAGTTGACGGGCTTCGTCCTAAAGATGGCACGAATCGACAACCACGTTATTGGATTCATAGGAGAAGATGCCAAGCGACTTCACCACCCGCACGATGATGCGCTTGTGGTTAGCATATAGGTTGGGGACTACAATACTCACCAGGTCCTTGTAGACAACGGAGGCTCTGCTGCTATCCTCTACTACCCGGCTTCCCAGCAGATGAGGATTGAAAGAGAACGATTGATACCAACCAATGCACCCCTAGTCAGATTCAGAGGAACAAGAGTATATCCACTCGATGCAGTCATTTTGCCCGTGATAGTTGGCGATTACTTTCAGCAATTACTAAGGATGTCACCTTCCTGGTTGTCAATTGTTCGTTAGCCTACAATTCCATCTTGGGCCGTCCTTCCCTCAACTCTTAGAAGGCCGTAACTTCAACCTACCACCTAATGATCAAGTTCCCAACTGAGTACAGAGTATGAGAAGTACGAGGAGATCAAGTCGCGGCGCGCAAGTGCTACATTGTCATGTTGATATGGACGATCATTTACAGACTATGTGTATAGAAGAATAGTGAACGATGGCAGAACCAGTAGAAGGATTGGAAGAAATAATCCTGGATGATGCTAGGCTTGAACGGACGACCAGGATTGGAACCCTGGCTAGCCCGCCGGTTTGCCAGGCGCTCGTGACGTTTTTTAAAGAAAACCAGGATGTTTTCGCATGGAGCCATAAGGATATGCCCGGTATCAACCCTTCAATCATAGTCCACAAGTTGAATGTATCACCCGCCTTCATTCCCATCCATCAGAAAAAAAAAGGTGTTCGCCCAAGAATGGGACAAGGCCATAGTCGAGGAGGTTCGCAAGCTACAAGGAGAAAGATTCATACAAGAAGTAGACTACCCCGACTGATTGGCCAACATGGTAATGGTGAAAAAGGCCAATGAAAAGTGGAGGATGTGCGTAGATTTCATGGATCTGAACAGGGCATGCCCCAAGGACAGCTACCCACTTCTGCGGGTTGACGCTCTAGTAGATTCGACTGTAAGACACCAATTGTTGAGCTTCATGGACGCATTCTCTAGGTACAACTAGATCAAGCTGGATGAGGTCGACTAGGAGAAAACTCCGTTTGTCACCACCCAAGGTCTTTTTTGCTATAAAGTAATGTCGTTCGAGCTCAAGAACGCAGGTGCCACATATCAAAGACTGATGAACAAAATGTTCGCACAGCAGATTGGGTGGAATGTGTAAGTCTACATGGACGACATGCTAGTAAAGAGCATATGGGGGGATAACCATTTGAACAACCTCCAAAAGACCTTCGACACCTTTCGCTCTTATAACATGAAGTTGAATCCAAGCAAGTGTGCATTTGGGGTGACGGCAGGAAAATTCCTAGGATTCATGGTGTCCCAAAGAGGTATTGAGGTCAACACAAGGAAGTACAGAGATGACACCGCCAACAAACATTAAGGAAGTACAGAGCCTGAACGGTAAGGTTGGTGCACTAAACAGGTTCGTGTCAAGAGCAACAGATAGGTGCCTACTTTTCTTTCGTACGTTAAGAAAGTCATTTGAATGGACGGTTAAATGTCAGAAAGCATTCGAGGACCTGAAAGCATACCTCTCCTCCCTACCGTTGTTGAGTCCCTCCAAACCAGGGGAGGAATTATTCCTCTATCTTGCCGTCTCCCCAGCAGCTGTCAGTGCAGCCTTAGTCAAGGAAGAAGACAGGGTACACAAGCCCGTCTATTATACTAGCAGAGCGCTCTAAGGCGTGGAAGAAAGGTATCCCCCGATGGAGAAGCTCGCCTTCGCGTTAGTGATTGCAGCACGTAAACTTAAGCCATACTACTAGGCCCACACTGTGGTCGTCTTAACAGACAAACCTTTACGTAGGGCGATGAGTAGCCTTGAAGCAGCCGGACGAATGGCGTTGTGGGTGATTGAATTGAGTGAGTTCAACATACGGTATCACCCATGAACGTCCATAAAAGGGTAGGTCGTTGCTAACTTCATTGCAAAATTCACCAACAAGAAGGGCCAGGGGGTAGAAGCACAGCCGCAATGGAGCATCCACATGAATCGATCTTCTAATAGGCAAATGGGTAGAGCTGGTGTGATACTCCATAGCCTGGAAGGGGATAAGGTCAAATGCATGGTCCAACTTAATTTCCCCACGACAAATAACGAGGCAGAATACGAAGCCTTGATAGTAGGACTGGATCTAGAAAAAGTAGAAGGAGCCACAGATGTAATAGTGTATTGTAACTCTCAAGTAGTCACTAGTCAGGTTAACGGCGACTACGAATGCAAGGGTGAACGTATGAAGAAGTACCTAAAGTAAGTATAGAATTGGGTGAACGACCTCTAGGCGAAGTTCGTTCAAATCCTAAGGGAAGAGAACGAGCCCGCCAATCGTCTCACCAAGGTTGCATCAGCAGAGTCTATAATTATCCTTAGTCAGGTACTATCCTTCGTTCAAACCTCACCATTAATAGATGACATCAATGTGCAAGCTGCAGATTCTGAGAACTATTGGACAACACCAATAGCATCCTACCTGAAGGACGGAGTGCTGCCCGATGACAAAGGGGCTACAAGGAAATTGAAGGTTCAACAGCGCGCTTTGTTCTGATCAAAGACGTTCTATACAATAAAGGCTTCTCGCGACCGTACCTAAGATGCCTCGTCCCCGAGGAGGTAGACTACGTCATGCGAGAGGCCTACGAAGGAGTATGTGGGAATCATCCTGGGGCACGATCATTAGTACACAAGTTGATTTGGGGGGGATACTACTGGCCTATAATGCTGAAGGATGCCCATGCGTACGTTAAAACTTAGACAAGTGTCAGAGATTTGGCAACTTCATCAGGTAATCGATAGAGAATCTCACCCCAATGACGGCCTTATGGCCTTTCGTTCAATGGGGGTTAGATATCATGGGCCCGTTCCTAGTAGCAGCTAGATAGTTGAAGTTCCTAGTTGTCGGTATAGACTACTTCACTAAGTGGGTGGAAGCCGAAGCCTTGGCCACCATCACGGAAAAGAATGTGCGAAGCTTTTTGTGGCGAAGCATCATCTGTAGATATGACATACCTAGAGTATTGGTCTCCGACAACGAGAAGCAGTTTGACAACAACGCTTTCAGAGACTTTTACTCGCAGCTTGGGATTAAGAATAACTACTCATCCCCCGCCCACCCTCAAGCCAACGAACAAGTTGAGGTCACGAACCGATCCTTGCTCAAAATCATTAAGACTCAGCTTGAGGGGGTGAAGGGTATATGGCCGAAAGAATTTCCAAGCATCTTATGGGCATATAGGACAACAGTTAGGACACCTACAAGAGAGACACCATTTCGACTAGCATATGGTAATGAGGCAGTTATCCTGGTTGAAGTAGGACTTACAAGCTATAGAGTGGGAAATCACGACGAAGGTAGGAATGACGAAGTTATGCGCATGCAGCTAAATATGTTGGATGAGGTTAGAGCAACGGCTGAGCAAAGGTTAGTATGGTACTAGGACCTCATGGCCAAACACTATAACTCCAAAGTCAGACACTAGGACTTCCAGGTTGGAGATTTGGTTTTATGGAGGGTGATAGGTGCCATAAAAGATGCCTTCCAGGGGAAGCTAAGGCCAAATTGGGAAGGACTGTACAGAATCGCCTCGTGGTACAGGAAGGGAACTTACCACCTAGAGACACTGGATGGGCAAAGATTGCGCCACCGGTGGAACACAGAACACCTGAAGAAGTACTACTAATAGAACAACGACATGGAAAATAATACTCCTTATTTCTAGTTTATTGTTTTCTAGTTAATTTTTTTATTATCTACAGTTTTTTTTAAGCTCGGAGGGCAGGTTGTTATCTTTTATGAACAATTTTTATACGCATGTTTACCACAATAAGAGGAGTTATTCAGAAATACCGTGTATGCTATATACATTTCTACATACTCATTATTAGATCCAAAGTGAACGGGCTCATTCCAAAGGGGTGATTTAAAATATCAAGCCCAAAGTGGACGGGCTCATCCCAAAGGGATGATTTAAAATATTAAGTCCAAAGTGGACGGGTTCATCCCAAAAGGGGTGATTTAAAATATTAAGTCCAAGATGGAAGGATTCATCCCAAGGGGATTACTTGTGTTTACTAAGTCCATAGGAGGATGGATTCAACCCAAATGGATGGCTTACGTTCACTACGCCCAAAAAGGGGACAGGCTCATTCTAAGGATGATGTGTATTTACTAAGTCCACAAAGTGGACGGATCACTCCTAAAAGGATGAATATTTTTTAGTCCATAAAGAGAACAGATATGAGCCAAGAGTTGTCAAGTTCACACTGAATCAATCTCATCTCAATTATGTCCCTAGCAAGACAGATGCATTCCGAGGTAAAATTCAAGACTAGGATCCATTGGCATACAAAAGAATATTCAAGTAAAGCAAGAAGCAATAAATAAAAAGCCTACGAAAGGCAAATTTTTTACAATAACCCTAAAAATAGGGGTGATGAAAATTTTAGACATAAACGAAAATTGATTATACACTGAAAGCAAAAATAACAAGGGAAAACTACTGGGCGACGAGGGTTTCCTCCTCTTTCTCCTCCACCACCTGGTCCGCTTCAAGCTGACGGATACCACCCCTGATTGATACCTCTTGGTTGGCATGAGCGGCCTTCTGGTCAGGTTGAGGGTCAAGATTGGCATCATAAGCAAAAAGCACATCAGTTGCTTTTGAATCAACTGGATGGGCGGGACTTTGGCCTTCGGCTTCAATATTTATATGGGAGAGGTCTAGGTCTAGGAAGAAGGCCTTGACTTGACGGAGGTAGTCGTCAAAGAGACAAATATATGTAGAATAATTTGTATGGAAAACTTGAGTGTCAGCTAAGTGAGATTCAATGTTTAGCACCTCCGTCTGCTCCTCCGCCTTTTCTAGCAGCTTTTTTGTTAGGTCAAACTTCTTTTCATAGACTGCCTTCCATGCCTTCAGCTCACTTCGCTCAGCCTCTGACGCCTCCGCCCTCGCTCGTACACGGTCTACTGTCGTCGCTTGGGACACGCAACGGTCCATCAAGCCTTTCATCATGAGCACCCGCTACCGGTAATCAAAACCATGGTTAGAAGAAATAAACAAAAACCATAATGAAAAGGAAGGGCAGACGGTAACATACCTGAGCCAAACTAAAGAGGCCCATCTCCCCTATAGCCTCAATAGAATGGTTGCCCAAGTCCTTATAATCTTCACTCGTGAGGATGGACAAGAGCTGCTTTAGAGTGTACTGGAGGTCTTCACGAAGAAGGATAGGGATTTTCTCCTCAGAAGGAACCTAACCCGTTATTAGGCCCTTACCTTTTCTGTGGACGGGTGGGGGAGGTAGCTTTGTCTGTGTAGATTTAACACCAATAGACTCAACCATCACCTTAGGTTTCTTAGGTGGACGGTCAGTCTTGTCCACTGGTTTCCTCTTCGTGGACGGGTTGGACGTACCCGTCCCCTCCTTCTTCCTCGCAGCTGCTTACTGCTTAATGTAGGCCCTTCTCTTCCCGTCTTCCATTTCTGTGTAAAACGGACCAAAGAGGAGTTAGATAAAACCATTATAAATTTGAGGAAAGGAAATATGAATCGAGCTTACGCTGACACATAGAATGGTCGTGGCGATGGGCGGCTTCCATGGGTTCGGGACCTTCGCAATACCAATGAATAGTGTCTAAGGTCACAAGCTTTGCCCAAGTTTTCTTCGACAGCTTAATCTTGAAAATTCACTCCAAAAAACTACACTGTTCGAGATTAACTTCAGGACGGTCTCGAGCTGCAAAAAGGAGACGGTCAGAACACTATATGAGACTAGTAACAAATAAAACTTAAAGATTGATGGACACATATCGGACGGGGGCATTATGCCCCAAGTTTTATCTACTGGCATGAACTCCTGGTCATTAGGAGTGCACATCTAGTTGTCCCCCCTCAAGGAAGAAGTATCTACTTTTCCAGTTCCTGTTGGAGTCGGGGGTTTCACAAACCAACCTAAGAGACGGTTTCCTCGGCAGGAAGCTGTACATTCCCTTAGATTGGACGATCTTAGATGGACGGTAGCAATGAAAAAATTCTTCTACCATCATCCTTCGTGCCCCTTTGGAAAGAACTCCGTATAGGACCTCCATGCCAAGAAAAACCCTCCAGGCATTAGATGAGACTTGGGTGACAGCCAACCCCAGTTATTGGAGTAGGCGACGGTGCAGAGTGCTAAACGAAAACCTAAGCCCTGCTTTGAGCATTTGCTCGTACATTCCTACATCGTCAACACCCTTATAGTAACATTTCTCGGATTAGTATGGTAGACGAATCGGTATGTTGACGGGAATTTGATATTTTCCCCTAAGTGTGTCAAAATGTTTTTGCTTGATTGTAGACCGAAAGTCATTCACCCTTCACAATGGAAGAAGAATGAACTCCCTAAGGTCATCAGGGCTTACGACAGATTGGGGGGGCTCGGCAATGACTATGTACTCTTCACTTGAATCATCCTCTGACCCGTCCACATTCATGTACTCATCCCCCTCCGTGGAAGGTGAGTTGGAGGATGGAACTCGATCATCAGGAAAGGTGATGGGGTCATCCAGACCAGCTAGATACACCTCGTCGTAGCCGACCCCATCGCATCCACACAACTGGTCACTCAACGCCTCACTAGACATCTCACCTACACGTGACGAATAAACCCTAAGACTCTACAAGATCTACATGGTGGACAGACATACAAGGCTTGCAAATAAGCAAAAATAATTTTGAAGGTGCAGGATACTTATAGGGAAACGATGAAAATAGTCGACGGAGAGAACCTAAAGGATGGTCGCACCAAGTAGATGGAAAACATGTTTTTTCTAGAAGACGGTAGTGCTCTAATCAGGAATTCATGATGACAAGTGAAAAATGAAAGGAAAAGATGACATATATATATATATATATATTTATAGAGAGAGAGAGAGAGAGAGAGAGAGAAAGAGAGAGAGAGAGAAAACGGCATGGAAGACGAAAGGACGCTTCGGTCCGAGTAATCAACCACTAGCCAATGAGACATGTGTCCTTAGTGCATTAAATACCCAAACTAGGCTATCAATCAAAATGCATTCTCCAAGAATTAGCTATACCGTCACTCTAAGAGCCCATCTGCCAAAAAAGGAGACAGACTCGTAGAGTGAGGGGCAGCTAGAGAGGATAAAATAGAACTCGACGGATCCATTCTCCGAAGCTAACCAAAAATGATGGATGTAACAGGATGTGCCTTAGACGGAGGGAGAGGGAGACGGACGGATTCCTATTAAACGAACAAAAGGGGACGGATAGAAAAGCCACATGTCATCCACATGGCCTTGGAGGTCTCCAAGCAACCCTAAATGGAAATATCTTGTGCCTTACGATTAACCCTAGTCAACAAAATCCTTATATGGGAAGAATCCCACAAAATACGTATATCTATGATAGTCTTCCCCGCAAGGAAACTTCTTCCTGGCCAAGAAACAAAGGTTGATTTAACACTACTATAAAAAGCCAAGAGACCCTAGAAAGCGAGGTACGCATAATTTCCCCCAGTTTTGCCACTCTAGAGTTGTGAATATTCTCTAACTTAACATTCAAAGGGTCTTTGGCCGGTACCACACCGGTACTCTCTTAAGGTCTTCTTTTTTTGTATTGTGCAGGTGTTGTCTTGAGCGCGTGAGTACCGTGTGATTAACTGACGATTTTTGGCATCATCAGATTGAATTTACCAATTTCATGAATTGGGAGCCAAATTACCCTCTTTGACAAAACTTTAACAAATAGTCAAACAAGACCAAAAATTCATCTAAACACTGAATTCCATTTTATCACACTCAAATACATCTCCTGCAACAAATTAACCAAGTTTGGCAAGGTTTGACCATAGTTGAACAAAAATTCAATTGGTTGAGAGAGACAAATTCAAGTTCTTACAAAAGAGAGTCAAATTCCCTGTAAAATGATTGATCATTGACCAATATTAGATTTAAAAACGAGTAAGATATTGCGAAAACATTGAAAAACTAGCCAAACAAATTGTTATTTTATAGGGCCAAAAATTAAAAACCTTGATCATGATTAAACGACGGCAAATTGATACAAATGAAAATAGAATAATGGAAAAGATATGTCAATTAAGAAATATCTGATAAACATGATGTCAATTAAAATGGAATAATGAAAAAGAATGATATGACTAACCCAAACTAGTCTATTGAAAATCCAAGGCCAACCCCAACACTTTTTTTTTTTTTTTTTTTTTTTAACGTAAAACTTAGTTGTTGTTGTTGTTGTTATTGCAGACTCTGATTTCAGGCGTGTAAGGGAACTCTATCTAGCTAGCAAGCATAAGAAGAAGATTAATTACAGTATAATAATGAAGTTGTAATTCAAAGTATAATATTGGAGTTTTAATTCAGTTTTGTATTTTGATAGAACCCTACCAAGTTTAACAACAACCAACTTGTGGCATCCAGTTAATTCAATTCATAAAGTGATTTATAGGAATATAGGATCGAACTCCAACTTAAAAAAAAAAGCATTAAAACTATTAATGCTTTTAAAAAAAAATTATTTTATAATTATAATATGAGGGAAAAGAATTGAATCATTATTGTTTCCGTTAAAAAAAACCAAGTGTCAATTGAGTTACAAAACTCTTGACAAATTCATTAATAAGTTAGAGTGGTAAAAAAAAAAAAAAAAAATCATATGTAGAAGGAAGTATAAGTTTAAATCTTATTAGGTATTTAAAATTATGTTCGACCTAACATAAATAGGTTAAAATGGTGATAGGTTCATATCTCATTAATAATTATAAAATATAATAGTAACAGTAATAATAATAATAAATAACAGTATTCCAATGGAATAGCCTCGTTTGCAAGCAATATAACTCAATGTTGGCAAGTCTTAACGACAAAGAGAGAGCCACCTACTCTCAGTCTCTCACATGGTGAGTTGATCTAAAGTCAACAAGCCAATGAAGACATTTTCCCATTCCCATATATGCTAGAGTGGACATCTTTCCAAACTACTGCATCATGAAGAAATTAAGCACTGTTAAGGCATTCCTCCAAGAAAGTGCAATTTGTATTATTTCTGTTGCAGTTGAAGCAAAGGATTCTTTGTATGGAGGAGGATGAAAAGTGAAGGTGCATGTGGGGAACGTAGTCTGGCTCGAGGCCACTATATAATAAACTGACTGATCATGAGTTTGAGAGAGTTTCTCGGACCAGGCTTCATTCCCCTCACTACCTTCTCTATCTCTACCATTTATTCTATGAATGATTGTCTTCATATAAGATTGCATTTCAGGTAAAACTCTCTCTCTCTCTCTCTCTCTCTCTCTCATTTGATGCCCTATGGGAGTGAGATAATTAGAACTTATGAATCTAGTTCCTATTTGGGAAAATAAGCTTTATGGTGCAACTGATTTCCCTTTTTCGTTCTATAGCTCTGCTTGAAATGACATAATCTCGCAAGTAAGGATAAATGCCAATAATCTCCTCATAAAAAATTCTTGCGTCCTCGCTCTATTTGAAGAAAGCCTCATGCCTAGGTGTGTGCCAAGAACTACTTTTATATATTGTATTCCTTATCTCATATATTTGGCTGGATACAAACCCTCTATACCACTTTTTGTTTTTTCATTTATATTATACCAATTACAACTTGTCACTTGTTTGATTATTTTCTTTTCATTTTAAATTTTGGTTAGAAAAAAACATGACAAGTTATGATTAGTGAAATATAAAGTAAAACACAAAAAGTTGTACAAATAATTTGTGCATTCCTATACAGAGGTTGTCCTTACCTTTGAGGTCATCATTTTATTGGGCTCAAGCATAGATCGCTATTCTATCTATATATAGAGAATCGGCATATGAGGATCATAGATGGATCCACCATTATTGGTTGCCACACACATGAACGATGGGTGATCACATCATAATATATATGTTGTATCATCATATATAAAATAACCCTACTTGGTAACTAGTGTTACTTAACAAAAAAACAAAATTGTTTCAGTAGGGAAAAACTAGCTAGTATTTGGGTAAGGTTGTAACTTTTGATGTTGATCTATTTGTTCATAAATAGATTTGTCTATTCCTATGGGGTGCAAGTTTGTCTATAAATACCGGGACATTTATTTAAGACACAATTTTTATTATCTCTTCATAAACAAGTTTGAATGTGATCAGCACCCTAACAGGATTTGCGTTCACCTTAAATACCAATGCATCCCACAAGGGAAGATGAGAAAGACTCTTAGAAGAACATGGAGTAAGTTTTTTCGAAAAATAATTTGTGCGTTTGTCTATTGTTTAGTGAGAGTTGTGTATTTAGGCTTTGGGATTATGACTTTGTGTGTGTGTGTGTGTGTGTTGTGTATTTAGGCTTTGGGATTATGACTTTGTGAGGTTTGATTGATGATAATTGTAATCTATATTGTTGATATTGGAATTTGACTGGCATTGCCTGTCGACATAGGCTAGAGTTGGTTGAACCATGTTAAACATATTTTTTTCTTGTGTGTATATTTTATATTCTTGTTTGTATGAGTATGATTCCGCTAACCTTAAAACCACTACAAATAAAAATATTATCAGTTGAGCTGTCATTTTGAAAACATTAATACATGGCCTAGCCCATTCACTTGGAATCCCAAGGTCACAATTTCTCACAATAATATTCAAATTAAGTTATTGAGTAGTAGTTTGATAAGAGTGATTAGTTAATAAACTCTTCCTATAAATTCGAACATTTTAAATTACAAATGAAAGAAAACCCTTAAAATTCACACATTTTAAAGAAGATGGTTACTTGTATCTGATTATCTTAGTATTTCATTAGAATTGATGATATGTGAAGATGTGTAATCTAAAGTTTAATTTGTCAAAAATTGTATCCTAGAAAAAGTTAGTAAATGCTACATTAATAAGAATAACATCAACTTTAAATTCGAGACAACTCATATCAACACAAGTCGAAGGTAATGATCTAGTTTTAAGTTAATCCAAAGCTTGCTTATGGTCTCCAAAGAAGCTATTAACCATTAAATAACTTGAATAGTTATCCCAGATATTTGTGATAACTACTGTTATAAAGAAGACTGGCCAACTCCAGATGGACAACGGTTGTATCAGTTTCACAATTCTACTGTCATCCACAACATACATCCTGTTGGATTGCTTCATTGATCAGTCTCTACTAAAGCCTAAAAAGTTTTTATATTTTTATTTTTTGATCAGAAAGCCTAAAAAGTTATTAATACTATAAAAAAGCAAAATAGTTTGAACCTAGCTTGAAGAAGTTTAAATGGCTCTGATGAGATTTTCGAATCATACTACTCTTAGGAGTAAAAGAATAGACAATTAGGTTCTATGAGATTTATAAAACGAAAATATTAATCCTTCTTTGAACTTTATATTATATTGATATACTATAACTCTTATGATTGACTAGTATGGGATCATAAAAAATATCAAATATCGAATTTCCAATTTAATATCTAAAAAAAAAAAAAATTCCAATTTCCGTGCTTAATATCCACATTAATTACAAGCGTTGTATTAATCAAACTCAAATTACTTACTCTGCCGCAAAAATGTTCTTGAAAATCAAATAAAAAGAAAAATCTTGGCGTGGTTCCTTGTAAGTAATTATAGTTTATAGACACATCACAAGTTTGTATTCATGAAAATTAATTAGAGACACATTTGGAAAAAAAAAAAAATTTCTTTCTTTTGTTTGCCTTCTGATTTGGTCCAAAGGCTCTGCACGTAAATGGATTTGAAACATGCTTGTGTTGTTTAATTACATATGGTGATACTTTCTGGTAAAAATAATAAAATTAAAATGCAAAAAGAGATTTTATATATATATATATATATATATATATAGGGTTAAATCTTGTTGCACACTTTTCAATGCACACAATATATATAAATCATGCATGATTTCAAAGGAGTGTGCAATGATAAGTGTATATAATCATTTATCCAATTGCATGCCTTAATTATGTGAGAATATATAGTTTATAGTGGGAAGTTAATTTTTTTCTACTTTTCATTTAAAAAAAAAATTGAATTAATGGGTATTTTATTTTCAAAATACTGTATGCTTAAGATAGGCTGAAGGGTGTGGTAGATTTTTAATAAAAAGGGCATATAAAAGTGAAAATATAATACGAAAAGTCTGAGCTTAAAGTGAAAATATAATATGATATTATTAATATTATTATTATTATTATGACCTATTAGACTCATTAAACTTACTAGTAGCTTACAAAGCATTTGCTAATAATATTAAAATTCTGAGTCAAAAAGTGAAGATATAATATGAATTTTTAATATATTATTATTGTTTTTGTTTGTTTGTTTTCAGGACCACTAACCTTATAATGCATTGGTCAATGCTTTGATTTATAAGCTTAGTCAGTCTGATCCTGTCTTTTAATCTATTTTTGACTTGTATCATACCCAAAAAAAAAAATTAATAATAATAATAATAAATTTACAAAGCATTTGCCGCTAGCCATCGTTTGTTCAAAACAGCTAGATGCATCGATCCAATGGTTGAAGTTATGACAGCATGCTACAGAGTTTCCTTCAATCTTAGAGTACTAGTATCTGGGTGGCCAAAAAAGTTCTATTTTACAATTTTAAAAGTTACTTTATCTATTATACTAACTCACTTTATAATACACTCAACATCCCAATTTCTATATTTATACCATCTCATTTAAATATTCATTTTTATTCATTCTTTATTCTTTCTTTATTTATACCATCTCATTTAAATATTCTTTTTATTCTTTCTTTATTATTTGTTTCCAACGGTCATGTTTTCAAATAAGTAACAGTCATATTTTTTAATACTCAACTCGACTTTTCTTAAAGGAATTTTTTTTTTATCAAACAATCATATTTTTGGAAATCCATATTTCTATGAGAATTATTTGTTCGGAAAAAAATTTGTTTAAATTCATTTATGCAAAACACTCTATATATTGAATCTATCAAAATCCATTTACATAAAACATACACTATATAATAAACCTGTCAAATTCCATTTACACCCTATATAACGTACCTGCCTATCAAAATTCATTTACGCAAAATACACTATATAATGAACCTGTCAAAATCCACTTACATAAAACATACATTATATAATAATCTTGTCAAATTCCATTTACACACTACATAATATACTTGTCAAAATTCATTTACGCAAAACACACTATATAATGAATCTGTCAAATTCCATTTACATAAAACATATACTATATAATGAACTCGTCAAATTCCATTTACACACTACATAATGTACCTGTCAAAATTCATTTACGCAAAACACACTATATAATGAACCTATCAAATTCCCCATATACAAAACACAAATTATGAACCTGTCTGTTAGGACATATGTGAAGCATGTTAGGAACATATGTCATCTAAAATTGGCTAATCCTTTAACAAAATACATTTTACTTGTAATTGGGTAGATCTATGATGTGTTTAATACTTTAAGGAACAAGAGTTCAAGTCCAAGTATTAAAGTCATGCAAATCTATCCAAGAAACAAGTGAAGAAGTGCTGTATTTTAAAGCTTAACAGCTAGCTCGACAAATAGTATCTTTCGAGGTTTAAAAGGCTTGTTTAGCTCGATGCTCGACAGCTACTCAATAGATAAGCTATCTATCGAGATTTACAAAAATCAGATTTTCAGTTCTGATTTCACTCCAATTTGTATATAATTGTTTAGGTTTTCATTTCTCACAACCATAAACATATATAAGGATTATTTTTAGGGCCGTCAAAGGTTGCGCAAGTGTGAGACAAAGTTTTGTTCATGCAAATTGTAACTAGAGACAGAATTTTCCTTAGTTCATCTTTCTCCTGAAGAAGCTGCTGCATTTGCGCTGTAAGGTTTTGTAACCAAGGAGCTTCGAGATCTTCATTGTGTTGATGAACTAAAAAACTTTGCAGCCAACATCTTTCTCAAGTTAGTAAGTCGCATACTGGGATCCGCGCATCAAATTGGTTAGTCACGTACTGGGAGCCATGTATTGAAAAGGAGAGATTGTCACTACAGAACAAGTCCAATTGGGTATTAGGGTAAGGGTTCAACTATAAGTTGGTATTAGGTACTGGGATTCTTTTTACTTGTAACCGCTTATTTTGATAATAGTGGATTCTCGGGAGTGGTAACCTTAAATTCACCCAGTGGGGCTTTGCCTCGGTTGTTTTCCCCATTCGTAAACAAATCACCTGTGTCAAATTTATTTTCTGCTGCATTTAACTTAGTTGGTGATTTGTTTGTGCTACCATGCTTATTGCATGTAATTGAATCTAATTAATTAACTTAGCTAATTAATTGATTAATTTACATTTTTGGTTTATCAAGTGGTATCAGAGCAGGCACACTCTGATTATGTTTTAATCTTTGCTGTGTGATCCATTGACCTTCGTTTTTCATGGATAGAGGACAGTCTCTTATTATACCTCATTTATTTGATGACACTAACTATGCATACTGGATAGTACGCCTAAGAGCTTTCTTGCAGTCATTAAACGAAAAAATGTAGCAAGTTGTGGAGATAGGTTGGACCAAGCCAAAGGAAGCACCGGCCGATTGGGATGATGCTAAGATCAAGGCGGCTAACTTCAACAACAGGGCATTGAATGTTTTATTCAGTGCGGTCATAAATGAGGAGTTCAAGAAGATATCCTCCACTAAAACTACAAGAAAGCATGGACCATCCTCCAGACAACCTATAAAGGAACCAAGGCTGTTAAGGATTCGAAGTTCTAAAGGTTTACTACAAGCTTTGAAGAGATCAAGAAGGAGGTGGATGAGTCGTTTGATGAGTTTTATGCCAAGCTCAAGGACATAGTGAACTTAGCCTTTAATCTTGGAGAAACCATTCCCGAACCCAAGATTGTTAGAAAGGTGCTCAGATCTCTACCCGAGAGATTTCATGCCAAGATCATCGTAACTGAGGAATCAAAGGATATTGGCAGAATTCCTTTAACAAAGCTAGTTGGCAATTTGCAGACCTATGAGTTGGGTTTGACAAAGATTGAGAAATCCAGCAAGAGCAAGAGCATAGCACTGAAGGCCAAGATTAGTGACACAGATGAGTTTTCAGACGATGAAGATTCTAAAATGAAATCGTACATTACAAGCCAGTTCAAAAAGTTTATGAAGAATGCCAATGCTAAAAGATTTGACAAAGATCGCAAGCAGTCCAGTTCGTCCCAGTTCAAGAGCTAAGACAAAGGGAAGAAAGATGCTAGGGACGGCGGTCAGTACACTGTTCCCTCAGGACCTAAGTGTTTCGGGTGTCAAGGCTCCGGTCACATGAAACAAGAGTGCCCTACGTATCTCAAGACCATCGAGAAAAGCAAGGCACTTGCTACTACTTTGAGTGACACCAAGCCTGAGGATGATTTTGATAATAAGGATGATGGAATCCTAAATGCCTTCATTGCCACTGTAAATCCTACTAAGGGGATTGATGAAGAAGTAGATGATGAAGAGGACTTGATGGATTCTAAGTTTGAGAAAATGGACGATCAAGATCATATCCATACAGCCTATGAAAATCTGTACAAGGTTTTTGAGAAGCATGAGAAACTGTATAGGCTGGCCACCAAGAAACTGAGTGATGTGGAACTTGATTGAGAATAGCTTTCCACGAAGTTTGATGAAACTAAGTAGACTATTGGAGCACTGAGATTTGAGAATAATTTCTTGGCTAAGAAGACTAAGAAGCTTGAAGCAGAGCTGTTTCAAGTCAGAGCTCAGCTGGAGAGGACTTCAAGTGCAAAGCTTGATGAGATGCTCAGTTTACAGAAATCTGCTTCTGATCGAACTGGTTTAGGGTATGATTTCTCTACTCCTAATATTGTTTCTTCTAGTACTACTGTTTTTGTTTCTCTTGTTAACAATGTTGAACCTTAGAACAATGGTGTGAAAACTGCTTTAACTAGTGAGAACATAGACAAGGGTAAATCTATCTTAGGAGAACCCCCTAAGCTTGATAAGAAAGAGACTAAAAACCGTAAGGCTAAGAGGGTAATACCTAAAAGTCTAAACAGAAGAAGCAGCATCTCTGTCTTTACTGTGGAGCAACTGGACATACTCAACCAGATTGCTATAAGTGGTTAGTGTTAGGATTAGTGCCCTTAAATCTTATTGTATGATGCTATGTATGATATTAAGTATGACATCATGTTTGATATTATGTATGACTTAATATTGTGATTGATAAATTTGTTTTATTATTATCTAAAATAATGGTAACATGAATATTCGGACATTATCATATAGTCCATGAGATGTATAGTATGTGATTTATGTGAAAAGTCACAGAAGATATAAATCACAAGTTTTTTGTAAACTCAAAATTATAGTTCGTAGTCGGTGATGAAATTGGACATTTCATCTACGAAGACTATAACATATTAACTAAGATGATTTGTCTTGATCATGGAAGTGGAGACTTCTAGTTGATGCGTTGATATGTCTTAAGAGTTAAGACATATTGAACTGGATCGCTGTGGGATTTATTATTCTCCTAACGACTGTCAATTGAATAATAAATTTCACAACTTCTATTTATATGAACTTTTAATCCCGAGAGAACAATAGACCTGATCGTAAAGTGTAGGTTGCTTTGATATATCAGGAGTGAGATCTAAAATATCGGTTAAAATCTTAGTATGTTGGGTAGTCATATTTAGTGTTAATGGAATATATATTCTCAAGATGGAATTCATAGTCTCTTAACGGAGATATAAAATATTCTCTTGAGATAAGTTTAATGGATTCAGTTATTCAGAGAGTTAGGCCTAACCACTTTGGTAAGAAATTACTAAAGTAAATATTTATGAAATCGGATTTCATAAATATATGATGAATAACTTAAAAAGGATTAAACCGGGTACTTAAGGATTAAGATATAATAATTTACAAAATGACAGTCTATATTCATGACTTTGTATTACTACGAATATTTTATGAAGGGGTTGCATGTATAATAAAGTCTTGAGATGTAATTTATTAATAAGGCTTAAAGTGCAATTATATTTATATAGTGATATTAAATATAATTAATGGTAACTTTAGACTTGTCAAGAGTTGACAAAAAAGCCCAAGGCCCATTGGAGCTAGTGTCTTATTTGTTCCCTTTTGGTTCCACTCCAAGACACACACTAAAGCCTAATTGGGAAGGCCCAAAAGGTTAGCCCAATTATATAATCAGTTATGTGGAGAGAAACATACAGAATTTTATTAACATGAAATAGTGTGTATGTTGGAGTAAGAGACTCATTCATATTCTCTCTAAAAAAACACATAGAACTGATTGAGAGACCACACATCTTGGGCATTAAGTGGAATTGAAGTGAAGATTAAAAGTGTTCCCAAGTGCTTTTCATTTTCGGTTCTGAAATTTACATAGTACATGTTATCTATTACGAATGAAGTAGATCAGTTATTTTTCCGTTGCGTATGTTTTGTATGCGTATTTTTCCATCAGTTAGCCACTCAATAGAGCAATAGTATGATCTCATCGGGAAACCAGAATCAGTTTTCATCCTCTCTTGCTTATCTCGGAGATCTTCTCAAAGCTCTCATGTTCCTTTTGAACTTGAACGGTTTCAATTCTTCCCCCTCATCGCTAGATCAAGGGTTTGCTAAATGGAAAGGTTCTTCAAAGGTGTGGAAGGAAAAAGACTCGAAGTAATTTTGTCACTTCTCTCTCTCTCTCTCTCTCTCTCTCTCTCTCTCTCTATTTTTTTGATTGCATTACTTGTGTGCTTTGTTTTTATTGTTTTGAGTTAATGTAGTTTTATGCTATGTTTTGTTTAACATGTTTTTGCTTATTTGTTTTCAGTTTTGCTTTATTTTATTTTTCATAAAAATAAAATTTTTTTTTGGAAAATCAGAAAAACACAAAAATAGTGTGTGTTTGTGTACATTGGTACTTGTCTACCTTGGATGGCTATTGAAACAAAGTTTTCTAAACTTTGTATCTTTTGTAGCTTAGATGAACATCTCTATGCACAACTAAATAAGTGAGCTTTGTGGCTCGTATTTATGATGAGTAAGGTTAAGTAATCTCTTGTACTTAACACTCGTATCACTCTTCTTGACGGGAAGGATTTGAAAATCCTAATAGAAATGCATAAATAACCATCTCACTACTGTTGCCCGCCAATGTTGATATGACACCTGTGTGCTTCGGCATAGCAAAAGTGCAATGTCAAAAGCTTAACATAATTGGGTATTTATTTTCTCTCTCTTATATGCTCATACATGGTTTGCTTAAAAGGAAATATGCAAAGAAAATTAAAATAAAAGAGAATCAAAATGTTTTATATATGATTGCAAGTGTGTTTTCTAGGAGACGTAGGAGTTATAGGATGTACCTTGAAGGTGATAGTCCCCATCAAGCAGTTAAATTGTGTGTGAGTTAAAGTGATTTTCTCATATCTCAAATCGTCTTAACTTGTAGAAACTTGTGCAATCTTACGATGTTTTTCACACACAACACGCAATATTTTTTGCTACTCTTGATACATCTACAAGTATAATGTGATTTGGTCATCACAAGGAATACATGTGTTAATGTATGCTCACTAAACTGTCTTGACTTGTTTTTGAAATATAAAATTGGTTAGACTTGTTTAGTGTGCGTGTGTGTTTGATTTAAATGCTTGTCATTTTTCTTGTTAGAGATGTTTTTGAGAGCTTAACATGTTAATTGGATCTTTGGTTGAGTAGCATGCTTGATTGCATTCATGTCTGTGTTTTTCTCTTCTTTAAAAAACTAGTTTTGAGCAATCTCGACAACTTCTCGATATCTCTCGATAGCTAGGCTATCTATCGAACCTCTTGAGCTTCCTTTCTCAATAGATGCTATCGCAATTTCAATCCATCAAAATTTTTGAGAATTTACCTAGAAAACTTCTCGACAGCTTCTTGATTCATCGAGGAAGTTTCTGTATGCTCGATAGATGCTCGATAACTTCTCGATCCATCGAGGTCACTTTGTTGCGGACACCTCTCGATAGCTTTATCTGTCAAAATTTAAATCTCGACACCTCTCAATATCTCTTGATCCATCAAGAATTGTGGGTTTCTGTATAAAGGGTCAGCAAGATTTCTCACTCATTTTTCTCGATCTCTCTTGACTCTTTCAGACTCCTCACCATCCCAAACACCTCTCTCTCACTCTAAACCTCTTCCCCACTTGGATTTTAGCATAGATCAAGCTTTTCTACTCTGGTAAGGGTCCATAATCCTTCATTCTTCATGCATTTCATTCACGTTGACCTAACTTTTGGGGCTTTTGAAAAATTTTGGGGTTTTTCAATATTGATGAAGTTTTTGTGCAATTCTTGGGATGGGTTTTGTTTAAATGATTTTAAATGATCATGCATTGCATCACATTTGCATTTTAACAATGATTCAAGCATTTTAGATGTGTGCTCTATATGTTGAAATGATGTGTGCTGATAGGATTGGATTGACTCGAGCCCATGATGCTTTTAATGTTGCATGTCACATGTTCATGCATTTGATATTAAACTGTTTGGTACTTTTCTATTTTTCCCTCTCTTTCTGTCTCTCTTTCTTTTAGTTAGTTGCTCTATAGTACCTAAACTGAAATTTACTCTGTCTCGAAACCCTCTTCGTTCCGGAGCATTATCTTTTTCCTCTGTTGATCTTACCCCTTCTCATGTCAGGTTCCGTGATGATAAAGCCCGAAAGGACTTTTCGTAAAACTTTTCCCAACACAGCATTCATTCGGAATGTAAAGTCGTTCTATTGGACTTTTTTGATACTGACCTTCCCACTATCATCTACAGTAGGGGTTGGGAGTCACTGTGTGGCATCTTGATCATTTGTCCCTCTGTGGTCATACAAGAGTTTTACTTCAACATATATGGATTCGATTATTCTGTACCTCATTTCTTTACTCGCGTTCGAGGTACGTGTATTGTAGTCACTCCAGATCTTATATCCGAGGTGTTACACATACTAAGGGTAGCGCGTCCTGACTACCCCGGCTGTGATAGTCTTAGGACTATGTCCAAAGACGAACTATCGTCTCTCTTCTATAAGACACCATCATCTTGGGGTGATCATTAAAAAACCTCTTGCTTGGGCTTTGCAAAAGGTCCGAGGTTCCTTAACATGGTGATGACATTTGTTCTTTATCCCCATCTCATTATAACTCCATTATTAAGCCTCGTGCTCGATTTTTGTTGTCCCTCATTGAGAGGATTACCATAGATTTTCCCTCTCACTTTATACTCTCCCTTATAGATGTCTATAGAGATACGACGACCCGTGATAAGCTTATCTTTCCTTCTGCTATCACGCAGATCATTCGCCACTTTTCTGTTTCCTATCCTGAGTCAGATAACTTCCCCGTCATGGGTGCCATTGACGTGGCGATAGTTAGACAGAGCGAGGCCCAACTTCGACCGAAGTGGACACGGACTGAGACGGCGGCTCCTCTGGCTTCTTTCGCTCCAACCACATCCACTCCTTCTTCTTCTGCGGGTGTTGTGACCCTCGAGGCGGTCATGGCGCAGCTTCAGTGCATGGATGCTCGCCTTGACACTCTTAGTGATGAGTTGTGTCAAGTGCACATCCATGTCGGTCATATTACTGGACGACAGGCTCGCCTTGGTGGCTTCGTAGAGTCTCCCTCTCCTTCTCTAGAGGCTTCAGAGGACGAGGACGATGATGGTGACTTCGATGGTAGTGATACTGATGAGGATGAGGCTTCTATCTCTTCCAGTGACAACGAGATGACTGCTTGAGTTATTTGCCCTTTGTCATTCGTGACAAAAAAGGGAAGTAGTTTTGGATATGAGAGTAATCATGTACTTAGGGGGAGAGTTAGTATAGGAGATATTTTTGTTAGGGAGGAGTGTTTTTCTTTTTGAGGGATGCAATAAGGACTTTTTGTATCTTTTCATTTCTTTCTATTTTAGATAAATTGTTCTTACATTGTGATAGCAAACCTTGTATTCTTCTTGATATATATATTTATATATTGAGGTTGTTATCACATTCTTTCACATATCTCTACATGTGTTGTTTCTTTTCTCTTTTTATGCACATGGTTCTTATTAATTGTATGCAATCTTTTATTTTTGTTTCACACTAAGATGCCTTGATGAGTTTTGTTTAAAGTGTTTCAGAAAGACAGGTTGTCAAAATCTATCATGCCATGAACTCTCTTCTTGTAAAGTTTTTCAAGAGTTTGTGTTAGAATTAGATTTTATTGTATTTAACAAATGATTATGAGTTGAGTGATTTATGACTTCTCTCATATTTTATTTGTTTGTTGTGGTTTTGTTACGAATTGCCAAAGGGGGAGATTGTTAGGACATATGCGAAGCAAGTTAGGAACATATGTCATCTAGAATTGGCTAATCCTCTAACAAAATGCACTTTACTTGTAATTGGGTAGATCTAGGATGTGTTTAATACTTCAAAGAACAAGAGTTCAAGTCCAAGTGTTAAAGCCATGTAAATCTATCCAAGAAACAAGTGAAGAAGGGCTGGATTTTAAAACTTGACAGCTAGCTCGAGAGGTAGTATCTATCGAGGTTTAAAAGGCTTGTTTAGCCCAATGCTCAACAGTTGCTCGATAGATAAGCTATCTATCGAGATTTACGAAAATCAAATTTTTAGTTCTTATTTCACTCCAATCTGTGTATAATTGTTTAGGCTTTCTTTTCTCACAACCCTAAACATATATAAGGATTATTCTAAGGGTCGTCAAAGGTTGCGCAAGTGTGAGACAAAGTTTTGTTCATGCAAATTGTGACTAGAGATAGAATTTGCCCTAATTTATCTTTCTTTTGAAGAAGCTGCTGCGTTTTGTAGCTAACATCTTTCTCAAGTTGGTGAGTAAGTCGCGTACTGGGATCTATGTATCAAATTAGTAAGTCACATACTGGGAGTCGTGCATTGAAAAGGAGAGATTTTCACTACAGAACAAGTCCAATTGGGTATTGGGGTAAGGGTTCAATTGTAGGTTGGTATTAGGTACTGAGATTCCTTTTACTTGTAACCGCTTGTTTTGATAATAATGGATTCTCGGAAGTGGTGACCTTGAATTTACCTAGTGTGGTTTTGCCTTGGTGGTTTTCCCCTTTCGTAAACAAATCACTTGTGTCAAATTTATTTTCCACTGCATTTAACTTAGTTGGTGATTTATTTGTATTACCACGCTTATTGCATGTAATTAAATCTAATTAATTAACTTGGCTAATTAATTGATTAATTTACAAAAGGGTTAATAAATTTTTGACCTATCATTGTCAAATTCCATTTATGCAAAAGACAAGCAAAACATAAACTATACAATGAACCTTTCGAAACTCGTATCAAAAGCCAAATACATATCAATATAAAAATCAACCTGCCAAGAAGTAATTTCAGTTGAACATTACTAACAATGTAGTTTATAGAATACTTACATACATATTATATCAAATTACAATTAAAAGTCACATGCATAATGTCATTCATTCATGCTCCTACAAATCGCTTTGTCTTTGCCATAAATGGTCAATGATGTCGGATTGGAGTTGAGAACGAATTTCTTATTCTCGAATGCATTGATAATTTTGGATGAATGCAGTAAATTCATTTGTCTGCTTAAGTGACACTTGTATTTGAGGAGTTTCATTGAGTTGTTCATAATCGAAGTCTAAACTTGGACAAATAAAAATTAATGTATTACATAGTTCAATAAATTAGTATCAATATAATACAAATGAGTTGATATAATATACATCAAATGATTAATTGGTGTGATAATTTATAATAATTGATAAAGTAAAAGTTTGTATTAAAAAAAAAAAAAAGATGTGATAACTTATTCATTAGTGTGGGGCCGGTGGGGCCAGCTTAGCTTAGGTCAATAGCCCTTGTAATGTGCTGGGCCTTATGGACAAGACTACACAGTGCACGTAATACTGTGCAGTCTTGTCTTATCAAGTTGTATGCATTATCCTGTACTGTGCACGGTTATTGTGCAGTATTATGTATTTTATGATACAATGTGGTCCTTTTAATGCATTTTATTTATCAATAAAAGTACTTAAATTTTTTTAATTAAAATATATAGATAAATATATTTTATATATATAATTTTTTTTTTTACAAATGGGGCCTTTTTTTATTTGGAGGTCTTAAACAATTGCACCAATTGTTTCTATTGTTTAGCTGGGCCTGTATTTCACAACAAAGTTTTATTGATTTTTATCTGGGTTCACAATTGTAATAACTTTTTTATTTACTATTAGCAACTTGTCATTTAAGATTTGTTCTGAAAATGTTATGATGAGGCTTTATTCTAATTATTTGTTTTAGGCAATACTGGATTCTTACTAAAAATTGAAGGAAATTGATGTTTCTCAATTTTCTACGTCTTGATTTCATTTTGCTTATTTTCAACAATTAATTCATGTCTTCACATGTGAAATCAGCTGTAAAGAAGGAGGTGCTCGGTTATCAAATGTTTAAAAGCCACACTTGGGCTGGACCATGCTTCAATCAGTACAAACGCGACATTCAATGCAAGAACATGGAGAATGCTAGTTGGGGAGAGTGTCGTAATCGTTGGTTTTCATGCTACTGCTTGCTTCAATATAATACCTCAAACTGATGAACATACCTCATTAATATGCATCAAACCATGAAGCAATTACAAGAAGAATAACAATTTCATTTTATGATGTTTTTCAGGTTTTTTTTTTTTTTTTGTTTTTTTTTGTGTGGTATCTTTGCTATCAAATGTCCATGGCAATCGAACCCCATAGACTCCTCATATGTCGTTGCTTACATGTGTGAAGTTCTAATTAGAAAAAAAATTATCTTTATACTTTGTGACGCTAGTTACCTCCTCGTGTGATTCAAAGATCCAGCAAAAAGCAATAGCTTCAAGTTACATTTTTTTCAAGGGTTCAAGTTACATTCTTATGCTGATTCGAAGTAGTCACTTATAATTTATTTTAAAAAAACCAAATACTAAAATATTTTAATTGTAAGTTCATAATGTTTCTTGAAGAACATAATCATAAAACTAGTATATTACTCAATTTTTTAATTAATTGTAAATTCCAAATTCCTTTTTGAAGAAACGAAATCATTGTCTTGGCAATTGCCATTTTGAAAAATTTTGTGGACTATGTAGTTCAGTGTGTATAATCTTATTCATTTTTTTTTTGGAAGTACTTGCAAAACTTGAAAGAATCATGTAGTGATGTTTTTGTTCAAAAGTGGATAAATTAAGGCATTTTGAGTCTCGAAGTCCATATAACCTCCCTAACGTAAGTAACAGCCACTATAATGAGAAATCCTAGCCTCCTAATTAATATATATTTCTATTAGGTATATATGTGTGAGTAAAGTCTTACATTACATAATTATGAGAAGAATGAATAGTTAATATAACATAGTTGAGCATATATCCATTGGGTTTAAGCCTTTTGAATTAAGCGGTGTCTCTATATGTTATATATTAACTGCTCAAATCTCTCTCAAACGTGTTTATCTCTCCAACAATCTCTTAATTGTGGAGTTCATGGGGGGTTATCTGGGAAAAAAATAAGGTATTGAGTATTGATTAATGCCCTTCATTTTTCGAGATACCTTATTGCTTATCTACATTGGTATCCATGCTATAGACTCGTTTTCACGCTCCCATGACCATAGGAAATCATAGGAGATCAAAGCAAAGCTTTTAAAGAAGCTTTAAGTAAAACAACATTCGGATTACATTTTTTTGACAAGTTTCTGGTAACGAATTCAAATCTTCTGTCCCATTTTTTCTGCTCCACTTTATAGTCCACCAATAAATGATTGCCACGTGTTAACTTAATTAATTAAATACTATCATTAATTAATAATGGTAATATTAATAAGTCAATAATGATAGTATTTAATTAATTAAGTTAACACATGGCAAGCATTTATTGGTGGAGTATAGAGTGGAGCAGAAAAAATGAGACAGAAGATTTGAACTCTTTGGTAACACCACTAGCAGTCTAGCACCGATAGATTTCTTTCATCGCTAGGATTCCAAGGAGACTGACCATACGTGATTTGGGGTATGTGCAATGAGAGGTCATGTCTTTATGTTTGGTTTAAAGAGTTACATGATTTTCGCATTCAAATTTTTTTTTTTTGGCGTAAAACTTATTTTCGTCCTTACATTTTCACGCGTTTTCTACTTTGGTTCCTAACTTTTTTTTCCACCGCTTTTAGTCTCTATCCTAGAAAACACATCTCATTTTTGTCCTTACCATTACATCAGAGACATAAATTGCACAGGTGGCAAATGGTATAAGTTAAAAATATTCAAATAATGTCCACGTGGCTTTTCATGTTAGCATCTAAATTAAAAAAAAAAATTAAAAACAGAAATAAAAATAAAAAATTACATTAATTGAGATATAAGTGTGTCTTGAACAAGAACACAAACCTAGATTTAAAAGCACAAAATTAAAATCCAAAAATCACAAACCCAGAAACACAAACCCAAACCCAAACCCAAACCCAGCAACAGATCTAAGTGTTATTTTTTTCATAGATTTGGCTCTTTGAAAACTTAAACGAACCAAAACAAAAAGTACAAACGATGATGCTTTTTCCAAAAGGAAATTTCAAATCCTCATTCAATGTCTCTCTCTCTCTCTCTCTCTCTCTCTCTCTCTCTCTCTCTATTTGTTTCCTTCTGTAATACGCAGCGCAAAAAGAAGACAATAATAATGATGGAGATTTTGAAGACGAGTCTCCTCCACTAGATTCTACAAGAAGCTCTTTCTCTCTTGCTCTCAAAGGTACACTTCACAGAGCTCTCACTTTCATAATGAATTCGAAAATAGCATTAACCTTGTTCAACTGTACTTTTTGTTTGTTTCTTTGTTCTATATAGAATACCAAGATCGGAGATCCAGATTTGAAGCTCTGTCGAAGAAGCTAGATAGAAGAAAACCAGCTTCGTTGGATCTAAATAATGCCTTGGCGATTTCATCTCGGCAATCTAACCTAGATCGATGAAAAAGGCCTCGGGGATTTCGTCTCGGAAATCTAGCGGTACGTTTCCGAGTCCTGGTACGCCGAATTATCAGCACGCGAGTGTAGGAATGCAAAAAGGTTGGAGCTCAGAGCGAGTACCATCGCACTCAAATGTGAACTCTCTTTCTTCCTTGTCTTCCATTCAATTGCTAGGTTTGTGTTTGTTGCTTTTGTGTTTGGTTAACAAGGAAGATCTATTGCTGGGTTTGTGTTTGTGTTTGTGTTTGTGTTTGTGTTTGTGTTTTTGGGTTTGTGATTTTTGAATTTTAATTTTGTGTGCTTAGATCTGGGTTTGTGTTCTTGTTGTTCTTGTTCAAGACATACTTAGATCTCAATTAATGTAATTTTTTGTTTTTATTTCTATTTTTTATTTTTATTTTTTAATTTAGATGCTGACGTGGAAAGCCACGTGGTTTATATGGACATTATTTTAATATTTTTAACTTATGCCGTTTGTCACCTGTGCAATTTCCTTTTCTGATGTAACGGCAAGGATAAAAACAAGATGCATTTTCCAAGATAGGGACTAAAAGCGGTGGAAAAAAAAAGTTAGGGACCAAAGTGGAATCACTTGAAAATGAAGAGATGAAAATGGGTTTTACGTCTTTTTTTTGTTGTTGTTGTTGTGATTTTGATTAAAATTGTAGCATATCGTACAAGGATTTAATAATAGACACAACAATCTCACACGAATGGAGCAATGTAAAAAGATAATGAATCTTGAAAATTGAGGTGACGACTAGGCCTAGGGCTTCATCATTGGAGGTTGAAGATGAACCAAGGTTCAACAACCTTCACGTGCACTTGGTGGTGCATGTGGCTGATTGACCAGCACCATGGTGAAAAAATTGCACTCTACTTCCTCTCTTGAATCTTGATCCAGAGTTAATTGGTTAATATTTTGGACTTGATAATAATTAACTAATTACTATAATTTTTTTTTATTAAGAAAAGACAAAATGGAGGCACACGAGTCCATGGGGGCCTTTGAGCTCGGCTTTTGGCCACCCTTCTATGGTAGTTAAGGGCTGCCTAATGGTACCCTTTTTTTGGTATACTTATGTGCCATAAAATAATTTCTATTAATTTTTTATGGTAAACCATGTCTTTGCTCCATTAAATTTATTTATAACTTCGTTTTTTGTCTCTTAAATTTAAAATGTTTGAATTTAGTCCCTCAAGTTTTTAAAAGATAAAAATTTAATTTTCATTTAATTTTACTGATGTGGGTAGCGACATATTGACATGACAATTTTTTTTATCTTGCGTTGTACTAGTCATAATTTTTTTCCCCCTTCTATCATCTATCGCCTCTCTTTCTTCTATTGTTTTTCACTTTTTCTTTCTTTTCTTCCCGGTTAACTCACCAAATTTCTCATCTCTCACTCTCTCATTGTGCAACGGTTAGAAATGTCGGCAATAAGCAACATCCATGGGTATGAGTATGACAAATGGCATTGGGGAGCTTTATTTTGCTCAGTTTTGGATTTGTACAACACTTTTGTCACCAAAATTTTTAGAGCCCAGGTCAAAAACTGAATCCACTCTCTCGTAATCAATACAAATCCCATAGTAAAAATCTGAAAAACTAATCCTTCAGATGTATCCCGCTCCTAAAGCCAAAATCTCACTTCCAATTATACAAACATAATTCCTCAAAATCAAAATCTCACTTCAATAGAACCACCAAGATCCTAATTTGTCAATTGGATAGCTTCATGATGAAACAAGGACAAAATTGGCCTATACCTTTTTCGCATAAATTAAGTAGCATTTTGCCCCCTTTTTCAAACTAATTAGGGAAATACTCCTCTTTTGAAAATCGATTTTATAAAAATCGAGTTAGGCCCTATAGCGGCGTTTTTAAGGAGTCTATAGTGACGTTTTCAGGACCTATAGCAGCGTTTTATAACTCGATCTTTACAAAGTTGAGTTATAGGCAAAAAAAAAAATGAAAAAAATTGCATATAACTCGATTTCATGGAGGTCGAGTTATAAAACGCCATTATAGGTCCTGAAAACGTCACTATAGACTCCTTAAAACGCCACTATAGGGCTCCAAAATTTTTTTTTTTTAAAACTTGATTTTGAGAAAATCGAGTTTCAAAAGAGGGGCATTTTCCTAATTAGTTTGGGAAAGAGGGTAAAATGCTGCTTAGTTTGTGTGAAAAAGACATTTACCCATTTTTTCCGATGAAATAAACATCATTCTCTTTAGCCATTAGTGAAACTTTCAATTGGGCATCCCAAGATGAAGATTCTACAAGAATAATTCTCATGATTTAGGGATTTACATTATTGAATCACCATTTAATTAATTTAAAGTAAAATTAGGAAAACCTTACAAAAATAAACTTTATTGATAAATCATAAAAATTATATGATATGTTAAAACAAAATAAATTACAATGCTTTGTTGCGAAATACAAGCTGAGAAATTAAAATTCCACAGCTTCATTTCCTAGTAACATTTTAAATAAATAAATTTACATGAAAAGAATTAATCTATATCTCTATTTTACAATATTTTATGTACAATGCTCTCTATTTTTGGCCATCAATGGGTTTACATGAAAAGACCGGATGTGATTCATATGGATGCTCTCGCCTTTCCTCTTTTAGAGTGTAGGTCTTTCCTTTCGTCTTTTACTACAGGTGCGGGTAAGCCTCTTCCTTTCCTTTTTTTTATTTTTTATTTTTTAAAAAATATAATTTGATGCTTATATAGTTATATGATCGTCAAGATAAAGAAAATTGAAAGCGGGAAAAAGTAATGGAAAACATGTTTTAACTTCTTTTTTTTTTTTTTTTTTTGAGAAATCCATGTTTTAACTTTTAAGTACTCAATATGATGTCTTTGAAATGACAATGGCTATCGATTTTCCAGCAAGGAATTATGATCCTAAAGAGTTCAAGCTACCAACTATGGCTACCAATCTACTTTTCAGAAAGAAACTAGTTAAAATGACATAAATATTTATAGATAAATTAACATAAAAGATGAAAACAAGAAAATTAATTGATTAAGACTCTCAAAACCTAAATATAACAACACAAATAGTGAAATATGAAGAAAATTACTATTTTTTACCCTAAACTATCACCTCCATTATACTTAACCTCCTAAATTATCGAAGCGCTTGATCGACCCTTTGTGTTCAAATATACATTAAACTCAACCCCTTACTGTCTATTTTGCTGTTAACTATAATAGAATTTAGTATTGAAAGACTAATATACTTTTTAGTTGTCTATTTTGGAAAGAAGGGTAAACTGATCTTTTAATACTAAACTAGTAAGTTACTCGTGCAATGCACGGATAATATTGTAATGCTTATGTAAGATGATTTTGGAGAATGTTGTATATGTATTATAGCATAACTATTATAAAAATTTATTAGTAATGAGTTCATCATTAAAAGTAACAATTATAAATTGCACACATATATCCATTATAAGTATTCAATTGAACTAATGAGATATTAAATATATATATATATATATATATTGGAGGAATATTATAGAATAAAAGTTTATATAGAATGTGTCTTTCTTTTTCTCCTTAATTCTAAAACAAAATACACATTCCAAATACTCACAGTCAATCACATCATTTACAAAACTCACAAATCCACAATGTCTAACCTGAACATCAAAATCGTAATTGTCATTGTTACTCAATATAAAATGCAAGCCCCTCTTCCTTGGTTGTAGCTAACTTATACGAGTTAGGATTAGATGAGACGATAAGGTTAAAGCTAGGTAAGTGTCGCCGAAAGATTGAAGATAAATAAAATTGTTTTTGGTCTATGTGCATTTAAAATGGGATGGTATGAAGGACTGTGAGTAAGTATATATAAAGGAGTAAAAGTGCAAGAGGTGAAAATGATGAATTAAAATGCAAAAAATTTTGTGTGTATTTGTGAGGGAAGAAAAGTTTTGAAACATTGAACCAAAGGATACAAAGAATATTTATTTTTTAATTAGAAAAGTCTTAAAACATTGAACTAAATGAAACAAAAAGTTAATATTTAATTTGTTCTTATCTCCAATGTGGCACTTGAGATTATTCAATTCTCTTTGCATCGAATGCGCCACTTGGAAGATACTTTCCCACATGAAGTCTCTACTTATATATATATATATATATATATATATATATATATATATATATAAAGTTACAAGGCTAGCGGAAACTGTCAGATGCCGACTGGGGCTATCTGATTTCTAATTACAAACTGGAGGCCGACTGAGGCCATCTGGTTACAAGTGTAAGACTACCTGGGGTATTACAAATGTAAACTGCCATTCTGGTTACAAGTGAGAGGGATAAACTGAGTTTGTGACTAAGACCTAAAATTGGACCTGCCTTCAACTGATCCTTGAGCTTCCTTATATAGGCTGGAGAGGAGCCTTGGATTATGCTGAAGATTGCTGAAATTCCGGAGGGTGAATTGCTTTAACTGGGGTGAATTTCTTTTTCACCGAAAGCAATAGTAACTTTGGATTGATTGTGTCGGGTACTGTTCATGAATAGTGACTTTTACTGTTCATGAATAGTGTTCTGTTCCTTGTCTTTAGTGTCGGCTGGGTGCTAATTCCTGTTCAACAACAGTGACTGGTGCTGTAGATGAATATTATTTTGTCTGGAAGTGCTGTTTCTGAATAGTGACTGGTGCTACTCAGAACTTTCTTCAATCTTCTCCTAGCCTATAAGCATCATTTGGATCCTGGGAATCCTGAAACAAAGGATTATTTGGATCAAAGTTTGCCGAGGCTTCGGAAGAGGCGGGAGAACCTTTCTCTTGCTCTTGAGACTGTAATTCTTCTGACTAGAGGAGTAACTGCTGGGCAAGATCTTTTAATTCTTTGCTAGATTTTCTTGCAAACTGAGAGGAGTCTAGACTAGACTGAGATCTTGTGACTATATTCCTTTGAACTGGAAGGGGGAAATCCTTGTAAACTTGGCTGATGACTAAATCAATCTTAAGGGAGTCCCACCATTTAACTGAGAATTCTCTGTTTAACAAGTTTCCACTAATGTCATAATTCCACATACTGATCCAGTGTATTCTGTACTTGACTGTCATGTGCAGAATGGCTAGAAACTGGGCACTATGAGAAGTGAGCTTATACCTTGAGCTGAAGTACCTTAGGGTGTCCTGGAGGCAATCTGGGAAGATTTGGGGAACTGATCCAAACATTTCCCACCATTTAAGGAACCAAGTAGGTATTGGACTGGAGAACTTTTTGTCAAACATTAAGAACCAGGAATGGTCAAAGTTCTTATTTTGGTAAAAGAGAACCTTTTCAAATGTATCCATGTAGTCATGGTAACTGTAATGGAGATTTGAACCTGTGATGGACTTGAGTCCCTGGAGTGTTTTTAGCAAAGAGGGATGTTGTCCCCATTTTTTGCTGCTGATGAAACCTGTGATTATGAACTTGTGGTAAAGGACGACTGAAGGGTCCGCTTTGTTCATAATATTCTTAACTCTGGCAGACTCTTCCTCAATGAGGATTTGTCTGTAATACTTGATGTTTTTCTCCGGGTGTCTCGGGAGAAAATGCCATCCTTCTGGGAAAACTTCCATGGCTAAGGCAAGAGGATCTTTTATATGAACTATGTGGGGTTCAATATAAGAGATGTGCTGAATGAAGGGTTTTTGAAATAGGGTGACCTATTTCTCCTAGATAGTGGCTGGGATGGTCTTTGGGACTGCAATGGGCCAAAGGGATCATCAACTATATAAAGGGTGGTTTGCTTAGGGGCTGGGGAGGCTAGAGCAGAGCTGTAACTAGGTTGGGCTGGTCTTTCATAGTTAGGTCTTGGGATAGAAGACATAACATAACGGCTGGCAATTGAGGCTGAGGATGCTGGTACTAATTGGCCAGCGTTCTTTGCGTGACTAGTACTTCCTAAGATCTGTTGGTTAAGCAACTTTGGGAGAACAGGTTTCTTTCCCGACATCTTGGTTTGGACTCTGCAAAAATTCATAGGTAAGGAAATCAGGGATGCTGTTTTGAGTTCCTTTTATGAATTCAATGTCAAAGTCAAAAACTGAAAGAATAGCTTGCCACCGGGCAAAAATCTGTTTTGATGAAATATTTTGGACATCTTTTTCCAAAACATGTTTTGCTGATTTACAATCAATTCTTAGTAAAAACTTTTGATTTAAAAGATCACTCTGAAATTTTGAAATGCAAAGTACTATGGATAAAATTTCTTTTTTTATAGTACTATAATTTAACTGAGTAGAGTTCCAGATTCCTGAATGGAAACAGACTATCTGTTCCGGAGAATTTGGACTGACTTTCTGGAGAAGAATGCCACCATAACCTATGTCAGAGGCATCAGTCTGGACAATCTTGAAGGAATTGACTGAGGGAATTCCTAAGCAAGGGAGTGTCTTAACATACTTTTTGATTTGTTGGACAACAGAGGTATGAGCCTGTGTCTAGGAAGGAGGACTGGTTTGAAGTCTATCAAAAAGGGGCTTGCATTGTTGCCTGAGATTTTGATAGAAATCTGAGATGTAATTGAGAGATCCTAGAAATCTCTGAAGCTGGGTTTTATCTTGGATTTCATCTGGGAACTTGTCTGCAAATTGAATAGCACGACTAATAAGTTTGATGACACCATATCTTATATCAAAACCTAAAAATCGTACACTGGTTTGGAAAAGCTTGATTTTGGGAGCTGAAACAACAAGACCATTAAACTTGATGGTTTGAAGGAAAGCACGCAGGTGCTTCCAATGTCTTTCAATGGAATCTGAAAAGATGAGTACATCATCAATGTAGACAATGGCATGACTTGAGAATGGATTGAAAATCTCATTCATGATATTCTGAAATTTTGAGGGTGCATTTTTGAGACCAAAGGGCATTACGTTCCATTCATAATGACCAAAGGGCGTGATAAAGACTGTCTTATACCTATCTGACTCTCTGATTTGTATCTGCCAAAAACCACTCTTCATATCATACTTGCTAAATACTACTGCTTTGTTAAGCCTATTGACTAAGTCTTTTTTGTTGGGGATAGGGTACCTTACCCATTCTAAGACTTTGTTAAGAGGCTTATAATTGATAACTAGCCTGGGTACACCTCTCTCGATCTCAGCATTTTTCTGGACATAAAAGGCCGAATAAGACCATGGTGATCTAGAGTTCCTGATGATACCTTTTCTAAGAAGATCATCAATCTCGGTTTTACAGACATCCATGAGTTCTTGGTTCATTTGGATGGGTCTAGCCTTGGTTGGAATATTTTTTTCATTAAATTCTTTAATATAGGAGAGAGCTACCTCGTGTCTCTTCCTATACCAAAAGGCTGTGGGTAAATCAGAAAAAATTTCTTTCTTGAGTTTTTCTTCGAACTCACTAATCTCCTTTTGGATGGTTTTACAAGTTAGCCTTTCTTCGACTTTCTTGTACCTCAGATCATCTTCTAAATATCTGATTTGCTGTTCTTTAGCACTTATAAGGTTTAGAGTCTTGGAGACAGAAACATCTTGGAGAATATTAATATCTCTGGGTTTTGGGTTCCTAAGAAACCTAAACTTTACTGGTTGGCCAAAAGGGTGGGTAGTGATTCCTTCATTATTCGTTACAAATGGGTATAGAAGACACATGAACGAGTTTTCTAAAATGACCTTATCCGTCATGTTCTTGACTAAAACAAATGTGGTTTTGAAACATGTACCGTCTTGGCAAACATGGGCTTTTGGGATTTTATACCTAATCTGCATCTGCCCTCCACTTGCAGATATTAGTCTTTCCCTAGTCTTCTTGAAATATCTAGAAGGAATGATTCCTTCTTGGATGCAGTTGAGGTCAGCTCCTGAATCTATTAAGGCTACTGCTTCAAACTCATATAATTTGATTACAATCCTGACTATGGAATGCCATTTTTGGAAATTAATTTTATTCATGGTTTCTAAAAACTTCTCTTCACTGGGTTGTTCAACTTGGACCATGTCCGCTGTTGGGTTGATTGTTTCGTCTTCTTCATCAGAAGGGTTTTGGGATGGTGGGTCTATCTCATTTTCTTGATGAGAATGTTCTTCTAGGGTTTGGATTCTTTTATCGAGGAGACTATTGTCGACCCTAAGAATGGTCATTTCTTGTTTGAGGGTTCTAACCTCAGATTTGGTATCTTTGATTTCTTTTTGGAGGTCGTTGACCGTAACTTCCTTCTTAGCTCTGGAGAACCTGTCATAGATCTTTTCCAAATCTACTTTTGGTTCCCGAACCTTGGGTTCTGGCTTGATGGGTTCTTTTACTAAGGTTGCATGGAAGGAACTAAGCCTTTGGGCTTTGACTCTTGGATCCTCGATCTGTTCTATGAGATCTAGGAGTAGTTCTTCTTGTTTGCTAAGAACCTTAACTTGTGAAGAGGTTTTGGGTTGGCTAGACTGGGTGGTGTCCTTGTTAGGCTCCTTTTGCAACTTAAAATATCTCTCAAAATATACGAAGAAAGGGATATTTTCTGATACATCTTTCATGAATGCTTTCCAAGCATCAAGAACTTCTTTCTTTTGTTCTTTGGTATGGTTGGCTCTATAAGCTTCTCTTTTGACTCGGTTCTCTTCTGAGTCAAATTCTTTGCCTAGGTAAACCATGTCTGGCTCAAAATCCTTTTTTAAAACCTTGAGTTCATAATCCTCAATGTTATCTCGATACGGGTCTTCCATATCCGTTCCTGAAGGTGATCTTACCTTTGGGTTGTTGCTGTCATCTTGGTCAGCAACTGAATCTTGTTTGGCTGTATAACAAGGTGTACTAACCTGGGATCTGGTCTTGACTCCTTGAAACTCTGGTCCTAAGTCTCTTCTAGATCTAGGGAATGGTGCTAGAGGTCTAGAGGAACTGGCTTGGGAAACAGGTCTATCTCTGAGGAGAATGGGAGGTTGTCTACTGGGGAATCGACTAAGATCTATTGGGGATCTAGGCCTATAGTCATCTAGAGGTGTTCTAAACCTAGATTTGTCGAAACTAAGTCTAACAGAACCATCTGCTAGTTGTTGGACAAAATCTAATTCTGAATCTTGATCTGGGTTTGGAATAAATAAGTAGCACGTCTCGTACTCCTTATTGATTCCATAAACTTGCTCAATGGTCCTAACATGGAAATCTGTCTTGAAGGTGTTCAATCCCCAAGAAGATTTGTAAAACTCTTTGATGGGTACCTTAGGGAGGTTCCAATCTCCTAACTTAAGGTCTAGGTCTTATGCTTCATATTCCTCACTATGTATGATTCCTGACTCTTGTGGAATTTCTGGAAGTGATGTAGATCTACTGGCTAAACTGGAGGTTGAGTTACTTCTAAACAATTTACTCAACATCTTGGCTATCTGAAAGATTTAACACAATTAAATCCTAATTTTCTCTATCTCCAATACAAGATCTAACCTTGGATAAGCCATAGGAATATGTCTGGATGGACTGCCGTCATTGTCTCACGTATAGGTAAAGCTGCCCTTCCTGTCTAACTTGGGAACCACGACAATTGCTATTAAACCACTATCCTGACACAACGCCTCAACGCCTCAGTCCGGCTAAATGGCTACAGTCTTGGATACCGTGGACAAAATAGATCGTGACAAGCACAAATCGGGACCTACATTTCCAAACACACCTTATAACAAACTTCTGGTTAAACACAGGCATATGGGGATACAAAAGATTGGGATAATAACTGGGTTAACTGAGACAGATAAACAGGATATAGAATAAACTGAAGATAAGCAACTGAATCAACAGGTAAGTGAGTAGAAGAAAATCACAAAAAAGAAATGAACAATAGGAATATAGTGAGAAAATAATGCTATGAAAATCATGTATGCAAATATCTGAAAATAACTTTGAAAGCTGAGGCGGTATAACCGACCGAACTTTGATTATCTTAAAACAAATATAACTTACAAACTGATCTGCCAACTTGGCTCTGATACCAAAAGGGGTAAGTTACAAGGCTAGCGGAAACTGACAGATGCCGACTGGGGCTATCTGATTTATAATTACAAACTGGAGGCCGACTGAGGCCATCTGGTTACAAGTGTAAGACTACCTGGGGTATTACAAATGTAAACTGCCATTCTGGTTACAAGTGAGAGGGATAAACTGAGTTTGTGACTAAGACCTAAAATTGGACCTGCCTTCAACTGATCCTTGAGCTTCCTTATATAGGCTGGAGAGGAGCCTTGGATTATGCTGAAGATTGCTGAAATTCCGGAGGGTGAATTGCTTTAACTGGGGTGAATTTCTTTTTCACCGAAAGCAATAGTAACTTTGGATTGATTGTGTCGGGTACTGTTCATGAATAGTGACTTTTACTATTCATGAATAGTATTCTGTTCCTTGTCTTTAGTGTCGGCTGGGTGCTGGTTCCTGTTCATCAACAGTGACTGGTGCTGTAGATGAATAGTATTTTGTCTGGAAGTGCTGTTTCTGAATAGTGATTGGTGCTACTCAGAACTTTCTTCAATCTTCTCCTAGCCTGTAAGCATCATTTGGATCCTGGGAATCCTGAAACAAAGGATTATTTGGATCAAAGTTTGCCGAGGCTTCGGAAGAGGCGGTAGAACCTTTCTCTTGCTCTTGAGACTGTAATTCTTTTGACTGGAGGAGTAACTGTTGGGCAAGATCTTTTAATTCTTTGCTAGATTTTCCTGCAAACTGAGAGGAGTCTAGACTAGACTGAGATCTTGTGACTATATTCCTTTGAACTGGAAGGGAGAAATCCTTGTAAACTTGGTTGATGACTGAATCAATCTTAAGGGAGTCCCACCATTTAACTGAGAATTCTCTGTTTAACAAGTTTCCACTAATGTCATAATTCCACATACTGATCCAGTGTATTCTGTACTTGACTGTCATGTGTAGAATGGCTGGAAACTGGGCACTATGAGGAGTGAGCTTATACCTTGAGCTGAAGTACCTTAGGGTGTCCTGGAGGCAATCTGGGAAGATTTGGGGAACTGATCCAAACATTTCCCACCATTTAAGGAACCAAGTAGGTATTGGACTGGAGAACTTTTTGTCAAACATTAAGAACCAGGAATGGTCAAAGTTCTTATTTTGGTAAAAGAGAACCTTTCAAACATTAAGAACCAGTCATCACTAGTTTCCGCTAGTGACACTAATATATATATATATATATATATATATTATCCAACTTGAAACCAAATTAGATGATAGGGGGGCATTGAAACAAAGTTATAAGTTTGTGGGTTAATCATGCATTTCAATAGTTCAGAGGGTTAAGTATAATCAGAGTGATAGTTTAAGGTGTAAGCTTCCTTAATGGTCTCGATAAATGACACCTTACAAAAATCATCACCAAAATAGCATAGAATATTGCATTAAGAGCCAAATTGTTAGCATTAGAAAGTGTGAGCATGCTCTTGTCCCATTCGGCCAAAGGTTTATCTAGTTTCACCAATCCATTTATGACAGACATCACGTTTTCATCAAGGAACTAAAGGAATGCATGCATGCAAATATTCCAATATGCATAGTTGCTACTATCAAAGAAAGGTGTAGCACTAAGGCCGTGATTAGTTCGGGTGAAAAGCTTTTATGTAAAACATTTTAAAGCCTTATGGGTGCTTGGGTGGGCTAGAAAACCCAATCAAACTGAAATCAATTTTCAATTAACTGTAAAATATGGCCGAGTAGAGAGTTAAATATTTTACACTTTTATTTTCCCTTCTTTCATTTTACACCGCTGACTTACACTAGACCCAAACCAAGAGAGAGTGGCCAGGTTTGGAGTAAAATATTTTACACTTTTATTTTCCCTTCTTTATTTTACACCCCTCTCTCATGTTAGAGCCAAACCGAGAGAGAGAGAGAGAGAGAGAGAGAGAGAGAGAGAGAGAGAGAGAGAGAGAGAGAGAGAGAGAGAGAGAGAGAGAGAGAGCAAGAGAGAGAGAGAGAGAGAGAGAAGAGCTCCAACCACTATCTCACCGTCGTCTATGGCCTTCGTTCTCCCTCTTTCTCTCTCTTTCCCTCGGACCTACGAAGCCCTAAAACCTCTGCTTGTCCACCGATTTTCACCAAAACTTCAAAATTCACACCCCCCCCCCCTCTTGCTGATTTGCCACCCCATGTCACTGATCTACCTTCTCTATCTCTCTCTACCGATTCGCCACACCCTCAAGCTCATCGCCGCCGCCTCAAGCTTGTTGCCACCAGGAACATGTATTGGGATTTTCTATGGGTTTATTTATTAGGTTTATATATTTTGATTTTTTATTATAATATTTGTTTGGAAGCTAGGAGAATGTGAGAAACTAGTAGCAAATGTGTTTTCATGAGCATTTTAAACACAACCAAACACTTGAAAATATTTTTCAAAGCATTTTTCAGAATGAAACCATACACCTAAAAATATTTTCTTTTTCGAAAAATATTTTCACTTGAAAATAATTTATGCTTGGAAAACATTTTATGATGAGCCAAACACAACGTAAGAGATTGGGAGCAGTCTATGACAATAGGGTTCATAGATCACATTAAGGAACTAAATCTACAAATTAGTGTACCTTACTCTGATACCAATTGAAAAATCACCTAACTACCTAGGTAATGATTTGGACACCAAATTCAAATTTTGCAACTTAATCACTTTAAAGCTAAACTACCAATTAACACCTAATTTAAGTAATAAACCAATTCAAGTGTGCATATAAATAAATATAAAAAAAATTCAAAAAAATATATAAATAGAGCAACATATAGAAGCAAACCACAAGATAAAACTAGATGTGTTATCAAATAGGAAAACCTAAGAACCAGGCAAAAAAACCTCTTCACGGCACCTACACCAAAACAATCCACTAAACGACTAGTTGCAGTACAAGATACACACAAAAGCCTCCACGCCTAGTACTATCCTAGTACTTGAGCCCTCTAAGATTTAACTAGCAATCATCGACTATGTCAAGTACTTTCTACATCTAGTTGTCAGTTTTGCAAATTGAACCACCGACCGCAATCAACCAAATCTCCTTGGATTTGTGGTATTGCTCCAATGATTCCCAAGGCTCCAATCAACTCTCAACACTCAATAATAGTGAAGATAGTGATGGAAATGATCTCCTCTCAATGATATGACTATGATAGCCAAGGATAGGTAAACACGTCATGTTGTCAATCTCAACAGAAGTTGCATACACAATATTCTATGTAAAAATTTAGTAGAAAAAGTAACATCCATATCATCTTAAACTAATTCAAGTATTGTGAGTCAAAAAAAGAAAAATATAAAAAAAACCAACCTAATTCAAGTGTTGGTGTAAAACAAGGTTACCAACATGAGACTTCCATCAAACTAAATTCTTAAGAGTATTAGCATTTGGCACACCAACCACCAAAAACCATACCTTGTGAGATGTGCTAAAAGCCAAAAAAATTGGCACATGCTATAGTGATGCTCTACTTTTAGAAGGGCAAGACTACTGTGCTAAAAATTTAGGTATTATTCATTTTACTTTCTCTCTCTTATATTAATAATAAAAGAATATGGAAATAATATTTAATTAAAATGGTAAAAGAATAAAAGATATGATGTAGGCTATATAATAAAACGGTGTGTTAAATAGATAAAATAATTTTTTAATGTGTTCAAATAGCATTGTTTTAGCATAACTGGTGCTAATGCTCTTATATCATTATATGTATCTACGAATAGACCAAAAATGCTACCACCCACCACCAAAGAGCCCAAATATCATATCCAAAGTATAAAATGGTTCACATAATAGTCCACATACTATTTTATAAATGCTAGGGAACAAGTGTCCCAATATAAATAAGTGTCTCATCTTATAACATGTGTGTTTGATTATCACACAATCTAAAAACCAAGTCATTATAGAATAAGCTAACATGAAGAAGCTCTTCTGTCAGTTCGTTTAGACTCCTGTAAACTTAAATTGTTTAACCTAATTAATTAACCAAGTGAATACTTAGGTTTATTATTCAGATCTAGGTTAAAACAATAACAATCATATCAAGTAAAGCAGCGGAAAAATAAAGAACACAAAGATATGATGACCCAGGAAAACCAAACCGGTAAAAAACCTGAGGAGGATTTAACCTAGCTATCCTCAAGGTAAAATAGCAAATCCACTAGAAAGAATTGAAGTTTACACAATAGCGACTTAGACCACTAACATTCTATTGCTACCCAATGTAGGAAACTTACTACCACGACCACGTGATAGCTCTGAGATCCACGGACTCCTTCTTTCTTTAATCTTTGCAAAACAAAACACTCACGTTTGTGACTTTGAGATCCCACTCAAAGGTTTAGCAACACAAACTCTCCTGTTTGTGACTCCAAGATCACCCTTGAAGGTTTAGATCATCAGCTCCTTTGATGACTAGAGAAGGCAGCAACTTCAGCAATACCGGATCTTGAGATTCTTCAAAGAACAACACCGGTAGAAGTTATAAGAGAGGTTTTAGGAAAAAAAACCCTAAATACAAAAGAAGCACACTCTTCTCTCTCTAAAAAGCCTTATGAAAACGTGCTTAGAGTTTCCTTTATATAGTGGGAGAAGTAGATTTGAAACCCTAATCCTTAATGGGCTAGAACTGCTATTTGGGCTTAATTAAAATTCTGCAGATACGATTCTCGATCGGTCGAGCCTGTTTTTCGATCGATCGAACTAGGCAGATTCTGAATTCTTCTTTCTGCAGCTTACATGTTCTTGTGTGCTCACGATTTGCCAATTGTTCTAAACTTTTAGAACCTAACAGCTCTTCAACTAACCTTAATTATAGAAATTGTGTGAGATAAGAAAAATTTATTGCAATTTAGAATTCATGGAAATGTGACATAGAACACCGGTAAGAAAATAGAGATAGAAGGGATAAAGACGATAAACTAAACAAAATCTAAACTTAACCACTTATAATTATCCTGGAAACTTGAAGTATCATCACCTAAAGGTGTTTGGCATTACCACCAAATAAAGAAGAAAGCACGTTCTCAAATCATAATTCTTAGGGTAAATTACAAAGTTGGTTTCTATCTTATATGTCATATCTCAATTTGGTCCCTAACTTTATAATTGTGTAAATTTAGTCCCTAACATTTTCAATGCTGTGTCAATTCAGTCCTTCTTGTTATCTCTTGGATAGAAAAAATTGATGTGTTAAACGGAATAATAAAAAAAAAAATTATTTTCATACAACATCAACCATGTCTAGTCTCGTCATATTATATTTTTAAAAATTAAAAAACAAACAAAATCTTCATCACATATGTTTCTAAAGTGAGTCTCTGGGGAAAAATTCCCCCAACTCTTTAGATCATCACTCATCACTCCAAACCATCCAAGCCATTCATTTACTTTCATCAAGCAATTTGGTGTTGGGTTCTACTCGGCTTACCTTGTTGCTGACAAGGTTATTGTGACTAGTAAGCACAATGATGACAAATAGTACATCTGGGAGTCTCATGTTGGTGGCTTTTTCAGTATCATTAGGGATGTCAATGGCGATCCCTTAGGTAGAGGAACAAAGGTCACTCTTTTCCTCAAGGAAGACTAGGTAAGAATACACATGCCCCATTTTAAGAAGTTTTATTTTATTTTTTATTTTATTTTTTTGTCCTTTCAAAAATATGCTATGGGGGACTTGATGCTAGTAGCAAACTATCAATGTAGGTAGGCTTTGTTGGTTTTAATCTAACAACGCTAACTATACTTTTGGTCTCATAGGTTAGTTTCAATTTTGTACTTATCCCTTACCTCGACTATTAATTGTGTCAATTTCATTCCTCAATGCTTAAAACATTTTCATCAAAGCCTTAACTTCTTGCAAATCTATTTTCACAACCTCGGCTCTGCAATACGAAACCACAGCCATAATAATCCTTAATGGCCTGTTTGGGAGTTAAAAAAAGGAGGGGTGTAGAGTAAAGGGAGGGAGAGTAATTCAATTACCTTGTTTGGAAGTTTTTTAAGGAAGGAGGGGGAGGGGTTTTAACTACCTCTAACCCCTCATTTTTAATTCCTCCAAATTAGAGAGATTTGGAGGGAGAGTAGAGTAGATAAATTATTGAACAAATGAATTTCCTAATTTACCCTTTCTAAATTAACAAAATAACCCTTTCTAAAGGGCTAATTAGTCCATTCCCCCTTACTAATTTTAAAAACATCCAAACAATGTAGAGGGGAACCATTTTCCTCTACTCTCCTCCCCACTACTCTCCTTCTCTCTACTCCCCTCTATTCTCCCCCCTCTCTAAACTTCCAAACAGGTCATAAATCCCCAAAATCCCATATCAAAAATATACAAACATAGCACACATTACACTCTTTCACATCTACATACACAACCACATACCCACAAGAATCGCAATACCCAAACCCATGGCCAAACAACCATAAACATACACACATCCATATTAAACATGAAACCTCATTTTTCAAACCCAAGAAAAACCATGAAATATGTACAACTTGAAACAAACCCAAAACCAAATTAAAATCCCATTTTCAAACCCCCCCAAACCCAAATCACCAAATCCCTAAACGTAAAACCCATTTCAACTGAGAGAGAAATCGCGAGAGAGAGAGAGAGAGAGAGAGAGAGAGAGAGAGAGAGAGAGAGAGAGAGAGAGAGAGAATACTAACTGGAACTGCCAGACCTCATCGCCGAAGAGGTTGTGCCTGTGGCTTGTGGTTTGGAGCTTGAAAGATTGTGTGATTATCTAAAGAGTTAGCACTCACAGTCAAATAAACGTTATTAAATTCATAAGTTGCTTTTGTCATTTTTTTTTAAATGTAATATGACATGACTGTAAAGGTGTCCATTGATGTGCCAAATAAATAAATTTTTATTTAAACCATTTGCATGTCTGCAATTTTTGTCTATGAGATAACGGCATGTACTATATTAACACAACATTAGAAAAGTTATGATCCATATTGAGATATGACGTAATGGATAGGAATCAATTTTGTAATTTATCCTAATTCTTATTTCAAATCTTATTGTCTTTCATTGTTACAAGAGCACTAGTTTAATAAGATTAAGTGATTACACCAATATAGAAAATACCTAATTAAATCCCTTAGAACCCTTAACATTAATAACGGTTCTAAACATTAATAACCGAATTCAAATTGAAAAAAAAAAATCAAATATAAAAAAAAAAAAAAAAAAACATAGATGATTTTGGTTCTCCTTTCATCAAAATGCAATTTTTATATAAATTGTAAGTGAAAATCTAAATGAAGTGTTAAAAGCAGGTGCATAGCAAACTTTGCAACTAATATGCTTGTGCTAACCTTAGCCAAAAGCATAAAACTATAAGTATTATATGTGTCAGGCAACTATGGTATCAATTTTGAAAGTACTTACTCATAACCTAAATATAGGAGTGTTCATGTTGCGGTTTTGCTCCATTTTTATCACCGCACTACATGGTGCGGTTTGGCCAAAGATATCACCACACTGCACTTCAATTTTGTGGTCACATGTACAGTATGATGTGATTCAGTGTGGTACATCACGGTGCAATTTTGTCTGTTTTGAACTAGGACATTTTTCAAAATTTTGGGTTGGGTTGACGTAGCCCAAAGCAAGTTTTTCCTTTGTTTTGGGCTGATTAAAAGTAGCCCAACAAGTTTTTAGTCTGTTATATTAATATTATATATATATATATATATATATATATATATATATATAAATAATATTATGGTTGGTTTTAGTCGATTTAGGTGCAATTACGTGGTTTGAAGTTGTTTGATAAACACCCCTACATAAATATATACCAACTTTGCTAAGTTTGACATTTTTTCTTGATACCAAGCCTATTATACTAATAAGTCTAGTAACTTCATTTACAGTATCCATAAACTATTTAAACTAGAAATAGAACCTAACCTAATGAAGAACACCACCTTCACCTTCAAATTATTCTCCATTTCCAAGTCTTCTTTGTTACTAATTACGGACTTGAGTTAAACGTCCATTCTTAAGCTTTTTATTATTTACAATCTCATGCCAATCTTTGTTTTGGATTGTCGTTATTACTTAGAAAGCCCTTCGTTTCTATATGCATCCAATCAGTTCATTCACTGTTATTAGGAAATTCTGCCCTTGCAAATTCATTTAGACCTTGTGGGTATTCCAAAAGGCGATGACAAATCCAACTACAATCCTACTAAGGGGACAATCATCAGAAGTGTGAGGCAAATGCTGTCCAATCAAGATGTCAGGGTAGATTTTCTAAATGGAGATGAAGCTTAGAAGTTGGAACTCGTTTGTGCTGAACGCAAGACATATGATTGACTTTTTTTTTTTTGGAAAAGGGAATATTCATTCAATTAAATGGATAAAATGTCATGATACAAAGCATCCATGGCTGGTGGAGGAGAGTCCTCTATCCAGTACAAATCTTCATCTAATGCATGTCTGGCATGTTGAGCCAAGTCATGGGCTACCCTATTCCCGCCCCTCCTAATACAACAAATATTAGACCAAAGCAAACCCCTTATCAAATGACGAATATCATCCACAACATTACCGTATAGAGAAGTATTTTCCACAGAACAAGAGATGGCATGAATAACATTACTGTTGTCGCCCTCAATAATCAACCTAGAAAAACCAGCATCCACAGCAAATTCTATAGCTCTCTGGCAAGCAAGTAGCTCAGCTTCTTCACTGGTGTGCACAGCCGGTCCACTAGCAATCACGGCAGCCATAACCTCTCCCTTTTCATTTTGAACAATTGCTCCATACCCAGTTCTACCTAAGTCCGAAAATAATGCTGCATCAAAGTTGAGTTTGTACGCCTCTAATGGTGGTGGTTGCCATACCTCTCCACTTGGTTGCTGCTTTGGCTGAACATTAAGCTGTGTTTGAGCATTTTTGAACTCTTCAATGCACTCCTCTGCCATTTTGTTCAAACAAGTTGGACCCTTCATTTTTCCTCCATGTAGCAAACAGTTTCGTTGAGTCCAAATTAGCCACGCTTGGGTCTAAAATAGCTCAATCTCTTCTATAGTCAGCCATTCCAAAAATTCCTCCATTAGTTGCACGAAATCGGCCTGTCCATGCTTGTATTTCTGCAATTTACAGATGCTCCCAGCCCAAATATCTTGAGCCATTGCACAATCCCACAGAGCATGGATGGTGGTTTCTGGTTCTCCTGTACAAAGCGAACATTTATCTTCATAGATTACCCTTCTTCGTGTCAAATTCACAGCTATTGGTAGAATCTCATGGCAAGCTTGCCATGCGAAGACTTTGATTTTATTAGGGATCCGTAACTTCCATAATACAGCCCAAACCTTTTTTGCAACACAAACCCTAGATGTACCAACCCGATCAGCATCAGTTAGGATTCTCCTTGCCACATGATAAGCAAACTTGACTGTAAACACACCCCGTGGATTATGCAGCCAAACTATGCTATCAGCTACATATCTCCGGCTCAACGGTATTTGGCAGATTGCATCAGCTTCGTCCCTGTGAAAGATAGTCCGAATATCCTCATATCTCCATACATTCAGCTTCGGATTAATTAGCTCACATACCATTAGATCACCCTAATTATCATGGATTCGATTTAGGACCTTATTTGTGGAAAAATTTGGGAGCCACTTATCCTTCAAGGCATTAATTGATGCTCCATTACCAACCCTCCAACGGTGGCCAGATTGAAGAATAGGCATTGTAGCCATCAAGCTCTTCCATACAAATGAGCAATTAGGTGATTCTTTAGCCTCTAGAAAATTTGATCTCGGGAAGTACCTTGCTTTAAAACATTGGTAGAGCAGCGAATCATTGCCTTTAACCATCCTCTAGCCTTGCTTAGCCAACATGGCTAGATTAAATGCTCTCAAATCCCGAAATCCCATTTCACCTTCTTTCTTTGACACTGTCAGTTTATCCTAACTTTTCCAATGAATTTTCCGTTCATTGCCCACTTGACCCCACCAAAATTTTGCATATAATGCATCTAATTCATCACATAGTTTCCTGGGAATTTGAAATACAGTCATAGAGTATGTGGGCATGGACTGTGCCACAGCCTTTATGAGGATTTCTTTGCCAGCTCTAGACAATAACATGACCTTCCATCCCTGGAGCTTCTTTCAGATTTTTTCTTTCAAGAATGAAAAGGTGTTATACTTAGCCCTCCCAATCAAGGTTGGTAGGCCAAGGTAAGTTTCAAACCGGTCAACCTCCTTCACTCCCAAAACTTCCAAGATCTGACCCATCTGCCTATCTGAAGTGTTGCTGCTGAAATAAGATGAAGACTTTTCCAAATTAATACTTCGCCCAGAAGCTCTTTCATATGTTTGGAGGATCTCTGATATGGTTTCCCCTTCAGCCTGAGTTGCCTGGCAAAACAGCAATGAGTCATCTGCAAACATAAGGTTTATGACCTTTAGTGCCAATCTACAGATGGAGACCCCCTTAATCCGCCCCTTTGATTCCGCTTTTCTCAACAGTGCAGTAAAGCCTTCTGCACACAACAAGAAAAGGTAGGGTGATAATGGATCTCCCTAGCGGATTCCTCTAGATGGATGGATCATGCCATAGGACTTCCCATTTATCAGAATAGAAAAAGATGGTGTTGTCACACAGCTCATCACCCGTTCTATCTAATCAGCAGGAAACCCCAACTTCTCCATAATCCATTGAAGAAAGTGCCACTCCACTTTATCATAGGCTTTACTGATATCCAGCTTCAATGCCATGGAACCCTTCTTCCCCTTTTTTCTGGAGTGCATGGTATGAAGTGTCTCATATGCCACCAACACATTATCAGTAATCAATCTCCCTGGTACAAAAGCGCTTTGAGTGGGTGAGATAATCTAAGGCAGTACCTGTTTCAACCTGTTTGCCAACACCTTGGAATTTGTAAATAACATTACATAGGCTTATGGGTCTAAACTCAGACATTCTCTTTGGATTTTTAACTTTAGGGATAAGCACAATATTTGTATATGCTACCTGATATTAACCATATATGGTTAATATCAGGTAGCATATTACCATTATTTAAAAAATCCAGAACAGCAAGAACAACAGAATCACCCACAACATGCCAGAATTTTTGATAAAAAAGGGCATTTATACCATCAGGTCTTGGAGCTTTTGTTGGTCCCATTTGAAATAGAGCCACCTTCGCTTCTTCAGCAGTAAACTCAATAGAGAGAAAATCCCGCATGTCATCAGTTACCATACACTGCACTGTACTCAGGCACTCTTCCATCTAATCCCCCACTCTTGCATGAAACAGATTATCAAAGTAAGCTGAAGCTACCCCAACCACCTCCTCCTAATCCTCCACACACTGCCCATGAGTATTCCGGATACCCCTTATATAATTTTTCCTTCTTCTTTGTGTTGCTTTGGCATGGAAAAATTTTGTGTTCTTATCCCCGTGTTTTAGCCAATTTATTCTAGACTGTTGGGCCCAATAAATTTCTTGCTTTTGTAGAAGATCATCCGTCCTTTTACTCAAACCCAAAAATTCAGCTTTTGAAGTTTCAATCAATTCGACCTCATTCAATCTGTCCAGCTGTTTCTGAATTTCTTTAATAGCAATGGTATCTGGGTCAGTTATAGGAGAACCCCAAGCCATAAGCTCCGCTCCACAAACCTTTATTTTTTCCTGAATTGTTGCCAAACCGACCCTTTCCTCCCCTGCCTTCCCCTAAGCCTCCTGAACTTCCTCTTCACATTCAGTCCAGAGTAACCAAGATTCCTCAAACTTGAAACTTCTCCCATGTTGCTGCCTTGGTTGTGAAAAGGCTTGAACATGTAATAAAATTGGTAAGTGATCCGAAGCATGAGCGAACAAATGCACAAGTTTACTTAACTGAAATCTATCTGTCCATTCCTTGTTGGCAACACCTCTATCAAGCCGAATCTTGGTATTAGCTTCCCCGAGTCTCTTATTGCTCCAGGTGTATGGATACCCCTTAAAACCTAGGTCTTGAAGATGACAAAAATTCAAAGCCTCCCTAAATGCTTCAATCTGTGAAAACTGTGGTTGCCTTACACTCTTCTTTTCTGAAGCATGTAAATAAGCATTAAAATCTCCAATTACCACCCATGGTCCCAATACAAAGGATTGTAAATATTTCAACAATTTCGAAGAATTGACTCAAAAGATATTCATTTGCAAATCAATGACATTAATAAGATCTAAATAAAGCTTTTTATGTTCTCTCTTCCAAGCATTCCACTTCATGCTATAATGATTCCCATGCTTCTTCTATTTTTTATCTAATTTTCTATCTTAAACATTTTCATTAAAGACAAACTCATTTTCTTGTAAGTGCCAACATCCATAGCCGGATTAATGGATAGTGTATGACCTATCATTTTAGTCCATAAGCATCCAATTTGAAAAGCCAGAATTGTTGACTGAAACACTCTCTAATTTCTAGGAGAAAATGGGCTTTTGCTCTTTTTTTAAAAAAAAAAATCCAGCATTTTGCCCCCTTTTCCAAACTAATTAGGAAAATGCCCTTGTTTTGAAACTTGATTTTCTAAAAATCGAGTTTTAATTTAAAGCTCAATTTTTGGACAATCAAGTTATAACAAGCTGAAAATTAAAAAAAAAAAAAAATTCTGGAGCCCTATAGTTGCGTTTTAAGGTTTGGAACTCGAGCTCTATGAACTTGAGTTCCATACAAGTTTTTTTTTTTTTTTTTATATTAATTTTAAGTTTGATCGCCCCATACCTATAGTGAAGTTTTAAGGAGCCTATAATAACGTTGAAACTCGATTTTCTCAAATTGAGTTTCAAAACAAGGGCATTTTCCTAATTAGTTTGGAAATGGGGCAAAATGCTGGATTTTTTGCGCGAAATGGGCAAAGGCCAATTTTCTCCCTAATTTCTGCCTTGATTGTTGCAATGAAACATGGTTATAAAATGAATCCAAGAGTTGCACTACTATCTCAATTTTAATAAGCTTTGGCACCTTGGCAGTTCACTACTTAGATATAATGTGGAAAACTAAAAAATCACAGAAATATATGCAATCATCATTTGGAACGATAAAAGAAATTTTGAGTTACATATGCAACAGACCATTAAAGGTAGTATAGTAATTTCACCATTATATAATTGTTACTCCCCTCCTTCTCTGAGGTTAAATAAAATAGTTGCCTACTTTTGACTCCTTCGCGAAAGACTGACATTCAATAGAATATTTGCACAAAAATACACGAACTTCACAAATCCCACTATTGTCAAATGTATAAATCATATTAAAGGAAGTGGCCATAACTTATGAGCTCCTAGAAGATGAAATCCAGAAACAGAATATAATCATAATCTGAATATAGTTGTTTAAAGAAAATATAAGATTGAAACTTTTACAATGTTACTCAGTTCAATAGGTCTATGAAGGGATATCAAGCTAGTGAAATCATGTCTCCAGTGTTCGAGTGGATTCACTGCCAAACTCAAAGATGCAAACTTTTTTAAAAAACAAATGACCAAGTTGATTAAAAATCATAGGGAAACCAATATTTTCTGTTTTTGGTGGTTTGGTTGTCTACTTTTTTAGATTCTTAATCTTCTCTAATATTTCATAGTTGCCTCCTGAGCTATTTTTATGGTCACAACTTTCCTCTTCCATTTAAGATAATTTCTCCATAGCAACAAAGTTGATATTTTTGGTATATCAAGTATTGTTTTAAAAAAGTATTGTTTAAGAAAAATAGTATATGTACTAGAAGGAAAGTCCGGCTTCATAATTTACTAACAATTACTTCTAAGAAATTTCATATACCTTTAGAGAATTTATAATTTTAGTATAAACTCTAAAGTTTTGAACCTCACCTACTTGTAAATTATGTAATCGAGGCAACTTGATACTTGAGGTTACTAAGACCTTTTCTCAAATAGGTAAGATACACCCAAACGGCTCCGCACAATCCAAAAATGGTTAGATCACCGATAACTGACCAATGTCCCAACGCACAAACACACTAGCACATTCAGCTCAAATTTTGTTCAAAACACCTGAACGCACCTGCAACTCAGAAGCAAAACATCACAAGTCCACCAAATATAACGGGAAGAAAACTCACCTTAGACAAACATGGAAAGACGAGCGAGTCGGGTCGGATTAATCAGGTTTAGGTTGAAAATCGGTCGTTTTAAGCAGGTTAGAAATGGGTTGGGTCAATCTTGTTTTGGGTTAGGTTTTTTTAATATAAAAAAACATATATTTGGCCCTTGGTAAGTCATGCAGCAAATTACTTGGTGTGAAACATTACATTGAATTTACCACCCATATGAAGAAAAAGAACAGCTCAACAAATTGATACTTGTCTAATAATTAGAAAATGATACAAATCCCAAAATTGCTAACCAAAATAAAATAGCACAAACACAAAGGAATGCAGTCTATCTTTTGAAAATCTAATAAAAATAAACACACAAGTTTCACTTCTACACAATAACAACATCCCTAAACATAGAACAAAATTACAAATGCCTTATTGGATATTTAATTTGATAAAGAATAAAAACATATAAGAAATTTACAATCTTGAAAGCTAATGTCATCTTTACACCATAGATTTCTTTCTGATAGATCTTAATGATTGATAATAATAATAATAATAATAATAATAATAATAATAATAATAATAGTGAACTATGCTTATCTCATCATGAAATATTTATTGCTTTCAAACTCAGCTGGTTAATGGCATCTTTTTTTTCTTTTTCTTTTTCTTTTTTTTTTCCTCACTTATTAATTACATTTCTACTCGTGGATGTAGCATTTCCCAAAGAGAGAGAGGTATGTTGGTGGATGAAAGCCATTTCTACTTGTGTGTGTGTGTGTGTGTGTGTGTGTGTGTGTGTGTGTGTGTGAGAGAGAGAGAGAGAGAAAAGGCAATAGAGTAAGGAGAGAGAGGTTTTTTTTTTTATTTTTTATTTTTTATACAAGATAGAAATTTTACTCCAACTTAATCTAAGTGTATATGTATGTGTAAAACTCTCTCCTGGAGATTTAAACCTCGGCCTTTACCCCCCACACCCCACAAGCACTTATACTTGTGAAGTGATTATTATTATTATTATTATTATTATTATTATTATTATTATTATTATTATTATTATTATTATTATTATTGAATTTCAACTTATAATGTTATCTCCATAATATTTGTTTTTTATCATCACATCAAAACACCAATTTGTTTTTCATTTTAGCGTGAACCCTGAAGTTCTAATTTAACGATAAGAGATTTTGTTAATTGAGTCAACTGAAACCCACAAAATTAATATTATTGCTACATCACTAATTTTAAAAATATGGCGATATATATATATATATATATATATAGTGTTTTACACTCTTAGATTTAATAAAAATTAACAGTTTAAAAATGGTGCAACGTTTTTAACGTTACACTTAAACCAAACCTCATCTTTTTAATATTAATTGTTTAAATTGATGTTGTTTTGAAGTTATTTGAGGATCTAGTCTATTTTCTAAAATCATAATTTAGAAACACGATTCAATTGACTTGACTGAATTTCTAATTTAGGATAAAATTTACTATTTAATTATTGTAATTGATTATTTTTAGTATTTTTATGTAAAAAAACGTTATTTTAGATTTAGGTGATTTATTTCCTTATTTTTAGCTGTATTTAATGCTTTTTAGGTCAAATTTGGTTCCTATTATGATTAGGTATCAATTAGGAGTTATTTTAGAATATATTTTCTTGTCTGTCAAGTTTTAAGGAGCCCTTAAATAGGCCTCTAAATCTGTACACGTTTTTTTAACAATTATTCAATCAATAAAATTCAGACTTTTGTTTTCTTATTTTCTGGTGGATTACAGACCCTTTTATCTTTGTGGATTCAAGGAACTCCTGTGGATTTGAGGTTATTTTCAGAAGCAAACGTGTTTTGTTTCTTGTTTTTTAGAAATAGACGCGTTCTGCTTCTTGACGCTTCCACGACATCAGTTGGTATTAGAGCCTTGACTTACCCTGGTCTGATTACCAACTGGCAAGACAATAACCACCACCACAACAACGACGAATAACTTAGCGAGTACTACGTGATGTACAACAAGCACTCACAAATATCAATGCTAGGATGGTGTTGTTGAAAAATGGAAACAATAAGGATAACTGCAGTGGAGACGTAACTCATAGGCAACCTATTAATAAGCAAATCTCATATAAGCCTTATAAGAGAATTGCAAGCTTTAATGGTTATTTTTTAAAAGAATATTTTCTTGATTGGTTACTTATTCTAGAGGATTTATTTGACTACAAGAATATTTGTTACGAGAGAAAAGTTGGACTTGCTTTGTATAAACTTAGTAAGTATACCTTATGTTGGTAGGGACGAGTACAATCTAATAGAATCTGATAAGGTAAAGACAAAATTCGTTCATGGCCAAGGATGAAAAAGATGCTTGCTAATAGATTTTATCTGTTCGATTGTGATAAAATTTTGTCGTATACAAAACAAGATCATTATTGGCCAAGAAGTTCATACTTGAATTATTTTGAAGGGTCATATATTCCACCAATAAGGGAGAAATTGCATGTTGAAGAAAATATTGTTCTTGAAGATAATGTGAAAGTCAAAGAACAAAATATAGAGATTTTTGAAGAAATTCTTGTTATGGAAGAAGATCCTCAAATCAAGATTATTGTGGAGGAGAATAATGAAAATTCTATTATAGAGAAAGATCTTGAAGTAAAATTTAGTTTTGAAAACAAAATTTCAACACTTAAATTATGTTTTCAACACACCTTTATAAATCAAAAGTTAGATTCCCATATAGTTCCAAAACAACTCCAATTTAACGAATTATTATTAAAATACACAAAAGTCCTTTTATTGATCTGGTAGCAATTTTGTTATCATACATGAAAATTTTACAAAACAATATTCTATCTTCTTTCGTTAAAACATAATTCACATTTTCTCTTACAATTATCCCTAAATTATATCATTTATTTAATTTAGTTATCATAAAAAGATATTATACTGTTTTTTTTTTTTTTTTAGTAAGGCTATTATTATGAGACAATATGAATATTAGATAGGCATTATGTTCAAGATATAGTTAGGGTAACTTCTGCAAAATTATACTACTCAATAACTTTTTTTTCGTCATAATACTGTAATATTCTTCTAAACCTACCCTTTGATTAAATTTCTATTTTTATCTATAATGCTCGCCAAATATCAAGGTGATTGGATATTACAAACTCACTTATTTATGAAGAACTCAAAATTATAGATTTTTAAATATACTAAAAATAAATAAAATTGTTGATTCAATAGTAAACTAGCTTGTAATATATGCTTACACATGAACATGTTCAATTGTTGTAGTACTATTGATATTAAGCATGAGTCATTAAACATATAGGATGGTTGAAAATGTCATTACATTTTTTACTTAGCCTTTTACATGAAAGTATAGTTGAAAAAATGAAGGAGTAATTAAGTAAAAGACCAAGAAAAACTTTTGAAAGTGCAAGAATGGCCAAAACCATAGGAAAAACTTGTTAGAAGGAATTATCTTGACCAAAATATATGCCATTTAATTTCATGACATATTAACATATTTCTCATAACTGCTTAATTTGAAATACAAAAATGGTTAGATCACTGATAACTGACCAATGTCCCAACGCCTAAACACATTTGCACATTCAGCTCAAATTTTGCTCAAAACACCTAAACGCACCTGCAAATCAAAAGAAAAACATCACAAGTCCACCAAATATAACGGGAAGAACACTCACCTTAGGCAGACATGGAAAACAAGTGGGTCGGGTTGGGTCGAGTCAGGTCAATTAGGTTTAGGTTGAAAACCGGTCATTTTAAGCGGGTTAGAAACGGATTGGGTCAATCTTGTTTTAGGTTGGGTTTTTTAATATAAAATAACATATATTTGCCCCTTGGTAATTCATACAAAAAATCACTTGGTGTGAAGCATTACTATGAATTTACCACCCATACTAAGAAAAAGAACAGCTCAACAAATTGAAACTTGTTTAATAATTAGAAAATGATACGAATCCCAACATTGCTAACCAAAACAAAATAGCACAAACACAAAGGAATTTAGTCTATCTTTTGAAAATCTAATTAAAATAAACACACAAGTTTCACTTCTACATAATAACAACATCCCAAAACATAAAACAAAATTACAAATGCCTTATTGGATAATTAATTTGATAAAGAATAAAAACATATAAGAAATTTACAATCTTGAAAGCTATGTCATAATCTAATATCTTGGAAAATAATCTAATAGTTGTGTTAATGTTAGATATGCTATTGTTGGCACTGTGTTTTAATTTGAGAATGTATATCAAAGTTTGATTGTTTACTTATTTGTACATGGTCTCTTTTACATACTTATATAAAAACTTTGAATTAATTTTTTTTTTTAAAACATGGTCTCTTTTATGAATATCATGTTATTATTAAGCAACACATACTCAATGAAATATCATCTGTTATTTTGAAAAGCTATTTATTTTGGTTATAAACTATTAAAAAATGGGTCTTAGATTCATAATTTATGTGAATTTCATTGATATATTTCAGTTTCAGTCTTTTCACACTTATGAATGTTTCTCATATATGTTTTTAATTTCAAATATATATTTTTAACTCTACTTCAACTAGATCGTTTTGGCATGTACTTTGCCATTTGATATTTAAAAACCTTTACTTACTGTGTTATTGAAACAAGAAGAATGTCTCAGTCATTTATCATTCAATTTGTTTGCATACAAAAAGATAAAGGCCTTAATTGTTTTCTTGAGGTCACTATATTTGACATTAAATATATATTTGAATGACTTTATCCCAAAAATGTTTAAAATTTTTATTTTTTAAATAATAATAATAATAATAATAATAATAATAATAATAATAATAATAATAATCACATGCATCATATTTGTTAATTGAGTTTGAGTTGTGCACTATAAAGTACAACATCAAACAAGTAAACCAACCATGTCTTAATTTTATTTTTTATTTTTTACCAAAAAAAAAAAGTTTTAAAAATGGGTCAAGTCACGAGTTAGCCGGGTTAGGATTGTTGACCCGCAAAAATGGATTGGGTCACGGGTCAACCCTTTTTTATTCTGGTAACAAAAGGGTTTGGGTCAGGTATTTTTGAGGCAGGTTCGCAAATGTTGACCTGTTTTGCCATATCTAACCTCAAGGTTGTTGCTAATGTCACGATTCATAGTTACAATGAAAAATTTTGTAAGTTAATTGTAGAATTAAAATCCAACTTTAATAAAGGTGACAACATGTTAATGGTTTTAGGAGGTTCAAAACAATGATATTAATAAGCTTCATCTCACAAGGAAAAAAAGAAAGAAAGTCCCCCTAAACTACACTAATTGACAATTGTAATTACATATCAGATTCAACAATAAAGAATTAAAGCTCGACTCAAATAGAATTAAAATCCAACTTTAATAAAGGTGACAACATGTTAATGGTTTTAGGAGATTCAAAACAATGATCTTAATAAGCTTCATCTCACAAGGAAAAAAAGAAAGAAAGTCCCCCTAAACGACACAAATTGACAATTGTAATTACATATCAGATTCAACAATAAAGAATTAAAGCTCAACTCAAATGGATATAAGAGAAATAAAAATTAAAACTACATTTGTCATTTCTATAGACAAAAACAATGTATGTTGAAATCACACTGGACACATTGATAGATGAACTCTTCACAAGGATCTTCACAAGTATCACATGGAGGATGGTCTTTAGGTTCCTCAATGAAAGTAAGGGGGTGTGGGTGACAAGAAAATGTGTAAACACCTTCAAACTTGCAATTCGGGTATTTACCAAGAATACATTTGGGATGAGCAGGATAACTGCAATTTGAACAATAGTAGAACCAATGGTTTGGATCTCGTTCTTCTTCACAAATATCACAATAATATTCATCAGAGTCATCTTCAGCAATATAAGAGAGAGTGAAGGGATGTTCATGTTGTTTGTACCTTGTGGTATGTGGTAGTGTTACGCAGTTAAAGTCAAGTGCAAATTCACAAGTGGTACATCTGAATACTAGCAAACTTTTACAACCACAACCACTGCAACTTTGTCGATAACCTGTGCTAGAGAGGATAAGTCGATGCTTATGACTTTCATGTGTAAGGATGTCTAACATCAAACAACATTGAACATCAAGTTCGAAATCGCAATCCTCACATCTATAGGTGAAGCCATTGCAACATTGCGAACAAGCATTGCAAAAAAACCACTTTCTTCTAGAGGGTTTCTTCGGAAAGAGGGTGAGTGGGTGTCGATGAAGTGGGTGTCGCTTTTTTCTGGGTAAATCAACACAAGATTTATGAAGAGAGAAGCTACACTTTGCACAACTATAAAACGGAGGGAGAATAGCTCGTACACACCCATTGCATTTTTCGTTATTTAGAGCCTCATATGTATACTTTAAATCATGCTCATGACTGAAGTGTTCAATTTCTGTAGCTATTTCAATCCCGTCTTCCCCTACTGTGGTTTTTTTTACTTTGTAAGTTGCTAAATGAACAAATTGATCAAGCTCTAGATCTTCATTCTCATCATCTTTAAGTTCCAATAAATTTATGTCTTCCATGTTTCTCATGTCCATAGCACAATGGAGGTGGGCAACGAAATCACATCTATAGCAATAGTAAAGTCCACAGTTTGTGTCCACATTTTGAACACAAAGTTGACAAAATGATGAGTCTAATTGATTGACTTCAAGAGAATGGATGAGGTTGAGGGGGTGCTTGTGACGTACAACTTTGACTCTATGTAGGAAAGAAGCACATTCTCTATGAATCCCGAAACCACATGGGTTACATTGATAGGGCATACCCTCACCTTCTTTGCCACAAAGGTCGCATGTGAATGTGATCCACTTCCAAAAGGGGGTCAATGGGTGGTCGTGGACTTCAGCTTCCATGGTGGGCGCTAAAGAAGCACATGTGATGTGAAGGTTAAAGTTGCAAAGGGAACAACGATAAGCGTATTCCCCTTGATTTTCTTTGCAAACTTTGCATTTTTCATATTCTTCATTGGTAGAATATTTCCATGTGGGAAACAGAATAAGAGGATGTTTAGGGTGCAAGGGATGGTGCAACCCAAGGGGTAATTCCGCACATGACTTATGATGGTAGAAATGATTGCATTTTATACAACTGTAGTTAGGACCCAATATTGGTTTGTCACATCCATAACAATCCATGCCATAAATTCTCTTTTCATTGAAGATCAACGGATGCTCTGGATGACAAAAATGTAGAAGCTCCTTTTTCTATCACATACACAATAACAAACAACATCCAATTTGTTTAGAAAAATAAATTATATATATATATATATATAAATTGTTTAGAAATAGAAAAAGACTTCATAGTTAATAGATTAGGGTTGGTCAAATGAATCTAAAATGTAGATCACAGAAGAAAACAAAGTAACTAACAAAGAGAGAGCTGCACATGAGATGTTAAATTTAAGTTCGGTAGCATTTTTTTCTTATAGTTTTTATAAACACAAATACTAATAGATCTAAGCTTAAATGATGATGCTCGTCACTATTTGGGCATTTGCGATCTCGATTCCGCATGGTGGGCTTGCTCAAGTTCAATGAGAAAGACTAAATTGATGTTAATTTGCTTGTAAGATTGAGGTGGCGGCTTGTTGATTCTGGGATTTTAAGAAAGATGGGGGAAGGCACTTTGGAATGGTTGGTGTATTGTGGGCATTAGTGAGTGTTTGATGGTTAAATTATATATTTTTAGACATGGGTTAGTTACACCATCATCTTTATACCATAGATTTCTTTCTGATAGATCTTAATGATTGATAATAATAATAAATAAATAAATATACTGTGCTTATCTCATCATGAAATATTTTTTGCTTTCAAACTCTGCTAGTTAATGACATCTTCATCTTCTTCTTTTTCTTCTTTTTTTCTCACTTATTAATTACATTTCTACTCGTGGATGTAGCATTTCCCAGAGAGAGATATGTTGGTGGATGAAAGCCATTTCTACTTATGTGAGTGTGAGAGAGAGAAGGCAATACAGTCCGGAGAGAGAGTTATTATTATTATTATTATTATTATTATTATTATTATTATTGAATTTCAACTTAGATGTTATCTCCATAATATTTGTTCTTTATCATCACACCAAAATATCAATTTGTTTTTTATTTTAGCGTGAACCCTAAAGTTCTAATTTATTCATAAAAGACTTTGTCAATTGAGTTAACTGAAATTTACAGAATTAATATTATTGTTACATCACTAATTTTTAAAAATATGGTGAGATATATATATATATATATATATATTTATATATAGTGTTTTTTCACTCTTACATTTAATAAAAATCAGCAATTTAAAAATGGTGCAACTTTTTTAAAGCTACACTTAAACCAAACCTCATCTTTTCAATATTAATTGTTTAAATTGATATTGTTTTGAAGTTTTTTGAGAATCTAGTCTGTTTTCTAAAATCATAATTTAGAAACACGATTCAATTGACTTGACTGAATTTCTGGTGTAGGACACAATTTACTATTTAATTATTATAATTTATTATTTTTAGTATTTTTATGTAAAAAACGTTATTTTAGGTTTAGGTGATTTATTTCCTTATTTTTAAGTGCATTTAATACTTTTTAGGTCAAATTTGGTTCCTGTTATGATTAGATATTAATTAGGAGTTATTTTAGAATATATTTTCTTGGTTGTTAAGTTTTACAGAGCCCTTACATAGGCCCCTAAGTTTGTACACATTTTTTAAAAATTATTCAATCAATAAAATTCAGACTTTTGTCTTCTTATTTTCTAGTGGATTCTAGACAATTTCTCTTTGTAGATTCAAGAAACCCTTTCAAATTCAAGGTTATTTTCAGAAGCAAATGTGTTTTGTTTCTTGTTTCTAGATGTAGATGTATTCTGCTTCTTGATGCTTCTGCGATATTAGTTGATATCAAAGCCTTGACTTACCCTGGTCTGATTACTAACTGGCAAGACGGTAACCACCACCACAACAATTACAAATAACTTAGCCAGTATTACATGATGTACAACAAGCACTCACACTCACAAATATCTATGCTAGGATGGTGCCGTTGAAGAATGGAAACAATAGGGATAACTGCAGTGGAGACGTAACTCACGGACAACTTATTGGTAAGCAAATCTCATATATGCCTTATAAGAGAATTGCAAGTTTTAATGGTTGTTTTTTAAAAGAAGATTTTCTTGATTGGTTACTTGAACTAGAGGATTAATTTGACTATGAGAATATTTGTTATGAGAGAAAAGTTGAACTTGCTTTGTATAAACTTAGTAAGTATGTCTTATGTTGGTGGGAACGAGTACAATTTGATAGAATTTGACTAGGTAAAGACAAAATTCGTTCATGGCCAAGGGTGACAAAGATGTTTGCTACTAGATTTTATCTGTTGGATTGTGATGAAATTTTGTCGTATATAAAACAAGATTATTATTAGCCAAAAAGTTCATACTTGAATTATTTTGAAGAGCCATATATTCCACCAATAAGGGAGGAATTGCACATTGAAGAAAATATTGTTCTTGAAGATTATGTAAAAGTCAAAAAATAAAATATAGAGATTTCTGAAGAAATTCTTGTTATGGAAGAAGATCCTCAAATCAAGATTATTGTGGAGAATAATGAAGATCCTATTATAGAGAAAGATCTTAAAGTAAAATTTAGTTTTGAAAACAAAATTTCAACACTTAAATTATGTTTTCAAAACACCTTTATAAATCAAAAGTTAGATTCCCATATAGTTCCAAAACAACTCCAATTTATATTATTATTATTAAAATACACAAAAGTCCTTTTATTGATCTGGTAGCAATTTTGTTATCATACATGAAAATTTTACAAAACAAAACAATATTCTATCTTCTTTCCTTAAAACATAATTCACATTTTCTCTTACAATTAACCCTAAATTATATCATTTATTTAATTTAGTTATCATAAAAAGATATTATACTATTTTCATTTTTTTTAGTAAGGCTATTATTATGAGACAATATGAATATTAGATAGGCATTATGTTCAAGATATAGTTAGGGTAACTTTCGCAAAATTATACTACTCAATAACTTTTTTTTTTCATAATACTGTAATGTTCTTCTAAACCTACCTTTTGATTAAATTTCATTTTTTATCTATAATGCTCACCAAATATCAAGGTGATTGGAATTACAAACTCACTTATTTAGGAAGAACTCAAAATTATAAATTTTTAAATCTACTAAAAATAAATAAAATTGTTGATTTAATAGTAAACTAGCTTGTAATCTATGCTTATGCATGAACATGTTCAATTGTTGTAGTACTATTGATATTAAGCATGAGTTATTAAACATATAGGACGGTTGAAAATGTCATGAGATTTTTTACTTGGCCTTTTACATGAAAGTATAGTTGAAAAAAATGCAGGAGTAATTAAGTAAAAGACCAAGAAAAACTTTGTAAGTGCAAGAATGGCCAAAACCATAAGAAAAGCTTGTTAGAAGGAATTATCTTGACCAAAATATATGCCATTTAGTTTCACGACATATTAACATTTTTCTGATGACCCCTTGATTTGAAATCTATCGTTTCATGATTTCCAAGGAAAGACAAAAGCTAATCAATACTTAAGCATCAATAAGGCAAGGAAATAGTAAACCTTACCAATTGAATTCAACTGATGCAATCCAATAGTGAACCTCCCTGACCTCCCTATCTTCTTCAAAGCCACCGCTAGTTGTAAGGACTTTAAAATATCTAAATCGAAACCAATATCCAGATATATTACATTGAAAAAAATAAAATAAAATAAAACAAAAGCATAAACCAGAAACCCCATTTTCGTAAGAGTATGTTTGAACTTTTTTTTTTTTTTTTTTTGGAGAAAATGGGCTTTTGCCCTTTTTTTTTTTTTTTTTAATATCCAGCAAAATGCCCCATATTTGAAACTATTTAAGAAAATGCTCCTGTTTTGAAACTCAATTTTCTAAAAATCGAGTTTCAATTTAAAACTCGATTTTTGGACAATCGAGTTATAGCGAACTGAAAAAAAAAAAAAAAAAAAAAAAAAAAATCTAGAACTCGAGTTCCATGTGAAGTACTCAAGTTCATGGAACTCGAGTTCCTTGAAAAAATTCAAGTGGAACTCGACTTCTATAAACTCGAGTACTTTACATGGAACTCGAGTTCTAGTTAAAAAAAAAAAAAAAAATTCTAAGTCCACGTTCGCTATAACTTAATGTTCCAAAAATCAAGTTATACATTAGAAACTCAATTTTTAGAAAATCGAGTTTCAAAACAAGGGCATTTCTCTAATTAATTTCAAACATGAGGCATTTTGTTGGATATTTTAAAAAGAAAGGGCAAAAGTGCATTTTCTCCAACTTTTCTATAACAAATAAACCATTAGTCTACCAACAAAAAAGAAGAGAGAGAGGGAGAGGAAAAATATCTAAATCTGAACTTAAACAAAAGAAAATTTCTTATCATTAATAAAGACCCAATAATAATACAAATATAAGTAAAAGATTATTATCTTCTTCTTTTTTTGAAGTAAAAAATCGATGAAATTGTATGTTTCATGCAGACACTATGCATTTGCTAAGGAAGCAAATAAAGCACAATAACCCCCACTCACACTGACAACCATATACATGCTGAACTGAAAAATAAAGATTGCTTTAGCTCTAGTTCTCAATTACCCACTAACATTTAATTTCCAAAATGACATTTAACGATAATTCCAGCAAAATTGAATCAACCTATTAAGCAAATTTGCCACCAGATTGAATTTTGCAGAATTGGGTAAAATGAAAAAAGAAAAAAAAGGTGGGGGGGAGGGGGAACTTACACGACAATCAAACACATTGTTGAACAGCAACACAAACATGGCCTAAGTTCTATTTCTCATATACCTATTAATATTTACTCCCTAAAATTACATTTTACTATAATTCTTATAAAACTGAACTAATAAGTAATAACTCACTCATACTAGGATCAAACTTGGTTCTTGGGCAGAGGGAATGGAATTGGTTGATGATAAAGATCTAAGACTGTATGGATATACACTATATGTGAAAGAAAAATGAGTAAAACACAAACATTATTATTTCAAATAAAATAAAAGAGGACACAAACTTATACTTAACTAATTATAACCCATAAGAACCAAAATTTTCAGTTTCACACACACAAACTCACTCATACACACAAAAAAGAAAGAAGTAAGAATACCTTATCAATACTTCTTACGAGTTTTGCAAACCAAAAGCCAAGACCATAAAAAGGTAGTAGAAAAAGAACAAGGGAATGGAAGGAGATCATCTTCCTATATAAGATACATAAATAACCCTTTCAATACCCAAACCCATGCATCATAAATCTCAAGAGAATCCTTTCAAATCCCATAGTATTCATCCAAAAGCAGGGGAGCTGTACATGAACGAAATTCCTAAGCCAGTATGCTAATATGTACCATTAGTAGTGCTGGATTGATATATTTGGTGCCATTAGATGTTTCTGATCATCCAAAATTTATCTACCTGATCTGGCTCGGGATGGACACACAGTTGGAAAAGAACTCTACAATTCTTATATGCTCTTCCAAGAGAAATCTAAACGTGATTTATTCACAATGGATATTTGGATGGATATTATGATGTAGTCCCCACATTTAGCACCAAAATTAAGAAATAATTTAGGACATATGGAACAAAATTGAAATCCAATTTGAAATTCTAATACCTAATATAGCTGGGGATGGATACACGGATCGAAAATAACTGTACAATTCTTGTATGCTTTCCCATGAGAAATTTAAACTTGATTTATTCACAATGGATGGTGGATATTTATGGTGTTGTCCTCACATTTGGCATTAAAATTAATAAAATAAAAAAAAACAATTTAAGATACATGATGCAAAATTGAAATCAAATTTGAAATTCTAATGGGATTTTTCCTTAGTTTTGACATTATATATACACACACACACACACACACACACGATGACAATCAATTTTTTGTGAAATTTTTTGTCCATGAGTAACATATGAAAGATATTCAATCAAACAAATGAAACAATGGTCTCAACAAAATTGTGATTTGATAAAAAGTAATAAATTGATGTGACTTTTCTAATAATGAAATTCGTTTGGCAATAATTTGTTTCACAAAAATTAAAAGCAATCTTGAGGAAGACATCTATATGATGTAACTAGACTTGTACATAGCAAATAAACAGTAGTGTTTAGAATGCAAGTTTCTTAAATTCCATTTAAGGATTAAAGCAAGCATTTGAATCATTAAATATTGTTTTTGATCAAGTAATCAATTTGTTTGATTTTGATCAAGTATTAAAAAGCCTTATGTGTGTGAAAGCTATATAGAATAATAAATTTCTTAATGCATGTTGATGACATTCTAATCATTTAGAATGATGTAGAGTTATTGTCATCAATAGAATTTTTGTTGTCTAATCTAGTTTGATATAAGGTACTTGGGAAAGACTAGTCACATCTTAAGAATTTAAACTTTGTTATAATTCAGAAATTAGGATATTGAGTCTATCTCAAACTGCTTAAATAGATTATATTATAGCCAAGTATAGCATATAATATTTCAAGAAAGAATTCTTTCCTTTTAAGTTTGAAGTTCCTTTATATAAGACTATAGTCCTAAGACATATAAAAGAAAGTGCATATTAAAATGGTTCCTAATATCATATCAATAGGAAGTCTTTATGCTATACTATATACTAGGCTAAATATCTATTTTGCGGTAAGCATAGTAAGCAAATATTAATTGAATCAAAGATCACTTAATTTAGTGAGAGTAAAGCATATACTCATATAGCTTAAGAGAATGAGAGATTATATGCTTATCCACAAAAGTGAGGTTTTGATTGTTACTGGATGTACAAATGCTGACTTGTAGTTTGATTGTGATTCATGAAGTTGAACTTCAAGATATGTGTTCATCCTAGGTGGTGAAGATACACATTAAGTATAAGTATTATCTCATTAGAAAGATATGAGTACTTCAGATATAGTAGTAGAAAAAGATAATTTATACAATAAATCTGGCTGAAACTTGTTTCCAAACCTTGCCTTAGAGTGACTTTGAATTACTCTAAAAAGAGATAAGTGTCGGATATATGGTAAATTGTCTTTGAGGGCAAGTGGGAGATTGTTGGGGTTTATGCCCTAAAATCCAATTTATTGGCATGTAATAAATAATTAAATTGTTTAATTATATGAGACTATTTATAAATGAACAAATGAGACATTATCTTAGTCCATGAGATGCATAGTATGTGATTTATGTGAAAAGTCACAGAAGATATAAATTATAAGTTCTTTGTAAACTCAGAATGTAGTTCGTAGTCGATGATGAAATTGGGCATTTCATCTGCGAAGACTATAATATATCAACTAAGATGATTTGTCTTGATCATGGAAATGGAGATTACTAGTTGGTATGTTGATATGTTTTAAGAGTTAAGACATATTGAACTGGACCGCTGTGAGATTTATTATTCTCCTAACGACTGTCAAATGAATAATAAATCTCACGACTTCTATTTACATCAACTCTAAATCCTGAGAGAATAATGGACCTGATCATGAGATGTAGGTTGCTTTGATACATCAGGAGTGAGATCTATAAGTTACGGTCAAAACCTCAGTATGTTGGGCAGCCACATTTAGTGTTGATGGAACATATATTCTCAAGATGGAATTCATAATCTCTTAACGGAGATATAAAATATTCCCTTGAGATAAGTTTAATTGGTTTGGTTATTTAGAGAGTTAGGCCCAACCACTTTAGTAAGGAGTTATTAAAGTATATATTTATGGAATTGAATTTCATAAATATATGATGAATAACATTAAGGATGAAACCGGGTACTCAAGGATTAAGATGTAGTCATTTTCAAAGTGACAGTCTATATTCATGACTTTGTATTACTACAAATATTTTAATGAAGGGGTTGCATGTATAATAAAGTCTTGGGATATAATTTATTAATAAGGCTTAGAGTGCAATTATATTCATATAGTGGTATTGAATATAATTAATGGTAACTTTGGACTTGTCAAGAGTTGACAAAAAAGCCTAAGGCCCATTGGAGCTAGAGTCTTATTTGTTCCCTTTTGGTCCTACTCTAAGCCACACACTAGAGCCCAATTGGAATGGCCCAAAAAGCTAGCCCAATTAGATAATCAGTTGTATATAAGGAGAGAAACATACAGAATTTCAGAGATTCTTAAAAAGAGTCTTTTCATATGTGTTTTTCATTAAAATTACACAAGGAATGAAATAGTTTGTATGTGAGTGTTAGACACTCCCTTGTTCTCTCTTTGGAAACTGATTGAGAGACCACACATTTTGGGCATTAAGTAGAATTGGAGTGAAGATTAAAAGTCTTCCCAAGAACTTCTGATTTTTGGTTTTGAATTTCACCTCACCAAGGTACGCTTTCTTGTTCTTAAATTATGAAACTTTTATAATGCATGTTATCAATTGCGAATGAAATAGATCCGTTAATTTTCCGCTGCATATGTTTTGTATGTGATATGAACATATATTTTCCCAACAATAATAACCTTGCGAATGCAACTTTAAAATTTAAATGCTTACATTAACAAGATTTGAATTTTGGCTTTGGAACACCCCTAAGAAAACTTCTAAGTTCACCCATGTCTTTGTTTCTATTAAAGTTAAGTTCAACTCAGAGGGTTCCTTTTATAACATCTACCATATGTAAGACTAGAATGTGTTGCTTTTCTAGGATAAAACTGCATTTTGTCAAATTATGATTACATCATTGCGCCTAAAAAGAAAAAACATTCTCAAACACAAAAGAAACGAAAAAGAGAAACAAATAAGTAAGACACTTACACTCATCTACTAAGATTTACATACTTCATTTTCTCTTTTTTCAAATCTTTATTTTATTTTATTTTCATTTCCAAATTAACATTTCAAATTGTCATTCACTTATGAGATTTCTTTGCCCATCTCTCTTCAAACTATCATACATTTTTCAGTCTTCTTTATTAGGATTTCTTTTAACTTGTTGCTTTGAAAAGAAAAATACATATATATATATATATATATATATATATTTAAATCAAAGTAGGAATCGCGTGGGCGTAGACACCCAACTATTAGAACTATGGTTAAATAATTAAATTCACAATTTTCTAATAGTTTAAGCTTTTTTTTAAGAACTATGGTTAAATAATTAAATTAAAAATTTATTAATAGTTTAAACTTTTAAGACAACCGATAATTTAACATCAACCCCCTCCTCATTTTCCAAAAAATTAAATAAAAAAGAAAAAGAAAACAAAAAAGAAGATTCTATTGTCAGCATCAAGCAAAGTCTTATAATAATAAGTATATGATACCGCCATCATATGAAAATTTTGAAACAAGAGAAAAAGTAAAATAAAGGCAATAGGGCTTGCTAAACAACCTAGAGTATTTGCTCAAAAAAAAAAAAAAAATTTCTAGAGTAAAATGCTTCTCTCTCTAATTTGTTACGTATTCCTTTTCTGTATTTATATTACCTTAACATTTCCTTTCATTAATTGACAAGAAAAAACAAGAAAACGATAGTAAAAGAAAGGTAATGAGCATTGCTAAGCAACCTTAATTTAGATGCTACTCTCCTCAAGTTACTTTTTCTTTTTCTATATTTCTATTACCATCATATTTCCTGATAGGGGTAAAACTCCCACCTGACGGATTGGCCTCTGACGACGGATGTACATGACGGACTCGGCGTGTCGACGGCCTGACCTTCAGTAGTCGACGGTGAAAGGGTCACCCAATGTTGTCACCAAGCGCCGAAGCCCGCCTTGCCACGTGCGCTTCCTTGGAAAAGTGAACCTTGCCGCGTACGCTACTACTCGGTCAGATATCTTACACAGCACGATTCCCTCCCCCAAGGAAGGGAATCGTGCCCAACACACTTGGCCACCCAAGAAGAGTCTTACGCCCTACGCTACTTAGGGGCAATTTCGGCACAGCGATATCTTCTCCAGTACGCCTCATCCAAAGGCCACTACCACTACTATAAATACCGCCACGCCCTCCAAAAATCGAGGTACGCATACTAAGACCCGACTCTGGCACTCTAGAGTTGTGTAATATACTAACTTAACCGTCGGAGGATCGTCGGCCGGTACCACACCGGTACTTCCCTTTGAGGTTCTTCTTCCTTCTCCAGGACCGTCCGGAACGCACGCAAGCCCTGCAGCCCACTGGTTTGATTCTTGACATCATCATTTCCATTTACTGACAAGATATTTAGATCTCTTGTAATTTTTTTTCATGATAAATGACATTTAGAAACCAAAAACTTTAAGGAAATTAATATACTTTTTTATGTTTCCTCAAAATCTATTTAATTATTTTTGAAAATCAATTATAATACCTTCTATTTGTATACAATTTTTTCGGACAATATTTTATGATTTCATTATGAAGTCTATCAACAATTTGTGTTCCAATTTGTTTGGAATATGATTTTATAGAATAGGGTCAAGTTATATTTTCTGAATTCAAATCTAAACTATAGACAAAAAGTTATGGACAAAATTTATCTTCAAACCGTTTTGGAGAAATCTGGCTCATAAATCTATCTATGTGAATTATTTAAAAAAATCATATGACTTATAAACCATGTGACTAAAAGTATATGAGGAGAATTTTATCAGTTTTCACATAATGAGTTGGAGGAATTTCCCCCCCAAACCAAATTGAAGGTAAACTTTTTCCAAAAATTATTAGAGTCCAATAAATACCTTTATAGATCTATTTATATTTCATATAACATTGCAACTCAAACTACGCTCCCAAAATCCTCACCTCCTCTAGCGCTACAACGTCTCCATTCTCAAATCTCAACTCTCTAGCGCTAGTCACTTTGGTCTGCGAAAGCGAGAGTCAAAACACTGAAAAAGAAGAGGTTAAGAGAGGGAATAAAGGTGTGGGCATAAATTGAAATTTGAAATGGAGGTGGGGATTTGTTGTGGTCTGCTCTCTTCTTATGCTTACCAAATAATAAGCGGATCTATCATGCTTTTCAATATTATCAATTAAAAACTTCCTTATAGAGCTAAAAAGATTATAGGTTTTTTTTTCTAATAAATATACCAAACAAATAAGTTTATAGATTTTATAGTAAAATGCTTCCAATTGTTAATTTGCACGTGATTAACCTGGCTATAATAGATATTTGATAAAATAGGTTCCAGTTAGCTCAACTGGTAAAATCTCTTGTCACTAAATAAGAGATTTGGAGTTCTTTGCCTATACCAAAAAATAATTGGTTTCTTAATCCGATAATAAAGAATAATTATTAAAAACGGACATTATAAGTTGAAAATCTCTATAAAAAAAATAAAATAAAATGTTCAATAAAAATGCAGATTGCACAAAATAAGGATTCATAACAAGTAATTGTGTGGCTCACCTTTTTATCCAAAGTAGCATTACATGAAACATGGACCAAACTCATATAGCAATAAATATTATTAATTCAAGTGCAATTAAACACTAGATAGGCTGAGAATTCATTGCATTTTTATCATTTATATGACAAATTAAGAAAGCAAAGCAAACTTTTGTTTATGAATTGCAATAGAAAATCATAGACATGCAAACAAAGTTGGAGAAGCATACGTCAATACTTACAGGAACAAGTGTCTAATCTTGGCTTCAAAACACCCGTAGGTAAACTTCCAAGATAACCCTAGTGTCAATTTTTTTTTTCGATGTGGAGCTCTATAACTTCTATTTTATATATATAGACTAGTTGGTGTTCCCCTGTTAATGATAAAGCATATCTCTCATGATTTCATCAAAACAATTATTATGCCATTGTGCCAAAAGGAAAAGAATCTCCAATACAAAAGAAAACAAATTAGAGAAAGAAAAAGAAAAGCTTATACTTGCCTTCTATATACAAGAAAGCAAGGAATTTATTTTTTTTTTTTTGGTTGAGAAGGAAGAAAGCAATGAACTTATCTTGCCAACTTAGATGTGTATAGTATATGCTTATATTTCTCCATTCTCTAATCTCTTAAAAATAAAAATATAATATAAGAGAAAAACCTTTTGTTCAATTCTAGACATCAAAATAATATATCTTTAAAAAAGTGAAATCCAACGGTTAAGATTTGGGGGAATGGCCTATATTTGTGATATAATATGTATGAAATTAGTTTTGTGTCGTTGAAAAGTTGTAAGACTTTTTTTTTTTTTTTTGGTTACAGATATGAAAAGTTGTTAGACATTGATTAGAGATAAATAAACTGTGTCTTCCCAGCTATTACAATCCTTTGAAATTATTATCTTATGGTAAAAGACAAATGAGGGTGAATGCCTATATAACAAAGCCAATTTAAGTTCACATATTCATCTTATTAAAAATATGTCCAACACACAAATTATTACTGCAAAAATTGATAATCAATTTTAAATGGGATTTTTTTGAGACTTTATCAATGGAGCAGAGGATTGGGCTTGTCAAGCCAATTTTTGGCCCATTTTTGGATATATATTTTTTGCTTTAGAATTAGAATTACTACTATCTCTCCCTAATATAATAAAAACTAGTCGCTAACCAGTACAATACACGGGCTAATTGAAAAGCTATATATATTGTTATAAAAAAAATAAAAATAAAAAATAAAAAAAAGTGACTATAATAAATCCAATGGAACTATTAAATGCTTTTCTTAATAGGAATTGTTAAGTCATGTCATCTAGCTAACACTTCCATTTAAAATATCATCTCCAATCACCCTTAGAAATTTCATAAATTGCCATTGCTTCTTGCCTAGTAGGATTGCACAAATTTAGTATCCCACCTGCATGCATATTAAGACACACAGTAAACAAAAGCAAACATACAAACACATAATCTTCCGTATAGTTGTTTAATTTCTCTAACAAATGCCAAGTTAATGTTAAGAGTCTCAAATTCAATTAGTAAACACTATGATACACACCTATTCCAAACTTAAACATGCCACCAATTCTAACAATACATGTAACCCTGCATAACTCATGTTTGTGTCCATAACTCATAACTTTCCTAGCCCTGCAGCCCATCCCAACAATTTGCATTAAAAAATCATAGCAGAAAATTTTCCCATAATTTCTATCTAAAAGAAGCTTCCACCATTACCATGTATTTCCAAATAAGTTCTCACGCAACTTGTAGGCTTACTAATCAGCAATCAGCTTGTAAGTACTAAAAATAACAAAATCTATATATATAATTGAATTCTTTCAACCTAGCAACTATGATAACACATAAAAGTAAGATATCCTAACTAATTAGAGCTTTGCAGCCAATGCAACTCAGTTGGTTCGTTGAAAATCTAATTATGCTGCTGTTTGAGGGATGTTTGAGGGAGTACAGATTTAGATAGACATAGATCTTGTGTGACCTCCATGGAGAACTTCTCTACTAGAGTGCTAGCATTCTTCAAAATGGCCTTCCAAATTCTAGATGTGTCTGTAACATGAACATTACTTTAAATAGGTGAGTAAACAAAGCGTCATAAACAATAAACTATACACAAAGTACATACAATATAGAAAACTAACCATGGCATCGGGATTGACCTTAATCTTGAATTCAAATCTACAACAAACTTCACTACCAGTCATTTTTCACAACAAAAGTTTCAAATGATTCAAGCCCCGCCATTGTTATACCATGAAGAATTGTCCATTGGCATCTCGTTTCCAATGTCCACATCTTCCTCCACTACAACAACAATGCATATACAGACATTAAAAAAAATTCCCATAAATTTAAATGTAAGTATTATACTGATGTCAAGATGGTCTACTGATGAATGAAACACATTGCAGTTATAAAAAATTCCCATAAATTTAAATGTAGGAAGAAGCATTATCCACTAATTCCTTGCGTTTCGATCGCCTTTGACTAACTTGAAATCCCATCCTTCGAGACTTGAAGCGTTACATCTCCTAAGGATTGGTTGCTTTAAGAGGATTTCTTTTGAAACAGAGCAGTGTGAGTGTTATTGTCTTACTAACAATTATAATCAAATACATTGTAGGCAATCCATTAAATGATGAAAACAACATCAAACTGTAAAAAATAAACAAAAAAATAATCGAAACTGAATTATAACTCCAACTATTGAACCAAATTTGGTTAACCAAAGAGAGAGAGAGAGAGAAGAAAAAAAAAACTTTAATACTATGAAAGTTACTAAGAAAATGATTTCATTGATCTGAATCAAAACAGAGGCAATTACAGGTATTTATATAGCATCACTAAGTAACTAAACCAAGCCAAAACTAACTTATCTGATCTAACAAACTTCCTAACTAACCAATAGAGTTGTACAATTAAGTTAGTCACGTGTAAGTCACATGTCCACTAACTTATACTATACTACATATAGCTTTCATACTCAAACTACTTGTCGTTGATCTCTACTTCAACTCTACAGCTACCTAGACTTTTGGACTCATATGATTCACTCAGCTACTCTAGTTTCTTTGACTTCTGATACTCCCCCTCAGGATGGACATCATGAGAATGAATATTGGAAATGCCCATCCTGGTAAGAAGGCCATAAAACTGATTCCAACTCAAAGCTTTTGTCAACAAATCAGTAATCTGATATTGAGTTCTAATATCCATTAGCTTTATAACTCCTGCTTGCACCTTATCCCTCACAATGTGACAGTCTATCTCAATATGTTTTGTACGCTCATGGAATATTGGGTTAGTTCCTATGTGAATTGCTGCATGAGAATCACTAAACAACAAGGCAGCCTGATTGTGTTTAACATTCAGATCCTTAAGTAAATACAAAATCCATGTCACTTCACACACTGCAACAGCCATTGCTCTGTACTCTGCTTCTGCTGTGGACCTTGAAACTGTATTTTGCTTCTTAGACTTCCAAGAGATGAGAGAATCACCAAGAAATACACAGTAACCTGTGATAGACCTCCTAGAATCAATGCATGCAGCCCAATCTGTATCTGCAAATGCTTTGATGTGTAAGGAGGATTGAGCTGAAAAGAACAAGCCTTGTCCTGAATTACCTTTAAGATATTGAATTACTCTATAAGCTACCCTGAGGTGAGGCTCTCTAGGCTTAGACATAAACTGGCTCAACTTATGTACTGAGTAGGTGATATCAAGCCTAGAAATAGTAAGAAACAGCAGCCTCCCTATCAATCTTCTGTACATACCAGCATCAGCCAATAACTTGCCTTCATCTTTGCTTAGTTTGAGATTTACCTCCATGGGACTTTTAACAGGCTTACATCCAAGCATTCCCACATCATTGATTACTTCAAGGGCATACTTTCTTTGGCATAATGAAATGCCTTTCTCAGACCTAGCCACTTCCAAACCCAAGAAGTATTTCAAATTGCCCAAGTCCTTCAACTTGAACTGCTTATCTAAGACAACTTTCAAGTCTGCTACAGATTGAGAATCATTGCTAGCAATGAGTATATCATCAACATATACCAAAAGTGCCATGAAAGAAGCTCCTGAGTGCTTGGTGAACAGAGTAGTCTGCCTTAGACTGCAGAAAACCACGTTGCAGTAGAGTTGTTGAAAACTTGGAATACCATTGCCTTGAGGCTTGTTTAAGGCCATAAAAAGACTTATTCAACTTGCACACAAGCTCCCCCTTGCTGGGCAAGCCTGGAGGAAGACACATATACACTTCTTCATGCAAATCTCCATGAAGAAATACATTGTTTACATCCAATTGGTGAAGAGTCCAGCCTTGCACAGCAGCCAAAGACAAGAAAAGCTTAACAGTCACCATCTTGGCAACAAGAGAGAAGATCTCAGTATAATCCAAACCCTCCTGTTGAGTATAACCTTTGGCAACCAACCTTGCTTTGTACCTTTCTACACTGCCATCTGACTTGTATTTGATTTTGAAGACCCACTTACAACCAACAGCCCTTTTATTTGGGGGTAAAGGAACAAGAGACCAAGTGTTATTGAGTTCTAAAGCCTGAATTTCAGCTGCCATGGCAGCATCCCAATTAGGATCACCAACTGCCTGATGGTAAAACTGTGGTTCCTGAATTGTGGAGATACTATTACAGAAATGAGAGTAAGAAGGAGAGAGTTTGTGACTAGAAATATAATTGGCAATAGGGTACTTGGTGGGAGCAGCATTGCACTTATAGGCTTGAAGATAAGCAAGTGGTCTAGAGACTCTAGTAGACTTCCTAAGAGCAGGAGTGGTTGGAACAGGACTAGTTGGAAGGGGATGATTAGCATGGACAGGTTCAATGGACAAAGAAGAAGAAGTAATATCAACAATAGGAGCAGTAATGTCATTAGGAACAAAAACAGACAAATCCTCAGGAAGATCAATAAAATGTTCTTCAAGAATAGTGGAACCAATATGAACTGAGGGGTCTGGTATAGGAGCAGAATGGTGAATAGAATCAGTGATAGGTAGAGGTGGAGCATCAGGAAGACAATCATGATAAAAGGGGTCAGGTTGAGATAAAGGAACAGAAGCAAGAAGAGACTTAAAGGGAAATACAGATTCATGAAAAAGAACATCTCTAGAAATGAAGCAAGATTTGGTTTGCAAATTCAAGAGCTTATAACCCTTAACCCCAAAAGGATACCCCAAGAAAACACACTTAAGAGCCCTAGGGTCAAACTTGCCTCTATTGTGAGAGAGAGTAGAAGCAAAACATAAACAACCAAACACTTTGAGATGTGAATAATCTGGAAGTTTATTGTAAAGAAGCTCAAAAAAAGATTTGTTTTTCAAAAGAGGATAAGGGAGTCTGTTTATAAGATGTACAGCAGTGAGGATACAATCACCCCAATAAGCAATAGGAACATTTGATTGCAGCCTTAAAGCTCTAGCAACACAAAGTATATGTTGATGTTTTCTCCCCACAACAAAATTTTGTTGTGAAGTGGCAACACAACTATGTTGATGAATGATGCCATGAAGCTTAAAGAATTCAATCATTTGAAATTCAAGTCCATTGTCTGTCCTAAAGACTTTAATAGACTTACCAAATTGATTCTTAATCATGGTATAAAAGGATTGTAATAAGGACCTAGTTTCAGACTTAGATTTCATAAGATAAACCCAAGTTGATCTAGTATAATCATCAACAATGGTAAGAAAATACTTGTGACTTGCAACAGTAGGTACCACATAGGGACCCCATATGTCACAATGTATCATATCAAATGGAAATTCATAAACATGATTATGAAAGGGAAAAGGAAGCCTTTTATGCTTAGCTAAAGGGCAAATCTCACAAATTTCATTAGAGATAGAATTGAGATCAGGAAGTACATTTTTCAAAACAAAAATCTTAACATTAGAGGGATGCCCAAGTCTGGAGTGCCAGACAGAAGCTGGAATTTTGACATTATTGACTACATGAGATTTATTTGTACTAAAAATGGAATGAAAAACAGAATTAAAAACAGATTGAAAGGATGGAGTAGCCTGGGACTGAGTTGGAATGGCACAAGAATCAGAAGGGCTATGTTGAAGGAGATACAACCCATCATGAACTTCACCCACACCAATCGTCCTCCAGCAATTGAGGTCCTGAATGAAACAAAAAGTAGACAACAAAATGAGACAACAATGCATTTTCTTGGTGAGTTGGCTGACAGATAAAAGGTTGAAAGAAAAAGATGGAACACAAAGCACATTGGTTAAGACTAGATTTTCAGAAAGACATATAGAACCAATATGAGTTACCAAGGCAGTCTCACCATTAGGAAGTGCAACCACTCAATTAACAGCAGTAAAATCAGTCAACATATGAATAGAATGCACTATATGGTCTGTTGCTCCAGTATCAATAACCCAAGTATTACCACCAAAAGCTGATCTATGTGTAATTTGGGCAGAAAAGACTGAATGCCTCAAATCAAGACAAGTAGAATTAAACATACCTGCCATGGTGAGAGCATCTATGACACTGGAAGAAGAAGGCACAACTGGATTAGGCTTAATCACATTGTTGGCCATGTGTGCTTCCTTGTTACCCATATTGAACTAAGTCTCATTGCCACCAAAGGTGAGATGAGCAGCTTGCATTTGAGTCCCCAATATGGTCAAAAAATGCTGACATTGCTCTTAAGTGAAAGGAAAACTAGTAGATTTATGACCATTGTCTGCACAAGCCTCTTGAACATTGACTTGATTTACCATAAAGTTCTTGCCTTTAGGTTTGAAGCTTGGAGGAAAACCATGTAGCTTGAAGCATTTCTCCATGACATGTCCAAGCTTCCCACAGTGAGTGCATATAGGTCTGTCTCTGCCTTTTGAATTCTTTCCTCCAAAGGCACCAGAATTACCAAAGAAACCAGGAAAATTGGTATTGGAATTGACATTAGAACCCTTCACTGTAAGAGTAGTAGACTCTATGTGAACAGAATTGCCAAGCCCTACACTCCTCTGCCTCTCTTCTTGAATCAACAAAAAGTAGACTTTGTTAATGGTTGGCAACGATTCCATCAACAAGATTTGACCTTTGATCTGAGAGTATGATTCATTGAGCCCCATCAGAAATTGCATGACTGACTCTTGAAGACGAAGATCTTCAAGCTTCTGAGGCAAATTACTGGTACACTTTCCACAAGAACAAGTAGGAGTAGGCCTAAAATTCTAAAGTTGATCCCAAAATAGCTTCAATTGAGTAAAATAATTGGTAATTGAAGACTCACCCTGACACATTGAAGCTATATCTTTCTGAAGTTGAAAAACCCTAGGTCCATTCCCTTGAGAATGTGTATCCCTAAGATCATTCTAGATTTCCAGAGCAGTGTCTCTGTAGGTGATACTTACTCGAATTTGGGGTGACACAGCCTTCATCAACCAAGAACCTACCATGTTGTCACAGCGAATCCAAGCATTAACTGCTGCTGGAGTCTTTATCAATGGTGAAGAGAGAGTAATGCTACCATTGACAAAGCCAAACTTGTTCTTGGCAACCAATGCTTTCCTCATTGAACGAACCCAAGCATGGTAATTCTCACCAATCAACGGTTCAGACACAAGCATGGCTCCAGGACTTTCGGCGTGATGAAGAAATAGAGGATTTAAGATATCCTCTATGAGTGCAGGATCTTGCACAGAGGAAGAAGACGAAGTATTAGTTGCTTCAGCCATTGACGAAGCTTCAAAGCTCTCAAGAACAAACCCTAGAAATTTTGGGAGAAAATAAAGCAGGAAGGCTCTGATACCATATGAAATTTACTGAGAAAATGATTTCATTGATCTGAATCAAAACAGAGGCAATTACAGGTATTTATATAGCATTACTAAGTAACTAAACCAAGCCAAAACTAACTTATCTGATCTAACAAACTTCCTAACTAACCAATAGAGCTGTACAATTAAGTTAGTCACGTGTAAGTCACATGTCCACTAACTTATACTATACTACATATAGCTTTCATACTCAAACTACTTGTCGTTGATCTCTGCTTCAGCTCTACAGCTACCTGGACTTTTGGACTCATATGATTCACTCAGCTGCTCTAGTTTCTTTGACTTCTGATAAATACAATCAACCACGCCACTGAATTTCACTTCCGATAGCAGTGATACTAACTATTTATTACTTGAAGCCAAATAAATAAATAAAGGATTGAAGCTAAAAGAAAGCAGTTGGGGAACTGACCTGAATCCTAGCGATAAGGAAGTGATAGGGGCTGCAGTTAGAGAAGGAGTTAAGGGCAACCTTAGAGGCTGAGTGCTCGACATGTTCGGCAGACTCCAAAAATTTCAAGGTTCATATTGTCAGAGAAGAAGAAGTTGGCTAAGATAGAAGTTGAGAGGGATAGAGGAGGCTGTGTTAGGGGTTAAAGAAAGCAAAAGGGATGAAAGCAAGAGAAAGAGTCAGAGAAGAAGCGTACCTGAAAACAGTGAAGAGAGTCGGGTTTCTTTTTTCAAAGATTTCGTGTGTATTCAGCTAAATTTAAAATTGATGTGTAAAATTGTGGACGCTGCAAAGTTGAGGTGGCACACTCTCGAGAGGTTAAAAAATAGTCAGAGGCTTCAGTTCTATAGTATTTATAGATTATTGCAAATTCGTGGATGTAAACACATTATTGAACCTTGTAAATATTTGTGTAGTATGATTGTTCTTTGCACTTTTTTCCCCTTTATTTTCGTTTAACGCATGTTCAAGAATTAGGCTAAATTCCTAACAACTACTTGGACCACTTAAATCTGCTTTTGAGATATTTGTCCAGAGCCTACCAAAGGATAGTCATAGGAGAAGAAATGGTATGGAATCTTTAACATTTTCTATTTGACTATAGATGCAACTACGGTTGTTGAACTGCCTAATCCATCTACGTGTTTTATTATCATCCAATCACTCAAGTCCATATACGCCCATGCGACTATCACACATCGTTCTCGCCTTAGTCCTTACTCTACAATTCTGATAAAAAAAATAGCATTCATTCAATTCTCAGAAAGAAATGGCAGAAGGAGTTCTATTCGACTTTGCTAATGGAATCATCGAGAAATCGGGCAACCTAGCACTCCGAGAGATTGTGCTCATCTGGGATGTCAAAGACAAGATTAAAAAACTTTATGGTCTTAAAATGGGTCATTAGATTAAGGCGATAAGGGAGAGGCTGGTTGCTATTGCAGCAGACAGGCAGTTTCACTTGGAAGAACGTTGTGAGGAGACACAACTCTGGTATAAGGCAAAAGAGCGGACTCATTCTCTTGTACGTGTTAAAGATGTTATTGAGAGGGAGGATGATAAGAAGGAAATCATTGGATTTTTGTTGAATCCCAATGTTAAAGATAATGTTTCGATCCTTCCAATAGTTAGAATTGGAGGATTAGGGAAGACCACAATTGCTTAACTTGTCTTTAATGATGAAGTAATTAAGAAACATTTTGAAGAAAAATTGTGGATTTGTGCCTCTGAGAATTTTGAAGTAAAAATAATTTTTGAGAAGTGTGTAAAAAATAGGAAACCTTGAAACCTTGAAATGAACACATTAGTCGATAATCTCTGGAAAGAAATTAGTAGAAAAAGATACTTACTTGTGTTGGACAATGTGTGGAATGAAGATCGTGAAAAATGGTTTAGCTTGAAAAATCTTTTAATGGGTGGTGCAAGAGGCAGTATAATATTAGTGACTACATTAGTAAAATAGTGGCTAAGATCACACATACTATTCTACCACACGTTTTAAAGGGTTTAGATGCACAACAATCTTGGTCCTCATTTAAGAAGATGGCGTTTGTAGAGGGGGAAGAGTCGAAGAGTGCATGCTTTGTAGAAATTGGGAAGGAGATTTTTAAAAAATGTGTAGGGATTCCTCTTGCCATTAGAACAATAGGAAGTTTATTGACGTAGGACAACCAGAACAAAACTGAAACAACGGAAAATAAAGGGATATGACCTAAGAGTCAGCACCTAAGCCTTACTTGGAGTCAGCACCTAGGGTAGACCTGGAGTCAGCACCAGACCAAAGAAAGACCAAACGACCATTGTTTTCATTCATCAAAATATCAACTAACTCCTCAAGGAGTACAATAGGTTACTTATAAAAGATTGCTAAACCCTAGTTCTAATTGGCTAGGAAACCCTAATTGTCTTATTACAAAAATACCCTTAATTCTAAATTAAAATATTAATAGCCCAATAAACTAATAGGACCTAAAGCATAAAAATACAATTGGCTTGTAAACATAAATAATAATAAACAATAATCTTCTTAAGTCTCCCGCATCATTCTCCTCTGGTTGGAGAAAACTCGACCTCGAGTTCTAAAGCATTGAAGGATTAGGATGCTGACAAGTAACACTTGCTTCAAGTCTGGAATCACCTTAGGGAGCATAGAGAAAAGAAAAACCTTGAATTCCACCACATCAAACTCATTTGGAATAACAAAATCAATGTGTGGAATCAGTATAATCTCTTCTTGAACCTTATCAACCATAGGAAGCACTGTGATTTCAACCTCTTCGACTTCACCAAGATGTAGATCTTCAAGGACTGTGGAGGGTTGATCAAAAGCACGTTCAACAACTTCAACTTTCACATCATGTGCAGCTTCTAACATAATACTCTCTTTAGACACCATCTCTTCAACTTGCTGCTCTTCAATGGCTTCATTTCCTTGCACGCATGTTAAAGCAACACTTGTCGAGGCATATACGTCTGTGTCAACATTAGGCTTTAGTGTTACTAGAGGATTCTCCACAACCAAGATATCATCATCAATGTTTTCTTCTATAGGGGCAGCAATAAGTTCACTGTGACCAATTATCCTTGGTTTCCCAATTGAATCAGTTTGAGTCTTCATTTGCTTCATCTGAGCAATCATGTCTTGAACATTTTTCATGAGCTATTCAGATAGTTCCTTTAATTCCTTGGTAGATTGTTCAAAAGTGCACTGAGGACATGAAATGGGATGAGGATGAGGATGAGGACTCATCGTATTAGCTTCAACTTGAAAAGTACCACACTGAGATTGGGGTAGATACTTAGCTTGATAGTATGGTGACAAATACTCATCACAAAGCTTTTCTTTCATATCTTCCCACACACTAATGGCAGGTTCATAATTCATATAACAGAAATATTCAAGGTTCTCCCAAAACCTTTTTGCTTTACCTCTTAACTTCAACTTGGCATACCTCACCTTTTTATTATCTGCAAAATTTGCTTGCTCAAAGAATTTCTCCATCCCATTCATCCAGTTGACAAAATCTCGTGGATAGGTTTCACAACCATCAAAATAAGGTGCTTCTAATATTACCATAGCTCACTGGGCAAAAAGATTTTGCACTTGTTAAGTATGGCCCATTAAAGAAGGCAATGCCGTGGCCTCACCAAGTAAAAGCTGATAGTTGGAGCACTAGTGATGAGTGGGCTTGGTGGGGCTGATGGTCTGTCAATTAACGGCAAAACTGTATTGATTGATTTCTTTATTTTAGACTGGACCTAAGGGTTTGGGTATACAGTTGGGCTTGGGGTCTTGTTAATGAAATGGGTCCAGTCATTGGCTTGTGTGACTGTACAATCAGTTTGTTGTTTCGGCAGGGTCAAGTAGTTTAATGGGTTTCAATGTGATTTCTTTATTTCAGATGGGCCGGGTCAAGTTTTTCTTAGTGGGAAAACACTGTGGGGTTGCAAATTAAAATGATCGGGAAGAGTTTGAATAGAAAATAGGGTACTGGTTTTTTTTAAAATTAAATTAAAGGCTAGTTATTATTACCATTGAGATGGAATCACTAGTTTATGGAGGGATTGCAGAGGCATGGTGCTAGGCAATTGAAGGTCATGGTGGCGTAATATCAAGAAGAGGATGGGGTGGGACTCACTGTGGTGCAATCTGACAGACGTGGGATGAGCGCTGGCTTTCCAATGGGTGGTGGCGTGCGAAGAAACTTCTTGAAAGAACCCGACCAGGTCCGGCTATGGGGTTTGTTGGCTATTGGGTCTAAGAGCTTGGGTTGATGGGTAACCTTCTGGTGGCAGAAAAAAATACAGCGAATGGATTTTTCTTTTTCTTTTTTCTTTTTTTTGATAATATTTTTCTGGTTTTGGATTGACTGCGATGATGCTTCAAATAGATCAGTGTTTGTTCTGATACCAAACTGATGCAGGACAACCAGAACAAAACTGAAACAACAAAAAATAAAGGGATATGACCTAGGAGTCAGCACCTAAGCCTTGCTTGAAGTCAGCACCAAGCGGGGAAACCACTAGGAGTCAGCACCATACCAAAGAAAGACCAAACGGCCATTGTTTTCATTCATCAAAATATCAACTAACTCCTCAAGGAGTACAACAGGTTGCTTATAAAGGATTGCTAAACCCTAGTTCTAATTGGCTAGGAAACCCTAATTTCCTTATTACAAAAATACCCTTACTTCTAAATTAAAATATTAATAGCCCAATAAACTAATAGGACCTAAAACATAAAAATACAATTGGCTTGCAAACATAAATAATAATAAACAATAATCTTCTTGCATCTCCCGCATCATTTATTGTACTTTAAAAATTCTGAAATAGAGTGGTTATCATTCAAGAACAATTAACTTTCAAAAATACCTCAAAAAGAAAGTGACATTCTACCAACACTTAAGTTGAGTTACGATCATCTCTCATCACATTTGAAACAATATTTTTCTTATTGTAGTCTATTTCCAAAGGATTACGAGACGAACAAGTCATGTTTAATTAAAATGTGGATGGCACAAGGGTTCATCAGTATGATCAAAAGCAATGTCTAGAAGATGTTGGTCATGAGTGTTTTGTAGATTTTCTTTGGAGATCATTCTTTCAAGTAGTTGAAGAAGATGACTTTTGCAATGTATCACAATTCAAAATACATGACCTTTTGCATGATATAGCAAAACTAGCAGCAGGATTTGAATGCACCACCTTTTATTCAAATGAGAAAGATATTGATGAGAAAACTCATCATGTGTCATTTCTCAAAACGTTACAATCATCATTGCAAATTCCAATCTCATTATATAAAGCAAGAATGATAAGAACATTTCTATTGCCAAGTCAACCAAAATTAGATACTATAAGATTAGATAAGCCAACTTATGGTACAATTGTTGCAAGTCTTAAGTTTGTGCGCTTGTTGGATTTACATAACATGGGGATTAAAACAATTCCAAGTTCTATCAAGAAGTTGAAGCATCTAAGATATCTTGATCTTTCTCATAATGGAGGTATTGAGATACTTACTAATTCCATTGTCAAGTTGCACAATTTACAGACACTTAAACTCTCTCACTGTTTTAATATTAAGGCATTACCGAGAGATATAAATGAATTAGTTAACCTAAGGTATCTAGAGATTGATGAATGTGATAATTTGATTCATATGACACGTAGACTAGGGATATTGACCAATCTTCAAAGGTTGTCACTATTTGTGATGAGTAAGGATATTTTTGATTTAGTGCTTAGGAATAATGGAGAATTGAAGGAACTTCAAGGACTATATGGGCTAAGAGGAAAGATTTTAATTGAAAATCTGAGACATGAGAAAGATGTTGCATTAGAATCCAAGGCTACAAATTTGAAAGAGGAACAACACCTTGATAGCTTGAAATTATGTTGGATAGAAGAAGACATCAACGAGGAGGAGGTTGGTTAGGGTGAGATGTCACTCAAAGCCTTGGAACCACATCCAAATCTCAAAGCTCTGTGTTTAAAGCGCTATGGGGGAGTAAGATTTCCAAGTTGGCTTTCGTCACTCACAAATCTTGTCCAATTAAAAATATTTTCGTGCAATAAATGTAAATGTAAGGTTGAATTTTATCAACCATTTTGTTGGCTTTATTCCATGCCAATTTGCTTGTATTTCAGCACTTAGTAACCCTGTTTTTAGGTGGGGATCATGTAAGGGTAGTGTGTGAGAGAGTGTGAAAAAATGAATAAGACTGTGCAGCAAAACAGGGACTCGCGACTAGATCTCGCTGGTGTCTCACGACTGCCAAGCCGCCAGATGTTGCACACGAGTGAAACGTGCAGAGTGGAACTTGCGACTGGTCCTCGTAGGTAGCTCGCGACTGGCAAGCCGCCAGAAGCTAAACTGTCGTGCCAGCTGTTGCACAACAGGACAAAAATTCCAGTCTGGTAGGTCAGTTAGTTTGCGGCTTGAACTCGCGACTCAGTCAAGCCGCGAGGCCAAGCCGCCAGACAGCTCTATTTTGGAAAAACTGACTCTTCGCATTCCTCTCTCACCCCAGTATATATACCTTTTATACCCACAAAATATAGAGAGCTTCCAGAGAGAATTTTGAGAGACAAACCCTAGAGAAAAACAAGATTGACTCATCCACAATCTTTACCTTGTGACTTTTCAAATTCCTCTACTCTCACCCTCTCCATTGTTAGATCCTTGAAAGGTTCATTACCCAAGACCTTATCTCACCATGCCCATATCTATGAGAAGGCTCTTTGGTGCTTTGGGAAGCAGTTAGGAAGGGACCAATTCATATTGGTTAATGCTATGGACTAATAGCGGGATCCGGGAAGCTAAAAAAGAAATAGGTTCATCGTAACCTCGTTGGAGCAAGAAGCTTGGAGGGCTTAGGTACACTGGGTAGATTAGGCTTGGAGGGTCTATTGCTGTCCTTATATCCCAACTACATTCTTTAGCGGATCATTTGACCGCTTGGAGGGCGGTAGAGAGGTTTTTCGCCGAGGTCTTCGGTTTCCTCTTCGATAACACATTGAGTGTTGTCCTTGTGTTTGCATCTCTCTTTCCTTTATCTTTGTCATTTAATTTCTGTTATGGATATGATTTTATTTGACTTAGATTGTTTATCAATTCTATTTTAAGCTTTAGTTCATCTTCCGCACGTTTATCGTTTGTTTTAAAGCTTGAATTGGTAATTTGTAAATTGGGGGTCTAAACGTTCATAGTGTTTTATATGTTATTTGAACTTTCATTTGGTATCAAAGCGGGTACACTTGTTTGGTTTATTGGTTTTGTATTTAACACACCTTGCCCCACACGTGCATTTTCCATGCATTGGTTATGCATTGCACATAGTCACCTTTTGCACACACCTTTGCTACCCTTGTCATGCATTGGTCTATACCTTGTTGCCTCATCCTAGCATGTCACATTTACCTCATGCTTTGTAGCATGAGGGAAACGTGCACATTCTTAGGGGGAGAAATTCTATTTCCCATGCACATTTGTAGGGAGAGAGATATTCCATAGGAGAGATGCATATACCAAGGGGAAGAAGACATTGCGCTTATAAGAAAACTTTGTTTTGATTGTGTTTCTTTATGTTTGTTTTCTTGTTTTCTTTATGGTGCTTTGAGTTATGTTTAGTATCTATGCTTTATTGTTCTCATTGCATCATGCTTATGTGTTGAACATGCATACATCCTTATGCTATTGTGCTTAATTAAATGCATGTTCGGATGATCATTTGTTTTGCTATGTGATCATTGTAGTCATATCTTTATGACTGTTTTGGTGTATGGTCAAGTTGCTTACATGTTTCACATCATGTTTACTTAATCGCAATTTACTTGTTTCATTATACTTGTCCTTTTATTACTTGTTTTACCTTGAGGGTCTAATGTGTTTTGTGCAAGTATTTCAGGTTACAAGTATATATGTTCCAAGTTTATCACAGCTCCTATGATTCATGATAGGGGGAGTGATATGATAAGGGGAGAAATTTTAAACTATGCTTTATATTTTGTACCTATGCTTTTGTAGCTATTTATTTTGTACCCTGCCTTTGTAAGCGTATTTGTACCTTTGCTTATGTGGCTTTTAGTTATATTTTGTTCCCTTGCTTTGTAGCTAATACTTTTAGTTAATGTTATGCATTTTCTTAAGTACATCACACTTGTACCTTTTGTTGGATTTTTATTCTTAATGCAATTACCTTGTGTTGTTGCATTGGTTGAGTGTTGGACATGCAAATGATACTTTGCATTGAGCTTATTTGCTTGCATGTCCGAATGTTCATTCTATGTGTGAATGAGCATTGTGATCACTATTTATAGTGATTGTTTATTTTTGGTCAAGCCTTGCTTTATTGCTTTAATCTGTTTTGCTTGATCGCATTGTGCTTGCTTCATATGCAATACAAGTTATTCTGCATACAATGATCTTTTTGTGTGGCTGCTTTTCAAGAGATACTTATACTTATGATTCAAAAGCTTCACAGATTCTAGAGTTAGGTGTGAGTGAGTTTTGTTCAACTGTTCCCAACTCACGCATTAAGTCTAGAGTTTGTTGTAGGGTTTTGTCACGGAATAGCCAAAGGGAGAGATTGTAAGGTTGAATTTTATCAACCATTTTGTTGACTTTATTCCGTGCCAATTTGCTTGTATTTTAACACTTAGTAACCATGTATTTAGGTAGGGATCATGTAAGGGTAGTGTGTGAGAGAGTGTGAAGAAATGCTTAAAACTGTGCAGCAAAACAAGGACTCGCGATTAGATCTCGTTGGTGTCTCACGACTGTCAAGCCGCCAGACGTTGCACACGAGTGAAGCGTGCAGAGTGGAACTCGCGACGGGTCCTCGAAGGTAGCTCACAACTGGCAAGCCGCCAGAAGCTGAACCGTCGTGCCAGCTGTTGTACTACAGGACAAAAATTCCAGTCTGGCAGGTCAGTTAGTTTGCGGCTTGAACTCGCGACTCAGTCAAGCTGCCAGACAACTCTGTTTTGGAAAAACTGACTTTTCACATTCCTCTCTCACCCTAGTATATATACCCCTTATACCCACAAAATATAGAGAGCTTCCAGAGAGAATTTTGAGAGAAAAACCCTAAAGAAAAACAAGATTGACTCATCTACAATCTTTACCTTGTGACTCTTCAAATTCCTCTACTCTCACCCTTTCCATTGTTAGATCCTTGAGAGGTTCATTACCCAAGACCTTATCTCACCATACCCATATTTGTGAGAAGGCTCTTTGGTGCTTTGGGAAGCAATTAGGAAAGGACCAATTCATATTGGTTGATGCTATGGACTAGTAGCGAGATCTGGGAAGCTAAAGAAGAAATTGGTTCGGCGTAACCTCGTTGGAGCAAGAAGCTTAGAGGGCTTAGATACACTGGATAGATTTGGCTTAGAGGGTCTATTGCTGTCCTTGTATCCCAACTACATTCTTTAGTGGATCATTTGACCGCTTAGAGGGCAGCGGAGAGGTTTTTCGCCAAAGTCTTCGGTTTCCTCTTCGATAACACATCGAGTGTTGTCCTTGTATTTGCATCTCTCTTCCCTTTATCTTTGTCATTTAATTTCTGTTATGGATGTGATTTTATTTGACTTGGATTATTTATCAATTCTGTTTTAAGTTTTAGTTCATCTTCCGCACGTTTTATCGTTTGTTTTAAAGCTTGAATTGGTAATTTGTAAATTAGGAGTCTAAACATTCATAGTGTTTTATACGCTATTTGAACTTTCAGTAAACATTTGCCACCGTTGGATCAATTTTCTTCCCTCAAAAGTCTTGATATAAAGTTCTTGGATTCTCTAGAGTATATATTAGAAAGAGATAACAGTGCAGAGGAGTTCTCTTATTCGTCATTCCTCCCATCTTCAGAGCAACTCAAAATTGAAAATTTCCCAAACCTAAAGAGATGGTGGCGGGGGAGGGTTAGGAGGGATACTGTGATGGTAGAGAATCATTCATTGCCTTCATTTCCTCATCTTTCCAGATAATATATTTTGGGGTGCCCTTAGCTTACTTCTATGCCTCTGGTTCCATATCTTGATTGGTTAAGGCTATGTAATTGTAGCTTGAAGCCATTGGAGCAAACAATAAGGATGAGGACAATAAACATGATGACTTTAGGGAACTTGGCATTAATCTCCTTTTCTTCTTCCTCTTCGTTTTCCCCTCTCTCCAAATTAAGTTACTTGTATTTAGAGGAAATAAACAAACCTTTGCTTGAGGAGTGGCTGCAAAATCTCATTTCTCTTCGTATTCTATACCTAAAAAAATGTCATCTTCCTCAAGGCATACGATATCTCACTGCGCTTCAAAATCTAAATATTTGGAGGTTTGAGGTGGTTGATTTATCCAATGATTGGGATGAGATGGAATGGCAAGGCCTTAGGAGCCTTCTCTCTCTAGAATTCTATAACTTCCAAAATTGGTCTTGCTCGCAGCTGGGCTTCAGAATGTCACCTCTTTGCAACAACTCCATCTTGATATTTGTTCAAGTTTGATGGCTATACTAGGGTGGATCTACAAACTCACATCTCTTCGATCACTTAAAATTTGGGGTTGCCTCAATTCAACATCATTACTTGAAGGGATTCGTGACCTTACTTCTTTGTAGACATTGGACATTCGAATGTGTCCCATCTTATTGGAAAGATGCAAGGCGAAAATAGGTGAGGATTGGCCTAAAATTGCTCACATCCCAAATTTGGAAGGAGGTCTATCTCAGTAGGAAAGAAACCGAGGTATCAATCTAAGTCACCTTATCCTAGTTCCTGATAGAAAATTAATAACGCAATTTCTTCTTTATTGTTCTCTCTCAATATTTGGTTAAATTCAGTTGTAGAATCAAATGAACCACAAAAGAAGCTTGCTCTTAAGAATTAGGACTTGATCAAATCTTTTGGTTGCGCAATTGGTCAACAACTCAACAACTCACTCAAAGGTACTATCTCCCTACTTTTCTTTTCCCCCTTTCTCTACTCATAAGAATTTCATTTGCATGTTAAGAAAAGGAGTAATGTGAATTTTCCTTCATCTATTTCTTACATGCAAATAATTATATCTTTGTATCTCCAACTAGATAAACAGGGTGATGTATTTGAAGTGCCTTGTTTCTCATTGTGTAAATAGAGTAAAATTTGGCACAAGGTAATATTACGGGGCACCGTGGGAATCAGCTCATTCTATAAGTATTCGGTTGCTTCAAGTCTGTTAGGTTTTAAAAGTTTAGAAAAATTGGCAAACTGTGAACACAAACTTGTCTAGATATAGATCCTAGAGTCTATAAGTATTATTAGACAATGCTCAAGGTGATTCAAGTCAAGATTCAAGAACATACAAGCTGTAGAAAGAAGAATTCATAATCTACCTAATTCGACCAATCGAGAGACAGGCTCAATAGATCGAGAGTCATATCTATATAATTTTAATTAAGCCCAAATAGCAGTTCAAGCCCAAAAAGGATTAGGGTTTCAGATGTACTTCTCCTAGTATATAAAGGAAACCCTAAGCACGTTTTTATATGGCTTTTCAGAGAGAGAAAAGTGTGCATCTTTTGTATCTAGGGTTTTGTACCCAAAAAGCTCTCATATCTTTTACCGGTGTTATTCCTTGAAGAATCTTAAGATTTGGTGTTGTAGAAGTTGATGCCTTCTCTAATCATCAAAGGTGTTGATGATCTAAACTTTCAAGGGTGGTCTTGGAGTCACAAACAAAAGAGTTTGCGCTGATAAACCTTTGAGTGGAGTCTCAAAGTCACAAGTGTGGGTGCTTGTGTTGCAAAGGTCAAGGAAAGAAGTAGTCCGTAGACTCAGAGCTATCATGGGGTCATGGTAGTAAGTTCTACTTGTAGTAGCAATAGGATGTTAGTGGTCTAAGTCTTATTGTAAACTTCAATTCTTTCTAGTGAATTTGCTTTTTATCTTGAGGATAGCTAGATTAAATCCTCCCCAAGTGTGAGAGACCTCACCAAATTTGGAGTTGCCTTGCAAAAAAGAGAGATTGTGGTGTGCTTTTTAGGGCACCTCTCTTTTTGGGTAATTGTGGTGTGGAGTTGCCACTTATTTTTTATGTATAAAAAATAAGAAAAACTAAATAAAAAATACATAACTAAATTGCTTCGTTTCATTAATTGAATAAAAAAAAGGATACAAATTTGATGATTTGAACATTACATGGCTTTGGGTCCTAGTTTACAATCTACCAAAAATATATGGCTTTTTGTCCTAGTTACAATCTACCCAAAATAAAAAGCAAAAATAAAGCTAGATCTACTTAGCCAAAGACCTAAGTCTAGAGACTAGGTTACGAAATGGGAAGGTATTAGGCACCCATTCTGCCCAGACAGAGTCTGGTCTTCTAGACTTTTGTGATTAATGTACCATTTTATGCACGTTATGTATGATATGTTTAATATGTGAAATAAATTAATTAGATAAAACCATTTATGAATGTATCCTCTTTTTTATTTTAAAAAAATTTAGATCAGTTTTAATGATTAGAAAAATTGATTTTGGCTCAAAAAATTATATCTGTTTTTGTATGTGAAAAAGACTTTTGAAGAGAAAATTCAGATATTTTTTTATTTCATAAAACACCAAGTCTTTTGGTTTGTTAGAAAAATTCAAATTCGTTTTTTAAGAGATAAAAAAAATGGTTTTGAGTTTTGTAAAAGATCAGATCTGTTTTTGTGATGATAAAAAAAAAATTACATAGAAAAATCAAATCTGTTTTTTATATTTGAAAAAGATATATTTTTTATGTAGATTATCTCATTCACAAAATAATTTCATGCTACATGACTCAAACAAAACAAACAACAAAACAACAATTCATGATCTCTTTCTTTATTTCAAAAATCTACATGTATTAAAAAAACATATATGTATCTAAAAAGATACAAAATCCGTTTTTATCATCAAAAAAAATTCAGATCTACATCTAAGGAAGATGTAGATCCATTCTATTTTGAAGAAAAATTCAGATCTACATCTAAGAAGATGTATATCCATTTTGTTTTGAAAAAAAAAAAAAAAAAAAAGCTAATTGCATGTATATCTTTAAAACTAAGAAACAGATTATAGTAGCAATAAGCATATTATAGTAGCAATAAAAGAATCAAGAAAATATTTTCACAATCTAAATTAACAAGTCAGAATATGAGTTTCAAAAAAAAAAATGCATCATTCATGATAAGAGAATCATAAGAACAAAAGGGTTAGAAAGCAAGCTCTTGCATGAGCACTCTTCTACCTAAGAGGATGTTTTGGGGTTCAAAGAAACTTGTTCAGTTATCTTTGAAACCTAAAAACCCTAATTCTTGTAACAAATCTCAGAGAGGATCACCTAGTCTCAACAATTTATGAGTCTCAAAATGTATGCCTATCAAAGCGTTAAAAAAAAAAAAAAAGGTGCTAAATTATGAGACCCAGACTCTATTTATAGAGGCCAAAAATTTCTAAAAAATAGGGACGCACGATTAGGATGTGAATCCGGACTCATCCTTTTGCGAAAAGGTCGAAAAGGGTATGCCTTATCGTCACCCAGAGGCCATTGGGCCAAAGCCCAACAAGGTGCAATTCGACACTTTTAAAGTGCCGTTCGACACTCCAAAAGTGCCGAATTGGCTATTGGATGCCGAACGCACTTTCGTGTTCAAGTGCCATTTGGACTCTCCTTTTAGGGTTTTTTGACCGGTTCTTGTACCTAAACGTGTTTTCATCCTCTGTCCATGATTTTTTTTATATCTCTTTTCTAGATAATTCCAGCTTTTTTTGAACAATTATCTTATGGATAAATCCCTTAAAATAAATCTTGATAAAGTTCAGATTATCCATAATTTTATTGTTATCCAATCATCCCTTTTATTCCTACGCATGCATCCCTATTGTTAAACACTAATTATCAACCAATCACAAAATCATTTAATTAATTTTAATTGTTTGACCAATCAAAATTAACTTAAATCAATCGTGTGTGGTCGACTCTTCCTAGACACAATGCATAAAAACCGTGCAAACTTGATCATGCGATATCTTTCAATCCGATGGTTCGATTTAGAAACCGGACATACTGTTTTGATAGTTAGAATCTCAAGACCATTTTTATGATATGCAATGAATGAACTGATGCATGCAATGCAAGAGCAAATTGATGCATGTGATGCAAAGACAAATGATGCATGTACTGCAAGAACGATTTTTTTGATACATGGATGGTCACTCCAGTCATCTTCCTTGATTAAATCATGGGTACAAAATCGAGTGTCTACACCAAGTTTTTTACCAATTTGGTTTTCCTGGGTGATCATATCATTGTGTTCTTTATTTTTCACTACTTTACATGATATGACTTTATAGTTTTAACCTAGATCTGAATAATAAATCTAAGTATTCACTTAATTTATTAATTAGGTTAAACAATCTAGTTTACAGGGATCTAAAAAACCTCATAAATGGTAACAGAGCGGGTTAGCTCTTGATTTAGGTGATTATACCTAGAGTTGATCCTTGATCCCTAGTATCATGGATAATTTTAAGTGTCTTACTATTTTTTTATTGTGATGTTTTGAATAAAAAGGGCACTATTGTTTTAGTTGATCTTTTTAAGGCTTGTGAAAGAAATTGCAAGATTTCAGTCTTTCTTAGAAGGTTGGTGTAATCCCTCAAATATACTCTGTTTCACATAGATTTTCACCTACAAAGCCGAAGACTCATGCTATATGGGTGAGAAAAGATTCTCTAAGGTGAGTGTTGCTGACTTGTCCCTGATTTAATTCTTTCAATTATTTGTGGACATATTTAATTTTAGTTTTTGGTTGTTTTATTTCCTTAGGTTGTTTTGATTATTCATAAATCCAAAAACATTGAAAACTTTCAAAAAGAAAAAAATATTTTATTTTGTGTCTTGTTTTATTTGTTTTGAGGATAACATGAGTTATAATATCTCTCTCTTGATTTAGAACATGCTTGACATTGTGGTAAAACTTGAATAGTATTTGTTGTATAAGTGCTAAGTTATTTCTGATTTTGTGCAAGTATGTACTAGTTTGTACATGTACTCAAGGGTTAATTAAGAAATTGATATTTCTTGTTTTTGTATCCTCTATAGCTTAGTTAAACACTGTCATGCATTGCATTTGCATTTTTAATCATTTAGCATAATGTGTGCTTTTAGTTTTGGTCATAAAATTTTTTTTGAAACCAAAAAGATTTTTATTTCTTTTGTATTACACATCACGAATGTGTAGTTAAGGTTGGCCATATGAAGTTTACATTTCATGCCTGTATACCTTGTTTAGCTTTGATAAGCTTATTTTATATGCACTTTGCTAGTTTTAGCTATGTAGTGCATGTTGCGTGTGAGTTGTTTATAGTTTTTGATCACATGATTTTGATTTTGAAGTCACATGATTTTGATTGTAAGGACTAAAAAATCCTAAGAGAAAGGCATAAATAATCATCCCACCACTGTTTACTAGCCAATCATGAACACCTTAGTGCATATCATAAGATTTTGTGCTCGAGAAAATGGAGCACATGCACAAAAAGAAAATAAGGTGTAGTCTTAAAAGAAAAAGAAAAAAGAATAAAAAAAAAATTCTGCATTCAATAAGGCAAATATATATATATATATATATATATATATATGCATGATTGCAAGTTTGTTTTCTAGGAGATGTAGAAGTTATATGATGTAGCTCTTTAGGTGATAATCACTCTCAAATTTATGTGATGAATAATGTAAAAATTGTGGTTGAATACTATCTACAAATCATCTCACATGTATCTCATGCTTTTACTAGTTTACACGCACATCACAAGTTAGTCTTTGCTAAGCTTTGTACATAAAATTGTGTGTGAATCAATTTGGCCATCCAAGATTATACACTTTGTGATGTTTGATGCAAAATTTGTTGAGGGTTGGTTTAAATTTTGAGAAGAAAATCTAAAACTTTGTTTTTGATAAACTTAAGTTGATGATTATGTGTTTTGAAAACTTTTGGAATCATTCCCATGCATTACATGTCATGAAAAATCTTTTCAAAAATGATTATGCAGAAAAATTTCTAGTTTTTCAAAAATTATGATTTTCAGAGTCTCAATCGATCAAATGTATTTTTCGATCAGTCAAAAATTTTATGTTTTCAAAACATGACTTTCTGCCTGGCTCTATTGTTGTTCGATTGATTCTCGAACATGATTTTTCAAACTTTCGATTGATTTTTGAATAATCGAATCTAATTTTCGATCAATCGAAAATTTTCAGATTTTTCAAGTCTAGGTTTTGCCTCTCTCAATTGATACTTGGTCGATTCTCGACCGTTCAAAACTAGAAAATTTTCAGTTTTTAAGTTTTTTACCAATCTTTTTTCATGCATCATTTATGTTTAGAATTCACATGCATTGCATTATTTTTTGTATCCATCTTGTATTTTTGCAGTCATATCTCTCATCATTTTCACACATAACATGCATAAACTTTGCTAAATTGGGTACTCAACTTGATTTAAAAATTAATTGATTAATTTTTGAGTTATGTATTTTTTTAGTATATGCTATTTTTATGTGTGAACTGCAGAAAATATTTTTCTTAAGAGATATGATGGATAATCAATGTGCAAATATTTTCTCTTAAACACATTGCATGCATATATTTATGGGTCACATAGTGTCAAGTTTGCATTTATTGAAAGAAAGAATATTTTTTTTTAAGTGTATCCTTAACTTATGTTTCTTTTAGTTTTTCCCCATCGCCTAAATTTTCCACAAAACTATTTTTCCCAAAACATGTTTTGTTTTTCCTATTTTTAGGGGGAGAAAAGGTTTTTTTTTTTTTTTACCTTTGTTGTTCTTAGAGGGAGTTGTTGCTCTTCATAAGGAGAGTTGCCTATATTTTCTATAGAGTTGAATTCTTTTATGTTTCCTTGACTCTCTATTTTCTCTTCTCTTTAGTTGTGTATGTTTACTTGTCTACCTTCTGTTTGGATTGTCTTTGTCAATACGTGACAAAAATGGGAAGGAATAAATGAAATTTGGAAAAGGTTCACAACTGTTTTTATTTAAGGGAGATGAAATTGTTTTTGAAAGGGGGAGAAAATTAATTTTTTTATGTATCTACCTTTGGGGGAGAGTTAGTTTGCTTTTGATTTTTGATTTGTTGTTTGTATGTCTTTCTTTCCACACATGCCGTGATATGTTCTTTTGAGTGTTTCAGGAAAGACAGGTACATTCTGATCAAAACCTTCTACCTCTTCTTGCAACTTCTAGGTTAGGAGTTTTAGATTGGGATTTGTGATGTATTTAGGCAATTTATTGTACTGGGTTATTCTTGTATTTGAGCATTTCATATTGTATGTAAGTTTTGTCAAGAATCACCAAAGGGGGAGATCGTTAGGTTCTAAAATTTTAAAACAATTGGCAAACCATGAACACAAAATTGTCTAGATATAGATCCTAGAGTCTATAAGTATTATTAGACAATGCTCAAGGTGATTCAAGTCAAGATTCAAAAACATACAAGCTGTAGAAAGAAGAATTCATAATCTGCTTGGTTTAACCGATCAAAAGACAGGCTCAATTGATCGAGAGTCGTATCTGCAAAATTTTAATTAAGCCCAAATAGCAGTTCAAGCCCAAAGAGGATTAGAGTTTTAGATCTACTTCTCCTAGTATATAAAGGAAACCCTAAACACGTTTTTATAAGTCTTTTCAAAGAGAGAAGAGTGTGCCTTTTTTGTATCTAGGGTTTTGTACCCAAAAAGCTCTTTCATATCTTCTACCGGTGTTATTCCTTAAAGAATCTCAAGATCCGGTGTTGTAGAAGTTGCTGCCTTCTCTAGTCATCAAAGTTGCCGCTTTCTCTAGTCATCAAAGGTGCTGATCGATGATCTAAACCTTCAAGGGTGGTCTTGGAGTCACAAACAAGAGAGTTTGTGTTAATAAACCTTTGAGTAGAGTCTCAAAGTTACAAGTGTGGGTGCTTGTGTTGCAAAGGTCATGGAAAGAAGTAATCCGTGGACTTGGAGCTATCATGGGGTCGTGGTAGTAAGTTCCACGTGTAGTAGCAATAGGATGTTAGTGGTCTAGGTTTTATTGTAAACTTCTATTATTTCTAGTGAATTTTTTTTTTTTCACCTTGAGGATAATTAGGTTAAATCCTTCCCAGGTTTTTTACCGGTTTAGTTTTCCTATGTGATCATATCATTATGTTCTTTATTTTCCGCTACTTTACATAATATGACTTTATTGTTTTAACCTAGATTTGAATAATAAACCTAAGTATTCACTTGGTTAATTAATTAGGTTAAACAATTTAGTTTATAGGGATCTAAAAAACCTAACAAGGTCCTTTTTATATATAAGCTTCCAACTTGCTGTTATGTCTATAGATACTAACAATAATATTCACAATTTGTTATCCTAGTTGACTCACTGAGGGCTCTGTTTTATAATAACTTTTAATTTTCAACCTTCCATGTATAAAGTGAAAACATAGCTTGATATTTGAATGAATTAATAATTCCTAATGAAATGGAAAATGTTCCTATATGTTACCAAAACAACAAACTATGATAGTTTTCTCACTTAATTGATTCTCAAATTGTATGTGCTTTAGGATTTCATCATGTATATTTATATACACAGTTTTTGGCAACCATATGTGGGCCATGTGGCTGATAATCTATGGAGGTAAGTCAAACAATATTTTGACCTCCCTCTTCATTGTCTTACTGTTGGTGCATCTTTGTCCTTTCTTTTTTTCTTCTGTTTCTTCTTTCACACCTTCAAGATGTGAGTGTGATTGACATTTTGATTGTCTATTATTTGATGCTGTCCATTTACATACTAATATCAATTCTTGTTTTATTGGCACAAGATAAGAAGTGGAGAGTAAATAGGAACCCATATATAAAGTGATATAGTGGTTCTAATCTCAAAGTACGTTGAGATACAGGGACAATTTCCTTGAAATAGTGTGCAGATAGCCTTATTACTCCTGTGAGAGGTAAGCCTATGTATCTAAAATTGTAGCGCAACCACATCAGTTCGTGTTTTACAAAAAAAAAAACATACTTTTTCTATTTTACACATCCACTTTTACAAAACACCCACATCAGTTTATCTATTCTACACATTTATTCAATAAAATATTCATTCTTTTACAATTTTTTATTATTCCCTCCCTCACTACCCCTCTCTCTCATAGACCCACAATCCATCACTACCAACGATTACTCCACACCCAGACATCATCATCACCACCCAACCAGCATCCTCAAGGAAAACCAACCCATTCAATCGCAAACCCATTCATCACCCACCCAACTTGAAACCCAGTCAAGCCAATTCATCACCCACCCAATCGGCGGCAAGATCATCAAAACCCACCAATGAACCAGAAAAAACAAGCTGATCAAGATCAAAATCCACCAACCCACACCCACAATCAACCAAAAAAACCAAAAAAAAAAAAAAAAAAAAAAACTAGCAACCAACAGATCGGAGCGAGATTGACGCCTCCAGTCTAAGCAAGATCAACGCCTCACAGCACTGCCACCTCCTCTCGACGGCCGCCGCCATGTGCTCCATCCGGCCTGAGACAATAGAAGAGCAATGACGGGCTGCATTGTAGCTCGAGTTTGAGAGCAGAAGATCCTCGAAGGTAGAAAAGTTAGGCTGAGAATATAGAGAGGTTTAGATTTAGGGTCGAACCACCGTTTATGGTGGTGTGATGCTCAAAGGTAGAGTTTGAATGTTCAGCCATGGAGCTCGGGTTGAGAGAGTTTCAGAGAGAAGCTGAGACCTGAGAGGCGTTGGTGTTGCTCAGTGAGAGGAGAGAGAAAAAAAAAAGAGCAAAAAAATTGTTTTTATACTATACAAAGATAATATTAAAATAAGGGATAAACGAGCTACAGTAACCGTGAAAATATACACGGTTACTGTAGCTCATGGAAATATTTACACGTCTTTACACATTTTTACACCCACTGACGTGGGTGTTTTTTTGCTCAAAATGTGCAAAATTTGTACTTTTTTTCTATTTTAGAAGACCATAGATAAGCTGATGTGATTACTCTAAGCTTTTACTGCTGCTTTTGTACTAGTATTTTGGATTTGCAACTTTCATTTCTACTGTTTGGAACTGTTTCTAAGCGTGTGTTTATATATATATATATATATATATATATATATATATATATATATATATTATGTCTTTTCTTCTCTAAATATCCAAAGATCCTTCCCTTAGTAATTTGTTTCTTCAGTCTATAATAGCTAAAGAGATATGCATGAATCATGGTACTTGTTCAAAGACATTTTAGCCATATCTGTTGAACAGGGAAGGGAGGGAGAAGTAATATTTGTCTAGTGGAGAACACAAAATCCTAATGAATTCTTACTAGAGAGGGGAATTTAAATATTTAATTCTTGTGAACCAAAATAGTATGAAAGTTATGATTAGAAACTTTTCTGTGCATCTTCTCTCACTTATTAAAAAACAAATGCAGGTGGAAATAGGTGATGAGTGTACCAAGATGCTCACATCCCAATTATAAAATTTCTTTTGAAATAATTTATTAGTTCTAGTGCGTCTACAGGTTCAAACATCTCCACTCATTTCCCTCCAGATTTATCAAATTCCAATCCAGTTCTCTATTAACTCTTTTTTTTTTTTCTTTGGTTTCAGGTTTGATAAGTTTATCAGTTATTGAATTCTATATTCAAATGCCTGAAGAGAAATGAATACTAAAAGCATGCAAGAATTTAAGAGTACGTTTTTCCAAACAAACAAAAATCCTTTGTCCCACATTTTATGTTCTAATTTATGCTCCATTAATAAGACATGTCTGTGATTTTTTTTTTTTTTTAACTTTGGCTATTTATAAGGGAAAAAAAGTGACAAATAATGATTGGTGGAACATAAAGTTAGAGGATTTTTATTCTATTCCTTGCTTATTTAAATCTTTCCTCATAGGTTTGCCTTGAATTTTTGAAATTTTTTTTTTCTTGCAATATGGTAGAAAACTTTTTTTTAAAGTCAAATTTTATTTTTATTACTTATTATCTCTTTAATTTTTTTTTTTCATCTCAAAACTTTTTCTATTTTTCATAATGGTAGAAAACTTATTACTTTACTCACTTATTCTGTTTTTCATTTCTCAAAATTTATTCTCATAGGTTATCATGGATGAAGGCCATAGCTTGGTGTTACCACTCAAAGTACTACCTGCTTTTAAGGATAGGTTAATTTCATTATGAATGATTCTTGGACTTCTCAACCAATAAGACTTCTGTTGGTTTGTTAAGACCCCAAAAAACCTGTTAACCAATTTTAAGTTGAGTAGTTACTTATGATTTAGCTTTGATTGATGTGAACCGCATGAATATTGTGTAAAACAAACCAACAATGGTATCAAAGCAGGTTAGCTCCTGCTAGGTAATTTTTACCTTAAATTGATCCTAGTTGTTGTCATAGATCGTGGTCACTCTCTTGTGGTTCCTCCGTACACGGAAAAAATTATGCTTACATGAAAGTTAGGATGAAGGCATTTCTTAAGTCCTTAGATGAACAAGTGTGGCTATCCTTTGAGGCTGGTTGGACCAAACCAACCACTGCTTCTACCAAATGATCAAGTAATCAATTGAATGCAGGAAATTTTAATAGCAAAGCATTGAATGCTATTTTCAAAGGTGTCTCTCCTGAGTTTAGGAGAATATCACTTATCGTTTTGAGGAGATACGGATACAGAACATATGTACTCCAATTAACTCAGCACAATCTGAAATTGAATTTATAAAAATTCAAAACTATAAGAAAACATTTCTATTGAATTTAGTGAACAGATTTCCACATTTAAGAAATCTTTAATTGTTAAATTTATTCAATTTTTAATATTTCTCAAATATGCTAATCATTTAATCATAGCCAGTGAAGAACCTAGGAAGCTCTTTGAATAACTTTAATACCTACCTTGTTGTCTATCAATAGTGCCATCAAAACAACCCCCTTCCCTCCAGACTGTTTTGGACAGCCCCCTAAAGACAAACTTTCAAAGTAGAGTGTTGTTTAAGTCCTAACCATACAATCCTCTAAGCCTAATTCATCCCCAATTCAGGAAAGAAGCATTACCCATATAAATATCATCATGTAAAATTCAACATTCTAATTCTAATAAGCAAAATAAATAAAAATGACTATGCCCTTATAACACTCAAAGTGTAAAGCTATTAAATTTACAATCAAGAGCTTAAAAACCAATATAATCATCAACTAAACATCCCCTTCATCCATAGCATCTACCAAAGGTTTGGATTGGTAGATCTTGTGGACCAACGTGAAAGGATGAATATGAAAGGGGTCAAGTTTGGGCGTGATACTTTTTCATAATTACTCACATAGCCTATTATGATTAGAACAATATCTTTTTTATTTAGTTGTAAGGAAAAATAGTATGATGTAAAAGAAGTCTAATTATCATGCCAAAATTTATCAACCTTTGAATGAGATAATTCCTCTCTTGTTTTTTCCCTTAATAAATACAAAATGCATTCTTATGTCTTTCTCTTTCCTTTTTTTTAGAGACTTATGTGGCAAAAACTATAAAATGCATAAAAGGCAACTGGTGTCTTGGTCAGATGATAAAAAACAATCATCAGGAGCAAACACTATAAGTTGAAAATTGAAACTATCTCTTTAAAAAAAAGACTATAAAATGCATTTTAAGTAACTTCCACAAGCCAAGGGCCTTGTAGCAAAATTGACACATTTTCATGCACAAAGTACTAGGAAGTATAGGGAAAAAGGGTTTGAATTGCGGGGTTAATATCATATTGTAACTATCTTAAAAATAAATAAATAAGTTCTATCATATGTGCCTCTCGGCCCTCTCACGTTCATCTTACAATATTATCTTAGTTTTGATAGGTATTATCACATCTATTTTGTTTCTATTGCTACACTTACACGTAAATATGGGAATTTGTAAGTTTTTCCTAAAATATACTCATTACGTATATTTTTATTTTATAGGAAATTAATACTAATCAACTAAGCATCCAAACATTATAGATATGTGAAAATAAGAGTATCCAAGGGTCAAGATCAATGGAGAAATGGTTTTTGAAGCATTTAACAGGTCAAAAGATTTGTGAAAATATAAATGGCAAGAGATAATTTCATTAAAGGCAAAGTTGGAAAAAATCCTGATATAAAAATATTATGTGCAGTCACGATATTTTGGCCATATCTTTTACTCAGATGATTCTTTTGGCCTTGGAAAGAAGACTTGAAGATCTACAGCATTATAGTTTACCAAAACTTTAGAATCAAACGTTTTGTAGGTAAAAAGTGACCTAGAATTTGACGTGATGTTGAAAAATGGGAATTGACATATCTAGGGTATGTTTGGTAACTGTTTTTTCCCCTTATTTTCTGTTTCCAAAAATAATTTTCTATTTTTGAGACTTAAAAACTTGTTTGGTAACCCAAAATAGATAGAAAATAAAAAATGATCTCAAAACTCAATTTGTGAAAGAAACTAGAAACATGCAAAAGGCTGTTTTAAGTTTTAAATTTTCAAAAGTCAATGAAAACACACATTTAATTTAGTGAATCTATCTCATTTAATGAGTTAGCATTAGAGTTCAAATCCTATTAACAACATATTGTAGTATTTTCTACTTTTTTCCTTCAAATAACTATCTTTTTAATTTCAACTAACCAAACATGTTTTTGATTTCAAAAATACAAGAAAATTGTTTTTGCTTTATATTCCCAAAAACAAGTTTTTGAAAATAGAAAACAAAAACTATTACCAAACATAACCTTATTTTCCTTTTTCTGCGAGCATGTGTTTTAGGGTTTTGGAGGTTATAAATATGGAGAGAATAGAAATGCAGCCACATTTTTGTGCTGCTAGAAAAAAAATTATATATTAATTTCAAAGTTTTTCTTTCTATGGAAGCTTAAGAACTTAAGTTGGCATTAAGGGTGAATCCTCAATATTGTAAGCTATCTTCTTATTGATCTAAGAATGTTTTTAATATTTTAATTATTGAAATTAATTGTTTTATTTTCATAATTTTTTTGTTAGATTGATGTTTAGTTCTTAATTCTTTCATAAGTCTATTCTTACATCTTCTTATTGTTAGAATTATAGTCTCTCTTGCGAAACACAATAATTTTGTTAGGTGTTACCTTTGTCATAGCATTATCTCTAGGGTAGGTGATGTTCTTGAGTTTTTCTAACAAAATTATTCTTTTCTAACTAAATTGTTGGAACAATTGATGAATAGAATCAACCAAAGAGAGTTTTACTAACCAAACTTATATCTAAACCTTCCAATCAAATAATTTATGAGTTGACTTACCCGATTGTTGACTAAAATTGGATTGGTAGTAAATTAATGCTATTGGTGGACAAGCCCTGACACGTTACTGATTTTAATAATTGAATTTTAACAAGTTTTCTTTATGCTAATTTCAATCATATTTTTCTATATAGTATTGGTACTTTTGATGTGTTCCACCAGACATTAGTTGTCTTGTATTGGCTAACAAGCCTATTTTCTAATCAATGAATCTTTGAATTGTTTCTCCAAAAAAAAAAAAAAAAATAAGTGGAATGCCAACCTTAGCTATACTACAATTTTTGTCTCAAAATTGGACAATATCAACACCCTATGGTCTAAACTGGGGTTAACTTTAAAGAAAAGTGACGCACATGCATTACTTGTGAATTGTGAGTTGTGACCCCACTTAACCAGCTAGAGTCCACTGCTAAAAAAAAAAAAAAATTGAAGAGATTAAACTATCCCTAAAGAGTTATGTTGGTGCCACATAGAGTAGCACAACTTGTACCACAACTCACCCACGTGCCCAGTTGTGAGTGGTAGAGGGGTGTCTTCACGTGGACCCACAATCACCCCTCTAACACTCACAACTCACCACATAGGCAAGTTGTAGCACAAATTGTAACACTTTATGTGGCACCAGCATAACTCGTCCCTAAATAGTTTAGTAAGACAAATAAAAAAACCAAACCCAAAAGTTTCCCTAGGGTATTATGTTTATTATAGAATTTTTTTTCCTTTTATTTTTACCCAGTATATTATGTTTTATTCTTAAAACTCTAAATATATTTTTTTTTTGTTGGTGATTTTTCACTTTATTTTGTGTTTAATATTTGATAGATGTAATAGTTGTGTTGTTTTTTTCCTTTTTTTTTTTTTTGAATTATTAAATTAGTAGGGTTTGGGGATGTGCAGCCAACCCATTGATCTGTCAAAACTGATCAAATCCAACCCAACCTGCTAGATTTGTTCATTTTTTAGGGGTTGTGGGTTGGGTTAGGTTGTTATTTTATTTATTTATTTATTTATTTATTTTACATTGGGTTGGGTGTAGTACTGGTTAGTTGATTCATAAATTCACCCAATCCAACCCAACCTACCTATATTTAAAATATATACTACATAGCTTTATTATTTACTCTTTTGGCCAAAAAAATTTATAATCTATAAATATGCTTTTATTTGTGTTGGTTTGATATACTGATTAAATAGCTTGTGTTAGTTTGGTGTTATGCTCAGGTTTATTTAGTAAATATGTTGTTATTTGTGTTGGTCATCTTATAAATTTGTTGTTCTAATACTCATCTTTTAAAAAAAATGCTCAACCCATGCATCTAATCTGATCCACCTGGGTTGGGTTAAGCTCTTGTAATGGGTTGGATTGGATTGAGTGTTTTTTCAGCCTAACCATCTTCAGTTGGATTAAAAAACCCCTCTACCCAACCCAATCTTACCCATGCACATAGGGGTGGCAATTGGGTGGATTGGGTCATAAATGGGTTGGATACACAATCACCCATTTATCCATTTATAACCCATATAAATATAAATTAAATATCCATTACCCACCCAACTAATTATAATTTGGGCGGGATCCAACCACCCATATAACTTATTATTAGATTTATATATACTAGCCTTATCACACGCACTCCACACGTGCGATGAGACTCTTTTTATTTTTTTTTTTTTTTTGAGTTAAATGCCATAATTTTCAATTTGAATTTGTCTATTGTTAATGAGGTTACATAGGATAGGAATGGATTTTAAAGAAGCTAAAATTTAGAGTTTTGAAAATAAGTAAATGGCTAGGTTTAGTGTGTACTAATTTTTAAGAAAAAATATTTATCAAATGTGTATAAGATATATTTAAATATAAAGTGTGTGCTAATTTTTAAGAAAAAAAATTCTAGTAGTTTTTTGTTTGGAATTTTGTCGAATTACAATTTTAACCATATTTTTTATTTTTTAGGAATAAAGATTATCTAATTAGATTAGGGGTATTTTTGACATTTTTTAATGTCATAACTAACTTTTTGAATTCTCTTAATACATAAAGATACTTACAAATACCAAAAACTTTTAAATTACCAAAATCTATTCACTAAAAAGGAATTATTACCAAAACACCCACTGATTTTTTACTTTTTTTTAAAAGAAAACTAATAAACGTTTTTGAAAAATTAAAAAAACAAAAGAAAAATTACCAAAATACCAACAGTTTTTCACCTACTATATGGTTTCCGAGAAAACTGAGAAAAAAAAAATTACCAAAATATCCACTATTTTTCCTGAGAAAACTGATGTATCCAATGTTTGATTATGAGAAAACTAAGAAAACAAAAGGAAAATTAGCCCATTGTTTGGTTTCTGAGAAAATTAAGAAAAAACAAAGGAAAATTCACTTTTTGGCTCCTAATCTTACACACAATTCCAATTTAAGAGAGAAAATCACTCAAATAAGCATACCAAATTTAGAGTAGGCTTTATTTTAACATTTTTTTTCTCAGATCTGACTAAGTTTCACAATTTTCTCACTGTTTCCTACATTTTCCCTAAAACAAAACAAGCCAAAAAAAAAAAAAAAACGAAATTCAGAACCTCTTGAAAAGATTGAGAAGGCTTCGACCATGTTGAGTGATCTGTGCTCTTCTTCTAGAGAACCCTCTATCTCTTAACTTCATTGATTTTTTCTATTTTTTACCAACTGAATCGAAAGGTAATAGAAATTTTTTGGAGAAATTGAGACATGGAACCCAAGGGCTTGGAGATTTTGAAAGTCTCTTGGTCAAAAAAATATGAGAGAGAGAGAGAGAGATAGAGAGAGAGAGAGAGAGAGAGAGAGAGAGAGAATTTACATTTGGTAGCTAAGAAAATGTGAAGAAACACCAAGAAAGTCAATGAGAAAGAAGAGCAGAGGTGTCTGATGGCTAGGTTTGTGGCTAGATTTTTTTTTTTTAGAAACAGCCCTGAGCGGCATTTTATTTAATAGCTAGACATTTAGAAACATAAACCTTAAAAATATCAGGAGGAACAGACTCCATCCAAACTAATACAGGAAGCGAAATGCTCGCTCTCTTGGCTAAAGCATTGTCTTGCCGGAGTATATGAGAGAAAGAGAAGTTTTGAAGAGAACTAACTGAAGACAATATGCGTTTAACAAGATGACCACACGATGGATGAGATAAACACTGATTTTTTATAGCAGAGATCGACACTTCTGAATCACCTTCGAAAACTGAACTATGCATATCTAACTCTTGGACAAAATGAACTACTCTTCGTGTTGCAAGAGTTTCAAGGACGGGTACTGAGGAAGGCAAAGGAATAATCTCAACCAAGGCTGCAAATACTTCTCCATGAGAATTGCGAGCCATGACGCCGATACCTGCTGCATTCAGATCTTCAAACACAGTCCCATCAAAATTTGTTTTCACAGTGCCAGCATTAGGAGGTTTCCATACAGCTTTCTATGGGCCTTTTTGTGCATGATGTTTGCTGTGTTGCTTCTAAAAATCTTGAAGGTATTAACCTGCTAGACTCATGATTTTCTCCATTAGGGCAACTGGTTCATTATTTTGGCAATTATTCCTTCTGTTCCATAGAGACCAGCAAACCATGGCAAAAAGCTTCGAGCCACGAGTACTTGAAGCTGTCTGACCAAACAAATTAGAAGAAGAAATTAGTTTTAAATTTTCAGAATTTAAACCACCAAATTCTTTAACCCAAACCAGCCTATCATTGATGCATCCCCACAGAGCATGAAGCACAGTTTCTTCCTCCATTTAGCAGATGCTGCATAGGGATGAGTTACCACTTTCCTCTTCACCAAATTGTTCAAGGTTGGGAGTGAATCTGTACATGCTCACCAAATGAAAGTTTTCACTTTATTTGGCACTTTCACTTTATTTGGGTTAAGCTAGGGTTTTATCTTTTCTTTTTATTTTAATGTATTAAACTTTAAATTTTACATGGGTTAGTGGGTACCCAAAGGATTTAACCATTAAGACTCATTTAATTATATTACCTAATGGGTCTTTTGTTAGGATTAATGCCCTTAAATCCTATTGTATGATATTATGTATGATATTATGTACAACATTATATATGACATTATGTACGACATTATATATGACATTATGTATGACTTAATGTTGTAATTAATAAAGTTGTTTTATTTTTATCTAAAATAATGGTAACATGAATATTTGGACATTATTATATGATCCATGAGATGTATAGTATGTGATTTATGTAAAAAGTCACAGAAGATATAAATCACAAGTTCTTTGTAAACTCAGAATTTTAGTTCGTAGTCGATGATGAAATTTAGCATTTTATCTACGAAGACTATAACATGTCAACTAAGATGATTTTTCTTGATCATGGAAGTGGAGACTTCTAGTTGATATGTTGATATGTTTTAAGAGTTAAGACATATTGAATTGGATCGCTATGTGATTTATTATTCTCTTAACGATTATCAAATGAATAACAAATCTCACGACTCTTATTTACATGAACTCTTAATCCTGAGAGAATAATGAACCTGAACATGAAGTGTAGGTTGATTTGATATATCAGGAGTGAGATCTAAAGTAACGGTTAAAACCTCAGTATGTTGGGCAGTCACATTTCGTATTGATGGAATATATATTCTCAATATAGAATTCATAGTCTCTTAATAGAGATACAAAATATTCCTTTGAGATAAGTTTAATAAGTTTGTTATTCAGAATATTAGGTCTAACTACTTTAGTAAATAGTTACTAAAGTATATATTTATGAAATTGGATTTCACAAATATATGATGAACAACTTAAAGGATTAAACCGGGTACTCAAGGATTAAGATGTAGTAATCTACAAAGTGGTAGTCTATATTCATGACTTTGTATTACTACAAATATTTTATGAAAATGTTGCATGTATAATAAAGTCTTGGGATATAATTTATTAATAAGACCTAAAGTGCAATTATATTTATATAGTAGTATTAAATATAATTAATGGCAACTTTGGACTTGTCAAAGTTGATAGAAAAGCCCAAGGCCCATTGGAGCTAAAATCTTATTTGTTCCCTTTTGGTCCCATTCTAAGCCACATACTAAAACTCAATTGGAAAGGTCCAAAAGGCTAGCCCAATTAGATAATCAGTTATTAGGAGAGAAATATACAGAATTTTAGTAAAAACAAAAAAAATGGTTTGTATGTAAGTGTCGGACATTCTTTCATTCTCCTTTGAACAAATTTATAGAAATTGATTGAGAGACCACACTTCTTGGGCACAAGTGAAATTGGAGTGAAGATAAAAAGTATTCTCAAGAACTTCTAGTTTTTGGTTTTAAAATTCACCACACCAAGATACACTTTCTTGCTCTTGAATTCTAAAATTTACATAGTACATGTTATCAATTGCGAATGAAGTAAATCCGTTAATTTTTCGCTGCGTATGTTTTGTATACGATACAAACATGTATTTTTTCAATATCTTTACCCATTTAACCTAAATGCTTAATTGGGTTGGATCAAGATTTTTCCAAATTAGATGGGTAATGGCCAATGAGTGGGTTAATAAATTTAGGTAAAATTTGTCACCCTTATGCACACTCCTAGTTGGATTTCAAAATTAATTATTAGACAATAAATTTAAGTATTTATACATTACTCAACTTTTATAAATTTATCTATTTTATTTGTTTTCTTTATTTAAAGTATGTATTTATACTAAGAGATTTGCAACTTATTTGGCAGCTTTAGGTAATTTAAGCAGTGAAATTTATAATTCAAATCTCTTCTTCCTCGTTGTAATTATCGAATTATAACAAAAATTAAAAATTAAAAAAGGAAGTATGTACACTTTTTTGACGTGAAAAAATATGGGCTTATTAGGTTGGTCTGACTTATTAAAGCATTCACATCAATCAATATATAATAGCATAAATGGTAAATTTTACACATTTAACTCTAAAATCATTCACATTAATCTATGTAAACTTATGAAAATTTAGATTGTTATTATAGTAACCATTTAAATATATAAGATTACTATCATGTGCAAATTTATTTTTTAATATTTCGTTACTCATATACACAAATAGAGAAATGATTTGAAATGGTAATAAAAAAAATTGATAAAAAATTATATTTTTTTAAAATATATTATAAAACAGATAATTTGATGCAAATGTTTTTAAAAAATAGTTGTGTAATACATGAAAAAAATAAATTTTTATACTAAAATAGACATAAAGTTTTATAAAAAATAATTGTGTAAAAAAAAAAAAGAAGTAAATTCTTATATTAAAATACACATCAATTTTTACACGAGTGTAAATGCTTAAAGATGGAAAATGACTCTGTTCCAACCCGGGAGCAAAATCAACCCGGCCCAAGCGGTTTGGAAAGCATAGCTCTAGCAATAGGTTTTTTTTTCAAAATAGCTATAGGAGCCCAACAATATAGTTAGTAAGCAAACGTTTCAAACAAATTTGCTTTCTAACAATTCGAGTCCAGAGGACTCGATTTTGGGGCTTGGAAATCGAGTTCTATGAACTCGGTTTTCCCATTACGCCTTGAGCTGAGCTGGACAAGGCTGTCCACGTGGCCTAGAAATCGAGTGCAGTGCACTCGGTTTCTGTTCATAGAAACCGAGTCCAGTACACTCGATTTTTATTAATAGAAACCGAGTGTACTGCACTCGATTTCTAAGGCGTCACTCACGTGACTTGTGTGTGACTCAATGGAAATCGAGTATCCTGGGCTCGTTTTCCATTCCTAAAAATAGAGTACAGTGAACTCGTTTTTCTTAATACTCAGTTTCTTCTGTTCATAAATCCTGACCTACTCGTGACCTTAATCACTCATTTCTCATACCCACTCAAAACAACTCAAACACACGCACACCACAAGCTCAGACCGGTCCTCACACTCACACAGTCCTCACAAATTCAAACTGATCTCCATCTTCAAACCTCGCGCCACTCCGAGTCAGTCTTCGTCACCTCAACAACACAAGCTCAGTCACCGAATCCGCACACATTCCTCACACTCTCACTCAAAAAACCGATCTCTTCAAAGCTCGCGCCACCCCGAGCTCTTCTGACCTCGCGCCAACTGCTCAAACCTCATCACTCTTCAAACCGTCTTCAAACCCTCACTCTCCTGAACCTCGCGCTCTTCTGACCTCGCGCCGCGCCACTGCTCAACCTCAATCTTCAAACCTCACGCCACTGCTCAACCTCAATCTGAAGGTAGGTACCCCTCGTCAATCTGCTTGGGAGATCAACATAAATTTATTTTGTTTACATGTTTCTGTTTAATTAGATTGTTTGTTGAATATGTTTATTTGGTATTATTGGATTCTCTGTTTCATCCGTATGAGCAATTAAATTCCACTCTTTCCTTTTACATGAGATTTATGTCTTGGAAGATGGGTGCTAAATGTCCTTTGGAAGAAGTTGAAGTGATAATATAAATTATGCACTTTGAAATCTGTAGTCTTAGATTTACTTACCCCAAAAAAGGAGAAAAAAGAAAAAGGAAAAAAAAGGAGAAATCTGTTAGATTTCACCTTGAGATTCCAAAACCTTGGTCAGTGGTTCTAGGCATTGAGAGCTTCTGCTATGTTGGAAATTAGCATCCTTTGTGGTCACTGTGCTTCTTTAGGATGAGTTCAACATGTGCAAATGCTTCAAGGCCTGAAGTGACCATTGTACATGAGTATACCTGCATTTTTGAAAAATACCTTAGGCTATGTAGTGAGAGTTTTTATTTTATTTTATTGAAATTCTTGCTGCATGTTCACCTTTCTTCAATCAAGTGTGATAGGTCTAACCTGTAATGTGTACAGATATATGAAGTGGCAATTTCGAGTATATGTCAGTGTTTTGCATTATTTGGTTTATTCATTTTATTTTTTATTATGTTTAATGCAGTATGGCTGCCGTTGCTGCTGAGATTCCTGATGAGTTCGGTCCTGGTCCCAAGGAGGGTTTGGTATTAAGGTTCATAAAAGAACATCGAGCATGCGCTATTTGGGAAGGCAAGGTAAAATTAAAACCGACCACCTTTGAGTACTCTCTTCTTATCCTTTTACACTGTTGAATTTTTTTTTTTTTTTTTCCATTTCTAAAATTCTAAGTTTCTCTTCTAGTCCCACTGCTTTATTTTTGTTTTTTGGGATCAATAGTTATAATCATATATACAAAGGTTATGGCATATTGCTCATCACCATGGTTCTATCATGTGCAGGATCCGGGGGAATTGACATGCCGTGGTCGTAATGATGAGTTCAGAAAACGACCCCCGATGGTGGATGATCGCGTCCTTGACATTGTGAAGAGAGTTGGATTAGAGGGGCTGCATAGGACCCCCTCTAGAGAGATTGATCATAACCTAATCACGGCTTTCGTTGAGAGATGGCGGCCTGAAACCCACACCTTCCACCTGCCACATGGTGAGACAACGATCACATTACAAGATGTGGAGGTTCTTTTGGGGATTCCAATCGATGGTGAGGCAATGGTTGGAACAACGGACTTGACATGGGCTGCTGAATGTCGGGATATGCTTGGAATTACTACTAATAATGTGGTGCTTAAAGGACAAAGGATCCAAATTAAGAGGCTACTTCAAAAAGTTGACCAAGGGTTGCCCGATGGTGCAGCAGAGGTGGTTGTGCATCAGTATGCACGGTGTTATATTCTAGCACTCTTGGGGGACACGATTTTCGCCGATAAGTCTGGCGATAGGGTGCATACGATGTGGTTGCAAATGTTGAGGGATCTAAACAATCCACCTCGGTACAGTTGGGGGAGCGCTTGCCTTGCATGGTTGTACAGAGAGCTATGCAGGGCAACCGATAGAGGTGCCAGTCAGATTGGTGGGGCCTTGCTACTGGTTCAATATTGGGCATGGATTAGATTCCCTTTTTTGTGCCCAAAGATGAACCTCCCACCAGATGATGCATTTGGCCCACCATTTGCACCTTCTCCATTATCCATTAAGTAAGTCTCTTCCTTGGTATTCTTCAAATTTTGAAAATTATTAGGATTTTTATTTATTTTTATATATCGTTTTACAACCACTGAGGTCATATATTATGATTGATGTATAATACAAGTGATATGCCTAATTGGGTAATTGATTTGTTGGCCTGTTGGAAGGGGCAGTTAGCCAAGCTCCGAATGTGATCCCTTTGGGCATAAAGTGGATTGTATGGAGAGAATGGAATAGCTGGTGATTTGAAAAAATTGAATAAGCTATGATGGATCTGAAGATGATCTTTCTTACACATCCCTTGTATGATTAGATTGTTGCTTTAAGTGTGTTCATTCATTCTCTCTAATATGCTTGAGTTTCTTAACTGTTGCAATTTTTGTTTTATAGCATCCCTTGAGTACACAACATGTGTACTTGTGCTCTTTCTAGAAGTGTAATAAATTTTTACTTGTTAAATTGGAGAGAGAGAGATGGAGGGTAAGGTTGTGGGTTGGTATGTGTGTAATCAACCATTTTTTTCTCTTTTGTAGAATTTGTTTGTGTGTATTTCAGTTCTCACTGAATAATAAGAGAGCTTTAGCTAGGATTTTCTGATTTTATAAATTCCCTGCTTTTTTGGAATTTTGCTTCTAAAGTCCACCAGTAACATGAGAAGTAATAGAATGGATAGTATTTTGTTTCCTCATGATGGGGTCCATGACTCCTTTGACTCTTCTTGGTGAGATACTTGGGGATTTTTCTGCATGTGGTTGTGATTTGTTAAGATTTAGGAGAATTTGTGATCCAGGGTTTAGAATTGCTGAAGGGTTATGGGGTTGTGTTAGGAATTAAAAGATGGTTTGATGAGTTATTTGATAGCTATTTGTTATAAGAAAGTATGTGAGGTTATAGGGTTTTGATAGGAAAAAGAAAGGGTTTGATTTGGGGTTGTAAGGATGAAGGGAAAAAAAAGAAAGAATTTCATGGTGTTTAGGGGTTGTATGCACAATACCCATGAAAAGACCACAAGAAAGAGGAGAAGAAAAGAGAGAAGAGAAAGGAAGGAAAGAAATACACATAGGCCAGCATGTCTCAATGCTCAAAACACTCTAGTATTTTGATTCATCGACTCCATCTACTTTGAATACATTGAGCATAAATATACATTAATACTCTTGTACTAGAAGTGTCAAGACTCCTAGTGGTCTTACCACTCTAAAATTTTATTTTTTTATCTTTTAAATTGGGAGGTAGAGTGGAGATTGGGTTTCAACTCAAGACAGCCTACTCTGATAGCATGATAAATTACCACTCGTTCCAAAAGCTTAAGTTGTTAAGAAATAGTGAATTTAGTCACTGAATGGCTTAACCATTGTGTGGGGTCTTACAAATAGCAAAAATCTTAGAGTTCACAGAATCAATTCTTCTTTTTTGCATAATTTTTGTACTTCTTTTATGTTGTGGAGTTCTCATCATTGTGAGCATGACCTGTTTTTATTAATATGATTAGCTCCACCACTAATCATATGTTTAGATAATCATTTGTTGGTATAAACTCAGTGGTATTTACTGTTAAATTTACGATTGCCCATCAGTTATTGTTGTTGATTACTTCAAATTTTCAATTCCAAGTATTGACTCCCTCTTTCTTCATTGTAGGACCGTGTGGGTTGTGAGCACGAAAAATAGCCCCTCGGAAATCTGTCTGGTCCGCTACCGTCAGCTGCTAGATTCTATGCATCCAAACCAGGTACCCAAATTGTTTTCTTCTATTCTTTACGACTATTGTATACTATTATGTACTGTAATATAGCTATAGTCGAAAATAATGGAACATTGCATAATGTGCTGCGCTTTTATTTGGCTATTTCAGGTAGTGTGGCAACCGTATGAAGCTGAATTAGGCCATCTACCTGCGTTCTGTGTCGCAGGAAAGGACGTGTGGACGGCGAGAGTGCCGCTTGTATGTTTCTGGTTAGTAGAGAAACATACACCGGAACGTGTTGTTCGTCAGTTTGGGCTGGTACAAGAAATCCCCCCAAATGTTGACACTGACGATGCCCTTCATGCCATAGACCTGAGGGGGAAGATCAATGTGAATTGGAGGGACAAGCATGTTGGCCATATCCAAGTATGGAATACTCGAGCACAATCCATATGTCATGGGGCACGACTAGAGGGTGATATGTCGCCTGCTCATCCATACTTCGGTTGGTACGGTAGGGTGACTTGGAGGTTCGTCGACTACACAACCGCTGCAGTTCTTATTATGGTAATTGCTTTGACCTTTCTTTTCAAATTTTGTTGCGTACCACCATAGTTTGTGTTAGATGCACTAATTGTATTTGTTTACTTGCAGGTTGCCAGTCACAAGCAGATGTTGACGCGTTATGCAGTAGGCAGTCCTGAGTACAATCAGATTACATCTGTACTTAAGGCAGTGGATCGCCTTCACCGTATGACTGCCCAACTTCCCTTGGAAGATGCCGATGGGGCAAATCCAGAAGCGGCAGAAGATACTGGACGACCAAGCACGAGCTCAACTCCTGCTAGCCATAGCCATGGTCAGTGTGCTGCACCCCATCAGGTTGTCAGTAGGCCGGATTGCCCTCCACCCCCACATGCATCTCCTACCCCAGAGTTCCCTCCACCCCCGCATGCATCTCCTGCCCCAGAGTTCCCTCCACCTCCACATGCATCTCCATCCCTAAAGATCCCTTCATATACTACTCATCCAGTTCCTAACCTAGAGATCCCTCAACCCACTACTCATACATCTTCTCACCCCGAGATCCCTTCACCCACCCCCCGTACATTTTCTGACCCTGCGCATCTTTCACTTACTCCGCCGTCCTTTGATCTCGGCATTGATTTTAGTGCTACCCCTCCTGTCATGCACACTCAGTCCCCCTTGTACAGCATTCGCCATCCACCCCATAGTGACTCCATGTCATTCATGCCCACTCCTGGACTGCATACAAATCCCATGATTACTGGCCTCACTCACATATCATATGCTACACCATCCTCTCCCGCAGTTGTAGGATCTTCAGTCGCTGGGAGTCAAGCAAAACAGCCAGATGTGCATGTGGAGCATGAGCAGGTAGTTGGGTTACCTGCGCCCCCACAAGGTCGACCTAAACGCACAAGAAAACCACCTTCTTGTGGGACAGGTGGTCACAAAGCAGGACACAATGCTGGCCCAACGGTATGACAAGTACTTTAATGTAATGCATAATTTCGCGACTGCTGTTACTTTCGTGTTACAATTCATTTAATCCATTCTTTGGTTCTAACAAAATCTTTGCAGCAACGCGAGGAGCGCGGCCAAGGAGATGCAGTACCCCCTCCCCCACATACCAGACACTATACGAGACAGCATAAGCGTAAAACGCATTAGGGTAAGCATTCTCCTGCATCTCCATTAAATTTGGTTATTAAGTGAATATCTAAACATGTGATTGTGTGGTTATATTTTAATAATCTTCTAACTGCTAGCTCTAGGTGATTTCTTTGAGTTAAATCAATAGAATATTTTTATCAAGCAAGAGTTTAAACCATATCCTTTTATTTTTTTTTATAAGCGAGTGAACTTAACCTTGAAAATTACATGTTTGTTTTGAAATGTGAATGTAAGCCTTCTTGTGAAAACAGAGCTGTTACCTTATTTGATGTTGATACGGTTTATTTGGGTTGTATGAAGTCTGGACCTGTCCTGTCACAGAAGTAAGCTGTCCCCCCTTCTTTTTAATATGTTTTTAGAGTTCTTAGCAATCTTCTTCTATGGGTTCAATAGTGTGAAAGATATTGCAATTGCTAAGGGTTACAATATATCAAAGGGCAGAGCTGTGTCTTTGAAGCCACTGCGCTTGGAAGAGTTTAGTCATATTATCAGATTGGAGGTACAGAACGGAGAACACTCATGTATATATTCAAGTTAGAATAACAAAAATAAGAATGTTGTGACCTTTTTTTGATTAATAAGTCTATTCCTTGTATACAATCTTCTAAATCATTCTACTTGTTTAACCACCCCTCTTTTATTGTAAAATTTTCCTATCAGATGGCAATGTGCGGATTTACAGAGGTCTTGTCATTTATTTTGTGCTCAGTTAATGATAATTTCGCAATGTTAAATCATGAAGATGATAAATCAACTGCGGTGATTATTGGAAATCCTCGTTCCTCTGAAAATGAGGTTTGTATTCTCAATCTTTTTGCTTAAATATACTCTGACAATGTGGGATTTGTCTAGCATGATTTTATGAAGGGTATGAATGTTGCTTGTGATTGTTGTAACTCCTATCGATCTGCCCTTTCTTTTAAGTACTGGGTTTTTTGAGTTTGGTGTTTTCATTTTCTTGCTGCTGCTTTTGCTCTTTTTGCTGCTCAAGTGGGGTCTAATTCTACTGTTTTTCTCAAAACTGTGTCTTGCCTTTAGCTTTTGTGTTAATTGCTGTTTTTATATAATGTGGCAAATTGACATTGGTGGGTGTAAATATGGCCTTTTTCACCACATCCTTACCCAATTTTGCGCGTGCTCTTTTTTCAGTTTAGTATAATTTATCTGGGCATATTTATACCATATATATTTTTGATAATATAAGTCTGTCTCTCCTTTTTACAGGCACCAGCGAAGCGAGGAAACGCAGTGAACACACTACACAACACAATCACAGCCAAGCCACCCTCTGCAGCCTCACTCCCAAATGGTTCTTATACTTTTTTAGGCAAGGTTTTGTAATTATCATCTCCACAATTACATTTAATTTAATTTTTTTTTTATTTTGCATCTATAGCTATTATCTATATATCTCTGTCTGTCACAAGAATTTCATTTCTTTTAATCAAATGGTAAATAAAGATAATTTCCATGATTGATTATTTGCTGGGATTTTATGCTATATGTGTATTTGTTGTTTTAAAATTTGAAGGAGTACTAAATGGTGCACTGTGTTGTGTGAGAGAGAGAGAGCTTGCTTTTCTGAAACCATGTTAAGTATCCTAGACCCAGTTGTGATTTTCCAATGCAGCTTGTCTGAAATAGTCTTCATTGGAGCCATTATTGTATTTCTTTCCGTTTTGCTGTTACATGACGTATTAGGTTCATAATTGACTTGCTTCATGGACTTTAAATATTCTCTTGTAATTTTATGGAAATATGGAGCCATTATTGTATAATTTGGTTAGACCAGCACCTGGAAAAGTCTTTAAATATTCTCTTGTTTGGATATATATTCAATACGCATATTTGTGTAGAAATACAATTATGCTATATCTGCCTACTTTTATCTTGGAGTGGATAGTGTCATCAACTCTGTTGCTCAGGGACTTAGTATTAGATCACTCATGCGTTAACTTGGTATGCACCATGCAATAAACTACCCAATTTGGTAAATTTTTATAAAGTATTGGAATACATAACCTGAAGTTTGCAAATTGTGAAAGCAGTTAATAAGGCATTTTTGCACTAGGCAAGTTAGATTGCCAAGTGCCCTTCCCATTTTATACAGGTTAAAGGCCCTTCCAAAGTTGTGGCCAAGTTCCTGTGTCGCTTGAATTGGTCATATGTGAGGGCCTCCATTTGTGTAATGTCTTAGAACAATGTTGATTTGGTTGTCATTCTTATATTTTTATGTATGAATCTTAACAACATTGATGTAATGTGATACAGATAGTCATTGATTCTTGTTGTGCTACGTTTGGGGAAGTTCAAAAAAGAGGCAAAGACTTTTGGGCAGAATTTGAGTTGTATGTTGCGGATCTGTTGGTTGGAGTGGTGGTTAACGTTGCTTTGGTTGGTATGTTGGCACCCTATGCTCGTATTGGGGGACCATCTATATCTAAGGGATTCCTTGGACGAATGCAGCATGCTTATGGAGCTCTTCCTAGCAGGTTATTAGCTCATGCCTAGGGTGTTTTTTTAAGCTCAGACAAAGAACAGTGTTCAACTATTTTCCTCGTAAAGAAATGTTTTCAACTTTCTTGTTCTAGATGTAGCCTTTGTAAAGTTGTGATTGAGCTTTCAATCACGCCTTTATCTTGCATTCTGAATAAATATTCGTACTTGTTCTGTCTCGGATACATATTCAACTTTAGAATCTAGGTATGATTTTAGTAAGGCTTTTACGTACTCTTCTTGTGCAGTGTATTTGAAGCAGAAAGACCAGGATGTAGATTTACCATAAAGCAGAGAATTGGTACATATTTTTATAAGGTAAGTTATACATATCTGTTCTGAAACGTAGTGGAACTTCTGACAAAATATAATTGTTGATTAACCAATTCTGTTTCCAGGGTATTCTGTATGGAATAGTTGGCTTTGGATGTGGCATTATTGGCCAAGGGATTGCAAATTTGATCATGACTGCCAAGCGGTATACTTCCTATATACATCCGTCCTTTATGTCTGTCACATGCTAATTGCTACTCTTGCTCTTTTAGCAATTTTAAATAGTGGTTGGTATGTAGTCATTTTACTTTTTGTTCCCATCAATTATTTGAGAATCTTTATATTCTTTGGGCATTTTCCACTTTTTGCTATGGTGCATTACTGATGCCATCATTCATATGGCAGTAACTAAGTCAGGAACCCAGTTGCAGTGCTTTTTGCTGCAAGTAATCCATGATAAGCCATATCATGCTGTCTTCCACTTAAGTGAAATGGAAGAACATGTTTGCTTTGCTTAGCCCATTTCTCTGTTCTCTGTCTTATGTGCAAGTTTATGTTTTTTAAGAAGCTATGCTTTCACTTTAGACTTCTATCTTGTGCAAATATTAATGACCGTGTGACTGGTAATAGTCCTGCTGGTAATTTTATTGTAAAGACTATTAATTTGTACAGGTTATATGCATTTGAAAGTTTTACTGGTTATAAGTATTCTCTGCAATGTGTAATGAAATATGTTTTAAGATGATAATATATAGGAATTGTTCTTAGAAACCATTTCTTCTTGAACTAAAAAGTGGATATGTAATGTATCCACTATTGTGTCTAATGTAATTCCTGTCCTGTGTTATGGATATTATATCTAAGGCTGTGATTAGGGTTGGATTGGATTGAATTGAATTGACTATTTTCTGTACCGTGCTTGGAAAATTCTTTGATTATATTAAATAGAGAAAATATCTTACTGAATTTTCTGCTAGTGGATTGTGGGCGGTGGTAAATATTGGAGTTGGAAGGGATTTCTTTAAAAAAAGAAAGTAATTATTGTTAGTTAACCATCACCAACAAGCATAAGTGCACAGCAGTTGGCCAATGATGGCAAATTCACATGGCTGGCAATTCTTTGCTGGCAGAAAGATTTAGCGATCAGCAGTAATCTTGAGATTGTTTGTGGTGACCTCAAGGTGGCCAAATTGCAACTTTTGGACAAACTGATAGGGTGACATATTATCCCTACCGGCTGTATACAATAATACCACTTCCATCCTTGTGTTTTATGTATGTCACATGGAAGATTAAAAATTCCAAAGGGATTAGTATATCCAATCCAATTGGTCATGCAAAATTAATAGATATGAATAGTTTTGTCCAATCCAACCTCTATCACGTCGAATCAAACACTGCCTGAGAACGATATCTTTTACAAGAAATAGCTAGTTAGTGGTTTTTTCCGAATGAAGTGACATTTCATCTTTTAGTGTATGTGGTTTTCTTTTCTTCTAGTGGAACATTCCCTCACCATAGTATTTCTCCATATGTCAGGAGTATAAAAAAATCAGAAGACGACATTCCTGTGCCACCACTTTTGAAGAGTGCTGCTCTGTGGGGTATGCCTTACTTCACTGTTTAGATTTGCTACAAGTTGTCAGGCTCATTTCCTTAAATATGATATTGATACAAGTTTTTGGTATCTCTGAGTTGGTACATATTTTATTGTTGTTACTAGTTCCTCATCAGTTTTGAGAATATCCAAAAGGTGTTGGTTTGGCATGTTTCCTTGATGTTTTACTAACTTTATTGTAGTTGTTCCTATTCTCTTTGAGTTTGTTTTCTCTTCCAATTTATATTAGCTCAAACTCTGGATTTGATGCTAATTGTATATATTGTGCAACATCTGAGTTAGTGATGTGACTGCCATGTTGTGAATCTTGGAGCTGATTTGTCGCAAATTGATATTCCTGGTATTGGACATCTTGCTATGAGGTCAAAGACTCAAACTTTTTCTTCTAGACAAAACAAAGATAAAATTTAGAGATAGTGGGACTCTGGGAGGGCTCCTCTGAGGCTATAGTTGTAGATTTGCCTGCAGTCTGCACTGCACTGGAGCTGAGCTACTAAAAATTTCTGTCCAGCAGGGGTCTTCAGCTTATTTATCAACCATATTCAGTAATACGAGGATTGAGGAATTATGTAGGCATTTTATGATGGTAAAATGTACTCAAGTGTGCTTGACGTGGTATTCAATCTAGATTCCATTATCAGAATGCCTTAACTTTTACCTATAAAAAGAAAATGATAAGCTTCTATTCCCACTGAACTATTGCAACTTTACAGCAGGAGCACCACATACTTCTGGCAGTAGTCCTGCCATAGGTACTTACCATTGAATCGCACAGCTCTACACAGAGAGTATTGTTGCCAAATGGTGAACCAAGATCCATTGCACTGTTTGATAATTTCTTGTAGCTGGTTCAGTACTGGTGGAAAACTTGTGTTTGATGCAGCATGTTTTATTGCAGTTTTTGATGTTTCCTGATTTGCCACATATTCACCATTTTTGTCCAAGACAAAGATTGGGTCCAAAGTCCAAACATGTATGAAGCATCTTTTCCAACCCATTAGGCCATTTATATGGTGATTTATAAGACTATGCATGTGTATTATTTAAACAAGTCACATGACTTGTTAAAAAAGTCATGTGACTACAATTACACATAGATGGTCTCTTCAATCGCCACATATTGGGTTGAAGCAAGATAGCTCCAAACATGTTTGGAGCCAAACTTTTTCCTTTTGTCCATGTTTTTTGTTTCCTCTTTTGTAGTACAGACATGTTCTATGTTACCTACCTTGATTATTCCTTTCATATTGACTATTACTACATTTTGGTGCAGATTGCCTTTTTTATTCAAACTTATCTTCTAGCTCTGAGTGTTAACTAATTTTGAAATGGTTCTTTAGTTTTAGTTGCCATCTATATAGCCTGTGCTCTCGGCTATAACTTGAGGTTTAATTGTCATGCATCTACACTTTTGTGCTGATTGGTTATGGTTTTCTCTCCAATCTTGCAGGTGTATTTCTTGCAGTTTCTTCCAACACCCGTTATCAGATCATCAATGGACTGGAACGTCTGGTAGAAACATCTCCTATAGCAAAGCAGGTTCCACCTGTTGCAATGGCTTTCACAGTTGGTGTGCGATTCGCCAACAATGTATATGGTGGGATGCAATTTGTGGACTGGGCTAGATGGAGCGGGGTACAATAATAATTGTATGGCGTTTCAATTTTAAGTTGGAGTTGTTTTTTAGGGGGACTTAATTTTTTCACTTTATGTCTGGTACTCTGTATTCTATTGGATTTTTATTTTGTACCATTTCCAAATCTAGAAAGGCTAGCAGAGGGCTGTTTTACTAGGCTTTTAATTTTTCTTTATCTGAGCCAGTTTGAATGGTTTGCAAGTCCTTAACATAATCATGACAAAGGGCCCAATTTATCCGAGCCAGTTTGTTGGTCGATCATTCATTCCTTGGGGTCCATGCTTACATAGAGTAGTTGGCAGAGTTGTGGAACAATTATGTGAGAAATACCTTCAGCTTACAGCAGAAAATACTTTTCTTATAGCATTGAATCTTCCCTGATCCGTGAATTCAAAAGGGTGTTAGAATGTTCTGCGTGGACTCACAAAAATCAAATTTTGTTTTGTTTTTATTTGTTTTGTTTCTTTCTTGGGGGGACAAATTCCTGGTGCAGGTGTATATTTTTAGTTATACTGCCATTCCCTTTTCTCTATTGTGAGTTGTGGTATTTGTGGCTCATTTTCGTACTGTCAAATCATAAAGCATTCATGAATTTTCCTCAGTAATGTGTCACTCTCTTTTGTTGCCCCACAGATGAATAAACTATTATAAGTGAAAACTATTGAGGACAACAAAACAGAGATTATGTGAATGATTATTGATGAATGTTATTATAAGCAAATTATAAGTAACAAAACAGGGCTCTGGTATAAGCCTAGCTATCTGCCCTGAAGCTTTGAATTTGCCTGGTTAAAGCTTAAGTTTGGGCTGGTCTTTAATAGTGAATGAATATATATATATATATATATATATTAAATAATTAAAAATACTCATTCAAAGGAAAAAAAGAGAGAGAGACATTAATTATAACATATCCTATAATGAAAAGTAAAGCCTACCTCAAGATATCCTCCTTCAGTCACCTCTGCTTCTTTCAAGCGTTTCTCATTGTCAAACTTTGTGAACTTCTCTTTGTAATCAGTAAATCCAGGTGTGCCTAATTCAAGGAAAGAAAGTTTAATGAAGAGAGATGAAGTAACTATTCAAATTGAAAGTTTAAAGAAAACATGGTAGCCTAATCAGTATTTCATTTTTAACTAGCAAAAGGGTCATGTATTAGACTATTAAGTATTCAGTTGTAACCATGGACCAAAAAATCAGTCTCGCTCTAAATATGCAATTGACTGACACTGTAAAAACGTAATTTTTACTTGCCACACACATCTCATATGAATATATTCTAAGGTTGCAGGAATTGAAATCTATCAATTTTTGCAATTGAAAACATCCTCATGACAATTTTGTGTTAGATATACTGTTAACAATTTTCCCTTTTCTTCTTTTCTGTTTTTGGAAATCTACGTCTGCTTCAAGTTTTTGTACAATATTAATTACTTGTTGCAATAATTGATGGAAGGTTTTCATGATAGCCTGGATAAAATTGGGGGAAATATTAATTATTAGTATTATTTAACTAGTAAAGGGAATCATTCACCAGATACTATAAACTTAAAAAGAAATAATAAAAAAAAAGGTAAAAACATTGATTAACTTCTTTGACTTTGAGGTACCTGGTGGAAATGTTAACTTGAGAATGGTCCCAATCCCTCCATCACCTTCTGTGAGCTCAAATTTTTGAATGGTCCCAATCCCTCCATCACCTTCTGTGAGTTTTACTCAAATTCTTTTTTTTTTTTCCAATCTTGCAGAAACACCGAACACTGTACACGCATCCTGAAATGATCTAACGCTGTACACCAAAGCTCAAAACCAAATCACTTATGTAACACTTTTAAGCTCATTCAAACTTGCAAACAAAACTCAAAACCATCACATTTTTGTATAATATTCACCACACCAGCATAGGTCCAACCTAACAATTTTGCAATTCTTGAGAATCATATAAGAAATATACTTTTAAAACTTCCAAATTCTGATATTCTATTTTTTCCTTCAACACATTAAAATACTATATCCAACAAATTAAAATAATATAAAAAAACTTTTACAAATATATACATATATATATATATACATACACAAAATGCTCCACCCCCCACACCCACAGATCAACCGCCACAACCACCGACCACCCCTACAAAATCAACCACCAGTTAACATATTATGATTAAGTAAAAAATTAAGCATCTATTCTGAAGATAAATCACAACCCAATACCAAGAGCTAGAGGGGGAAAAGAATGGAAATAAGTAACAACTAATTGAAAGACCATATTAAACATTCATAATATCATAATCTAGAAACAAGTACATTGGATATAGAATACTTCGATTACAAGTCCATTCAGTGATAAACAAAATAATAATTGTGCCGATGGTGGTAAGGTCGAATACATCATAATGAGAATCACAATTTACATCTACAATGCCATACCAACATGTTCCAGTATCTGCATGCCTGACAAAAATTGAAATATTGTCGTCAGATAGCAAAAGCCAAAACAAAGGTACTAATCTATGCAGCTTGGCTAATTGATACAATCATGGCATTTTATATCAAAGCATCACGTACCTAGTTTGGATCATTACTGCTTGTTGAAGCCCCACGGGAAAGCGGACATCGTCTACGGTTATGCCCATGTTGATGACATAGTCCACAACTCTGCTGTTGTTGAATTTCCCTCAAGTCAGAATCTGGCCTCCGGCTTCTCGGTTCTCGCCGGACCCCATCCATCTCATTCCGTATCCTAGACTTCACAGGTCGACCTTTGCCCCGCAACAGGGCTGGGTCAGGCACCCACTTTGGACCCTCCACATCCCTCCACAATGACTCTGACTTTGGCACCTTAAATTGATGTGAGTAGGTGCGAATGGCGTTCTCCAAACTATAACATGGGTCAATATATCTAGTCGCATCTTGCTCCAACAACTGAAGAACTGTAATTGCATGTGAACAAGGGATCTTTCGATTTTGCCACTTTCCACAACCACATGTTCTGGCCTTTATGTTTATTTCATGACTATGGTGTCCCCCGCCAGAGCTATAGTTGTTGTATGCGGTCTCCACTTGATATGTACCAAGGAAATTATTAAACGCCCTTACAGAGTGTGTATTTGATTTTCTCAGATTTTTATCAAAGATGTTTAACACATATGTACTCCACACCTTGCCCTCCGAGAGATCATGAGTAATTTCTTTGTGTCGATCATGGAAATACGCGACAAGTTTGCTCCAAGTGAATTCAACCATTGCAGCAATGGGCAGGCCACGAGCACCTTTGAGTACTCCATTGAAGCACTCCGAGACATTGGTTGTCATAGCCCCATAACGGTATCCACCATCATGTAGTTGGGTCCACATGTCTAGATCCTCTTTCATTAGATATGTGTATGGCATGATGGATGAGTCGGGTTCACTTTCCTGCCGCCCGGTTCTCAGTTTCTTCCTAAGGGCCTCGATCTCAGCTTCCTTGATAGGTTGCATGTATAACTCAAATTTAGCTTCCTGAGTAGCATACCCCGCTTGCAAGGCCAATGACTTTAAAGTGGCGTCTTGAAAATGCGTGTTGAAGTTGCTAGCAACGTGTCGAAGGCAATATCTATGAATTACTCGTACTCGTCCATCATCATCTCTACGCCAATTTGCAATTCCGTTTTGAATACCCTTATGTCGGTCAGAAATTACACAGATGTCCTTATCTACTATCACATATTCCAATGAATTCCTGAGGCATGTTAAAAACCAGCTCCAACTAGGCCCTGATTCTTTGTCTACAACAGCAAAGGCGAGAGGCAAAACCTTGTTGTTGGCATCGGTGGCCATTGCAATCAACAACACCCCTCGATATTTACCATACAAATGGGTCCCATCAATACTGATCACTGGCTTACAATATTTGAATCCTTCAATGCATGGAGCGAAAGCCCAAAATACATAGCGCAATATTGTGTCACCAGACACCTCATTGCGTATGGTGTGATACCAAAACCGAGTGCCAATTTCTTGATCTGAGTATGCCAACAATAACTTTCTCAACCTTTGGTAAGACTCTTCCCAATCCCCGAATATCCTTGCAATTGCCTTTTGTTTCGCATCCAATATCTTATAGTAAGAAAGCTTATGTTCATACTTCGCTGTAATGAAATCTCCGAGGTGAAAAATTGTTGCCGTGTGCTTTTTTTGCAATAATGGAACAAATTCTGCTGCAAGAAAATTACAATCCATCATTCTACCATCACGGGCCATGCCAAGGGACATACAACTGTGAGGACCCTTATAAGATGTGACCATCCATAGTCCAAGTTCTGGCTTTAGGACTGCCCCAACATACCACTGGCATGACTCATTCATGCATTTCACAGACAATCTACTTTTGGTCGACCTATCAGTGATAAAGTTTTTGTTACCCTTTGCAGCATAAATTATTAATGCACGTTTCACCGCCTCTTTATTCGCAAAAATCAACCCTTTTGCAAAATTCATGTCCGCATTCCAAGAAGAAGCAAATTCTTGCTGAACAACTTCAGGATCAACCATATTTTCCCAAGTATTTGCATAAAATGATGAGGCAGGAGGTTCATAAACAGGGGGCATATTTGTAACATGCTGAACTGTAATAGCAGCGTCCGCATCATCTTCATCACATTCAGCCATATCATCAACATGAGGATTGGGAGTAAATTCATGGTCATCAACACCCCTGTCAAAGTCGCCTCGCTCAATCCTCTCTTCGTACTCATCTCTATCGTCAAGATCTTCCCCAAAACAGTCTTCGTCTTCAACAACTGGAAGTGTAGAGGATTCACCTCGATGTGTACAAAATTGATCTTCATATCTATTGCTAGGTTCACTCTCAATTGTTGTTGGTGTCTCTTGAAAAGGGGGTGTATAGCCTCCCAATGTAATGTTATTGTGATTATCTAGGACTGCAACTTGTAGAGATGTAGTTGTTTGTATAATTTCCTCTATGCTGACTTCCGCACGTGGCTCTAAAGTGACGTACAACTCAATATTTGCTACTTGTGCCCATCTCTCCATCATGTTAAACATGATCTTCACATGTTTGTCTTCTTTTATCGGCATATATCTGTAATTAATGCATTGATTGAGGACTTCATGTGGACAACGGAAAGTAATATGTATATCATGCAAAGAAGGGTTCACTTGCAGCTCTTCCATAATTTTTATTTTCAATTCATTCAGGGTCTTTAGCTTACGGCGTATCATCATATAGTAGCACTGGATACCCGGACCTTGAAATGGGACTCCGTCATAAGGGTCGGCATTGCTAAGAGGTCCACCGTAGTATATATTTATATAGATCATTGTCAACCTATATAGATCATCAAGTGCAATTGTATCAGTGACAAATTTATAATTCTCAATCAACATCAATCACAAAAATTTACGTATGAAAAGCCAACAATACTAACCTTAACCAAATTTGCATGTACAAAAATAGTTATTACCAATTTCATATTCTTTTAAAATTCCAAATCATTCTAGGGGCATGACTTTCAAAACCCATTCAAATTGATGTATGTCAATAAAAGTATTATACCAATCAGTTATCTATTGAAACCTCAGGTACCCAAATCATAAACAAATATATTTTGAAATAATTTATGCTAAAAAAACTACAAATACTATCTTCATTATTAAACTCATAATTCATTTCATACCCATGATAAAGACCTAAAAGTACACAATATTCCTAACAATTGATCACAATAATTATTAATTTTTTAGCTTTAAAACCTAGCATATTATTAATCACAATAATTATTAATTTTTTAGCTTTAAAACCTATTATATTATTAATCACAATATTTACACTAACAAACAAAAAAAAAAATAACAAATATTCTCATATGTTGTAATAACAAAATTAATCACAATATTAATCTTTTAAAAAAACTTAGCAAATAATTTAATCACAATATTTACACTAACAAAAAAAGAAAACATATATTCCCAATATGTTGTAATAACATCAATCACAATATTTAGTACTAAATATTCCCAATAATTAATCATAATATTAATTTAAAAAATGGCAAATAATCACAATATACTAATCACAATATGTTAACAAATAAATTAATCACATTATACTAACAAATAAATTAATCACATTATACTAACAAATAAATTAATCAGTACTAACAAATAAATTAATCACTACTAAAAAATAAATTAATCACTACTAAAAAATAAATTAATCACTACTAAAAAATAAAAAACAAAAAATTTCCTAATATGTTTTAAATTTTTCCTTAATAAAATTTACAATATTGTAAAAACATTACCAATAATCACAATATTTACACTAACAAAAAAAAAAATTCCCAATATGTTGTAATAACATTAGAATTTAGTACTAAATATTTCCAATAATTAACCATAATATTAATTTTAAAAAATGGAAAATAATCACAATATACTAACAAATATACTAATCACAATATGCTAACAAATAAGTTAATCACATTATACTAACAAAATAAAATAAAAAATTCGTAATATTCAAATTTTTTCTTTAAAAAAAAACTTAGCAAATACTAACAATATTGTAAAAAATATTACCTGTAAATGAGTGTTGTTAAGGAGATTGTTGTGTGGGATGTGTGAGAAGGTGGGAAAGTTGTGAGTGAGTGAGTGTGTTTGTGAGTTGAAAAGAAGTGAGAGCGGAGTGAGTAGGATTCTTAAGAGCTGAAAAGAAGTGAGAGTTGAGTGAGTTCTGAGAGTTAAAAGATGTGAGAGCTGAAGAGAGAAGCTGTGAGAGCAAAAGAAGAGGCGTGAGGACAAGGGGGAAAAGAGGTCCCAGGTGGGACCCATGTAGGAAAATCGAGTTTACTGAACTCGATTTCCGTTGAGTCAGTTGTGTAATCACATCCATCATGTCAGGGCAGCGCATGGTCAGAAGAATCACGTGAGTGGGAGGGCTTGGAAATCGAGTGCAGCGCACTCGGTTTCTGTTCATGGAAATCGAGTTCAGTGCACTCGATTTCCATTGAGGCAATTATCTAGTCACCTCAGGCAGCGCAACGTCAGAAGTCACGTGAGTGGGAGGGCTTAGAAATCGAGTGCAGTGCACTCGGTTTCTATTCATGAAAATCGAGTGTACTAGACTCGGTTTCTATGAACAGAAACCGAGTGCACTGCACTCGATTTCTAAACCACACTTGTCCAGGTCAGCACAGGCGTAGTGGGAAAACCGAGTTCTTAGCACTCGATTTCCGACCCCGAAATCGAGTCCTCTGAACTCGAATTGTTAGAAAGCAAATTTGTTTGAAACGTTTGCTTACTAACTATATTGTTGGGCTCCTATAGCTATTTTGAAAAAAAAACCCTAGCAATACGGCAACACCCACACGCATACGGTCCACACTCTGTTACACTCTTGGTCATTAAGGAAAGCATCAAGAAGAAGAAGAACAAAACCCTAATCAAACCCAAAAGAAATCACGCAAAAGAGTCTTCAGAATATAGGAAGAAGAAGAGAAAAATGGCGTTGCAGTGGATGATACTGTCGTACGTGGTGGCAGCGGAGGCGATCATAGCGCTACTCTTGACTCTGCCATCACCGAAGGCGATAAAGTCTACTATCGTCTCTCTCGTTTCCCTCGTTCTCCAACCTGCTCTCTTCATTGTCCCCTTCGCTGGCTTCCAGCTCCTCGGTCTCCTCTTGCTTTCTTTCCCTTTTTGATTATTCTGTGATTTTGACTTTTAGAGATGGTAATGGTTTTGTGATTTCGTTTGTAGATATTTATTGGAAGAAAGAGCATCGCTTGATGTGCACCTCTGAGATCTGCACTGCTTCTGAGAGAGATCGCTTTGAGAAATCCGTAATCTTTTTCTTCTTTTCTGTTTCTTTTTTGTTGACTTGGAAATTGAATTTTATGATTTTTTTTTTTTAATGAATTCTATGTTTTCCATATATATATAGCAATAATCATGCTGAAAGTTTATGAAATTTATATAATATTATTATTGTTAATTAAGTTTTGATTCTTTTCCAAAGTGTAATTGAGTAACGGAGATGTTGTAATTGTGATGCTAACTTCCAATCTGTGGCATTACTAAGTATAATAATAAAATAAAACTAAGTTGAAGATGAATTTGAGCTTCGAATTTTAGATGGGAGATTAGAAATATGGTTTTCTTTTTGTGTGTATTTTCCCCCTTGGGCAACTAGGAGAAGATTGCAATTTTTTATTTTATTTTTTTAAGCTTACAAATGTTTAGGGCTTAATTTTAGAGTGTCTGTGATAACTGAAATTGCGAATTGGGGATTCCAAGCAGAGTACAAAAATATTTGACTAGAACATTTTAAGTGAGTTCATGATGAAATTTTGAACAAAAGTTTCATTGAAAGTAGGTATGTGGGCTACTTGAGGGAGAATGGATGCCATATATATGGGTCATTTTGAGCCGAATTGTTTTATGAATTCAAGAGGAGGAACTCTGGTTTCACTCACTCAATTATTAAAAAGATTTTGGTTCCTTATTTTGCTCCATGATATGTCCTACTGCCAATGAGTTACCCTTCAAATTGCACCTCCTTGCACCATATGAACAGGGTGGTGGTTGAGGTTCTGCATTCAAGACTGAACGAATGTGTAAATGACTGTGTAACTTACCAATAATAAAATTATTAAAAAAAAAAAAAAAACAGCTGAATGGGAGAAGGTTCTGTAGATCCTGATCGAATCGAGGTCCTAGTGAATTAATTTTACTATGAACAATAATGCAGTATAATTTAAGGAGCAACAATTGTACCCAGAAAAAGGCTGCTGCTCAACCAGATTGGAGGAAAAAATAGTCATTTAGATGTGTGTATTCTGTAATGAAGTTGGTTTCTTGTCCACAAATGGTAATGTTTGGTATCCTAATATAAATTAAGTAGGTTTGGGCAAGCTTGCCCAATACTAGTTATTATCCAAACCAATCAATTTCTAGTTATGCTTTCAGTTTATTTTTTCATTGATAAATGTATATTTTTTCTTTTCTAAGTTTGGGAAGATTTGGCCTGATACCAACTTTTCACTAGATTCAGAATGTTTAGTTTGCACTGAAATTTATTAATTGCTTAACTGCAGATATGCTATTTGGATTTTGTATGTTTTGTTTATGCAATATAATGAATCAGTGCTAAATTTTCTTTGTCTGCTAGGGATGAAATTTACGTGGCATTTATTATACTCTGTTATCATTTGGCATATTTTTAAAATAATCGGTTAGTTATGATTTATGAGGACCTAGCAGAAAGTTGTATGTATGTGTTATATGTGTAGTGTGTACCTTCTCTTTTGAAGCCCTACTTGGGAATGTGATGTAGGATGGATAAGGCGGCTGTTTACATTTGCCTTTGGTGGGTTAGCCTTAGAATTTTAGAAGGTTAGGGTTCAAAGATTCACCAAGGTTTTGAAATGATGGGGAATAGGGGCAAGAGTATTGTTTCTTGAAGCAAACAGGTTGTCAGAAATTTCTGGACAGAAGCTATATTTGTGAATTTATAGCTTATTTGGTAGGTTATGTTGGGGGAAATATGTGGGGTTTTAGGTTTTTGATAGTCAAGGAGAAGGGCTTAATTTGGGTTGCTATGAGACAAGAAAAGATGGACTTTTATTGCCGTTCATGGGCTTTGTGGATGGTGTTGTGAACAGTAATAGTACACTAATGAAGAGATTGGGGAAATGGAGAGGAGAGAGAGAGAAGAGTAGAACACTCTATAATGATGAGCTCTAGCTCAGCTGGCACATCCTCCCCTTACAAGTGCTTGCCAAATGAAGGGCAAGTTCGTGGGTTCAGGACCCACTTGGTGTGTGTATAACTTATCAATATAAAAAAAATCCACTACAATAGCTTTAGTGGGCACTGATACCATATGGATACAAGACATAAGCCTTAATGATTTTTATAACAATTTTGATGTTGGATTTTTAGGACTTTAGTACTAAATTAGGGTTCGTGATGAGATCTTGTAAGGTAAGACGATGAATAGAACAAGAAACAATAAGATAAACCGTAGGCATAATGGCAAAATTTCCCAAGTACTCACACTTAAGTGGGAGAAGGCAATCACGACTAGAAGGATTAGGACTCCAAAATTAATTTATTCTTAGAAAGACTAGAATTCCTAGTAACAAAGAAAAGTAATTATGGACTACTAACTCAAATAGAAAAACAACATAAAACATAAAATATTACTCATGGTTCTCTAGTACAGCCTATTCTAGAAAATCTAGAACTTACCAAACTACCCCTATTTTAGCATAACTTTATTAAATTGAACCAGCAACACCTAAACTTATTGAATACTAAGATTCACTAGTAAATAAAGTAGTCTATGAAAGGTGCAAAGAAGGCCCCACATCGAAACTAGACCACAATTTTTGAATCTTTTAGTATTTAATCTAGTTCTTCCTCAAACTCTTTACTATCCGCATTAGTCTAGGCACTCTTGCCTCTCATGTCACTCAATATTACATTAATCAAGTTTAAATCTATGAAGCATATGTTTATACTTTATAAGCACTCAATGGATTCTTCCATTAATCAATTTTAGTTTCAAAGCCTTGACCTGTGGACAGAGGGAGATGCATCTTGGACAAGTTGGAGGAGTCCCTCACATTTCAATGAGGATCACCACCAATGCCTTTAATTTTACCCAAGATTCTCATTGCTTGCGGGCTAGGGTTCCCAATTAGTGCATGGAGAGAAATCTCCGATATTTCCGCTCTTGCTCTTCTTGAGGGGCAACAACTATTTCCTAAATGTATTCTTCTAAAAAACTCTCCTCGTGCTCCTTTGGAATGGATTGAACTCCTTCCATCAACAGCTTTTATGTTTTGCAATTGTGCCATTTGTTGGTGCAATTAAAGCACAATTCCTTCTTTTTTCTTTACCCATTTGCGCTAGAGAGATTCTTTATAAGGGAGCCTTAGGTTTTGAGTCAACCTTGACATCATACTTGGACTAGTATCTAGATTTTATTGATCTCTCATCAAAGGTAAAAGTATCATCATGTGAGCCCATTAGTAAACTTTTGAGCTATCTGGGAGTACCTCCTATCTGCTTTAACACCACTTTTGGAGCCCCATTATTTATTGTAGCCACGAATCCTTGTATTTCTTAGATTAGGAACCAATCTATATGGTTGAAGCCTCTCAAATCTAAAACCAAAATTTGATAGCCTGTGTGGGTACCCGAGGACCGAGGATGAAGTTGAAGAGTTGCAGTATTGGTGGGGGGATGCCATGGGCCACGGGCCCGAGGAGGAAGGTTGCCCGGGGAGAGGAACAAATGAGTCAAAAGGACTCTGAGGCGTTCCAAGTGGGAGGAGGGATCTGATGAGAGAGAATCAGAGATCATAGGTGAAGTTTCTAGTTTGGAGTAAACTGTTGCCTCTGCATTAAAAGGTGGGTAACAGGTTTATCAACTGTATTGATAAGGAAGTGACTTGAACGGTGCAAGTCATAGCTAAGCAAACTTGTTCCACCACCTTCTTCAGATGTAGAAAGAGACAAGTGTCATGTGAGGAGGCTAGTTACGTAGGGATGGATGGTTGAGATTTGAGAAAAGGAGAAGTATATAAGAAAAGGAGGGTTTACAGTGAAAAGGATCGAGACAGAAGTACCAAGACTGGAGAAGAAACGAGAAGAACACTGGGTAAAAAGTGAGCAAACAGTAACATTTTTTATGTAATTGTGGCCTCCTTGGGCCTGCTTGTATTGAAAAAGTGGTTCATCCAATTAGCAATTTCAGCCTATTCTTATTTATTTTTCTCCTCGGGCGGAGCCCCCCTTTAGTTGTTTGTTTCCCTCTCTTACAAATTTATTGTTTTGGGCCATGGTTGGACCAATCCAGCCACTATTCTAAGTGGGTTTGGGCTGTCAGTTTTTCTGTTCCCTACAGCCTGGATTATATGTTTTTCCAAAAGAGAATTTATAGGTGAAAAGGCAACGTTGAAAATACTCAGGTATGGAAGCTGGTTCAAGCGTATGTCTTGTAATTTTATGAATCTAACTAGACATTAGTGTCAAAGCTACTCCTTTGTAAAGGCTTCTAGAAATAGAGACAATTTTCGTTTTGGAGTTCCTTTTCCAATGTTGACAATGTGAAGAGTCTGACAAAATTTTATAGCAGTCTCTTGGTGTACTCCTCTTATTTGCTTGAATTTGGATGAAAGATCTTTCTTGAAGATGTGGAGTGGAGCCTTAATAGTCATTGAACTGCATCTTGCTCATCCCCTTAATTTGGGTTCTTTTGTTTTTGTTTTTGTTTGTATGTGTGTGTGTGTGTTTTCTTTGGTTTTTTGTTTTTGATTTGTGTTTTGTTTTGTTTTGTTTTTTTTTTTTTTTCCTTGGTTTTTTTACCAAGAGTTTGTTAGCTCAACTGGCATCTCTAGGTGTTTCCAGCGGAGCCATCCAAGTTTCAAATCCCCCCACCCCCATTGTAACTATCGAATTATCAAAGAGTAAAAATAAAGCTGCTTGAGAATAGCATTCAAGGATGTTTTAACCTTGCTTAAGCTTCTGGAATCTTTTGGGGGACTGGGACATGAGAAATATATGGTAGTTTTACATGTTCTGTTGATATTAATTTTGATGTCCTCAGTTGGATTGATGTCAAAGGCTCAGGTTGCATTGAAAAGTTGTAGACACTTATGGGGGGAAGTGAGAAATTAATTCTGGCAGGAATTGATTGATTAATGTATGGAGTAAAATGTACTGAGAACTATAAAAGGCATGCTCGTGCATGTGCACACATACTCTCTCATTCTTGAATTGTGCATAATATTTCTAGGAGAGAGATATTCATATTCACTAGACCCATTGGTAAGTCCAAGATATAAAAATGCTAGAGTTTCCAAATATGGACATGTTTATAAGGGGGCTTCGTGCATAAGGGAGTAGCCCATAATCGTATGCTACCTCCACCACTAGTTGCCTAGATCCTAGGCACAAATACAAAGCAAGATTGAGTGAATAAAAAAACACATATTCCAGAGTGACAACTGTAGTTGCACATAGAAATTAAAAATATTTTATCACTATGAGAAACGATGCAATCAACTAAAATTATTAACATAATTGGATTTCAACCACTCAAAAACAGTCATTTCGCATACCAGCTGAGAGAGCATGAATTGTATAAGACATAATGAAGTGAAGGATACCCCAATTGTTCCAGCCCTTCTTGTGGTGCTTGGGTATTGGGATTCAAACCCACCAGCCGGTAACTCATGAAGACGTTGATTAATATCATAGTTCAACATATTTCATACCTTGCAAGACAGTGTGCACCATTGCACTTTAAGCTGTGCCTGATTTTAGGCTCTTTGCCTAGGACATACTTAAGTGCTTCATGTGTTCCCCTAAACAAAAAAATGTGCTTCATGAGAGCTTTGCTGCACTTTGAATTTTTAGTAGCAATGACTCACACACAATGAAAACATGGTGGGATTTATCTTGGATATCTTGTTAGTTGCATATGTGGGTGTTTATTATAATGGGGATGATGGAGACAACTATGCTTCCATTCTAGACCTTGAGATTGATGTCTGTATTTCTCATATAATGCTGAGTAAGAGCATTCATATCAGTCCCTCTAAAATTTTCTGTCTATTTTACCATAAAAACCTAATTTTTCTATTTTACAGAGTCACTTTTCCAAAACACCCACGTTAGATTATCTATTATATTCTATTTTATTTAAATAATATTATTTATTAATATCTATCTATTTCATTTATATATTTTTCTCTCTCATCTGAACTGTCTCTCTCTCAAATCTCAATTCCAAGTCTCCAGTCCTCCCTCAACTCTCTTCCTCTCTCATATCCCAAACCCAAACAACTCACACACGGTGGCAGATCTGGTGGCTGCAGCAGCAGTGGAAGATCCAGCGGCAGCAAATCCGGCAGCAGATCCGGATCCGGGAAAGTTGGGTTTTTCACATGGGTCTTTCATTGCATTTGGGATGGATTTTCCGGTGGGTTTGAATTGATTTTGAGTTGGGTTTCCCAGTGGGTTTGGACTGTTTTTGAGTTGGGTTTCCGATGAGTTTGGATTAATTTTGAGTTGGGTTTTCCGGTGGGTTTGGCTTGATTTTGAGTTGGGTTTTCTAATTGCTTGTGTTGATTTTGGTTTAATTTTCTATTGATTTTGGCTCGATTTTGTGGTGGATTATCAATTGTTTAAATGGGTTGTGTTGGTGGTGGTTGGGTGGTGCTAGGTTGCGGTGGTGGTGGGTTGGTGGTTTGGTGGTTCCCCTCTTCTTCTTCCTCCTTCTTCTTCTTCTTCTTCTTATGTTCTGCTGCTGCTTGGCTGTTGTGGACGTTGGGGAAGAGAAGTAGTCTGACAGAGGAGGATAAAAAAAAGAATAAAGTATTATTATACACAGCTACAGTTAATATACACATTTTTACACCCACTGATGTGGGTAGTTTTGAGGAAAAATTGTGTAAATTTTGTCACTTTTTGTATTTTAGAAGCACTGGTACCCATTATTGTAAATGTGAAGCCTACTAATCAGGTGATCAACTGTGACTATTTTTCTTTCCACAAGTGTGGTTCATATCATACCTTAATACTATAAAACAGTTAGTCTTTTTGAGTTCTCTGTGCATTAATTTGTAGGGTTGTCTCCAAACCTGTGGTGTCATTTCTTTACATAATGTAGGATTTTATGCCTTCTATTTTTTTTTTTTTGGACATACTCAGTGTTTTTGTTTTTGTGTATGGGGTGCAGAGGGGTCTGGTCTTGCAATAATATGTTTAGAAAGAGAGGTATTTGGCATTTTGAGAATATTCTTGTCACTATATATATTTTTGAAGAGACAACAAAGAAATCTATTATCAAGCTAAAATAGAACAGGAAGAAAGGAGTTAACACAGTGGTATACTGCACTTTCTGTTCGCTTATTTCCCCAACTTGGATAGGAAAATGCATTTTAGATGTATGCAATAGAGAATGCACTATGATACAACCTCCTATGTCTAGGAAAATTAAGAATACTGTTGATTTCGTACTGATAGTGAATTTGATACGAACAGAACCTAATTGGGTCTTTCTTTTTCCCCTTAAAATAAACTCAAAGAGTGAAGATTTATAAACAATTTGACTACAATAAGCAGCGAGTAGATTATGGTTTAGCAATTATGGGATTGCATCTGCCAACGCACAAACGCCTTCACTATTGCCAGGTTTTAAATGGTATACCCAAATATTGGTTCAAGTAAGCACATGGATCTAATTAATGAGCTTTTGCTCAACTGGCACTTCCTAAATCCTCCCCTTATAAGTTCCAAAGGGTGAGGTCATGGGTTCAAGAACCATTGGGTGCATATGTAACTTACCAATTAAAAAAAAAGTTGAGGACATGGATCTACATTGTAGTCAAGTTCTGTGAAGAATGAGCATGCTTAGGGGCAAGGTGTCAAGTGTTTGGAATGTGTTAGACATCTCTTGAACCCAAGACCTAGGGTCTATTCACCCAGTAAGCTTATTACTTAGCCATTGGAGTACAAGGCCTTGGACACACGCATGACGTGTTGGCCTACTTCGTAATATCTAATTTTAAAGGGTTTTTCTTCTGTAATTTTAAGAAGTATGGTGGTTTTTGTATTCTTTTGAGATATATAAAAGACAAGGATATATGATTTTCAGAATGTTGAGTTTCATGGGATTTTAAAAGAATTGCATCTTTTCAAGGAAAAAAAACATTAATAACAAAAATATCTGTTTAATTCTGTCCCTATTGTTTTGGTTCCATCTTTTCGAGATTTGGCAATCTCCCATGTCAACATTATTTCCTGTGTATGGATGTGTGTTCGTACTTTGTAAGTTAAGTTGACTGGGCTAGATGGAATCTCTGATATTTTGATAAGCTTACCTTGGAGTTGTCTGATGCAGATATACAAAGCTCAAAGGAATGTCATTCTGTGTGCTGCAGCAATTCTTCTGTATTGGTAATTGTCAATCAATGATATCCTTGTCATCAGATCCTTTATTAGGAGTCTGCAATTCATTGTCATCTGTGGGTCTTATGTCTTTGAATGTGGGTGCAGGTCTGTGTACCGCATTTGTAAGTATTACAAGGAGATTCAGAGCTTGGAGGCAGTGGAGAAGAGGTTTAAGGAGCAGTAACTTTCTTATCCGTGCTTTTATATGAAATTAGTTGGAGATGAATGAGTTTAGACTTGTCCACATTGTATGAAAAACTGACATTGTCTCTAAATCATGTCATGAACTTCATTTACTTTCAATTGTGGCCATGTACTATGTGCTTGTGGCATGTTCTTTTGTAGTTGTAAGCTACTTGCTATGCATTATTAATTGATACTAAGTAATTCAGTTTCTCTTTGTTCTTTTTGTTCTTGCTACTTGTTGCCTTGCATAGAAAACTATTTCTTCACCTTGAGCTTTTGGGGACTTTGTTTTCCTCAAGTTCTCTAATGTCAGATCAGTGATCAGTCTTGGATGAGGTTCATGTCATAGAAAATTTGTTTAAAGTGTTAGAGAGGAAGATGCACAGCAGTTTGACACATGGGAGTTCTCAATTCTTTTCCGTGGTCATGATAGGATTTGTAGGTCAAGGATTTAGAATGGCATTGGGGTTGGTTTAGCACTGGCAAGATAATTGGGGAAATTACAGTAAATATGGGTTGATATGGGTTTATTTGGTAAAGTGGGGTGGGGTAGGCGCTAGTCAATGGTCATTAGAATTTGCCTACCCAAATTTAATAATTTCTTATTTTTGTTCACTCCCAGGTGCGATTTCATTTTTGATTTTATGTTTACTTTCAAAGCAAGATGTTAATTTCATTTTGATTCTTTATCTTAGAAATAATCCTTTGGTGGCTTCAGTGGACAGACCTTAGGTGGCAAATTGGTATACAAATAAGGTCTATTGTAGAACAGACCATTAAAATTTGTATCTTAATTTTGACTTGGCATGATGACTGCCTAAAATTTATAACACTGATTTCTTGGAACCTTGAATGATTCTCTTGTTTCTGTTTTGGGTCTTTGTGATCTGCAGTTTGAGTTTGGAATTTTGGTTATCAATTTTTATCAAACCCTAACTTTTAGATCATTATTTTTATGCTTTTCTGTTTTTAACGGTGAAATAAGGTGGGATCCCTTGAGTGCGTTAAGTGACAAAGTTCAAACAAAGATAGACACTATTGAAATAAGCCTAACTACACGTGGGTTTATTATAATAACACCTGAGATAATTCCATTATTGATCTGTAGGGAAGATCCTAGATCTGTGACCAATTTTATAATGGTTATTGAACTTCCAAAATTGCGAAGCAGTTTAGAAAGAAACAAACACTCGGGTTGGTACAAACTTTATTACAACTCATTTACACTTTGATTGAGCGGCCAAGTTTCATGAAATCCTGAACAGAGACAAAGTTTCATGAAATCCTGAACAGAGACAAAGACTTGGTCTATTTACCATACGCCCACAAATATATGTGTGCGTGTGTGTGACTAGTCTCATTATACGCACGGGACTTTTTTTTTTTTTTTTTTTTTGGGTTTGCTGTAATCTATATATATATATATATATATATATATAAAACCGAAGCCGTAGAAGTTTTCATAATTTTCCACATCATCATTATTTTTAAAATATCAGCATTATAAAAAAAAAAAAAAATCTGATTTTAATATCTATTTCTCCCCAATACTCCTCCTTCCTTATAAAAACCCGATCAACTGTTTCTCCTCCCATCTTCCTCTATATCACAAGCGCAGCACAAACCAAAACAGTAAACATGAGCACAAAACCAAACCAGAAGTTTCTCCAAAAAAAAAAAAAAAAAAAAAAAACCAAAATAATCCCATCTCCCTCTTCGTCATCTTCCTCCTTATTCCATCCACCAACTCCATTAAAACACCTCTGAAATTCCAACCACCCAGAAACACCCACTAACAGCAAAACCCATGGCTACACACGCGGCCACGCCCCCACGGCCACCCACGGCCCCACGCCAATTTGAAGCCACCCACTTCGATCTGGAGCCACCCACGCCAATCTGAAGCCCACCCACCCAAAGCCGATCTTGAGAAGAGAGAGGCTTCACCGTGAGCCATGAGAGGAAGAGAGTAGAGAGTGTGAGAGAAAGAGATGAGGAAAAAATATATATATATATGAGAGAGGTCAAAGGAGTCTGAAGTGAGAGGAAGAGAGAAGGTAGAGAGAACGCAGAACAGAGAGAGAGAGAGAGAGAAACGGTGAGAGAGAGATGACATTTATAACACCATCACATGTCTTTTTATTCACAAAACTGTCATTACATCATTTTATAAAAATATTTCTTTTAAAAAATCAGGTAATCATTTTTAAATATTTTAGCTTAACAATAACAGAAAACAAATGACTTTATTTCAATTTAGAAAAAGAAAAAAAAAAAAAAAACTTATTTCAGCCCAAAAGTAGTAGAAGTAATAACCATATTATTATCGTCTAAAGTCTAACTGAAATGCACTAGTTTAAATTCTTCATTCATTATTAGATTTTTTTTTCATAATCAATACTTTTCTTGTGCATCGCACGAGTTAGCGGCTCGTAATGTTTAAATGTGAGATATAGATAATATCCTAATTTTTGAGGATCTTTCTTGACATGACATGAGTTCCCCCCCCCCCCCCCCCCCCTCACTCATGCAAAAGTATTGGAATTCAAATAGAAGAAGTTATTTGTCTAAAAATATATATAATAACTGAGTATTAAAAAAAAAAATAAGAAAGAAGTAAAGTAACGTGGAATAATGTTTAAAAGTGAGATAGAGATAGTATCCTAATTTTTAAAATTTTTCTATACATGAGAGTTGATAAAAGTTTGAAAATTTGAGTTTAAAATAAAAAGTGGTAATTCAAATTGGAGAAAAGAAAATAAAAAAGAAAAGGTCTAAAACTTAGGAAAAGTAAATTATTCTTGTAATGTGTTTTTAAATTTAAAATTATTTAACTAAAATATAGGGGTATTTTAGAAAGTTTAAGAATTTATATGAGGATATTTTAGTACGCAAAATGATGAAACTTAACTAAAGAATCCTGTTATTAATAGTACTAGACTTATCACACGCACTTTTGCATGTGCCATTAGGCTCAAGGTAAAATCAAAAATCGATCAAAATAGGTTCAATGTTACAAAACATTACAAAGGAATCAAATACATACCTCAATAGAAATTAAGACCGGGCTTGTATTCGACGATCTCTGTCTCTCTTGCCAAGCTCTCTATCAACAACAAACACCTTTAAATATATACCTCAATAAAAATTCTTTTCTCCATATAAATTAGATATAATGTACCTTTAACTATTGAAATTCAACGGATTTAAAAGTTGTTGCGTTTGATTTTGTTATGAAACGAGTGGGTTTGTTAAATTAGAATGAATCTATGAAGTAAGAAGGTGGGAGATGTGATATGCTTGATAGAAGCTAAAGGGAGTTGAGATAGTAGTGGGTAGATGCAATTTTAACGTGTTCAAATGAGTGCAATTTTTTACCGCAAGAAGTTGAAACCCAATGGAACATTTGAATTTATTAATTGGGATAAGAATTGTGATTGGTAAAAAAAATTGAGATTTGAACAAAAAAAAGATGATACACGTTAGTGTGGATGGATGAGGATTTGTGTTAACTATATAGAATTTGGATAACAAAATTTTTGGAATCTTTTAAAGAATTAAAAGAAAAAAAAAAACATAAAAATTTCAAGATAAGAATGAGTAGTTTTAATGTGAGGTAGTGGGTTTTTTTTTTTTTTTTTTGAAGAAGTAATTTCGTATTTTTTTTATAAACATAATTGAAATATTTGAATTTAAATAGATAACAAATACAGGTAGAAATCAGACATTTGAATACAAATGGGTGGTGAGAATAAGTTTTTTTTTTTTTTTGGAAGAAGTAATTTTTTTTTTTTTTTTTTTTGATGAACACAATTGAAGTATTTGAATTCAAATAGATAACAAATACAAATAAGAATCAAACATTTAAATACAAAAGGGTAGAGAGAAAAACTGTTTTTTTTTTTTTTTCCCTTTTGTACGTACATAATTATTATTATATTTTTTTTATAAAACATAATTGAAGTATTTGAATTCAAATAGATAATAAACACGGATATGAATCAGATATTTGATTTTTTTTTTCTTTTGTACGTGAGATAGTATTACTCTTTTAACAATTTTTTTTTTTTTGTAGGAAATAAAATTAAACTAAATGGTATGTTACTTCAGAATTTATATAAGGATATTTTGGTATCTCAAAAGGTGAAGAAAAAACAGGAAAATCCTCTTATTAGTAGTGTGTATATATATATATTATTTTTTATTCTTTAAAACAGAAATGAATACCTGATTGGGAAAAAAGAGGGGTAAATCATTATTATTTTTTTTAATGTTTTTTTTTTTTTTTGATTCATAGGAGTAAATGATTATCAACTTGGGGATGTACCGGTCAGGGTTAGCTTGTCCTTTCTTCTATGTATTATTGTCTGTTTTCTTCTATGTGTTTTGTTTTTTTTTTTTTTTTTTTAGGAAATATAATTAAACTAAATGGTATGTTACTTCAGAATTTATATAAGGATATTTTGGTATATCAAAAGTTGAAGGCAAAATAGAAAAATCCTCTTATTAGTAGTATGTGTATATATAAATGAATACCTGCTTGGGAAAAAAGAGGGGTAACTTGGGCATGTCCGCTGCTAACAATTAACCAATAAATTAAAGCAACTTGATGTTTACAATTAACCAACAAAACTAAACATGCTCTTTAAAATCCGGCAAGAAGTGCTTTTTTCAAAAGTAGTCGTATATGATTCGGGCAAAGGACATTAAAAAAATGGTTTTGACTTTTGAGGGCAGTTTTGCTTTAGTGGTTGGCTTTGGACCGGGTCAGGGTTAGCTTGTCCTTTCCTCTATGTATTATTGTCTGTTTTCTACAATGTGTTTTGTTAGTTTTTCTAGGTGTCACTATATAAACCTTTATACTACAATACATATAAATGCGTTTTATTTATAATATTTCTATATCTATTTTCTTCCTCGCACTCCCCTCAACCAAAAGGTGTGCCAAAAAAAAAAAAAAAAGTCTCTCTCTCTCTCTCCAAATGAATGTGTGATTGAAAAAGCAACCGCCCATCTAACAAACAAGTGACATTCTGCAAACATTTGGCACATTTCCAATGTGTCAAAGGACTCAAAAGTCATATTCTGCCACAATTCTAAACTTTGTGGCGCAGTCTATTTCATTTCATACAAATTTAAATTTCGTTACCAACATGTTTATCATATGATAATAGACTGTAAAGCCAAATACGGTCACGTGGGAGATTGATATATTTCCTCTTATCCTACCAAACAAAAACAATCTGCCGAGTTTTTCCTAGCAAGGATATTTTATTATGAAGTCAAAATACATTTAAAATTCTAAAGTCTTTAGTGGTTTTCTTATCTTTTATAAAAATAAATAAATAAAGTCTCAAGTGGTGTCTTTTAGTATTTGCCTACAGATTAGTAGCATATTATTTATATTCTCGAAGCCCCGAAACCAAGTACTTTTTAGAAAATTCAATCATCTTTTGTAAAAACAAAGGTGATGGTGGAGAAAGCAAGCGCGATGATAGAAGCAAAGATGATAGCAAGAGTGAGAAACGAAACAATAGCAAAGGTGATCGACACAAGAGCAACAATACTAGGAAAATTTAGAATTTTCTGCTTTTTTTTTAAATCTATTTGGACTTTGAAAATGTTTATTTGGGAGATTAGTAGAAAAAAAAAATTTAGCTTAGAAATTATTTTAAATTCTCAATTTTATTCTTTTTAGGATTCCTTTTGATGAAATAATATAGATCGTTCTGCTAGTATTTCGATTCCAATTAAGTTTGCTAGTGTCGAGTCTGTCCTCGATGCTGGTTGTGCCTAGTGTGAAGCGCAGTGGTGGGCTTGCTTTGTTGTGGAAGAATGATGTGGTGGTCTCTACCCAAACTTACTCCTCCAACCACATCGACGTCCATATTTCTTCCCCATTGCAACTGCTATGGAGACTGACGAGGGTTTATGGGCACCCTAAGGAAAGGCTAAAGAGCGAGACGTGGCGTTTGATGAGGCATCTACAGGGCCGGGCATCACTCCCTTGGGTGTGTCTCGGCGATTTCAACGAAATCCTCAACTCCGATGAGGAATGGCCGAATCCCCAAACCGCTTCGGCCCATGCAGGATTTCCAGGCCACACTTCTTCACTGTGGGCTAGTGGACTTAGGCTTTCAAGGTTATAGATACACATGGAGAAACAAAAGGCACGAGGAAGACTTTGTGGAGCAACAACTTGATCGGGTTTGTGCATCGGAGGATTGGCGAGAGCTTTACCCACAGGCAAAAGTCCTTCACACGACGGCTGCTTACTCTGACCACGACCCCATTCTGTTAACCACTGAGCCCACTAGTATACGCCATCACCGAAAAACAAAGATTCATCGTTTTGAGGAGAAGTGGGGCGCCCACCCAGAGTGTGAAGAGCGGATCAGAACCTCTTGGTCACAGAGTCAACCTAGTGGAAGCCCTATGTTCTGTTTGTTTGAAAAAACAAAAAGGTGCAGGATGGACCTCGTGGCTTGGAGTAGGTATACCTTTGGTAACACCCGAGATTGGTTAAATGCCAAACAGGGTGAGATGGAGGAGCTTAGGGCAGCAAGCTTTGGGGAAAATTTGGACAAAAAAAATGAGGTTAGAAGAGAGATTAATGACCTTCTGCATCACGGAGAGGTATTCTGGCGACAAAGGTCTCGGTCCATCTGGCTTCCAGCAGGAGATAAGAACACGAAGTATTTTCACCAACGGGCTAACCAACGATGTAGGAAGAATACCATCGAGGGCCTGCACGACACAAATGGGAACTGGTGTACTGATACAGGGGAGGTAGCAGCCATAGCAGAAGCTTACTATAAAGGTTTGTTCACTGCGTCGACGGAACTTGACATGGAGGGTGTGCTGGCATCTGTGGATAGTGTAGTAATTGAAGAGATGGCAAGGAGCCTGGCACGTCCTTACACTGAGGAGGAGGTTCGGGTGGCCCTTTTCCAGATGCACCCCTCTAAGTCTCCAAGTCCAGACGGTATATCTCCCTTCTTTTTCCAAAAATTCTGGCACATTGTGGGGCACGACGTCACTGCAGCGGTTTTATCTGTGTTACACTCAAGGAGATACCTGTATAAAATGAACTATACACATATTGTGCTAATTCCCAAAAAGAAGGATCCACAACTCATCACAGAGTACCGTCCTATAAGTTTGGGTAACGTTGTCTCAAGGATTATATCAAAGGTACTGGCGAATCGGGTGAAGCCTATATTATCAAATGTTATCTCGGACTCCCAAAGTGCATTTGTGCCTGGTCGGCTTATGACTGATAACACTACTGTTGCATATGAAATGTTACACTGGATGCGGAATAGGCGTAGGGGAAAGGTCAGTCATATGGCAATCAAGCTTGATGTTAGCAAGGCCTACGATAGGGTGGAATGAGATTTCCTAGAAAAAATCATGTTGAGGATCGGCCTTCCAGTGCAGTAGGTGAACCTTGCAATGCTGACAGTACGTACAGCCTCATACTCCTTTATTATTAATGGTGAACCTTGCGGCTATGTCTCCCCCTCTAGAGGCATCAAACAAGGGGACCCATTGTCTCCATATCTCTTCCTTTTGTGCGCTGAAGGGCTCTCCTCCTTGCTGCGAAAGGCGACCGAAACTCGTCACTTGAAAGGGCTTACCTTTTGTCAGGGTGGGGTGCGCATTTCTCACCTCCTTTTTGCTGACGATAGCCTACTTTTTAGTGAAGCTAAGGTGGATGAATGTCATCGGTTGATGGACGTGCTCTCCCAGTATGAAAAGGCTTCGGGGCAAGTTATAAATCGCCAAAAGACAACGTTGTTCTTTAGCAGGAACACACGTCAGGAGGTCCAGGAAAATATTCGGACTATGTTTGGAGCACAGGTAATGACTAACTGCGAAAAATATCTTGGTTTACCCATGGTGGGGGGTAGATCAAGAGTCAGTACCTTCAAGGATCTCCAGGAAAGGGTCTCTAAAAGGGTGATGGGGTGGAAGGAAAAGTATATCTCAAAAGCTGGGAGGGAGGTCCTTATCAAGGCGGTGACCCAGGCGATTCCTACTTACTCGATGAGCAAATTCAAAATCCCTAGAGCTGTGTGCGACGGGATGAACTTAGTGTTGGCTAAGTATTAGTGGGGCCAGAACCGGAATGAGCGGAAAATTCACTGGATCAACTGGGGCAAGCTGTGCACTCCTAAGAATAAAGGTGGGGTGGGCTTTCGAGATATTCATGCGTTTAATCTTGCGATGTTAGCTAAGCAAGCATGGAGGCTCATCCATGGGACACACTCTTTGTTCTACCGAGTGTACAAAGCAAGGTACTTCCCCTCATGTTCATTCATGGAGGCCGAACTTGGGAGCAACCCTTCCTACGTATGGCGTAGTCTTCTTAATGCTAGGGAGTTGGTCAGGGTGGGTTCCATATGGAAAATCGGTGATGGGTGCTCGGTTGGTATTCAGTCTCATAAGTGGCTACCTCACACCCCATCTTTCCATGAGGGGGTAGACCTGACGTTGAGGGTGGCGGATTTCATAAACCCACAAACTAAACAGTGGGACAGGGGGAAGGTCAATGCTTGGTTTCAACCATCGTCGAGGGATGAAGTTCTGCGGATTCGCCTAGGGAGTTTAAAGGAGCGGGATTCACTGATTTGGAATGAAAATAAGGCCCAAACGTTTTCGGTGCGAACTGCTTATCAGGTTGCACTCCGGATGAATCAAACAGGGAACGGCGAACACTCTAGGGTGCAAGATGATAAGTCTGTTTGGGTCCGGCTGTGGAAGTTATCTGTCCCTCCTAAAGTGCGGAACTTTGTGTGGCGGGCTAGCTCGGACATCCTTCCCACACGTGCAAACTTAGCCCGTCGAAGGGTTCCCACTGACCCTGGGTGTGCTATTTGCGGCTCGGGTGATGAGACGGTTCTCCGCATCCTTTGGCAATGCCCCTTAGCGCGAAATGTTTGGGCTCTTGTCAAAGGAAAACTACAGAAGTGTGACTCCTCGGCTAGGTCGTTCTTTTGCTTAGCCAAAACTTTGAAGGATAAGTTGTCCCGAAAAGAGTTGGAGATGTGGGCCATGGTGGCATGGTCCATTTGGAACACGCGGAATAAGCTATACTTTGAAGCTTTTCAAACCCCGCCGCATGCAATACTCAAGAATGCTGAAACATTTTTAGAAGAGTACCAATCCTTAACTCGTAGCATGCCTACTTTCTGAGCACCTGAGTGTGCTAACTCTTGTATACTTTATAGTTTTTTTTTCTTTCCTTTTGGCTATCTTGACTGCTGGGGTCTGGCTGGAGGGGGCCACCACCAGTGCACTCTTTGTACTCCTTCAGTTTTTTAATATACTCCTATCTTTCTGTCAAAAAAAAAAAAACTCCCTTAATCTCAGTAAAATGATTCCTGATTCTACTTACTTATGGCTTTGAATGTTTTTATTTCTTATATTAGTAATGAAACTTTTAATGATGATATGGAACTAAAACAAGGGTATTTAAAACCCCCTTTTTTTTAGGAAGGGGTATTTAAAACTCCAAAAAGAATGAACTCAATCAATTAATTTAGGAATTGATGATGATCCAAAGACAATTCAAATTGGCAATACTTATTGTAAGGACCAAAAAAAAAAAAAAACCCAACAACCCAAGCCTACTTAGAACAGTGAGTTGTGTAGTTTAACCTTGGCCCAAATCAATAAATTTGTAAGAGAGAGAAACGAACAACAAGAGGGGGTTCGGCCCGAGGATGAAAACAAAAAGGGGGAAAGGGCTTATATTATTGAATAGATGAGATGATCTCCTCCTCCAAGTTGGCCCGAGGAGGTCAATGCTATACAGAAAAATGGAACTGTTCACTCTCTCTCCTCTCCGTGTTCTTCTAATCTCTATTCCCATCCTCTCCTTCTCAGTGCATCTTCTTTTCCCTATATACCTCCGCCTTTATCATATCTCAGCCATCCATTCTCACCTAACATCCTTCCTCCCATAACACTTGTTGCTTTCAACATCTGAAGAAGATGGTGAAAAGAATCTGCTTAGTTTTGACTTACACTGTTCAGGTCACTTCATCATCAATGCGGCTGATAAAGCTGTTGCCCACCATTTAATGCAGATGCAACAAGTTGTACCAGACCAGAAGCTTCCCCAATGTCCACTGACTTTTTCTCTCTTCAGATTTTAGCTCCCATTTAGAACACCTTAGAGTACCTTGACTCACTTCCTTCCTTCCTCGGGTTGCTTTCCTCCTCGAACCCATGGACCGTGATATCCCCACAGTTATACTGCAACTCTTCAGGTCCATCTTTGGTTCTCGGGTAACCACACTTATATATATATATATATATATATATATATATATATATATATAAAAGATGATAGTGGGGGAGGGGGGTGGGATTCTAACCACATATATGAAACACTACAAAGGATATCGATATCATTACCATTAAGCAACCACTAAACCAAAAATTATATATATATATATATATATATTAGTTTACTTTACCTTTAAAAATATTTTTGCACACCCTGCTCACAAAACAACCCAGCTCAAACCTGAACAACAACACATACTAGCCCATGCTTTCCCTTTCATATGATTTTCATAGTTTTAAAGTTTCACATGTATGTAGGAATAGTAATTATGTAGCTTATTTGTTAACAAAACATGCTCAGGGTATTGAGTATTACGTTACTTGGATTGAGGAGAACCCTTATTTCTTAGAACATACTCTCTCAAATGATGTAATTTCTTTTCGTTCTTATTAATGAAGTTTAAGTTTCTTATAATAAAATAAAAGCACATATCAGTTCATTCCGAAACTAAACAACACAAATGGCAGAGCTTGCTCTCTCTCTCTCTCTCTCTCTCTCTCTCTCTCTCTCTCTCTCTCTCTCTCTCTCTCTCTCTCTCTCTCTCTCTCTCTCTCTAGGTATCTTTGACTCTAAGGGTAAATAGTGGGTGTTTACAAGTTGTGAGTATCTCTCTTTATTATAAATTTAAATCATAAGTGTGTGAGTATGTCTGTTACATGTGTGTGTATTGTTATCATATTGTAATAACTTTTTGTTATAAAGTTTGTGAATCAAGAAAAAAAAATAGTAAAGTTAGTGATTGATTAAGCATTTGATTTGTTAAGTAAACAATTAGCGTCCCCCTAAAAAAAAAAAAAAAAAAAGTAGACACTTAGTGTATTATTTATGTATGGATGAGTGTAACTATGTGTGTCAATAATTAATACAGTGCCAGTAGGTTGAGTTTTGTCATTTAGTTTAAAATATTTTTATGAAAAATAATGACAAATAGATAATGACAACTGCATAAAAATAAAAATGTTATACAAACTTAACAAAAAAAAAATGGTCACACTTACCTATATTGACAATAGATAATGATAACTGATAATGAACTATCATATAACGATTTCAAAATATGAAAACTTATAGAAAAAAATTGTAAAATTTCCTGTATTTACGTTTTTTTTTTTTTTTTTTTTTTGGTGTTGATAACTTAATATATTCAAATTCTCCTTTTATTAAATTTTTTTTAATTTAAGTTTCTTAATCATCGTTCTAAAAAAAAAATTGGAGCTGCTACTGACTTAAGCCAAAATAACATAATAAGACATATAATTAATATAATTCAACATTGATCATTGGTAGGTCCATCTTCATTAGCCTTTTACCTTTGATGCGAAGGATGGCGTGTGATAATGGTGACTGTAAACATGATGGACGGAAAATGAAAGATCCACTACCATACCATGATAGACAAGGATAGACACATTATTGAGAAGTTGGAACTAAACTAATGTATGATCTTCCAATCAACATGTACACCTAAAAGGAGCTTCGGCGTATGAGTTTAAAACATGTGATGTTCAAGCTATCGTGCGAAAGGGCTCACATTCAATGCATCCCCCACAATTCCTCTCTAAGCCACCTTAGAAACTCAAAATCAATCAGTGCTTGATCACTATCAAATAGTAACAATAGCCATGTCAATATGGTGTGGCATTATTTTCTTAATTTGGCAAGAAAAATTACATACCTTATGAGGAAGCATGGTGGTTTACTCAAGATACACATGTAACCCAAGAGTTTTCTAAAACGATTGTTACAAGTTCTTCCATTTCCCGAAGTCTAATTGGATTTAAATAACCGTTTAATTGATAATTCAACTGATATTAATAGAGATTGCTCAATCAATTAGAAATTTTGAACAACGAAATGTCTAATGGCACAACAAATTTCATAATTGTTAAGATGACTGATTGTGATTGGTATACAATAAAAGTAATGTCAATAGTAATCCAGTAATAGTGCTATTCACAATTTGTCACTTTATTAAGTTATGAAATTTGTTGTGTTTGTAGCATTGTTATAGAACAGATGAGGATGTGCAGATGTGATTCTATTATATGTTCACAGAATGGAAGGCTTTATGAATAGATTTTATCTCTTTTGAAATGTTAGGAACATGGCGTGGCATTATTTTCTTAAAGGCTTCCAAATTCACCCGTTAAATGAATTAATTCCTTCACTGAGCTATTCTGCAGATCAAAACATTACCATAGCAGCTAATGAGAAACAAAATTGTGCTTTGATCCAATGTTGGTGAAAAATCTTTACAGTTTCATTAATTAGTTGTAGCAAAACTTGAAACCTCAAATTTGAGATTTGAAACATATAGGCTGAAAATATAAACACAAGTTTTGTGTTATGTGGAAAGAATTAAACCTAGACTCGACTCCTGCATGGCATGTTTGCACCAATTTGGTACGTGGTCCACAACAAATTATTACCAATAATTATGCACTCTGAAAAAACTAGAAACTAATCAGCAAATATAACAAATAAAGAATTTTTTCTTCACAATTTCAAAATGACCGTTTGAGATTCTTGAAATCTACAGAGTCAATGCATTCCAAACCAGCCCTGTAAGGATTCAACAATTTCATAAGCACAGTTGCTTTCTCCTTTGCCTCATCACCACAACCAACCTGTAATACTAACAACAGCTTCTGAAAGGCACCAACTTGAAGAGCTTCTACCAGAACTCTCCCTTCATCCCTTCCGCCATATTTGCTGAGCTTCAAAAGAGCAGAAATTGAATACTCAGTCGCCAAGTCCGATACCCGCAAAATCTTCTTCACCAAGACTGGCACGGTTAAGGCATTACTTTGAGCCTCTTCTTTCCCCTCTTTGCAGCCACAAAGTCCATCAAAAGCACCCAAAGCCTTCTCGCATATGCTTTTGTCTGAGTCAACAAGAATCTCTAACAATAAAGAAACCAAACCGGTCCTAACAAATGTTAATTTGATCTTCTCACTAGAACAAGGAAAAGAAATCAGGTGGAAAACTATCGTGAGGGAAGCTTTTGTAATAATTGGACAAATTTGCTTTCCAATGAATTCAACTAGTATTTCAATCACCCCCTCTATGTCTGAAAGCTTTTCCACAATGTGCTGATCACAAGAAACAAGCTCTTTCAATGCTTCTATGGAATTTTGCTTTGGTGAAAGATCTTTGCACCTCAAAAACCAAACCATGCAACGTAAAGAAGCTTGTGTTCCAAAGGATCTTTGGGTTTCAACATCAAGTGGAAACATCCAATTCAGTGCACACAAAATCGCTTCCAACACAGTTGCATTTCTCTCAACAGAGTCATTTGCAAATGCATCAAACGCAGCAGCGAGTACAGCAGCTGTCCCATTCGCAACGATGCACCTCCTATTTCGTTCACTCTCCGCACCCCATTTCTCAATTTTCTGCACCCATTCCAAGCACCTGTATTGATCCAATCGCCGCGCTGAAGCTGCAACACTGAAAAGAATCTCTGAGATCTCAACTGGGGAGACTGGGATTCTCGGTGTTGGAATGCGTTCAACTCCAAAATTCTGTTTCTCCACGCACCAATCTTGGATCATTTTCCTAAGTGTGTGGTTAGGAATCTGATCAAAATTCCTCAGAATCTGATTCGTTACCGGGCACGTAAAATTCCCGGCTTCAAGCCAGGTTTCAATGCTTTCACGATCATATGTTATCCCTGAAGACAATGTGACAGGATCCTTCATTAATTCAAGTGATATCGGGCATCGAAAATGATTCGGGACCACGAGCTCTACGTCAGGATGCTTTTTACCAGCATGGTGAGAGATTCTTCTTCTTCTCCAACCTAAAACCATTTCTACAAATCTGAGAATACCAACTAAGGACACAAAGAAGCAAAAGATTTACTAATTTTTCTTCCTGTTTTTTTTTATTTTTGGATGGAAAACTTGTGGGTCTAAATGGGGTTTATAAATACTTTATGTGCGTGTTGTGTTTAGCTTTCATGAGGCTTTTAAACACGGTCTTCAACTTTAAAGTTCGGACCTCGTAGCATTGAAAATAATTCAATAGAGAAGCATTCAAAGAAAAATAGAGAAAGAATGAGTTTTTGTTTAGTATTAATGAGGTTTTGAATATTGACCGTTGAAGGTTTGAAAAATAAATATGAATACAACCGTCAAAGGGGGAAAGGGTAAAAGTAAGCCCTTTTGAGTTCAAACCCACCAGGTAAACGAAGGACATGAGCTGGGGTTTTAGAGTTTTGACGCATTGACCAAGACTCCATCATCCTAGTCCAAATACGCACCCCCAAAGCTTAATTAATTAATATGTGTGATCAAAGTAATAGCCATCTAATTGCATCAAGGGTCCTTATAAGTTATGTGCTAATTTCCTTGACTGAACACGTTATATAGGTTTGAAGAATTCTATAAAATCAATGTCCGTAGACAAAAAAGTTTGACAAAATTTCACATCTGCAATTGATGTGATAGATTGTTAGTGATAGATAAAAAAAGATATGGTCAATTATAACACTCATTTTCACAACTATTTTATATGATAGACTGCAATTAGTTGTTTGTCATTTTTACATAGGCTTACCATTTTTTTTAACACCACTCACAATCAGCTACATTATATAAATGAGAACATGGGAATGAAATTGGTTGTGGTTCTAAAATTTTTCAAAATACATTAGTATAGATCTCAAATGAGAACTGATTTTCACATCTTTCACAGCTGTTGAGTCTCTGATAGATGTGAAAATTTGTGTATGTAGCATTGCTTGTATACAAAATAGTGTGAGTGTGCATATATATATATATATATATATATATATATATATAAAAGTGTAAACTATAGGTAAGAATCACGTAAATTTGTGACTATTAAAGAAAGGTAACCCCGTATTATCTGCGACAGAAATGCTGTCAATGTTTAAGTTTTATCTGCTACTAGAGCAATTATCAGGAATTCAAATGTACATATATCTATGTAAGTGTTGGAGAAGATGGGTTGTGTAATGTGTGTCACGTAACTGTACATGTTCAGCAGTCACGTCACTTTGTAAAAGAATTTTGTTGGCGTGAACCAATATTATATCAATTCTCCACGGTCTCAATCACGTATTATATATAAATATATATATATATATATATATATATATATATATCAATTCTCCACGGTCTCAATCACGTATTATATATATATATATATATATATATATATATATATATATATATTTAATTAGACTATGTAATATATATATCAATTCTCCACGGTCTCAATCACGTATTATATATATATATATATATATATATTTAATTAGACTATGTAAATCACGTATTGTATTACGTAGTCGTCATTGAACTCTTATTCTTTTCCTTGAAAGAAAAGTAAAGCAAAAACAAAAACTTAAAAAGATGAAAAAGAGAGTGGTTGGATCGAGGTTCTATTTAAACTTCGGTGGATAGGCCGGTGATAGAGTTGAGTAAGTATGAAAAGTTCAAAATTGATTTGGTTAATTGTATTTCAAGTATGAGTTTTTGGTAAATTCTCTTATAGTTGAATAAGAAATTTAGAAATTAAAACTTAAGAATTTGTACCTAATTAAATATAAACTTAGTTCATTCAGCAAAAAAAAAAAAAAATAATATAAACTTAGTTCATTTATTTCTTGAACTAGTTTGAAGGTAAAATTAAAGTTCTTAGATTATTTTATTTTATTTTTTAATTTTAGGAAAGGTTTTGCTGTATAATAGGTTATGTGGTAGCAAAAAGAAAGCAATATGTGTCCAAGGGTCATATGCAATATGCACATGATCAAGTGGATTCTTAGACTCTTGTCACTTTCTTTTTGCTGCCACATAATCCATTATGCAGCAATTGCTGCATACAACCTTTCTCTTTGTTTTTAGTTTCTTGAACTTATTTATTTTCTCAATAAAATAAAAAATAAATAAAAATTAAAAGCTTCTATCATTTTCTGTTTTAAAGGAGGAATGTATAACCTGGTGTCACTAGTTGAGGGATGGAGGGGGTTGGCTTTTAAAAATTAACCTTCGTAATTTTTACAAAAAAAAAAAATGTAAGTTTATGAATTTCTCTCAAAAATTAAAATCTAGCTTTACCGGTTCATGATTTAAACTTGCATTTGTTAGGGTCATTAGCAACCTATATCCAAAACATGTCCAATTATATTTTGAGTTGTAATTAGTTCATAGTATCTAGAAGTATGTTTGAAGACATGAGAGATTACTCAAGAGTCTACTATATATCTCAACTGCAAGCTTGACTGCATCTTGACTGATCAAGGCTGACTTATTTTCTATACTAGCCTCAATCAATCGAGATTTGCAAATTCTTTTTTTGATGTTTTACATTTTTTTTTAAAGTGAGTTATATCAATGGGTTTTTGTAACCCTACTAGAGAGCCTTAGAAAGGCCCATTATGCATGACTTTGGAAAATGTTGTAGAAGTAGAATCCCCTAGAGAGTCGTAGAGAAAACCCTAGCTTCCAACTATTGAACCCATGAGTTAGAAACACAAGAGAATAAGATTTTGTTGTAGCAGTTGTGCACGAAGAATTTCATACCAAACATCATCTTCGACACCAACTATTGATGATTCTATTGTTGTATTATGTGAAGTTATTGCACAAACCTACATCAATCAAACTATTGTTGTAGTGTTAGACACAGATTGGGTGTTCGTGCATTGAATAGATTCATGAGATTGAATAGATTTACGTGGTAAAAAGTCCAACTGAGTTAGTGTTGCTTGTGCTCACTTGAGTAAGACAACATTTTTAGCTCTCTCTCTCTCTCTCTCTCTCTCTCTCTCTCTCTCTCTCTCTCTCTCTCTCTCTCTCTCTCTCTCTCTCTCTCTCTCAGTTTTTAACATCATGGTTGTAAAACAAAGAGATTTGATCTTATCATTCCTACAAGTGAAGTCTTGAATTGGTTTAGCCATAAAAGTTTGGAACCTTTAATAAATCTACAAGTTCCTTTATGTAAAAATGAAAAAATAGAATGGTTTAGGTGTATGTGTGGTTTTTGAACTCCTTGAGCATCATCCACTTCATAGACTTAATGTGCAAGATTGGATATTTATAAATATATGCACTATCTTAAGGTGTCACATTAAAGCCATCAAATGTTCATATCCCTATTTTCCATTCTTTTGGTTGTATGGAAGAATATCTGAATATGGCAAGGTTATATTGTCTTACTGTTGGTTTCCTATCTTGTCCCTAAATGTTTTGATGGTTGCTTCCAATAAAGTTCGATTCAAAATGATAAGAATGAATCCTATTACAGTTAGTATACAAATAAAACTTTAACTTTGATAGTGAGAAATCCTAGTGACATGAAGTGGTAGCTTTGAGGAATCAGGAATACTAAAAAACTCTCTTTGAAATTTTTGGTAGTCACCATCTCTCTCCCTCTTATATTTCTTATTTGTGTTCAACTTATTGGCATATACTTGTATTTTTTTTTTCTTTTTTAATATGTGACAAATGACATTTTAGTTCAAGAATTTGTGCTACTAATTACTAAACACAACAAAGTTAATTGGACTTCATTGAGAAGGACAAACTTAAAAGCTGAAATAGACCCCCTCATTCAATTTCTCACATTTCAAGTTTTCAATTGCTTGTCATGGCCTTTTTTCTTTTTTCCGTTGCGCACCCAAAAAGAGCGCTACAAATGTTTTGCAACGATTTTCCAACCATTGCATAGCAATATCCCTATTGTAACATTTATTGAGAATGCTGCAATATATATATATTTGCAAGTTTTCTTTGCAATGATCTAAAAAACATTTTAATAAATCCTAAATTCACCTACTTAAAAGTTAAAACTACGCATCGATTCTAAAAAAACACTATAATATATTACAGTGTTTTTAGAGCTACTGCTATAAGTACTCTATTGAAGCATTTTTCTACAACGTTTTGTAAAATGCTGATATTAAAATTTTCAAATTGCAATAATAAAAAGCAATATTTCTCTTATAAACCAATATTTAATTACTTCTTGCAATTACTAATCCATTATCAAGTAATTGAATTTCGAATACAATTTTTTTTTTTTTTTTTTAGTAAAATTTTCGAATGCAATTGACATAAGCTATTCACATTTGTTCATATAACTTGATTACACCAACAAGTTTCACCAATACTAAGTACAAATAACAATGTTGCAAAATTGAACAATTTTTTCATTTTAAATCCCAGATATTTTTCTTACTTTCACCAAGCATGTACATATGCATAATTTTAACACACACACAATACATTTATACACAATAGATAAATACAAAACTTGAGAGAGGAGGAAAGCTTGGCTTTGGACTCGGCAATCGATGAACTTCTTCGCCTCAGCATGGAAAGATATTCCCTCTATTTGGGTTTTTGGTTCCATTGGATACAATGGTGAGATAAAATCAACATTTTTGAATTGGTATACTTCATTTTCCATATTCCAAAGAAAGATTAAGAGCCTCCAACAAAGGATGATAATGCTTGCTTCAAGATTCAAGCAATCACAAATCCTTTTAAGCAATGAATGGGATGAGTCCACTTTCCCTTACCTTTGGTCAAATAAAATTCTCGGATTTTCTTGGCCCATAGAAAATGTTTGCCATAGGTTTTCCTGATGATTTATTTTTCTTTGATTCCTTAATTTGATACCCATGTTGATATAAGTGGTGAACTATTGGGCACTATATGAATGTGTGACTTAAGAAAGGAGTGAGATTTTAGTCAGCTATGGTAGAAAATAAAAATTTATATAGGACAAGAAAATTTGGGAATCTAATCTAACCGAAAGACAAGGAAAGTGGACTCATCCCATTCATTGCTCAAAAGGATTTGTGATTTCTTAAATCTTGGAGCAAGCATTATCATCCTTTACTAAAGGAACAACATACCTCTTAGATCTATAATGTTTGGATTGCCCTTCAAAGTATTTGTCTATCCAAGACAAGGGGGCAAGGAATTACAAGGGAGGAACGCAGAGGATGTGTGTGGCGATGAGTAGGGCAGTGCCGTGTTTGTTGTCACTACGAGTGGGAAGTTTAGAGATGATGGTGTTTGGCATTGGGGAAAAATTACCCTAGTCCCATCCTAGGAAGACGTATTGTGATATTCCATAAAACAAATTTTGAAATTTTTTGGATGCAAAATTTTTTTGTGACCTGCCCATTCACATCTCAAATTTGGATTTACTCTAAAAAAGAAAATATGAATCTGCTCTCAAAATTGATAAAGTTAAAGCAAAAAGACTAAAACTACACACTTTTCCACAACTTAGCCACATGATAAGCGGTAATTGTATTACTTTTCACTAAGCACTAATGGTAAAACCTTGTGTCAGTTGTGCATTCCAATTACAATTTGATACTTATACGGATTGTGATAAAGTGTGCGGCCAAGTGTGCGATTCTAGAAGAACTCAGGTTAAAAGGTCGTTGGAATAAGTCTGATCTCATTCTAACAAGTAGTGGCATGAGTTATTGATGATATTTTTTTTCTCGGTGTTTTTGCTCAAAGATCTTTTGGATTCTTTGTGATAACATCTTTCATGCAAAAAGTTTAAGCAATACTCAAAGATCTTTTGGATTCTTTGTGATAACATCTTGCATGCAAAAATTTTAAGCAATACAGATTTTCAGGTTGTGGTTTATGATCATATATTGAAGTTTTCATAAAAAATAAAAAATAAAATTAACCAAAACAGATTTCCAATTTGTTGTGATTAGTCATTAGTCATATTGTTTATTCTTACTAATTTACTCGTGGCCTTCATTCAATAAAAAGGGGAAAATTATGTGTGCTTGGTTGGTGCTAAATGAGAATTTAATGGGACTAGAACAAGTTTGGCGCTAGTAAAAGTATAAATCTCTTTTGATATCAGTTGCGGTTCCTCCAACATTAGATATTTAGATGGATATATAAGAAAAATACACTAACCTTTTTCGTTCAACTGACCTCACCAACCTTTTGTATTCATTCTTCTAACTCTAAGAAAGGATGATCAGAAATTTATGCTTGTAAGTTTGGACTATCAACGAGTTAATTAATTAAGTCCTTTTTGCTTTTGGTAAGTTGAGTTGAAACAACAATGTTAGATAATGTTATCCAAATGCTAATCAATAGAAACAATACTTTTTCACCGCTACACGACGTGATGTTCACTCCACAAGTATGAAGTTCTTGTAGGGTGTGGAAGGCAAAAACCAGGATTCAAGTCTCTAGATAAAAATTTCACATACATATACACTTAAATTATGTTATAGTAGAATTTCTATCTTTTATAAAAATAAAATAATAAAAAAATAACATAAAAACAACACTTCTCTGCATGCTGAACCAAATACTTAATTTTGATTTTAAAAAATTGTTTTTTCAAAACATGCATTTAAAATTGATTGTTTTTAAAAAACGCACTTTTACAAACAGCTAACCCAAAAAGACACAGTACTGATATTATACACACAAGTCACGAACTATCTTCTTCGCCAAAACCACCAGTGATGAAAAGGGACTATTGTTTGGGTGGATGATGCCTGTGTTTTACATCTAAGTTACCAATTTCTCAGTCTGAGACTTTTAGTAGTAGGGGTAGCGGTAAGGATTGGAGGCTACTGGATTACGTCCAAGCTAAAGGGGAATGTGATGGTCGTGGGCTCATTTAGGGGGTTAACTCTTACAAATGGTCTGAAACTCATTCAAGAGTCGTTACTATTTAACATCTGTATCTTAATTCTTGTTGAGATCATGGTGTCCTGAATGCTAAGAATTTTACCAAGGTTCAGCTTGAAGTTTTGTGTAAGTACTTATGGTCCTCCATTATGCGGTTAGCTTGGAATTGGAATTGGAATTGAATGTCTCCTTAAGATGACCTCTTTCCCTGCGACTATTAGGCTAGTTTCTTCCTCGTGAAATTGCAAGTGCTTCCAGAGTCAAGCAATACAATAGTCGGTACGATGCTGAAAGTCTCTCTCCCGCATGATTTCGAGTGTATGGGTATCACGAATGGCAGCCAAGAAGATGTCTGGTACCTCTAGATTTTGAATAGTTTCCTGTTTCCATGGTCTCAGTTTCCACGATCACATCTCTAGCTATTAATATCATCTTCCTTGCAACATGCTTTTATTAGTAAGAGATTTTTGCAAAGTGGGCATGCGTTAAAACTTTTCATTGCAACTGTAGCGAAGGCCTTGTTGCGTCTTTCTTTTAATTATTGTGCAAGAGACATTCGCCAAACCACCATGGGAGGGCTTTTCAGATCTTCATCCCTACCATTTGGAGGAACCCTTAGCTTGGTGGTGGAATTGGCGCGAGACTTGGTCATAAAGAAGTATCATGAGCTTCATAAAGCTGAGCCAGGCCTATAGCTGTTGCGAGATCATTTGGTTAACCAGCCGAATTGCTAGAATTTAGAAAATCTCTTTCCGCCTTCGTTCGCCACTCAACGACTCTGCACGCACGTTTGCATCAATCTCCAAATAAAGTTTCGGGCAAAATCGAGCAAATCAAAGACTACGTCATCCTGGATTTAACATAAGTCACGCTAGAGTAATTATATTTACTCCACATCCAAACAGAAGTGCGCCAAAACAACTAAATTCATGTGGTAATCTATTTAGAAATAGAGAGGTTAGACCTATATGATGACAATTGCCCTCCACCCATGCTGTCTCTCAGTTCAGGTTCAGCAATTGGCCTCTCCAAAATTGAGGTAAGGCTACATACCAACGACCTCTCATAGACACCATAAAAGCAAGTCTTTTGCATTGGGAACAAAATTGAGGTTAAGATAAACTTCAAGCATGGCTTCACTTCACTTTCACCGGCTCTCAAAATATTTGAACATACATAACTAACCCGAGTTTAACATTTGTAATAATATAATTATGATTTACGAAAACCAAAAATATATCTCATTCAGTCCAATAAGACAACTCAAAGGTGAGTTGCCAAGCATATCATTGAAATTTATTGTTGGTGAGTTCCAGAATGAAGGTGATATGAGAAAAGGGAATTTCTTCATTTACAACTAATATAACAAATTTACTTAGGAAAACTTATTCATGTTGAACAATTTATACTATACAGGCAAGCAAATTATGCCAAAAATTTACAATCTTGCAAATCAGATCAAGCTAATTTTGAAGTACTCAACAATCCTGAACTTACCAGCTCATAGCACATTTACAGCCATATGGACCTCACTTCCTTTACTCCATCATGTCATGTTAAGCACTAAATATCTTCCAAATATTCAGAGCAGTAAAAAGTATGGGATATGGAAAGTAGGTCCTCGTTCATTCATTTCAAACTGCTGGCTCACCCAAGCTAAACAAAAAAGAGATTCATTCCTGCCTAATATATGGAGAGGAACTCATTTCTGTACTGTAAAATGAATCATCTCCAGCAATTCCATACATATTTTCATCCTTTTCTTCATCCCACTTGAGGACCTCCCTTATATACTTGAATGCCTCATCAACTGATGTACGGTCCCAACCTCGTGTTTGCCACGCGAATAACTTCCGCCCACTTATGGAAGAATATAGCTCCTTAAATTTGACTGCCACGTAGTAGTATGCCTGTTGTGCCAGGGACTGACTATTGTGATGAGGCTTCACAGGGCTGAAGTCTCTGAACCATTCACAAGTTGACAAAGGAACCTGGTTTATCTTGTCTTCAAAGGCATCGTATTTGTTCAGCAGGAGCACAAAAGGGGTGTCTTTGAAACAAGGGTGCCTCACCAAACTCTCAAACAAATCTCTGCTTGCAAGCATTTTATTATGAAAAGGACCAGTACCATGGGCCCACATCTGATCATAGTCGCTCAAGGAAACACAAAATATCACTGCCCTCACATCTTCAAACATTTCCAACCATTTGCAACCATCATGCAGTCCCTTAGAATTTATGCGAATTAGTTGGTATCTGTGACCCAAAAGAGAGAGACAATAGAAAGTAGTTTTAGCACTGCAAGAAAATTTGTACATACGGATGCAACAGTATGTAGTAGGAGAAAAGAATGGAGGTTTTACTTGGTCAAGGGAGGTGCGCATTCCAAGTTCTCATTGTATATCTCAGACATGGGGCTTCTATCATCAAATGAGAATTCCATGAAGGTAAGACCATTGCTCTGAGTGACTCCCTCTGCAAATAAAATGTCCTTGTCTGAAGGTTCATACTCATTGCTTGATATCTCTATAACCTGTAAACAGAAAAACAGTAATGTCAATTGAGATATTAAAAACTAGTTGTGTGAACAAAGAAAAATGAGGCAATTCAAGCATGCTCAACTTTCATTAAATCATCTTAGTCAATTGGTGAGAGGAACCACACATCCTAGACCATAACATAGATAATAAATAAAAAATAAAAACTAAAAATCAGATCGAAAGCAACTGCCTCATCTGGAGGCATGAGAGAGAAGAACCTTATCCAATCTATTGATTTCCATGACAAACCAAAATATAAATGTTATTACAGATGTAACCTGATAATATAGTATAGTCTGATTACATCAAAATACAGTAATCTGGTTACATGGTATGGCTTTAGAGCATCCTAAATTAAGATATTTACAATTATATTATTATATTATGTATGAATCTGTAATTCCAACATAGAAATTATTGCTAAATCCTTTCTACAAATTTTCAATTACTACGTAAGATAAGCTGCCTCTTTGCTTTTACAGCACACTTTTTTTCCCTAGCCCTAATGATGTGGGAAGCATGAAGGAAATTTTATTTTAATTTAGCTTTGTTTAAACTCAGTTGTATTTTTATAGGTTCATTGGAATTAGGGTTTAACTTTACTAGTAAAATAAGTTTGCTATTGTTCTCCTATGGAGGCAAATTTATGATGAACAAAATTTCTCTTGGAGCTTATCCAAGGGTTTGGCACCAACTCCATCCAACCCTAGGTTCTTGCCAGATTGTTCTTTCTTAGATAGTGTTGACTCCAAGCAAGCTTAGGTATTCCTATGTTTTTTCTTTTTTTCCTTCAATTTTTTTCATCTTTTTTTGGTTTGTCTTGCATCAATTTTGGCATTAGAACTCATTGGTCTGTATCACCTAAACCCTAAACCTGGCCAATTGGTTGTTAACCAATTGTCTTTCTAGGGCCTATTTTGGTTTGTGCTCTTCAACCCGCCAGAATAGCATCAAACGGGAATGGTTTTAGTGAATCAATTGGTTCATGATACTGACATATTGTCAACATACAACCTGAACCTGGCCCATGTGGCTAATTGCTAAAGGCACTAAGCTAATGCCATTGTTTACATCAATCTGTCTATTAAACAATATATATGCACATATGATGTGTATATGTACGTATACTGGCCAAATTAAACAAAAATTATGAGAAATGTCAACATGAGCGCACTTTGAACCCTAAACCAAATGGCGTGTACCACACTTTCAACCATAATGCCAACAGACTTATTAAGCTATCTTCATCACTAATAATATATATCATAAACAACTTTTATGATTTTAATTAATTTTAAATATACTATGTTGCCAGAGTCTTATGTAGTTAGCCTGATTTCCTGGCCAAAACTAATAATTGCAATTTTGAAAAACAATGAAATCTAAAACCGTTCCTAATTATTTGACAATGAAGGAATATATGGTACAAAAATCCCCAAAGGAACCAAAAAACAGATCAATCACCCAGAAACAGGACATGAAAGATCATAACTTCTGCAAATCATGCCAAGAACAAACCAAATGACGGTTCCACGAATGGATCCCCAACACGCCCCCCCCCCCCCCCCCCCCCACCCCATCTTCCATAAAATTCAAATAAGAGTGCACAAGAGAATCTTTGTCTTCTACTATCAAGTGCAATCTGGAACAATGTTCTTCAAAACAAAATCCAGTCTCTACACCATGCATCATGTCAAAAATGTACTCTTCTACCATCCCCAACCACAACAAGTATGAAACTTGACAACATCTCTGAACCCACCCTTACTACTCAGTACATTACAACTACAGGTACTTCTCATTGACTATAAAGTCCACTGTCCCCTGGCTTCTCCATACTTTATGCTAATAAACTGTCTTCAGAGATAACCACACCCTTGCCAAATATGCTTTAGTATTTTTTCTTTCAATGATAGTTTTTTCCTGACATGTAAACAAAAAACTCATGCGCCATATAAAAATGAACCTAAGACCTCATCCTTTGTCTCTTGTTTATGAGGAAAAGAGATGCAATTTTATCAGACTATATTATAAAGGACGACTTTTTAAGTTCATCACATTTGCATCACATGAGAGACAAAGTAAAAAATGATTAGGAGAAAAACCAATTCAGGAAAGCTATGAACCTTTAACAAGCTGCACCGGAATCTGCAATATTTTATATATATATATATAGGTCCAAGAATCCATAGTTGTGCCAAATGGCTATACTCTTCTTGCATCAAGTGGTTACCTTTTATTAGGACTTGGGTAAATTACAAAAATCCCTATAATTTGCAATTGCTTCAAATCAAGCCTTAAATTCTAAAATGTTTCAACTAAAATCGTAAACTTTTTAACTCATTTCAATTAACACCTTTAATATGCCAATATTAACTAAAGGTAACATTATTCACATAAGTTGTGCCTAAAACCTTTCTAAACACTCAAGAATGGAGCCAAGACATGGAGTTAGGGGAAAAATCATTATGAAACTCCAAATAAGGATCCATTTAGTATTAACAAACTGTCAACAAAGACAAAAACACAAAATTATTGTTTCTTAATAGATTATAATGCAATCATTTATGAAAAAGGAACTCAACATTTTAATGTTCTGAGTTATTTGTTTTGGGTAAAATTGGTTGATTGGGTTTAATTTTTTTTAGTTTTGCTATTGGTAATTTTTAATATTGGGCCAATTTTTTTGGGCTTGTTAATTTTGGTTTAGATTTTAGATCTATAAATTTTTCTATGGCCTTTAAAATGATGAATGATATTGTTAATGGGGGCAAGTGTAATTTTACTCCGTCCCTGTAAACACAAAATAAAATCCTTCTATGTAAAATTATAAGACCTTTGATACACTAAATGAAAGTCGTGAAATTATATTATAATAATTATTGCCACCAAAAAATTCACAATAAAATTGCGTATTATATAGGTTCTTGTCCAAAAAATATCATTTTATATAATATAAAATAAAAGTTGTGTTCTATACCATATGATTGTGTCAAGTGTATGCCTATCCTTTTTTTATTGTTTTTTTTTTTTTTTCATTGTTTCTCCTTATGTACAGTGATGCAATTTAAATACATCAAAAAGTTTAAAAAATACCACTGCGCTTAAAATTCTACAATCAAAGATTCTAGAAATACAAAAAATATATATATCATTATTTATTTTATATTATTTTAACAATCTACCATAATTTTTATTATTATAATTATATAAGTTGGTTTTTATAGATTATACTTACGCTACGTGAATCAATATAAGTATTACAAATTGTATGATATACATTCACCATGCAACTCATTATATTCAAATCAAAAATTTTAACATAATTTACTTCACGTGAGACTCTATAACCAAATTTAATTTACTTCACATGAAACTCTATAATCAAAATTTTTTTTTTTTTTAAGTAAAAGAGTTTCTGCTGCAACTCTATCACCAAAGATCTTTAAAAAATATAAAATACTATCCAATTAAAACTAAATTCTAAAAACATTTCAATAAATTTATAAAGAGCTTCATTATTAACGTTAAATTATTTTATAATCAAAATAATTTTTTGATTTTTTATATAAACTTGGCCTTACACATTATACTTTCGTCATGTAAATTTAAGTCATTTTTGTTTTTTTTTTTTTTAGTATCTATTTTATTATTCAATATTAATTCCATGATTGAAATACTTTCTTTAATTTACATATGGTTATAAATTAAGTTGTGCATCTTACAGTGTAATAATAGACAATAAATATTGCATCCTCCAAATTGTGGTCCCACCAAGTGGCTCAATACTAGTGTGTGTTAGATGTGGTACAACATGCTTTTGACATATAGAGTATCATAAGTAAATTAAAATTATTAACATAGTTTGCTTGAAGTGAAAGTGTTGAGCAAGAGTTTAGCAAAATTTAGAAAAACTACTACACTTAACCCAAAGTCTCTAAATATTTAAGAGAATTTTCATTATTTATTTTTTATTATTTCAATTATCTACCCATAGTTTTTTTTTTTTTTTTTTTTTTTGAAATTAAAAGTTGAGTCTTACGCATCGGGCTTGCACCATGTAGCTGAATTTAAGAGCTACACACCGTATGATGTGCTTTCACTATTTGATGCGCTATAAGTATATTAAATTTATTACCATAGTTTGCTCTAATTAAAACTCTAATCAAAGTTTCAAAAAATTTAAAATAAATATATTAAACTATATACCAAAATCTTCACAAAATTTATAAAAGGAGTTTCTTCTTTATTATAGTAATAACATTTATAATTTTTATTTTAATAAAAATTTGTTTCTTATTATATGTTTTTATCAAGTAACATAAAATAATTTTGTTCTTTTATTTTTATTATCTATTTTATTGTCCAATTTCAATTGTATCATTGAAATATTTTCTTAGTTTACATATGATTTTTCTTATTAATCCGTGCATGGCACTAATTTAATTCTATGTGATCATGGAAACATGACAAATCAAAATGAGAAAAGAAAGACATAAAAGAATTGACTTTAGCAATGAATCAACTGCAAACAGAAATGTAAAGAAGGATAAAATAGAGGCTGCCTATGTATCTATTAGTGGAGCATAGAAAAAGTCAGGAGAATGCGACAGAAACATCCCGAATTAACTGGTATATGCTTCACAGCAAAACAAGTGAAGAAAACATAGTTGAGGCATACCCGTTCTAAGAAATATTTAGCAACATCAGGAAGACAATGCAATTCCTCTCTTCTCTTGAATGTTTCCTGAATGGCAGGATCCCTCCAAACTTCATCTACAATTGGAGCATATTCACGTGTAGCAGCTGGGAAGAAAGCATCCAAGTCTCCCGTAGCCACAATATCCAGTAACCAATCAGAAAAATGCTTGAACCTTTGATTGATTGAATAGATGCATGCATTGCTTTCATCAGGTCCTGTTTCACGTAAATTCATAACACAGTTAACTGCTTAGTTCATTCTTCCCAAAGAGCCATAAAACTTCTAGGTACATGTAACCTTTATTTATTTTCCTTTCAATATATAGAGGACTTCTTTGACATCAAGAACAAAGAGGAAGGTATCAAGAGCTTCCATTAAATTTATGACATGTTAGACATAAAACTGAGACCATATCAAGCTAACTCCAGTCTTTAACACCAAGAATGAAGGTTTGAAACGGAAAAAAATTGATATATCAAAAAATTTGTCACTAAGTCAGATATCATCTTCTCACCCAGTCTCCTATATCTTCTTGGATCATCAGGTTCACAATCATAATTACTAAACCTGACACTTGATGTGAATCTTACTTATTTTGCACCTCAGATGCTGGTCTCTTTCAGTAGGTCCAAGGTATACTTTGAGAAATTATCCTTTTCGTAACCCTTTTATATTGACCGGTCATTTTAGAACCTCACCAACTGTACTTACTAACCTGGAACTAGGATTTGAGTCTCGCTTAATTTTGAACCAAACAAGTCAGTGTCTTTCAGTAGGTCCATATACGGCAAATGGAAGTCACATTCCATTGGTATTTTTATGCTGACCAAAAAACCATTGGAAACTGAGGTAGATATTTATCACCTTCTATGGCGTCACCCAAAAACTTCCAAAGGCAGAAACTACAAAAGACCATAATTCACTTGCAAAATAGCAGTGTAGCTATAGTTTATCAATGGATTCAATATTACACAGACAACCAACACCAATTTACAAGGTTTTTTTTTTTTTTTATAGTCGCAACAGGGGAGGGAAGAATCGAAACTTGGATGTATTGGAAACACCAAGAGGTGCCAACCAGTTAAGGTACAAGGCTCTTCAACACCAATTTACAAGGTTAATATTACATTAAGAAAAAAAGAAGCAAAACACTTTTTTTAGGGACTTTGCTACACCAAATACTCTTGTTTTTATATAGGAAATAAAATGCATTAACACCAAATACTCTTCCAAGGAAATTTCTTAGATCCTTTTAAGGCTTCATTGTAAGAGAAAACCATAAATTTTCCATTATGGTTCAACTTCCATCTCATACAATCAATTCCACCAGCAACTGAAATATTGGTGCAGAACAAGTGCATACAAAAATCAACCAGTTCCAACTCCAATACAGGAAAGTTCAAAGAATCCATGATTCCAAAAACATACCTATCATCCCCCTAGAGCCCAAGAACACATAAGCATCTTTATTCTCAGCTATCAAAAAAATCAAGAAGCAAATTCTTCAAAGCCAGTTCTCCACACTGCAAATCATGTCAAAATCAGATTCTCTGACCATCCCTTACCACAAAAAAAAGGAAAGCAGCAAATTCCTCCCAACCCCTCTAATACCTCTCCAAGGACTACACCCATAAGGTTTCCTTACCTCTTTAAAATTCAATCACCCCTAGCTTTGCTATATTTTACACCAATAACTAGTCTTCAAAGATGATCATCCTCAATAAAATCCATAACCATTTACCAAGCAAAGCTTGGTTAAAAGTGGTCAATTCCCTGACCCCCAATCCACCATACTTGTTAGGAGAGTATACCAGATTCCAATCTACCAAATGAAACTTGATGCATTAGTGACAATTTAATTCAAGTTAAAGCAGTCAAATGTGGTAGAAGGGAGCCTAAAATAAAATGGCTAGAAGTAGTTGAGAAGGATAAAAGATTTGATAAACAAGGACATTATCTTGCATAGGATCAAATGGTAGGAAAGATACATGTAATCAATACTATTTTTCGCAAAATAATCCATAGAGCCAACACAAATTTAATTGGAATTAAGTCTTTGTTGAGTTGAGTTGAACTAATTTTGATAGGCAATACACATGCGCATAAAACATTGACCCCAAGAACCAACTGTGTAACACCCCCTGCCCCCCCCTCCTTTTCTTTTTCCCTTGCTTATGATTTAGAGGAGATGCCATTATAAATTTTTTGGATGTTAAAACAATGTACCATTCTTTGCTTGTTAAGCTATTCTCAACTTATGCCATCTAAATAGAGAAAGGAACAAATCTGTTTGCTCCCAAAAGATTTCTTATAGAGCAATGAACAAAATATAATTTCCTATGCTATGTAAAAATATAATTTAAAGCAACCATAAGGATCTTGAATCTGAAAAGGACAGAGCATGAAGGGCACCAAAAAAGACATCACATGAGAGTAAGCGATGCTTCAACTTAATCAATGAACAATATCTCCACCATAAAATGGACATGAAAAGAGTCACAAAGTAAAACTTAGACCTGCTGAAGACTCTTCAGTTTTCAAAGAAGTACTTGCTTTTTCCATCAATACTTCCTCTTCAAATTGCTCTCGGCCCTCAAGTAATATACCTAGATACTTGTACATATTGCTTTGAATCATCAGCTTGATATTCTGCTTCTCTTCTGGAGTGAAGTTCCCATACAAAAACTTGGCCTGTTCATGAAAAGAACAGAAATTCTGAGCATTAAAAGAAATATAATAAAGATTAAAAAAATGAATTAGTGCTATGCAAAGAAATCATGCAATTGAATTGAACAATCAAATATTTAGATAGCAAAGCAGATCAACATTTTGCTAAACCACATGAGGAGAAGATAACCTCCTCTCAATTTCTCCTTCATTTCCACTTCATCCCTCCTTTTTCAATCACTTCTACCAAAGAGAGAATCAAAGAATATGTTGGGCAGACTACAATTGAGAGGATAATATAAAACATAGCGACACCACTTAACCCAAAAGCTTAAGCCTTTGAGTTTGGGCCCAACTATGTTATATTAATCACTTGTGTTTCTCGTTATTATTCAATGTGAGACTTCACTCAAATGTATATACCCAATAATCTTCCCCTCACATATGAGACTTCAAGTCCTACTAGCTCCCCCTTGCCTTACAGGCTTTTTCATTCCCTAGCACGTCATACATGGGTCTCTCGTACACCATCCATGAGAACCACGTGTCAACCCAACATGCTCATACATGGGAACTGACCTGCATTTCCATGTTCATGGGTCTCACGCCATACCCTGATCTTGCAACATTAGCATTACGTCTTTGTTGGGCCTTTTTCCAATATTGTTTTTGTGGGCCTTTTAGGCTTACTCTAGCCCCGCTCCAACTGCGGAAGAGACCTTGAACACCTTACCACCTTGCCTCACACCACCATGGGCTCTGCTGAACACCATGGGGAAAGTCCAATTTAGAGGTTAAAATAACACATAGAAACACCACTTAACCCAAAAGCTTAAGCCTATGAGGTTGGGTCCATCTATGTTTATATTATTCACTCTTCTCATTATTATTCAATGTGGGACTTCACCCACGTGTATGCCCAACAGAATATCACTACCGCATAAACAAATTGTTGGAGAGTACACAATCTTCAATATCTCTTTTCTTTTCTTGCCCTCTGTTAAAGAGAAATACTTTTTGATTGCCAATCAATAGCCTTGTCAAATGCATGTCCATTTTAGAATAATCCAAGACTTGGTTTGGAAGAAGGATGGAAAAGTAAGAGGAAAGAAAGGATTCTTATCTTCCATATTAGATGTTTAATAGGAACAATGGAATGGAATATGTCTGTTTTTTATAGTTATTGTGACAACCTTGTATATAAAACACACACACACACATGTACATATACACAAGTATAATAATTTCTATTCATAAAAAATGGTACTAAAATACAAAGGGGACAAACAGAGTATATTGGGTTTTTACCCATAAGTTCCCCTCTAGATCAAGAATCCAATGAATCTATAAAATAACAGGTATTTGTTGGTCTGCCTTCATCCAAGACATCCAAAAGAAAAGAGATGCTATAAAATGAGAGTGCAATATCTCTAGAGAAAACTCTTGCCCCTTACAGGTCCTATTCCTCGTCCTCCAAATCTGCCACATCAGACTCACTGATACCAAATTCAAGGCCCTTTTCCTGATAGAATACGGTCTTCGTCACCAAAATCAAAGGACATTTCTCACCCATTAAACTCAAGAGATTACAAATATATCATCCCATAACTCCCTTGCTACTGGAGAATGCAAAAGCAAGTGATCGACATAGTCTTTGTTGACAGCTAACTGGAATAACTCAAGAAATAAAGATGCCAGATGTCTATCAGTAAACCAAACAAACCTAACTCTTCTACCATCAACACTTTGAATCCAAAATATCTTGAAAAAGTTTCACCCTCCTCTAATGGCCTTCCAAAGACCCAAATCATGTGTAATGAGGACTAGATTCAAAGTCCAAGGCCTGCTTCCTGCCCCATATTTACTACCACCAACTACCTCCATAGACGGTCATCCTCCTGAGTGAAACTCCATAACTGCTTCCCTAAAAGGCATGATTGAACCATTCATAAATTTTCTCTAATATTTTCCTAGAAAAGTCTAAATTCTAAATATTGCATTTGAGTTAAAATTATATTGTCATTTTAAATATGTTAACCATCCATTCTTTTAATTCAAAGCATCTCAATATACTTTCACTTCATTCCAAATATATTAAGATCTTATTAGTCCTTTTTTTTATATAAAATAATTTTATTAAATAAGTGCTAAGGGAAACCCAAGTACACAGGAAGTATACATGAGATAAGCCAACAGAAAAAAATAAGTACAAATTAAGAAAACGTAATAATATCTTGTACTTCAAGTAAGTTTTAAAAAGAAATCCTATGGTAGCTATAGTCATAATGTCTTTAGTACCACATTTTCCACCATTTTCAAATCCAAAACCAAGGACTCACAATTTTCAAAGCATCAAGCATTTCTCTCTCAAACTCCTAACACACTGCATGATACATGAAGGGATTGCCTCCCATATGCTCCTATTATGATAGTTTCCAAAGCTTCCTTTCCAGAAATCTAACAAATCCACTACCCTTTTGCATGGAATTTGTATAATTAAAGGTAACAAATACAAAATCAAAATTTTAAATTTTTAAAGTTTTAAAATTTAAAAAAAAAAAAATGAATGCCAAAATAAGAAAAACTGTACATAACCATGAGGGCAAATAGTAAGCAAATAGTACTTTTTTTTCCATCCTTTACTCCATAGCCAATTTTCTCTCAATTTTTTGCCCATATTTGGCAAATGAGAATAGGTACCCCAGGTGGTCAACAGCACCTCAGCCCCCTCTCCACTCTCAGTTTTCCATCCTCTCTTATATCCTCCCTTTTTCCTACCTAACAAACAATACCTCAGGATTTAAGCGGAGAAAACTGGTATGGTTTTTGATTTAGTTGCATCAATATAATTATCAAATAATGAATTCTTGACTTATTTCAACCAATACCTATATTTTAAGAAACAATCACTTTAAGAAGCATGTCTGTGAGGAGAAAGAGAGAGACAAGAAGAATAAAAATAGAATGGAAGGAACGAAACAACACTCACAAGTGCCTAATTAGACTGATTTTTTTTTTTTTTGAAAAATATGTGAACAAATTTTATCACATACACAATCTTAAAGTTAGCACAAAAGCAGTACTTTTTTCCCCATTTATTCCTGAATGCAGTAATATATGTAATATACCTGCTTGAAGATGGTGCCAGTTCCAGATCCTTCCAACCCAAATAACAGAAGTTTCTGAATTCTTCCCTGCTCCAAATATTCAGGCACAGACCTACCTGAAATAACAGCTGGATCTTCTTTCGCCTCATGAGGATTACCAGGTAATACAGGCAATGAAAGTAATGAGCAAATGAAACGAGTGGACGCCTGCCTACCAAAAACCAAACTGCAACTGTATAAAAAACCAACTCAAATCCATTTGTTGAATTTGAAACTTGAACCTGACAAGAGATATATATTATTCATGGATATGAGAGAACCTTTCCCCATATATTCCCCTTTATGTTATTTTGACCTTCTTCCTCATAAGATCCATCATCATACACCCAAAAATGGGTATCTCGGGGGCACTGTACATTGGCCAGCTGAAATGAAAGTCAAAACACTCAAAATCAAGTTTAAAAGGCAATAACACCAAAGCTTAAGCAGAATTGAATCCACCAAGAAGATATCAAGAAACTACTTCAACAAAGAGCACTTAAATCTCCAATAAATTTTATAAAAGGAAAAAAAAGGGGGTTTTACATTAGACTATTGTATGATCAGCCTTGACAGATTTACCAGTTGGGAAATATGAATGATAGCTTGAATTCATCAGACATAAAAGGTAATTATTTACAATATATACTTGGGTGAAATGAGTACAACAGATTTAAGAGCCAGTCGAGATTAGAAGGGGGATAGATTTAAAATACAGGAGGGAAAAGCATAACTCACAAAAAAAAAAAAAAAAAAAAAAAATTATATAAATAAAAAAGCATAACTCACAAATCAGCAAATATGCATCATAAAGTCCTGATTACTAAAAAATAATTAAAGCTCCACATAACACTATACAAGGATGGAATGAAACTGGAACGAACAGAAAGAGGAAAAGACAATGTTATAAAATTTTAACATGATTCCACAAATAGACGTTCTTTTTTTTAAGTAACTTCTGCAGATAGACCTTATATTTTGTGTCATCTATGTCTTGAACTTCCAGTGAATTATGAAATGGCCTGTAGATATAAACAGAAACTTGCAAATTTGCCCCCTTGATTTGTAACAGATTTTATAATATTGAATACTCTCAAGACAGAGAGAGACCCTTATTTACAGCATATGGCTCTAAGTGCCCCTCCACACGCATTGATCTGCTGGTTTAAATGATCAAAATGGTGATTTACAGAAAATTTATGCAGAAACTGACATCTATTTTCCTATGAATCATCCAGATTATATGGGAGACGTAGCAGAGAGATTCAGGTAACATATTAACAGTGGTAGAAGTCCTGATTTAATGAAGTGCATACGCCCTTGCTTATAAATGGAGGTGCAGAAAACTTACAAATGGTATCAAGCTTGTCAATTGGAAAAGGAGATGATGAATGCAAGCATATGGACATCTTACTGACTCCAAACAAATCATGAGAAAAATTAGTGTACCCAGTTGCAGGGAGCACTTAGGGAGTTTGACTTTAATATTCTTGTAGATTGGTTTAATTTGCAATTTTAAAACATGTCAAAAGGCAGATAATGCTTCATATGCGTTCGCTTTGATATTCTAATGTTCCCAATGGGAATATGTTTCTCTCTCTCTCTGTGTAACCTAAGGGAAAAGATGGGGACAAATGGTCATTGGCTGGACTTTTAAGGCTTTTCCTACCAAACATAATCTAGTGGCAACTGAAAGTTGTTAATCACCACTTTAATAAGTTATTACAAGTAGCATCTTTCAGATATGACTTCGCCTCCGACATCTATGTCAAACACTATAAATTCCCCTTTATGCCACTCTCAAGGCAAGATTACTTCCACAAAGAATATCAAGTCCCTTTTTTGGTAAGTAATGCAAGTCAACCTGATTTGCTAAGTATTTTCCAAGTGAATTTTCCAATTGTTCCACATTGACCCTTCGGTCTTCTGAATTCCTTGACCTTTTAAACCTCTCATATTAGGTGTTTTATATATATATATATATATATATATATATATATATATAAGTAACCTCTCATATTAGGTTTGATGACATTGGGATTGGAACAAATGTATCTCATTGCATTGTTTCTACTGTCTCTTGAAAAACTTGAACCTTTGCATTTTTTTTTTTTTTGGGGGTTTGATAAGTAACTTTTGCATGTTTTTAATCCCCTAAGATGCAACAAGTATTTATAAATCATACCCAAAAAGGCCAACACAGTAAAACAGCTGGGAGTGGTAACAACAAATTCTCAAGGGGTAGGACTAAATCAAAAGGTATGGATTCCAAGCTGACCAAATAGTGGCGGGAGTTAAGTTATAGATGAGCTTTCTCATATTATACAATGAAACAACTCCATTTAGTAAGTGGTATGAAAACCTTTAAAGGTACGGTTGCTCATTATTCCCATGTGATATGATTAGCACTTTTGATGCATCTGTATGAATCTCTTTTAGCAATATTCCTGATAACGGATGGGACTCCACATGGCTAGACATTTGGTCTATATTCTAAATGAATGACTCTATTGTAACAAAAATTCTGGTATTGCATTACCAAATCACACTTTCCGGAAGTACAGTTCTTTTAAAATTCATTTTTTTCATATAGTTTTTTCAAACAATCCCATTTTCAGGATACTGAAAATAAATTGTACCAAATCAGGAAGCTGTGGAGTTACATACCTTCAACACTCGGAGCTCAATCTTGGTGATCTCACGGCCATTAATGTAAACTCTGGTGTTCCCATTACTCGCAGTCTGCTTAAGCTTACCCCCAACATTCAATTTGGAACTTATTATCCGATCAGGCTTCTCCCCCTCCTGCAATCCAAATTGAAAGCATAAAAACACAAACATGAATGAACTAAATAACAAAGAAAACAAGTAACTTAAAGAGCGTTTCTTTGTTTCACCTTTCCCCAAAGGCCAGAATCCTTATCATACCAATACTTCCCGGGCTTCAACTTCTGCGGCACCTTAGAACACCCGAGAATCTCCGCCAACTCCTCCTGCCGCAACTGCCTCCCATTCACAACCAACTGTTCCGGCCTCAATTGGTTGGAGGCACACTCCTTCTCTGCCTTCATTATCTGCTTAACCTCCAATGGACTACAAACCTTGGTCAAAATCCTTGAACTCTTTCCCAACCCGGCTCGCCTCACCTCATCAATCGGCTGCCCGATACAACTCACACACTTTCTCCCCTCCGGCATCGACCCCATCGCCTTTAACACACAGTTACTGCAGTACTTAGCGTCACAAACCATACACGGCTCTCTCTCTTTCAGCCTATTCCCTTTCCCACACCTACTGCACACTCCTCGCTTCCTTGACCACCATTTCTCCTTCTCGCCTCGCGATCCTACGGGGAATTCGGCAGCGCTAGAGTACGCGTCCGATTCGTCCTCCTCCGAATCCCTCGGCGTGTTGAATGTCACCACCGGAGCTCGTTTTCCTTCTCCGTTCACGTTTGGCTCCTCCGAGTCTTCAACCTCTCTGATTCCGTTCGTGAATTCCGGTCCTTCTTCGTTGCTGCTCTGTAGCTCGAATTGAGCTCTTGAAGCCGAAGTAGAAGCAGGAGAGAATCTGTGTCTTTCTTCGGGAGTGTTGAGCTCCCTGCTATAACCTCCTACTCCTACTCCTACTCCAACTCCATTTCCATTTCCATTTCTGATTCGATTGAACCTGTTGTGCTTCGGATGGATCGGCATGGCGACCGGGATCAAGGAAAGGTCCGAAACAGTAGAGACCGTCGAAACGCGAACAGGAATGGCATCGAGGTCAAGGGGATCGACCTTAGGGACTTGGTAAGGAACCGGAGGGCCCTGGTATTCGACGGCTATTGAGTAGTCGAGGTGCTCTTCGTCTGGCAATGGCGCACCAGCTGGTAGCATCTTTCTCAGAGCATCTTCCCAAGCTTTTCCTTCATCTTCTGTTGCTGATGACTCTGACGCCATCTTGTTTGGTTCCCGAGAAAAGTTCGCGACAGTTGAGTTAGAAAAGAAAAAATCAATGAAAAGGTTTTCGTTTTTCCGTCAAGAGAGAGAGAGAGAGAGAGAGAGAGAGAGTTGAGTTGGTGGAAATGGCTTCTTCTTCTGTGTGCTGCAGTGTATGTGAGAGAGAGAGAGAGAGAGAGAGAGTGAGGCGGAAAAGTAAACAGAGTTGGCAGACTAACGGAAGACGTCAGTCAAGTACGGTATTCTTTAGGTTAGGATTCCGTTAGATTTGAAGGGTTCCACTTCCATGGACTTGAAGTAAGTAACTGCTATGCCGTAAATTCGGATGACTAAATTCACTTTGTTGTTGTTCAGTTGAGTTAACTCAATTCACTTTCTTGTTGTTCAGTTAACTCAATTCTTTTGTTCTAGTTTAAGAGGTTTGTGGTTGAAATTCTGCCTTCGAGTTTATTATGACTTTATACTCTCAATAATTTTTTTTTTTTTTTTAATGAAAGAAAAGAACACTGAGTTAATGCACTTAAAAATACCTTTAGTCTTATAACTTTTAAAAGATTTTAAGCCCAAAATCTCTTATTAACATTTTAGGCCACCTCTATAAGATTCTTTCTGACAAGAACTTGATGCGTATGAAATAAAAAGATCGCATAAACTCGAGAAAATAGTAGAATACTTGTTCCAGAAAAAACCCAATAATAATATTCCTAGTGCAATTGTGTATTGTTGAGCTAATTTAGGTTGAGCACAACGTGACAGCTTCTAAGCAAGGAAGTTTTAATAATTGGAGGAGTTTTTTGATTGTCCCAGCTGTTTCAGAAATGCTCTTCGAGTCCAGGGTGTCCCAGTGCCTGTCTCACATTTTAAATCTTTTTTTTACATTTTGAATATGTCGACGAGATTTCAGTGAGGCATTCTCAATGATTGGGTCAAAATTCCCATTGCTTCATTTGGTTGAATTTTAATCAACTATACTCTTCTCAAACGTGCTTGCGCTTTCACACTCACACCCTTTTTTTTTTCTTTTTTTTTTTTTGAGAAACACACTCACACCTAAATGACATCACCAACTCTATCTATCTTCTACGCTTTTTTTTTTTTCTCATTTTCTTAATAAAACTTTAAACAAAAACAAAAAATGGTAGCATGTCAATATCAGTTTATCAACGCAATCTTTTTTTTTTTTTTTTTTAATCAGAAAACCCTTTTTCATTCCTATTGGAATTTACTAACAATCCTTTTCTCCAGCGCACATGATCTTATCGGTATTGACATATTTCGTTTGATAAATAAATTGGATAATAGTAAGTTGTTTGTTATGTTAATTATAGTGCTTGTGGAATACATATATAATATAGGTATAACTAAACGGTTTCCAAAAAAAAAATAATATATATAAAAGTATAACAAACAATAGAGACAAAAAGTGCAAGCCAAATAACAAACGCAGAGAACAAAAGGTAACAATATGGTGTAAAAATTATTTATTTTATAATATCAATTTTTTGAAAAGTATATATAAATAAATGGCTCAGCATTTTTTTTTTTTTCAGTAATGCCATAGCATTTTGGATTACTAGAAGGAAAAAGTTTGGCTTTGAAGATTAGGCTTCAATACCAATAAAAAAATGCACTAGACGATATCATGTGCAATGCACGTAACTTATTTAGTAGTTTGGATTAAATGTAGTTAAATAAGTCATGTGCCAGATACACATCATCTTTCATTTAAGAGTTGAAATCTAAGATTCCAAATATGTTTGGATCCAAATTCTATCCTACAATCATTATATATCATATCATATCATATCATATATAATAAAAGTTGAGCTTATACACCGTGGTTGTGTCATGCGTCTTCACCAAATTGCAAAAATTTTAATAAATTTTTAGATTTTAAGAATAGATATATACATATTTTTTAGATAAATATGACAAATCAAGTAATGAAAGAAAGTAGTATTTCATTTATAACTATAACAGTTATGTCTATCTAAAAGAATTACCTAATGAAAGAATTTAAACCAAAAAAGAGAGGAAAACAAAAAATTGACAGTGTTTTTAGCATTGTAGCTTTTAGTGGGTTCCTTGGCTTCCAGTTTGACACACAGCCATGTTACAGGAAATATAATAGATGTTGCCAAATCATAAAATTTATATACTAATATAATAATCTCATGTCATGAACTGTGATTATGCTAATGGCTAAGTGCTTATCTTTGATTTGCAACCATCTCCTTCGTCACTCTAATTTATTCTTATTATTAAATAAAATTAGATTAATATTATTTTTTATTTGTTAGGATATATTTCTTAAATTAAGGGAAAATATTTAACATACAAAAATTTAATTTAGATAATATTTATCATCTAATTAACATTATTTTTTTATTTATCAAAATATCAAGCTACAAAACTTGATTATTAAGGGATAAACACAATTCAAATTCTTTAAGAGTATAGTAAAAGTTGGGCTTAAACACCGTGATTGCGCCATGTGATTTCACCAAATTGCAGAAATTTTAATAAATTTTTAGATTTTAAGAATAGATATATACATATTTTTTGGATAAATATGACAAATCAAGTAATAAAATTAAGTAGTATTTCATTTACAACTATAACAATTGTGTCTATCTAAAAGAATGTCCTAAGGATAGAATTTAAACGAAAAAAGAGAGGAAAACAAAAAATTGACAGTATTTTTAGCATTGTAGCTTTTAGTGGGTTCATTGGCTTCCAGTTTGACGTACAGCGATGTGACAGGAAATATAAAAGATGTTGCCAAATCATAAAAATTTATATACTAATATAATAATCTCATGTCATGAATTGTGATTATGCTAATGGCTAAAGTTCTTATCTTTGATTGGCAACAATCTTCATCATCTTCTTCATCACTCTAATTTATTCTTATCATTAAATAAAATTAGATTAACATTATTTTTTATTTGTTAAAATATATTTCTTAAATTAAGGGATAATATTTAACATACAAAAATTTAATTTAGATAATATTTATCATCTAATTAATATTATTTTTTTTATTTATCAAAATATCAAGCTACAAAACTTGATTATTAAGGGATAAGTACAATCCAAATTCTTCAAGAGGTGATTAATATAAATCTATCCCAAGAAACAGTATATATCTCCAATAATTTGATAATCTCTATCTATCCTAAAAAACTGTAGACATCTCCATTAATTTGATAATTTCTACGTTGATGACATTTAAAATATATATATATATATATATATATATATACACATATATATATATATATATATATATCAAAATTCCTTATAGCTATCAACCACATTCTCTTTCTCTTTTTTTTTTTTTTAATTTTTTATATGTTATGTTATGTTGAATCAACTCTTTTTTCTTTTTTTTCATTCTATTCATATGACCTTTTTTTAATTCCAATTTTTATGGGATAAAAACATAAACATTGATTAGATATCTTTAATTTCAATAAGATTTAAATGAATTATATTTCAAATGGAACTCTACCAATATATATAACCCTATATATCTTTTTTGGAGTGAATCTTATTTCAATATGTGAATGTCTAAATCTCATGACAATGCAAGTATGCATTCTTTCTTCTTTTATTATTATTTTTTTCATTTTGTTTATTTTCTTTAGTGTTATTATTGGTTTTTTGTCTTCATGTGATTTTAATTAATGAATTCAAAACATCGTCAAATTTTTAAAAGTTTCTTCTTTGTTTTTGTATTTTGTTTTTATTAAATTGATTAGGTTTGTGTATTGGTTGCCTTTTGTTTAAACTAATTTTCTTAGCTTTGATTTAATTTATATGCTTAGGGTTAGTGTCTTAAAATTAATGATTAGATATGGTTAGAATTAATAGATTAATTTTAACAATTTTCTTATTTGATTTTTGTAAGGACACAGTTTGAATTCTTAGCCCACAAAATGGATGGATTTAGGCCCAAAAAGCCCAAAATAATGAATTTGTAGAGAGTGGATTAGAAAAATGGGCTCTAATGAGTTAGAGAACAAATATAATAGATCCGGACAATCAAAAGAATAAAGATAAGATCGATTTATTCACTGAAAAACGTCATCGGCTCAATTCGAGGAGACTAGGTTTTATATACTGATTCATAAGTTGATTACAAAACTAGTTCCTGGCTGTTACAGTGTTTTTCTTTCTATTTTTTCGATCCCCTTTTTCTCAAGGTGTCTCCCCTATCTTATACTACCTTTCTCTTTCTTTTCTACCCTCCACGTGTAGATCAGTTTGTTGGCCACGATCTTTATCCCATCCACCCCTTCAAGAAGTCTTTGGGCAACAGCTGTAAGGCTGAAAGTTACTGACTGTTTAAACATCACTTCCTCATTAATGCGGTTAGAGAGTTAGCTGCAAAACATTCAAAGTAGTGGTAGCAGCTTTAGATATTTCTCAGCTTCCATCTGTCCTGTATACTCACAGTGTGTATCCATCCCACATTATTCCAGATGATAGGATATATATATATATATATATATATATATATATATATATATATATATATCTTGATCTTTATCTCGCATATTCGAGAGAACATTCCTTCTCGGATCACCTCCCTTAGCCTTTACAGTTATAATTTTTTCATTAATCCCATAGGTTTATGTCTTTCATGCTTTTAACCCATTCTTGGGTCATTTAAGCGTCCTCGGACAAAGCCCAAGGCCCAATGTACATATTTGGGCCTTTTTTCCCTACAATTTTTATGCTACATCAAATTATCAAAATGTTCTACACGTGTATTCTTGAATTATCAACTTTAATTTTAATTTATAATATTATCGAGATTATATTAATTTTAGATTTATCAATTGTTTAGTAAGTTTTTTAAAAATAATTATCAATTTAAAATTCAATTTGGAATTATCAATATAATTTAGTTTTAGAAAGAAATCTTACTCCTTATTTTACTGAGATAATTATTTGCACTTGATAATTTTTTTTTTATCTTTATTGAATCTATTAAAATATATAATTATTTATGCATTTATTTTATAAGCTTCTTCATAAAACTGTGCAACGCACAGGCCTATAACTAGTTATATAATAAAAGGTGAGCTTAGAAACCGTGGTTGCGAATTCACTAAATTGCAGCAATTTTTTGTAAGCTGTGGCTCACCAAATTACAACAATATTTTGGATAAAAAAAAATTTTTAGATAAAGAAAACAATTTATTTGTTCCTTTCAATTTCTTTTGATAAATAATAATAAGTGATTTAACAAAACATGCAACATGTATCTAAGTTTCAGTTGATAGAGACAATAACTTATTTGTTCATATCAATTTTTTTGATAAAGTAATAATAAGTGTTTAAACAAAACATACAACATGTATTTTAAATAAAATAACAATAAGTGTTTTAACAAAACATGCAACATGCATCTAAATTTCAGTTAATAGAGACAACAACTTATTTGTTCTTTACCAATTTCTTTAGATAAAATAACAATAAGTGTTTTAACAAAATATGCAACATGCATTTTAGATAAAATAACAATAATTATTTTAACAAAACATACAACTTGCATCTAAGTTATATTTGATAAAGACAACAACTTATTTGTTCTTACCAATTTCGTTAACAAAATATACATCATGCATCTAACTTTCAGTTAATAGAGACAACAACTTTTTTGAGAAGAAAATACTTGCATTTAAAGAAGCAAACTAGCCAAAATTAGCTAAAAGAACAGAGTTGATGGGTGGTGGAACATCCTCCATCCACACTGAAATGTCGCTAACATGTCTAGCATTTCTCACAAGGTTATGAGCAACATAATTACTTTGTTTATGAATATGAGAAAAACAACAACTAAGAAAAGAATCCAAACAAACTTTAGCCTCAATAATAAGGTGACCATAAGAAGAGAAAGAATCATCTTCACTGCAGAGAGCTTTAGGCCTTGTTTGGTTTAAAAAAATGGTCACTCATCACTCATCACTCAATTTTCATCACTCATCATCCATCACTCATCACTCATTACTTATCACTCATCACTCATCACTCTAAAATATTACACCCAAACAACATCATCACTCAGTTACCATCACTCAATATTTTCACACTATTTGTGGGTCTCATATCTGTCATTAGTACAGTTTAGTTTTTTTTTTTTTTTTTTCAGTACCCAGCTCACTCGAACCAGTGAAAAAAAAAAAAAAAAAAGAAAGAAGGAAGAACGAAGAAGACCAGATCAGAAGAAAGGAAAAAAAGAAAAAAAAAAAAAAAAAAAAAAAAAAAAAAGAAGACGAACTGGATGAAAAAAAAAAAAAAAAAAAAAAAAAAAAAGAGAGAAGAGGAAGAAGACGAACTGGATCAGAAGAAAAGAAAAAGAAAAAAAAGAAACCAGTTCACCAACGAAGAAGAAGAAAAGAAAAAGAAAAAAGAAAAAAGAAAAAAGAAAAAAAAGCTACCAGTTCACCAACGAAGAAGAAGAAAAGAAAAAGGAAAAAAAAAAAGAAAAAGAAAAAAGCTACCAGACCGAACCAAGAAGAAGAAGAAGAAAAAAAAAAAAAAAACCTCAAAAGTCAAAAAGGACGGCTGAATAGTATAAAGTGATATATTTAATTACAAAAATGCCATTAAGTTATGAGTTTTGGAAACTGAAAACAGATAAAATGTGTTTTCAGTTTTCATAACTCATCACTCAAAAATCAGAGAACTGAGTGATGAAAACTATAACTCAAAACTCATCCAAACAAAACATTTTACAACTGAGTGATAAAAACTGAGTATTGAGTGATGAAAACTGAGTATTGAGTGACGAAAACACTCAAACCAAACATCACCTTAATGATTATCTCGAAATCACCTTCAAAAATTACCGAAGGAAGGCTAAGTTCTTGAACGAAGTGTACTGCTTTCACCGCAGCAATGGCTTCCACTTCAACAACAAATTAAGGTAGGAGAATATGTTCAGACATTGATGCTAGAACCAATCCCTTAGAATCATGAGTAACCACTCTGACACCTACAGTTCCTAATTCCTTGAATATGGTGCCATCAAAGTTAACTTTAATCCAAGGGGGAGCTGGCTTTGACCATCGAATTTGGCTTCGTTGCCCAGCAGAAGGTGAAGATGCAACTATAGACACCTCATTTTGTACTTGTTAATAAATTTTGGTCTCCGGCCCCAATGATGAGCTTGACGTATGTCAACCAAGGGTATTTAAAAAGTTCACAATAGTTTGGAAGTAATCACAATTCAAAAGTACTCAAATTGCGTTGAAAACAATTCTGAAAAAATGATCTTTGCTTGTTGTTTGACCATAACATTTTATCCACAAAGAATTTTTTAGTTCAGTTTATTTCATTGGAAAGTAGACATCATGTGCTTCACTTTGAACACATATTTTGCCTAATTTGGATTTATATTGAGTAACTTACGACCATTTGAAGTTGAAGCATCAAAACTGTCAAGAATTAGGGTATGCGTATGCATGAATCAAGGGTGCATGCACACCCTCGAAAGATGCATATACAAGCCAATTTCTAGGTATTGGAACTTCATTTTTAAGGGCCAACACATCATTCTTTGATGTGGGCCGGCCCCTAAACCCTTGGGAACGTCCCAAAACCATTAAAAAGCTCCGAAAATCCTAATTTTAATTTATAAATACTTATCTTATGTCTCCAATCAAAACCCTAGCAAGAGAGAGAGAGAGAGAGAGAGAGTATTTTTTGGCCTTCATCCTCTCTAAAACCCTAGTTCTCTTTTCCAAACACACAACACAGCACCTTTGCACGTTTTTTACAAATAAAAAAGCTCTCTTTTGTTAGTTCTAAGACAAAAAGTTTGTTTCCCAAATTGTTTTCTAAAACCTTGTCAAAATCTTTTGTTTTTTTAGTTGTGATTACTAATTATTGTTGTGTTCTTTAATTATTCTAATAGCCTTTCTAGCTTTACCGTCCGAGAGTATGGGCTCCTCGGCACTATACTGAGCTCCTCGACCTTGGGTATAACACGTGGCACTATTACATTATTAAATTTCTATACCCCACAATTTTAATTAGAGATATTATATATAAAAACAAATATACAAAACTATACATTTATTTAGTTAGAAACGAGTTCTAAAATTACTTAACCAAAAAGATATATATAAAATTTATGACTAAAGTCATGCAACACATAAGACTTTTACTAATATGTTATTATTAGTTCATAACTAAAGTCGTGCAACACACTGTACTTTTACTAGTATGTTATTATTATTAAGAATACGCCAATCTCTATTTGTCTTATAAAAAACAAGCGTGATCTCCAAATTTTAAGGTTGATCTTCTATACATTTCCTATAAAAAAAAAAAAAAAAACTTCTTGTGTTTTGTGATAAACTTTATATGTTGATAAGTGTGAAATGGAAGCATGACTACCCACTCATCAAAAAACCACAAGGACCAACCCGTTAGCTTTAACGCCTTCACTTGGAAGCTACTGAGGTCCAACCTAAAGCAAACGGGGTGACATTGGTGCTGACAGAAGGCCGACGACTTGAAGCTAAAGGGAGAAAAGCTGACGGTGTGAAGCCGACAAGGCTAGTGTGATTTGCCCCACCGGCTTGTACGTAAAAAGGTACCTTGCATTCCACGCAATGAAGAGTGACTCCGGTCAGAGAAAAGGCTCCGTGAGGAACACGCAATAGAGAGTGGCTCCAGTCAGAGACAAGGCCCCGTAAAGAACACGCAAAAAGGAGTTGTTCCGGTAAGGGGCTATCTTCTTCTACACGCCACGGACGTCAATTCTACACTACTATAAATACCCCCCAGGCTCCCACAAGTATAGGTATCCACAACTCCCCCCAATTCTGGTACTCTAGGGTTGTTAAATACTCGCTAACTTAATCTTCGGAGAGTCCTTGGCCGGTACCACATCGATACCTTTCTTGAGGTCCTTCGCTTTTGTGTTGTGCAGGAACTTCATCGGAGCACGTGAAGACCGTGTGACTAACTGACGATATTTGGCATCATCATTTGTCATAATCCTATTTTAACCTTAACTTATCTTAAGTTATTAGTATAAAACAAAATAAATAAACTTATCTTAAGTTGTCTTTGGATTTTTTGAAGCAATAACATTCCTAATTTGTTTTCAATTTATTAATGAAATACTCTTATTTTGCAGTTGAGTTATCTAATTAACTCAAAATTTAAGACAATTGGATAACCTACTACTACAATAGAAATTGCATTCCTTTTGATTTTTTGGACTCAAATTTCATCCTATTCATTTTTGTAAAACTTTCAATAACAATAAAAAATAGTATGCAACAGAGGGAGAGAGAGAGTAAATTGTTTTTTTGGTCCCTCAAATATGGGTTCTATATTTCCATTCCATTATTGTCCCTTAATTTTAATACCTTCTATATAATTTCTGTCTATTTTTCATAAATTTATTGTCATCCGCCCATTTTTCACTTGCATTTTTTTCCCTGGATTTTAATCCCTTAATTTGGGGTTTAGTTTGCTTGTGGTTCTTTAAATATGAGATGTCCCAACTCCCAACATTTTGCTAGTCACGTAAACAAGAAAATGGATGGAGTGACTACTAATGAACCAGAAAATATATCGTTCAAACAGTGATAAATGAGCATTTCATCTGATGTATGTGCGTTAGAAATGAAAGAACGTTACAATAGGTTCTATAACTGCTGATTATAAAAGATGATTAGCCCAAACAGCTGATACATTACAAAGGCAATAAAGCTTGGTTAATGACATAATAAACATCAGCCTATATGAGCCAGCCCCTATAAAAGGGAATCAAACAAATCAAGGAAAAATACACAAAAAACTCTAGAAACCCAGAGAAGCATTGATTACTTAATTATTACACGGTTGAGCTATAATTCTAACTTTACCATCAGAGGATTTTAAGGAAACACCCCACTAGTGTTTTCTCCACCAAAATCTCTCTTTCCATTTTTGTAGGCATTAGAAGGAGTTGGCTCCGTTGGACGAATAACTAACCAAAGATTTCAGACATCATCAACTACATCTTAGAAATTTGAAAGAGCAAAAATCCAAGGTTTTAAAATTGAGGAACCAAAAAATAGACATCATATTCGCAAGAATAAAAGTGCATAAAAATGATAAGTTAATTTTTTTTAATCATCTTAATTTTGTAATTGAATTACATACAATAAACCTGTAATGTTGTGGGCTTGGAAACCCCTGAACAATTAGAGACTTTCATTGTTTGGTGAAGAACGAAGATCCCAAAGTCTTGTTTCTTATGGATGTTAAATTTGTTCTTCGAAATGTAATAGACTGAAGCTCTTGAATTCATGGACGTGTGTAATTCAACTCACCCACCTGTCTACTTACAATTTTACTAAATCCTCCATCCTAATCTTCAATGATGAAAATTAATTTAGCAATTTCAAAACGGAAGAGGTGTTCAAGTGTGGATCTGGGATATGTAGTCAAAATCAGTAATGGTGAATGGTTGCTTTGTGTGGTACTCTTCTTTTGGAACAAGATTTTCTGTGGTTTAGATTCTAAAACAATAGCCTCATGTAAGTAATCACAATAGCCTTTGTAAAATACAAAAAGTGACAAGTTTTACACATTTTGCTCCAAAAACCTTTTGTATCAAATCGGCTAAAATTGTGTAAATTTACACCGTTGCTACAGTAACCGTGTATATATACACGATTACTATAGCTTTGTATTTAATATTTTATTAATTCTTCTCTCTCTCTCTCTCTCTCTCTCTCTCTCTTTTGTGTCTCTCTTCCCCTCATCTCTCTCTCTCTTCTTTCTCATCACTCTCCTTCTCTTCGTCTAAACAACAAAGAACTTTTCTACAAATCCGCCCACACCGTCTAACCACAACCACAACGCATTATATTACATGATAATCAAATCACAAAATCAACCCAAAATCAAAGTAAAATCAATTTCAAAATCAATGGAAAATCAAATAAAAAATCAACCCAAACCCATGAATGGAAAACCCAAAATCAAACTTTCAATGTAAAACCCATCAACCCTTCAATGGAAAACTCATCAACTCAAACCCAAGCTCAAACCCAAATCGTTGCCGTCACCATCGCCGCTCAGTCAAACACCACCTGAACAGGCCAAAGTCTGTTCTTGGTTGAACAAGCTTGAAAAAAGGTAAAGAGAAGTAACTGCAATAAGGCAGAAAACGGTTTGTGGTGTAAAAGTCTAAACTTCTTGGCAGATTTAGATAGAGATGTGGAGGTTATGGTTCTACGTGAGAGAGAGAGCTCAAAACTATCTGATTGTGTGGTTTAGGATAAGAGATGAGAGGCGTACTGCAAGCTTGTTATTATCATTTTTGTTTTTTTTTTTTTTTTAATTGGTTAATTACAAGTGAATTCAATAAGTCTTGAACCCACATGCCACAATCTTACTCTGTACCTAACACAAAGAGATATTCAATAACTATCCATTATTTTTGAAATTCCTATACCTTTTCAAGTACCAAAAAAGAAATCAATATAAATAAACAGCATAAGATATATTTGTCAATTAATACTAAAATGCACCAGCAGGAGGCTTTGGAGGCTTTGCAAGTTGAGTTAGAGCTCGTTAGCTTGATATTATCATCTCTTATTTTTTTTAATTTTGCAATATTTTTGTCTAAGTTACAATAATGATTGGATAGATATGAACAAAGAGTTTTGATCTTTTTGTGGAAAGGGGTTGTTGGCTTCTCTAATTATGTCTATGTTCCCTACTGACTAGAATTGCTTGGTGCTTTATTACATATAAGACGTCTTTTGAAATGGTTTTAGCAAGGGAGCAGCCAAGAGAAAGAAATTTATTCCTAAGCAGCTGGGTCGTGGTTGTGGGTGCTCAAAATCAAATAATTTGATTTGAAGAAATTCAAAAGAAAGTTCAATATCCTGCAGAAGGCATTGCCTGGTTCTCGTCAGTGTTAAAAAAGATCAGAATATGAAAGAGCAACTCAGTTAGCAAGAAGAAGAAGACTAAGAATAAACGACAGTAATTTTATTAAGTCATGTACATACGACTTGTATCATTTCTGTTGGTATGTGATAAGTGTGCTAGTCAAGTGATACACACATACAGAACGACAACTTTTTTCATAAGCTTCAGTAACAAGCTGCAAGGTTTTAAAGGAATTAATGAAATTTCTTGTGCCCTTTCAAGAGCTTCCAAATATTTTCCCTACAAGTTGATGGCACTACTGTGTCCATACTTTGGAGTAAGCACTAACAATTTTTTACAATGCACAAATTCTGGACAGGAAATCATACCTTGTCACCTATCCTCTAACAGGCACAAAGTAGAACAAGATCAGAAACTTGTAAGTTTCTTGCAAAACAGAATATGGAATTTCACTGAAAATGGAGTTAATACATATATTTTACAGGATGTAAAAGTTGGAGGTTAATGACAAACATTAACAGCAGGAATGGAATTCGTGGTTAAATGATTCGATCAAAGCATAATTCTACTTGTGTATCCATGACATTCTCAATAGAAGGAGATGCTATACAATAGCTTTCGCCGTTGCTGTTTCTCAAAGGTAGCTATTATATCATCAATCGAGTCTTCCCATGATTCTGTTGCTTCAATCTATGGATAAAAGAAACCCATAGAAAGCCTAGTATTAGTACATAACAAACCAAATATCACTAGTATAAAGCATAGCAGACACAGACCTCTTGGCACAAATCTAAAGTAAGCCGAGCTCCTATGGCAGCCTCCTCGTGGTTATCCTTTACCTCCAAGTTTATCACCAGTACAGTTTTCATAAGAGCATGATCCCGGCTGTGAAGATCTGCACATTTTTCCATAATGGTCAGACAAGCATAAGAAGAAGACTTATTTCACAGGTGCTAACAGGGTCTTTGTATGTGTATAAACTTAATTTTCCACTACAAAGAAATTTGTATCCAAAAGATTAATAAGGTGCCACTATCTCAATAATTTCTTTTAGAGCTTGGATTCAAGTTCGAAATTACCACACAAAATACACATGCTTTTTTTTGATAGATGCAAACCACAAAATTCCAGCCCAGAGCATTTATAAAGTTGACATTACCCAAAGCACATCAATAACTCCTTTTAGCGAAGAGCAAGAGTAGCCTACAGGCCCAACACAAAGGTAACCAGCTCACCAGTTCAACAAGTTATAGACCTCTTAATCTGCGTGCTTCATAATTAATGGAATCAGCACATTAGCACATAACCTTGTTTCATCCATCAATTTATAGTCCTCTTTATTGATAAACTTTCAAAGACACAGACTCGTCTATATAATGTATAAATGAAGAATCCACAAATTCAATAAACTATATGTGCAAGTGGGATTCACAACAAATTAGATAGAGGTCTTCTACAAACCCTGGATTGGACAACTCACCACACAACTTCTAGACTGAAAACTATACCATGGCAAACACATCCAAGCATGCAAAAACTTCTTTTGTCTTTTATTTTGTAAGTAAACACATGACAAAAACACAACAAAGGTTAAATACCAGGTATCTCAAGGTATATTAGTTTGCAAGACCAACAAGAAATTTTATCACCAGAAAACTAAGAAAAGAAACTAAGCACAAGATATTAAACTACTTTTTTTTAATAAGTAAAAAAAAAATGATATTAAACTACTAATATTTACCATGGATACACATTCCATCACAATACACATCCAATAATAAACACAGGATATTTTCCTTTGTTATTTTGGTCTTGAAAGGTGAAAGTTTTATCCAACAATATCCACGGGGATCCAGGTCACAATGTATACAAAGACAAACCCCATAAATGCAACCAAGCACTACAACTTACAAGAAGAGAATCGAAAAAAAAATCAACAAAAGAAGAATTGGGAAAATTGACTCCCTTGGAGGCATAAGCCTTCTCAGAAAAAGTAGAATTAGAGAGATACAAACACTGGTCAATACTTTTGAAATTACAGCCAAAAATTTACAGGGCACCTTAGTAGGAGATTGAGTATGCCAAATCTCCTTTTTTGATAAGTAACTAATAATTTAACTATAGAAAGACCAGAAAGATACACTTTGGTATACACTATACAGGGAGTATACAAACGTAGCTCCCTAAATAATAAAGTGTGCCAAAATCTCCTTCCAAGTAAGATTCCGACTATGTTGTCCGTCATATGCATTATAGAAAAGGCTCTCACTTCAAACATTGGTTTACTAGTCTACTGCCTGCCCAATCTATCTACACCTACCCCACACACCTTGAAAGCAATAGACAAAGCTTTAATTATTTCATCTTCTGCATTATCGGACAATTGATCCATATGATGCAACAACAAAAAAATGAAAAAGGGTGAAGGGAGTGAGATATACTAACCTTCAACAACCATATCAAACACCTTTTCTTCAAATGCAAAAACCACATCAAAGGAGCCATCAGCAGCATTCTCTTGCCACCGCTGAGGAGCCAGCTTGACCGATGAATTTCTCTTTAGCATTGGCAAAATGCCATTACGCTTGTAGCTGTGTACGCTCGTTAAGGTTTCACTCATTAACATGCTCTGCAATGCACAATAAATAAAAATACACACGCACACACACACGCACATATAAAGTTCAATTCATTAATCCTACGCTACATAAGTTAACACTCAAGCAGCACCACAGGTTTTTGTTTGTTTGTTCGTTTGTTCGTTAAGACCCAATTGCAATTGAAAATTGACTAGCATGTAAAAAAGGGAAGAGGATACAGTTCGGGGTCTTTGCGCCTGAGATCCTCGAACATGTGCTTGTAGGGAGTACCGAAGTCGTAGACGTTGGGTTCTCTGAGAGAGGGCCCAGGGAGCTTAACGTGAGCCCCAGTACCGTACGAAGCCACGTCGAAGCCCTGCTTTTTCAGAAGCGAGTGCGCCTCCATGCTCCGATTCTGATTCGATGAGCACACCATGGCATACCGGAATTTCATGTTTCCGGTTTTTTCTCTCTCTCTCGGATTCGTATCGTATGGATAATAAAATTTATATTTAGAATTTAGAAATTACGTGCTAGGGTTGAGGTCGAGGATGAAGAAGGGGAAAAGAAAAGAGCAACGTTCATAAACAATGAAATGGGCCCCAGTAAAGTAATGGACCAGTTCATAATCTCGGAAAAAGTTGCTAAATAGACTGATTTTAGGAAAGAGTTCGGGGAATAGTATACGCGTGAAACTATTTTGTTAGTTAGATTGATTTTGAAACTCGAGTTTGTCAAACTCAAATTTCAACTCAAAAATAATATGAGTTGGAATTAAAAAAAAATAAAAGTAAAAAAATCATCTGGAACTCGAGTTTAGCAAACTCGAGTTCCAGTGAATTTTGCGCTGAAACTCGAGTTTGTCAAACTCGAGTTCTAAAATCAGTCTAAATAACAAAATAGTTTCACGCACGTCCTATTCACCGAACTATTTCCTAAAATCAGTCCATTTAGCAAATTTTGCCCATAATCTCTTTTTAGGCCCCACTTCATAAACAACTTTCCATTTCTCTTTCACATTTGTTTGTTTTAAATTTGAGCTTTTAGTTTAGATTTCTTTAACAAACAAGCTGGTTAACCCAGGGAAAAAAAAATTAAACTTGTTTTTATATTTGTTTGTTTATAGACATATTAAATTTGAGCTTTAAGTTTTAGATTTCTTTAATAAACAAGTCGAGACTGTTAAATGTAATATTAGCAACGCAATGTGATATTCCATGTTGTATATGCTAGAGTGAATGCAGAAGGGGAAGTATAGAATAGGAACACTGAGAACACGAAGGTTACAGCCTTGTCGGCCTACATCCACAGAAGAATCCCTTAAGGGCTACATCTTTATTGTATAAGAGTGTAGTACAATAACCTGTGTTACAATGAACCTTAACATGAGTATATATAGGCAACTAAACCTTAGACTACTAGTACAAGTAGGAGTGGGCTTGGGCCTATTACAATGGGCCAAGATATCTAATATATATCTCTAACACCCTCCCTCAAACTCAAGGCGAAAGCTCGATGAAAGCTTGAGGTTGGATAAGCATGAGAAGATTACTTGGAGATGCTTTTGAAGAAACCACAATGAAGAATGTGCCAATTGACCAATTTTAGAGTTTCAAATGCAGAAACAGAGTCCAAAATCGGAATCTACGAGAAAAACTGAGCAAGATAGGCCCTTTTGGGAATTTTAACTTTTGGTCAAAGGTCAATGCAAAAGTCAAAGAAGTCAACTGGTCCTGGTCAAAGTCAACGGTAAGTGCTCACGGGTCAGATCCGGTTGGTCCGGGTCAACGGTCAGCTAGGTGACGTGGTGCTGACGAGGCGACACTGCTGACGTGGCTAGATGACGTGTCTAGGGCTGACGTGGCCTTTTGATGCTTGCGTGGCTGCTGACGTGGAGTGATGACGTCATCAAGTGACGTCAGATGACATCAGCAGGGATTTCGGTGCGTGAATGGCACGTGATAGAATCCACCGGCGCGTGAAGTAGATGCCAGAAATCCTGGAAGCGCGTGAGAGCACGTGCATGCTCAGATGTGGACCCAAATTTTGTGCTTCGTAGATCGGCAGATGCCAAGGCTGATGGGCGGCGCGTGTACCGAGAAGAAGAACTGAAAGTCAGGAATTTCGACGACGCATGGGAGATTGCCAGAGCAAACTGCGGCGCGTGCAGGCGCGTGGAAGTTCTTTGGGTAACCGGATTTCTAGGTTATGGTCGCAGGAGGTCGTGGAGCACGTCTGTGGTGTTGGTTTTATCAGACGAAGCTTGGATTTGCACAGATCTAAGATTGATGTCACGGGTTTGCTTGAGTTTGTGGATCTTGGACACTGCACTAAGCCACGGTGGCTGCGAGATGCCATGGAGTCTAGATCCAGCAGACAAATATGTGTGACTTCAGATGATGGTGTGCACGTTAGAATCTTCTTTGCTGTGTAGAGATGTTTGTTTGATGCCAAGAACGAAATTTGGCTCTGATACTATGTTAAATATAATATTAGCAACGCAATGTGATATACCATGTTGTATATGCTAGAGTGAATGCGGAAGGGGAAGTATAGAATAGGAACACTGACAACACGAAGGTTACAGCCTTGTCGGCCTACATCCACGGAGGAATCCCTTAAGGGCTACATCTTTATTGTATAAGATTGTAGTACAATAACCTGTGTTACAATGAACCCTAACATGAGTATATATAGGCAACTAAACCCTAGAATACTAGTACAAGTAGGAGTGGGCTTGGGCCTATTACATTGGGTCAATATATCTAATATATATCTCTAACATGGACCAATAAAAAAAAAATTTGAACTTGTTTTTTGGGCTTGACAAATAAATCTATATCTAACTAAACATTTACTTAATTGGGAATTAAGAACACTTGTAAAAACCAAAACAAAAAGGCTATAATGAGTAATCACTCTTTTTCTTTTTTATAAATTAAGCAAGTACCACACATCCAAGTCCATGAGTCCATCCCCCTCTTTGGTTAGGTCTTTTTTTTCTCATTTCTCATTCCCTTTTTAACATACCCCTATTTGAACTTGATTTGCCAAACCACCTTCCCCCAACCCCCCCCCCCCCCAAACACCAAAATACTATCTATTTTGTTTGTTTTGATTGCAGTTTCGAACTTCTCTTCACCCAATCACCTCAATGTCTTTGTCAAATGTCTACTTTCAACAACCTAAAGCTCTAGGCTTCCTTAAGAAGCCTTATAGAAGAAAACGACATCAATTAGTTCAGCACAAGTTACAAGTGCGAAGGAAAAAAAGAAGAGCAGCCAGGAGGTCCCGCGGTCAAGTTTTGAATGGTTAAGTTAGGGAGTTTGTTAAGTTGTTGAGAGTTAATTAATTTACCTGTTTTGTCGCTCTTTTCTGTTGCTCTGTTATGTTGTATATATATATAGATTAGATTGCTAATTAATTTGTACTCTCTGATATAGAAATAAAACTAGAAGTTTCCAATTCAACAACCTTTGTGTACTTCCTTTCTTTACATGGTATCAGAGCAAATCGCTTCTGCTTAGAGTTTTGTTCCTCTTTTCTTTTCAATCCCTATAATTTTCAATTCCAAGTTCTTGAAGCATCTTCAATGGCTTCCACGGTTGATTCCTCACAATCTATGCCTATTTCCACAGTTAATTCCTCACATTCTGTGCCTTCTTCAAGCACAGCAATGGCAGACGAATTTGCCAACAATCCTTACTTTCTTCTAGTGAATGAAAATCCTAGAGTTATTCTCACCTCGTAGCCTTTAACTGGTCCTAAAAATTACATGAGTTAGGCTAGATCAGTTTTTCTTGGCCTTGAGTGCTTGGAACAAATTTGGTTTCATGAATGGTTCAATCACTGAGCCAGATCCATCTTCTCCATTGTTTAATTCTTGGAGTAGATGCAACACCATAGTGCTTCCATGGCTGCCCAATTCTCCCAGCATGGAACTCAAAGCAAGTGCAATGTATATCAACACTGCAAGAGACTTGTGGATTGATCTTAAAGATAGATTTTCATAGGGCAATACTCCAAGACTGTTTGAGTTGCAAAAGGAGATATACCATCTTTCACAAGGATCACTCTCAGTGAGTTCCTATTTTACCAAGTTCAAAACATTGTGGGATGAGTTTGCCAACTATCAACCTTTCACCATTTGCACCTGTGCTTGTACTTGTGGATCCAAATCTTCTTAATTAGCACAAGGAGCATGTTTTTCGTTTCCTAATGGGGCTAAATGATAGCTATGGGAACTTTATTGGTCAAATCTTGTTAATTGAGCCCTTTCCTTCACTTAGCAAAGTCTGTTCTTTGATTCTGTAAGAAGAAAAGAGGACTATAGGTCATGATATCAATATGGTTCATCCAATGGAAGCTGCTGCAATGTATGTGAATAATGACAAAGGTTTTCATAGCCATCAAGGTCATAATCAAGGCTACAATGGTGGTAAAGGAGGTCATTCCAAGAAAGAAAGGCCTATCTGCACTTATTGTGGTCTCATTTGTCATATAGCAGACAAGTGCTATAAGCTTTATGGTTATCCTCCAGGGTATAAACCAAAGGGACGTAACAAAGTCATGGCCAATCAAGTGTTAGCAGTATTGCCTTTTGGAAATTTTGGGAATTAGATGTTTTTGCTGCTCCAAATCCACACCAGAATAATGATACTTAGTTTGAAGTTGCTGCTACATCACAGAATGTTCTTGGTGCTCCTTTTGGTCGTGTTTCTTTGCAAACTAGTCCATAGACTTCCTTGTCTCAATGTCCCATTTCTCAGGCTCAATGTGAGCAGGTACTTAATTTTTTGAAAAAAATTTCTGCTTCTGGATCAGGCAATGGTACTCAGGCTACTCATCAGGTTGCTTCAGTAATGGCACCTGCTTCTTCCATTCAACCAATCACACCTTCCACTTCTACTTCACCTTCCTACTCTAAATTTTCAGGTAATCAACATTGGATTCCACCAAATTTCTCACATTCCATTTTTTCTGCTCAAGTAGTTGATAGGCGTGCATACAAATCTAATGATTGGATCATTGATACTGGAGCTGCACACCATATGGTTCATTCTGCGTCTCAACATACTTCTATTACTTATATTGTTCAATCTTATGTCTATTTTCCAAATGGGGAAGAAGCTCTAGTCACACACATAGGCACTATACAAATTTCTTCAACTCTTACACTCACTGGAGTCTTGTGTGTTCCTTCCTTTAGTTTTAATCTAATTTCTGTCAGCAAGCTTACCAAGAACCTTTATTGTTGCCATATTTTTTTTAAAAAAAATTGTTGTTTCATCCAGGATCTTGCTTAATGGAGCACGATTGGTCTAGGTAAAGAATGCAGAGGACTGTATTTGGCGTAAGGGACTGTATTTGCCGTAAGATTTTACTTCTCACACTGCTCTTGCTGTCAATGATGGTCACCATTTCCTTCAAAACTATGGCACATTAGACTAGGTCACCCTTCCTTTTCAAAACTTACTTTGTTGATGCGAATTGCAGACTTTAACATTTCAAATAAGATAGATTGTTGTGATATTTGTCACTATTCTAAGCAAAAAAAGCTCTCTTTTCCTCCTAGTATTCATGTATCAAATAAGCCTTTTGAGCTAATTCATTGTGACCTGTGGGGTCCTTTTGCTACTTGCACTCTTGATGGATTCAAATATTTCTTAACAATTGTGGATGATTTTACTCGTTGCACTTGGGTTTATCTTCTTAAACATAAGTCTGATACGTAATTTTTACTTCCTGAATTTGCAACTATGGTCCATACTCAATTTGACAGTAAAATCAAAACCATTAGAACTGATAATGGGACTGAATTTTACTTAAAAGATTTTTTTTCACTCAAATGGAATTTTACATCAATTATCATGTGTTGATACTCCTCAACATAATGCAACTATTGAGAGAAAGCACCAACACATCCTTAATGTTGCAGAAGCCTTGAAATTCCAATCCAAAGTGCCTTTTTGTTTGTAGGGTGACTGTATCTTAACAGCAGTGCACTTGATTAATAGAATTACTTCAAAATCATTGGGAAACAAAAGTCCTTATGAACTTCTTTTCAATTCTCCACCTTCTTATAATCATCTAAAATGCTTTGGTTGCTTATGCTTTATTTCTACATTGTCACATAATAGGCACAAATTTGCTCCTAGAGCCAGAAAATGTATGTTCTTAGGCTATCCCTATGACATAAATGGTTACAAGGTTTTAGATCTTGAATCTAATACTAATTACATCTCAAGAGATACTATTTTCTATGAGCACATATTTCCTTATGCTGCTTCTATTCAACCATTAAATTCCTATCTAAATGACTTTGTTTTTCCTCATTATGTATCAAATACTGCTCCTCAATTTGCTTCTTCTCCTTCTAGTCCAAGTTTTGTTCCTGAAACTGTTATTGTTTCTATTCACACTTCATCTTCCCCTAACTCAGTTAGTAATTTTGATTAAATTACTTCCCAGACCACTACTATTAAACCTACTAATGATTCTACAGAACCTACTTTAGACTCCACCACTTCTGCAGATCCTATTCCCTTCATTAGCTCATCTGACCTTACTACCTCTCTACCTACAAATCTCATTTCTGAGCCACCTGTCTTAAGAAGGCCTGTTAGGCCTTATCACCCTTCTACCTATCTTTTAGATTACTCTTGTAAGTCTATCAGTACCAAGCCTATCTCTGGTTTGCCATATGATATTTTAGAGTACTTAAATTACTCACATTTTGGCCCTGCATTTATTCCTTCGTCATGGCAGTCACTATAACTCCATTAGAACCTACTTCTTTTCATCAAGCAGTTCAATTTTCTGAATGGAGGGATGCCATGGACAAGGAAATTGCTGCTTTGGAACTCAATAATACTTGGACTTTGACTCAGTTACCACCAGGCAAATTCCCCATTGGATGTAAATGGGTGTACAGAATAAAATACCATCTTGATGGCACCATTAAGATGTATAAAGCACATTTGGTTGCCAAGGGGTTTACACAGAAACAAGGCTTGGATTATTCAGAAACATTTTCACCTGTTGCCAAGTTAGTCTCAGTTAGAGTATGCTCTCTTTGGCTGCTGTGAAAGGGTGATTCCTGCATCAAATGGATGTTAACAATGCATTCTTGCATGGTGATCCTAGTAGAAGATGTTTATATGTGTCTACCACCTAGATTTCACAGCAAGGGGGAGAATTTGGTTTGCAAATTGAACAAAAGTCTTTATGGCCTTGAACAAGCTTCTAGGCAGTGGTTTGAGAAATTCTCTTCCACAATTCAGCAGATCGGGTTCATTTAATCAAAATTTGATTTCTCATTGTTTACTCATACACAAGGTTCCTCTTTTACAGTGATCTTGGTTTATATGGATGACATATTGCTCATTGGGAATAATCCTCTTTGTGTTAACAGTTTAAAGAAGTTGCTTGATGATAAGTTTGGTTTAAAAGACCTTGGATCACCGAAATATTTCTTAGGGCTTGAGGTATCTAGAACTGATGAAGGAATCAACTTGAACTAGAGAAAATATGCTCTTGAGATCTTTAAAAAAATAGGTTTCATTGGTTCTAAGCCAGTTAAGTTTCCTATGGAGTAGAATTTAAGGTTGTTTAAGTATGAAGGTAAGCCTCTGGCTGACCCCGCACAATTCAGAAGATTAATTGGAAGACTTCTCTATTTGACCTTGACAAGACCAGACATCACCTATGTTGTTCATAGATTAAGCCAATTTCTATCAAAGCCAAGAGAACCTCATTTACTTGTAGCTCACAGAGTGCTTCAATATATTAAAGGTTCACTAGGGAAAGGAATCTTTTCCCTAGCAATTCAGATCTGCATTTCAAATCCTTTTGTGATGTGGATTGGGCTAGATGCCTTGATACTGGGAGGTCTTTAACAAATTATGTAGTTTAGTTAGGAGATTCCTTAGTATCTTGGAGGTCAAAGAAGCAGGGAGTGGTTTCAAGGTTCTCAGTTGAAGCTAAGTATAAAGCAATGGTCAATATGGCTTGTGAAATCACTTGGATGCTACAATTTCTCAAGGATTTGAAGATTGAGCACCCTAAACCAGTTATGTTGCTTTGTGATAATCAAGCAGCATTGTATATAGCTACTAATCCAGTCTTTCATGAGAGGACTAAGCATACTGAGGTGGACTGCCACCTAGTAAGAGACAAGATTATGGAAGGCATAATCAAGACCTTTCACATTGCAACCAATTCTCAAGTAGCTGACATATTTACCAAGGCCTTGGGCTTTTCATCTTTTGCAAGAATTTCAGAGAAGTTGGGCTTAAAGGACATTTTTGTTCCAAGGCAGTTGAAGGCATCTTCTTTTGTTCAAGTTACAAAACTTGCAGTTCAGGACTTGAGGGAGAGTGTTGAAATTGAAGTGATGGCTAAATGACAGACTAGAGAAAACGACAAGAGGAAGAAGAAAACGACATCAATTAGTTTAGCACAAGTTACACGTGCAAAGGTAAGAAAGAAGAGCAACTAGGAGGTCTAGTTGTCAAGTTTTGATTGGTTGAGTTAGGGAGTTTGTTAAGTTGTTGAGAGTTAGTTAATTTACTTGTTTTGGCGCTCTTTTCAGTTGCTCTGTTATGTTGTATATATATATAGATTAGATTGCTAATTAATTTGTACTCTCTGATATAGAAATAAAACTAGAAGTTTCCAATTCAATCTTTATGTACTTCCTTTCTTTACACATCCCAACTTGGCTTCTCTTCTTTTGGGATTCTACACAGAGCCAGAGGGTGAAAAGCTTCTTGTTCATCCAAATTATAGGTGTGGCAATTTTGGCAAAATTCATTAGAGGTAAGCTACATATCTTTTGGTGCTCTCAACTTTTATATGCTGTAAAGGAAAAGAAAAAGCAATCCAACAAGTTTGTTTAGTGGAAAATATGCTTTCAATTTTGCTACAAGTGAAACAACATAAGATATAATCAAAATCTTTATCCTCTTATTTAGTGTGTTATTTTGTTTACTTGATTTTTGGAGATTTAAGCATTTGATAATGTACTTGTGTTTAATCTCGTGCTCAAGAGTATGATATTAAGCTCAAGCTTGGCTTGACTAATAAATCAAGTCGAATTCAAACTTTTAGACTTTCTGACAATTTTGAGTTCAAACATTATTTGTAGGCTTGGTTTGAGCTCGAGTAGAGCTTGAACATTTTACTTTTGTTTTGAGCTCAAATATTTATTATTCGATAAAACTTAACTTGTTTAGTGCCTTTACTATATGATTAAGATATGATGAATTTCGTTTTTTTAGTGCAACTTATTTGACAATTAGAGACTTTATAGGTTATGTTAATTAGAACCCATGAATCGAGTTTAAGCTCATCACTAACTTAGACTACAAGTTTAAACTTAGATTTTTTTTATAAAATTTAAAAAAACAAAACAAACACGAGTTTATTTAGAAGCTACTTAACTAACTAATTATTTCCTCAAATATAGTAAATACCATAACTAAATTTGTTACTCATTCTCAAATCTATACCAATAGTTTATAACTAATTATACTTGACATCATAATGTTTGAGTTGATTAGATAGAATTTTCGATTGTAAATTTATAAAAACTAACTTAAATCCCCCACATAAGCCTGAGTGCAATAAAAACAAAATCACAATCAATGATATACGCATAAGAAATGTTTCAACTAAGTCTAGTATTACTATATTTCTTGTAAACACCTAGCCCCTAAAATCATCAAAATGATAAAAATAGCCTTGAAATGTTAAAACTTATCAAAATGCCCCTGCATCCACCAAAATAGCATTGGAACCTCCAGAATACCTCCAAATCCAACAAAATGACCAAAATATCCATGAAACCTCCCTAAAAGAAATATTGCTAAACACAAGCCTTAGTGCAACAAAAAATAACCAAAATACCCCTAAAAATGACCCATTAAAACCTAATGACCACAAAGATGATCAAAATACCCTAAAAAACTCTAAGATGACCAAATTTGAGGGTATTTGTCCAAGTAAAAATATTGTGAAAAAATTAAATTGGCTAGAAGCTTATCAACAGCTTAATTGACCAACTTGAAAGTATATTATAAGAAAAATATAATTAAAACTGTGTAGTCCTTTACAAATATTTTGGTCATTGTAGTGATTCTTGGGTTATTTTTTTCATTTTAAAGATTCTAGAGGTATTTTGGAAATCCATAGGTATTTTAGCCAATTTGGACTTTTTGGCCATAATTTCAATCATTTTAGATGTCTGGTCAATTTGAAAGTTCCAAGGGTATTTGGTGATTATGGGGGAATTTTGATAACCTTGGATGTTTTTAGGGGTATTTTGGTCATTTTGGTGTTTATGATGGGAGTATTTTGGTCATTTGCTTTTCTATATTAAAAAAAAATTATGTCATGTCAAGCATTAGAAAAATGTTTTTTTTTTCAAAAAAAAAAAAATTTGAGAACACAACCAAACACTGAAAAATTAAATATTTTCCTTGAAGATGTTTTTAGCTATAAACATTTTCCATTGGAAAAAATTTTACACCAAAAATAAAAACACAACCTTAGTCATCATCTTGATTACACTATCAAATTATGAATGATGTGGGTTAGTGTTGAGGCTCATTTTTGTAAGAAAGCCCAGAAAGGGGAATGAGCCCATAATCAAAGAAAAAACCCAATTAAATCTGAGCGGCAGGAATGGGTCCGTAAAGCAAGCAAACGGGTCTTGAAGAAGTAAGTGGGCCTGAAAAGGCCTGGAAAGATAAGAACCATGGGCCGCGGATGTAGGAAGGTAAGTATGGGCCATGACCATTGCGACAAGCCCAAAGTAAAGCAAGAATACAGAGCCATAGTCTATGGGCTCTAAAGAAAATGAAGAATAGTTGGGCCGCGGAAGCCCAACGAGGCATGAGGGCCCATGGAAAACACGAGATTGTAAGGGGCCAAGGATGCCCCAAAGAAGAATGAATGGGACACAGGAGCCCGCGGACATAAGAGGCAATAAAAGCCCAGTGGGCTAACTAAGCCATTGAGAAAGAAATTGGTGAACCAACAGAGTATAACCATTTCAATACGGCAGGAAACAAATGGGAAGGTCGCAGGTGCGAAGGCCCATAGCCGAGGTGAGCCCAAACCACAGATAGAGAATCAGTAATGAGATAATCTACAAAGAGGTGAGAAAAGTAGATGCCCAAGCCATGGCAAGTGACTGACTGACAAGTGAATTTTGGACGGACATAGGCACGCGCAAGGCCCAGGTTTCACCAGCTTGTACCCAGCCAATACGGGCGAAGGTGGGCCACGGGTCAAAGGTAAGGAGGGTGTGGTCTGGCGGAGGGGAGAGGGGGCGACCCATTTCGGGGCTTCCACTCAGGCCACTTTTGGGTGAGTGTCTTGCTGGGATGACATAGCAACCGAAAATGGCAAAACTGAGTTGGAGCCTTTTGGTGCATGCCATGAGAGAGAAAGAGTGCTCTGCCGAGGTGGGAGAGAATGCCACGACAAGCTAACAAACAAAACACCCTTGTATTTGTCTGGAGATGTAGTGCGCTGCGGCCAGCGCAGGAACGTGGTGCTGGCCGGGTGCCTGACCAACCAGTAATGGTTAGGCGGGTACACACATCAGACAAAGATGGTTACAGGGGTAAAAAGGTAAAGATAATACATCAGAAAATACTATATAAGGATGCTCCCTGTGCACAGAAAAAGGGGGAGGAACCAGAGGGGAGGAACCAGAGGGGAGAAACCGGAAAGAAAAGAAAGAAAAGAAAAACAGAGTAAGAAAGAAAAGAAAAAACAGAGGAAGGAAGAAAGAAAACAGAGTGAAAGGGAGGAAAACGGGCATGCACCAAGATGGGTTGTTGACTCCTCTCTCCCTCTCGAGAAACCACATTCTCTATGGACTCCTATTCAGAACAAAGGTCATCTAGGACCATTCCTTCAAAGTCATTAATTTCTCTTTAAAGAAATTAGTCACATTAAGGGAGTGTTGTCTCCTTTTTGATTTAGGTTCCTCTGATATATTACCGCAGGCCAAAAGCCTGACTGACTTGCCGAAATGTCTTACTCTTTTCTTCCTTGCGTCTATTCTCTTTAAGTCTATCTTTATCATCTTTATGTGTTTGTTCAGATACCTGTTTATTTAAAGTACGGTAAACAAGTTTTATATACATTTGTAGCATACTTATCTGCGGCAGTTGTTTAGAAAGGATTCGTCTGCCACAATTACACGACGCGATTGTGCTAGGCTAAGGTATAGCTTGTGCGCAAGCCGGGCCAGGGTGAAGTACAGCTGGGCCGGTCTCGACTCTCCAATCCAGAATACACTTGGGCTTAGTACGGCAGGATGGAATAATCCAGCCCAATACAAAACCGGCCCAAAACACAGCAACAGTTAGTTATCTGATAATGGTTGACTAAACATAACTAGGAGCACCCCAAGGGGCGGCCCTTGAATGCCACCATTGTTTGCCAACTAAGTGGCTATCTCGGATGTTTCTCAATGTGAGTCCATCCTACACATGGTCCTAAGAGAATGCCACATGCCTCACGGACCAAGGCTGAGAAGGGAGTCATCACTTAATTCTAGGTCCAAGAACCAACTTTGAAATCCATTTGCAAATGAACTCTAGTCAAGACTGAGTTTGAAGCTAGGGTATAGGTTTAGGAAGTGGGCTTAGGAAGGTGTTAAGCACCTAAGCTTGCATAGTCATAGGACTTCCTTTCACTCGTATTATTAGGTCGTAGTTAAGGAAACTTTACTAAGAAATTAAGAATATCTTAACCTAATCGCATAAGTTTATTCAAACACAAGGAAAGAATTAAAAAAAAAAATCAAATTTGAAATCAAATAAGGTCAACATTTAATTAAAAGATCACACGTTAAACCGCTAAGACAAACTCCTTAAATTATAGGAATCGAAATCATGCATATAGTAAAGGCAAAGAGTAATGCTACAATTAAAAACTAATTTACAACATTTTTGTAAACTGTTATGTGGTGTTTGGTACGGGGGAATCCACATTACTCCTGGCATCAAATTCTTAGGAATGTGGAATTCCTAGGAATCACATTCCTAGGAATCCACATTACTCCTATGTTTGGTTTCATTTGGAATCTCTTAAGATTCCTAGGAATGTGAGATGATAATATTTGGTGTATTCTCAGGAATCTTAAATAAATTATTTATTTTTTCCATTCTATCATTAGATTTAAATGCGAACTACCAAGTCTTTAAAAAAAAATCTGCCTTTAAATAAATAATGAAAAAAAATATAAACTATTAATTAGTCCTTTAAAAAAATATATTCCTCTAAATAAATAACGAGAAACAAAATATAAACTATTAATTAGCAACACATTCATTAAAACCGTAGTCTAACATTTCAGAATGACAAGTACAATACAAAAATAACTATTTAAATTCTCAAATGCTTTATTCTTAAAAATAATTTTTAAAATAGCTTAATTCATAACAAAACAACCTGACAATGTTTAGGTCTATAAGACCATAGAAGTAGCAATAAAAGTAAAAGTAGTTCATCAACAATGAAACAAATGCGATCTATTACATATATAATGTATTCACCCCTGCATCTGTGAGCACTTAATCTAGAAACAAAGACATTAATCTATAAAAAAAAAAAAAAAAAAAAAAAAAACAAATGAAGCCACCAATCTAGATCTATATTTCTAGCAACTAAACAAAACCAAGATCTGAGATATGAATAGATACATCTACAAATTTTCATGAAAATAAATTCATTAATAATTTGTTGAACAACACGCACATACAATAGTAAAAGTGAATACCTGGCAATAATGAAGGGTCCCCTTCAAACTTTTTTTTTTCCACACGTAAAAATCTAAATAAAACTTTGTTAAAAAATATATTAACAGAGATATCTATCCTGTTTATGTTGTTTTGGCGGGAAAAGATAAAGACAAGAGAAAAGATATTGATAATTTATTTTATATTTTATCTTAATTGCTTAAATGATAAGGAAAATGGGTTAAAATTGTCAGTTTATAAAAAATATAATTTCCTTTAAGGTTGGGAATTTGAATACCCACCTGTTTTAAAGGGAATCCACATTCCTACTAAGAGGAGTTTAAGGGGGAAATCCAGATTCCCCTAGCATCTGATTCACTGGGGTAATTTGCAACCAAATATGGGAATCTTTAAACATTCCTAAGAATCCTAAAACATTCCCCCGTACCAAAACGCCACATTAATGTGGCCAATTTTTATTGATATATATATATATATATATATATATATATACACACTATATATAAGAAGATTCCCCTCTTTCAATTGGACTTTTATGTGATCAAAAATACTCTTATTAATGAATGGTAACTTCATTTATAAATTGAGTCATAAATGTCAAATAACAAATTTCATTTTGAATTCAAAAAGAGAATTCCTAAAATTTAGAATTTTTTCCCCTTCACGTTTAAAAAAGAAATTACAGTTACTGCTTATCTCTAAAATTTATCTTTTTTATTTGTTTGAAAAAAAAATTTAAAATTATAATAGATGTAAATTATTAACCTTTACCTAAAAAAGTAGAAGAGCCTTTGAACACGCGTATGAGTGCGTGCCCAGAAGCTATAATATATATATATATATATATATATATGTATGTAAGCCTTTGATTATATCCAATTGAGTAATGTCACATGCAAAACTATTTTACAACATTTTTACAAACGGTCAATGTTGAAAATTCTTATTGGTTTTTATATGGGGTTACCTCTAACATCACATTTTTACTTACCATTAACTACCTACCATATCATTCGTTTGTAAAAAATTTGTAATTGTAGCATTTTTTTTCTTCCAATTTTCCATGCGAGAAAAATAAATTCAAATTCAAATTTAAAATTCAAAAGTGTGTTTGGTTGTTTTAAAAATAACTTTTGTGATTTACGCTCTGTTTGTTTCGATGTAAAATATTTTTTATAAAATATTTTCCTATTTTCAAGTGTTTGATTGCATGTAAAATATAGTTAAAGTTGTAAAATATTTTCCTTTGACTAAAACTTGGTGTGTTAAAACTTGTAAAATATTTTACCAAAAAAACAAGTGTAAAACATTTTACAAAAATCTCACAGCCTCACACCTAACTCTTTCTCCCTCTTTCTCATACTTTTCTCATACACTCTCACACTTGCCTAAACCAGCGACAGCACCCACCGGCACACCACTCTTCACTCCACTCAGCCAGCACCCTTTGCCGCCCTTTGTCGCTCTTTGCCTCCATTCTAGGGGCACCATCATCAAATCTTGACTTGTTTTGTCATCGGAGAAGTTGCCGCAAAAGGCTCAAGGTTGCTATCACTGCCGCTCCGTTGCTCGTTGCTTGGATCTAGTTTCAAATCTAGAAACACTGCTGCTATGATCTCTGATCTGGAATCGCTGAGAGTGAGTGGGTTTTCGTTCCTTCACGATCTGGGTTTTTGGGATGGCTTGGGGGTTGCAATGGGGGCTGGGTGGGTTTGTGGGTAGTGGTGGTTGAGTGGGCTATGGTGGGTGGCTGGCTTTTGTTGATTTTTTCTCTCCGGTTGTGATTTAGGTGGTCGGTGATGACTGTGGTGATTGGGTTTGTGGGTAGTGGTGGCTGAGTGGGCTGCGGTGGGTGGCTGGCTTTTGTTGATTTTTTCTCTCCGGTTGTGATTTAGGTTGCCAGTGATGACTGTGGTGATTGGGTTTGTGGTTGTAGGTTTGTTTTTGCATTTTCTAGTATTAAGCTCAATCCAAACACTTGAAAATTTTTTTTTGAAAATGTTTACATGTAAAATATTTTACATTTGACAAAATTTTAAATCAAAACAAACAGAGCGTTAAATCCTGAAAATGGGGTCCCACAAAAAAGAGAAATAATATGTCCATAATATTTTTACAACAAATTCTAAGTGGTAGGTTGTTACTGGTTGTTATTATTGGGGCAAAAAAGTAATCTTAATGTTTGGTTCAAATTTGAATCAATAACAACTATCCACATATGATTTGTTATGAAAATGTTGTTGACGTAACACCTCTCCACAAAAAATTGTTTGTTTGGAAGGGTGTTTTCACAAAGAGAAATGCTACGTTCACAACATTTTTACAATATTTTCACAATAAATCATAGGTGATTAGTTGTTATTGGTTCAAATTTAAACCTAACACTAAGATTACTTATTTGTCCCAACAATAATAACCAGTAACAACCTACCACTTAAGATTTGTGCTCACTTTCACAAAATATAATCTAAAAATGTAAACTCTTTTTCACCATGTAATCCTGATTTCATTTTTTGTTTTCTTACTTCTCTCCTTCCCTATTGTTCTTTAGCTCTCTTTCTCTCTCTCCCCAAAGCACAATAACAACATAACCTGCGCATTGCGATGCAACCAAAGCATAGTGAGACGACAAGCATTGTGATGCAAGCTAAGCACAGCAAGGCTCAAGCAGAAAATTCTTGGGTGAGACGGGCACATGCGCCCATTGTCTCACTTAATACCTTTTCGGCTCAAGCAGTGCAACTCAAGCACTGTGTAGGAGTTCACGTGGGTATATGGCATTAAAAAAAAAAAACGTGAGAGTCAACGTGGAAGCCCAGGTGGCATAAAAAATCTTTTTTTATTCTTTTTATTTCATTGCTAGTCACATTAGTTTTTTGACTTTTTCCATATGAAGAAATACAAGCATTCTATGATCTAATTAGATATTACTGAGTGTTTAGCAAGATAACTAAGACACAAATAACAGATTGAAGAAAAGGAAAAATAGACAGATGAAAAATCTTAGTAGTATTAATCTTGCTTAGCCTGAAATAATACACATAGACTAGTATTTATACATAATTACTTATCAAACTAAGTCTGAGAAATGCAGAAACTAATTTCGTATAATTTGGAAAAGTCTAACAGAACCTAACTCACTCAAAACAAAAATTCACGCTCTTGCAACGAGTACTTGAATACAACTAATGACTCATAGAACATGCTGTTTGGATAAGTGAAGGCTTTTCAGCGCTTATTCAAAAAGCTGCCCACGACAATCAAATTAGTGGAATGTCCATTGGTTGGGGGTGCCCAATAATCACTCATCTCTTCTTTGCTGATGACAGCCTCCTTTTTTGCAAAGCGGATGACCAAGAGTGCTAGAAGCTTGTAGACATTCTCAAGAGCTATGAAGCGGCTTTGGGGCAAAAGATTAACACCGACAAGTCCTCCATCTTTTTCAGCCCAAACACGTCCCAGGAGAAAAAGGAAAGCATACTAAATATCCTTGGTCCAATGCAAAATTCCGGGCATAACAAATACCTAGGACTGCCCACTATCATTGGAAAATCAAAGGCTCATGTATTTGCAGAAATAAAGGATAGGGTGGCAAAAAAACTTGCTGGTTGGAAAGGGAAGCTTCTCTCAATTGGTGGGAGGGAGATTCTTATCAAGGAGGTAGCCCAAGCAGTGCCCATATATACAATGAGTTGCTTCCAACTCCCTAAAACCTTGTGCAAAGATCTAGAAAACATGATGAGGAATTTTTGGTGGGGGCAAAGAGGCGAGGAGAACAAAATTGTTTGGATTAGCTGGAAGAAGATGTGTAAATCAAAGTTTCTTGGGGGGATGGGTTTCGGAAACATCCAAGCTTTCAACCTAGCCATGTTGGCCAAGCAAGGTTGGAGAATACTCACCAATCCAAACTCTTTGATGGCTCAGGTTTTCAAAGCTAAGTACTTTCCTTTTGATGATGTCCTCAATCTAAAAAAGGAAGCAACCCCTCTTATGCTTGGCGGAGCATTCACAATAGTCTTGAGGTAATTAAAAAAGGCACAAGATGGAGGGTTGGTAATGGTCAAAGAATACATATTTGGGATGATAAATGGCTGCCTACGCCATCTTCTTACAAAGTGATCACACCTCAATCAGATTTTGATGACTACCCAATGGTTTCTTCCCTTATTGATATTGACACTAGATGGTGGAAAGTAGACATGGTCAGGTCCATCTTTTTACCTTTTGAAGCCAGTATAATTTTAAAAATCCCCCTCAATTATAATCTCCCTGAAGACAGCCTCATCTGGATTGGCAATAAGCGGGGGGGTCTTCACAATCAAAAGTGCCTATCACATTGCCTTAAGCTTTGTGGACTCAAATGAGGAGGGTGAATGCTCCTCTCCTGATCCTAGAACTTCTCTTTGGAAGCAGATTTGGTGCCAGAAAATCCCTCAAAAGTTCAAAATCTTTGCATGGAGGTCTTGTGTAAATGGCCTCCCAACCATGCTCAACTTAAGCCATAGAGGTATTCACTGCTCTGGTTTTTGTCCTATCTGTGATAAGGCCTTGGAATCCACTGCCCATGCACTTCTCCTCTGTGATCATGCCAAGTTGACTTGGGCACAATGGCTAAATTGCCCAGTTGAAGTAACTTCCTCTCCTAGAGATCTTGTGGATGTTGCCTTGGACTTTATTGAGAATGGCTCCCCACTTGATTTGGAGCTCTTCTTTGCTGTGGCTTGGTCCATTTGGTGGAATCGCAACCAAACTACACACGAGAACTCGGGTACTAACCCAGGTCAAGTTTGGGAAAGGGCAAACAGACTGCTTAGCGAGTATAAAAATGCTTGCACCCTCCCTGCACTTTCTCCAGCCCCCTCCTCATCGGCTTGGCAAGTCCCTCCCTCGGGTGTTTTCAAAATTAATATTGATGGCGCTACTTCAGATGGCAGCCCTTCCTGCATTGGTGTGGCAATTCGTGATTATCGGGGCCCTCTTTTTGCGGCATCAAGCAAAATTTTGCCAGCTCCTTTCTCTGTCGAGATCACTGAAGCTTTGGCGCTGCAAGAAGGTGTGCTGCTTGCTTTGGACTTAGGGATCTCCCATGCTATTGTCGAATTCGATGCTCTCTCAATTATCCAAGCTATTACTAAAGGTGATCTTCGTGGTGATTTGGGGCATATTGTGCAGAACATTAAAGACATCCCTTCCTCCTTTTCTTGGTGATCCTTTCAGCATTTGAAAAGGAGTGACAACAGAGCAGCCCATGAACTTGCAAGAGCAGCTAGAATCTCAGGTGTTTCTTGGGTTTGGAAAGGTGTGTGTCCAAGCTTTGTGGAGCATATAATAATTGAGGATAGTGGCGGGTAGCTGTTTGTTGTTTGTTCTCATTGCTGTTGCTTTGCTTTCTCTCTGTTGTAGCTCAATTTCAATGAATGAAAATCCCTTGTGTTTCTCATAAAAAAAAAAAAAAAAAAGTGAGTGCATAGTCCAATTATTAGAATGACACCGTGTCCTTTATAACACATTTAGTGAAATGACGTTTTGTCCTTGTTGCGTAGCTTTGGATTTAACTTGAACATCGTCATTTGTATTGTCTTGTTTAGCACCATATACCACTTAACAATAGAGACTATTTTGATGCAATACCAAAATATTAGGAATTAAACTAATACATTTAGAATATTAGAAATTATTTTAACACATATGACAAATATTAGGGATTAAAATGACAATTGAACCTTTTTTTTATATATTGTTTTATTATTATAACAATTGAAAGAGGGTAGATTTGAGCTTAGTTCTCTCTTTTTAGCGAAGACTTGATGCTTCTAGGACAAGAAGAGAATTTCAGTTTAAAATGATCTTGGACGAAATTTATGTAGGAGACTAGGAGTCACTTTCTCTTCAAATAATATTACACATTACACAAAATATCAATATCTTTTTTTTTTTAGTTGAATAAAATGTCAATATCTTTGATAGGTAGGAAAGGATGATACTGATTGAGCACTCGTGCGATGACACAAAATGACTGAGTGGAAATGTAACAGCCGAGTGGCGACTCGCATAACTGCATAAAGCAATTTATTAGATTCTAAAAACACAAAACCACACATACGAGTGTTCCATTTAAAATGAGACGCGTAAACCATTCAAATTCAATATTCATTATTCATTGTTTATTATTCAAGGACCAATTTCAATTTTTATGGCTACCACAAGCGTCAGCCATAACAACAAGTGAACAAAGTACATATGGGTCCAAAATCCAATCCAATTACACAACCTAGAGATCTCGCGAAGACTGACCCGATTTTATTCCCATCTCCTTGTGCTGATTGCAATCGAAAATTTTATCTTTGACTGCCAGCCTTAAATGACCAAACAACCCTAAATAATTGCTTCCTTTCTTTTTTAGTTAAATGAATGGTACAAAACAAAACTCATATTTATTGAGCCATAATAATATCTTTTACTAGTACCTCCAATTTTTGAGCCATTTATTATAACTTATTTACCATATTCTTTATCTTCTTTTTATTTTTATTTTTTTAGGGAGAGAATTTCAATTTATGAGAAAAGATTTTACAAATTGATCTAATTGGAACATTTTTTTAAAAATCTTTCTCCTACATTAATAGTGAATATTAGTTTCAATTATGGTGAATTTATCTCATCAACAAAAGGTGAACATTCAAATAAGTAGTCTTTTCATCCAAAAAAACAAAAAAAAAAAAAGTAGTCTTTTCCAATTGTATTGTAAAATGCTTGTTTTTATAACATAATTTTGTATCTCTTATTCTTTAAGAAAATTTACAAGTTGCATGTTTAGTGATCTTAGCTTCCATTTCATATATGTCAAACTCCTTGTGTTGTTAGCCTGTTTGGATAGGCTATTCATAAAGTCTTAGCATGCATTTTAGTCAAAAAGTGATTTTGTAAAATGCTTGGTTCCTCGAAATCAGATAGTTTAATAATATCGTATATTATTGGAGTGAGAGGTCACATAATTATTATATTTCCAAATGCAACACGTTTTTTAATGTTCTTTTTTTCTTCTTTTTCTTCTTTATGTTTGTACCAACTATCAAAGTGTTAGCCCCACGACCCCAAAGCAGTGAAGAAAAAACTAAAGATCATATAGAAGTATAATAGTTCAAATTATTCGTGAGTTCTAATTAGTTCAATTGATAAAGTTTTTTATGGTTGAATAAAAGATATGAGGTTCAATTCTCGCCTACCGTAAAAACCGACTGGTGTCTTGGTCTGGATGCCATAGGTTGAAACTCTATAAAAAAAAAAAAAGAAAAAAAAAATTCAAATGGTGCAATGAATGTATTCAAATGTGCTTTATGGCTCATTACTTATAAAATAATTTATTATAATATTTATTTCAAAAATTGTAAGTTGTTGTGTAAAAAAATTTAAAATATAGAGATTTGATTCTTTTATGTAATTAAAATATTACTCTATTTCTTTTAATGATTATATTAATAAAATATATATTTGTAGGAGCATTGGGCCCAAGAGCTCATTATCCATATATATACTAAGCCTCAGGCCCAAGCTGAGGACTAGAAGATGTCCGAGGATGGGTAAACTCTATCAAGAGAGTTCGTATTAGTAGATAAAAAAGTTAGTTTTGATTATAATGGCCTAGGAGGGAGTGCCGAGGTCTGGGTAGGCGGTTTGTCATTCAGGGAAACGTTCCAGAAAGTTCTATTGGTACAGAAAAGCAATGCAGAAACGTATGGCAGGGGAGAGTCCTAAAATATCAAAGGAGAAAGCTGTTACCATCGCATTAAATGTTCTGCAGCTAACTCTCTGACCGCATTAATGTGGAAGTGATACCTGAACAGTGGTTTTCAGTTTTACAACTACTATACAAAGACTTCAGGAAGGGGTTGATGGGACAAGTATTAGCGTCAACCAATTATCTTGCACGTGAAGGACCAAGATGAGAGGGGAAGAGAATATAAAATAGAAGAGATACCTAAAGAGGAGGGGATCAAGTGAAAAAAAAGGAAAAATACTGTAGCCATCAAGAATAGACCTTGTAACCAAACTTGAAAGAAATATGTAAGACCTAATCTCCTCGAATTGTACTGAGGATGATTCTATCTAATTTAGATCATTTTATTTTCCTTCCCTTATCACCTGAATCTATTATTCTTATTGCTCAACTGGTTAAAGCCCAATTTTTCAACCCATTCTTTACAAATTCATTGTATTGGGTTTTTTGGGGCTATGATCATTCATCATTTAGGCTGAGAACTCAAATTGTGACTTTACAATATTTTTTTCAAATCATAAACAATCTTTAGTGTGTAAGAGCATTCACATCCGGAATGCTAAATGCCATATGTAAGATTTATTTAGCATTTTCCCCTCAAAAACCTTCCACATTTGGAATTGCAAATGCTCAAAATTGTAAATTTTTTTAGAATCTTGCTATAGTGCCATTCTACATGTAGAATGGTATTGTAGACTATTGAATTTTTTAATTTGATTTATTTTTTCTCTCTCCTCTATGTCAAACTTCTCAACTCTCTCTCTTTCCTCACATTTCATCTCTCTCTCTCTCTCTCTCTGTGCCAATGGTTGGGCCTCCATGCTGGTGGATCGGCGAGTTCTGGGATTGAGACGTCTTCTTTCTTTCTTTCTTAACTCTCTCTTTTGGTTTTCTCATTTATCCTCTCTCACTCTCTTCCTCTCTCACCACCGCTGCCTTACAAGTTGCCGATCTCACCGCCGCCAACCTTACATGCTACCAACTCGCCACTTATCTCGCCCTCGATGTCCAAATCTTGACCATTGCTGCCTCGCAGTCTCGCCCCTCACCGATTTGAGTTTCTGGGTTGTGGGTTGATTTCGTGGGTTTATGGTGTGGGTTTTTGGTTGATTTTGGATTGTGGGTTATGGATGATGTTGTGATGGTGTTAATGGTGAGTTTTAGGTGGTGATTTTGTTGTGTTTTTTCTTTGTTCCTTCGTGGTGATGAGTTTGTGTAATTTTCATTAGTTTTTTAGATGATTTTTACTGCAAATTTGGTTGGATTTGGGTTGTGGACATGGTGGCCGGTGGTTATGGTGGCCAGTGATTTTGAGTGGATTTGGGATATATTATTTGTGAGCTGTTGTACTGGTGTTGATGGTGGCCGGTGGTCATGGTGGCCGGTGATGGTGGTTTCAGTAAATTTGTGGTTGTTCTTGAACAGAAAGAATGAGAGAGAAAAAATAAATAATGTGTTATATTGTAAATGATGGTGATTTTGGGATATATTATTTTATTATGTAAAAATATTATTTTAATGAGTAGAGTAGGAAAATAGAAGTTGGGATGTTAGGAGTGTTAAAAACTAGTATGATATAAATGATAAAGTGAGTTTTGAGATGGTAAAATATAATTTTTTGTAAATTCCGAATGCGAATGCTCTAAGGTTGTGTTTGATTCGATGTAAATCAAATTCTGAGTGTAAAATGAATACAGGGAAAAATAAATTCCCGTAAGGAAAACGAAATCTGGGTGTTTGGTTCTGCAATTGAAAATAGTCCGAAAAACGATTTTCGGTGTTTGGTAACATTCTGAAAATGCTATTTTCCTACAAATGCTTTACATTTTCTCAGCTTCCAAACAAATTTTATAACAAAAAATTTTAAAATATACCCTTAACCCAACCAAAAATCAAAATAAAATCATTTATTCACAATATATACTCGGTGAGAGGAGGAAGAAAGAGTGAGAGATAGATCGGGAAAGAGAGATCGGTATCAACGGAGGACGGCGGCGGCTAGATCGGGAAAGAGAGAGATCGGTACCAATGGAGGACGGCGGCAGCTAGATTAGGTGGGTGTGGATCGGGCAAGGTGGGTGTGGGTTTGTTGAATTGGGGATTGGGTTATGTGGGTAGATGGGTAGCTTGGATGTGGATCGGAGCTCATGGTGGGGGTGGTGATGGCGGTGGTGGATCGGAGGCATACAGCAGTGGAGCATGGCGGTGAGGTTGAGTGGGTGCGATCTTGCCGGTGCTGAGGTGCGATCTCGGTGCAAACGACTCGGTGCTGGGGTGCGATCTCGGTGGTGCGGCGTGATTTGGGCGGAGGGGGTGGCACGATCTGGGCTGGGCAGCCGGAGCTTGGTGTCGGACTGTGTGTGGAGTTGAGGTTGGTGTGTGGGCTGGAGCTGAAATAAGGTTGGTGCGTGTGTGAGAGAAGTGTGTGAGGAGTGAATAATTCCGGAAAGCATTTAAAGGTAAAATAGGAACGAAAATTATTTTATGGCTTGGCAAAGCTTTTTTCGGTCAAACTGAATTCTATTTTCAGTTTGACTTTATTTTCAAGTGATGCTAAACATGTAGCCGAGTGTAAAATATTTTCCAAAAATCATTTACACCCAAAACAAACACAGCCCTTAGTAAGTTATCATTTTTAATTATTTTGATGTGCAAGATGTAAACTGCAAAAGCAATGCAACAGAATTAGAGTTGTCCAAGATCGGAATTTTTGTTTTTGTTTTTGTTTTTTTTATCGTGAAAGCAAGAAATAGTGAAGTAAAAATTGGAGAAAAAAAGGCCCGGTGGAGTGATAGAGGCATTACCGTAATAAAGCGAAACAGCAGGGGCCTTAATCTAGACCACGTGCATCACAAACACAATAATAATAAATAAATAAAACTTTGTTCAGCCAGGCCACAGAACCTCAGAATTCCGCCCGCCACAAAACGCAGAGATCAGCCCATATTATTGAGCAAGCAATTCCATAAACACAACACAATCCATTCCGACTCCAACCCTCTCTCTTGTTCACTCTCTACTCTCTAGGGTTTATCTTCCTCACCTGCCTTTTTCCTTCCTATCCTATTCCTAGCCCTAGGTTTTCGTTCTGTCCTCCGATTTTATCTGCTTCTTTTCTTATTTTTTGCTGTTAGTATCTGCAATAAAAATTTATATATTTGTTTTACAGAGCTGAAAATGGAAGCAATGAAGCCAACAATGGTCCGATCTCACTTACTTAGTACATCCGGACCCTCCAATTCATTAACCAGGTCGTCGCCAGCCAACGGCCCCGATTTTGTGCGTTTCGGTACCAACTTCCGCTCCTCAATTAAGGTACAATCCGCTTTTATCTTTTTTAATTTTATTTTTTCTCTCTCTCTCTTTTTTTTTTTTTTTTGGGGTTAAAATTTATGCACGCGATGATATCTAAAGTAAGATTGTGAAAAGTGAAACCCTGTTTTTAAAAACGGAAAAATAAAAATTGACTCAAATACACACTTTTTGATGGGTTTCTTATTTTTTTTTTTAATTTTTTTTTTCGTTTTTGTTTTTGGCCTTTTCAAAGTAACAATTAAAAAACATGGTTTGGGAGTCATTATGTGCGATTTTTATTATTAAAATATATATATATATATATATATATATATAAAATCCTTTAAATCGAATCGATTGCTTTACTTATGTAAAAAAAAAAGTTTTGTTATTAAAATACATAGTTGTGTGCGTGCATTTTAAAACGAACACACAAAAGGCACAGTTTTGAATTGTCGAGTTGTTTTTGATTCTCATGACACTACTTTACTGTCTACCATTTAAAACTCGTCACCTTAGTCGATGTGAAAAATTTTGTGACTCTAGACTAGACTTATTGCTTCGTTTGTGTGGGAAAATTGAGTTTTGGCTGTTATTGTCTTATGATTGATGTCTTGTCTTGGCAGCATTACACTTCAATTTCTCACTCAAAGTTGGCGCATAAGAGAGCGGGTTTCGGAAATAGGAGATGCTTGGTGGTTAGGGCGTCATCGACTCCCGACTCTGTGGATTCGACTGAGTCTCCAATTGCTCCGCTTCGGCTGGAGTCTCCAATTGGGCAGTTTTTGTCACAGATATTGATAAGCCACCCGCATCTTGTTCCTGCTGCAGTTGAGCAGCAGCTTGACCAGCTCCAAACTGACCGTGATGCTGACATAAAGAAAGATGATCCTGCTGCTTCTGGCACCGACCTAGTTCTATACAGGTTTGTTAACCTTTTCATTATATTCTAGGAATCAATTTGCTTGGCTCTGTGTGATAATTGTTAAAGCCAGGGGATCCAAGAAGATATGACTATGATTGGGAAATCTTAAAAATAATTAAAGAGTGAAGCTAAGGATAGTACAAATTTTGCTACATAGAGTTTATAAATTAACCTGTCAACTTTTAAACATAGTACAGAACGCTAATTTACAAATTTATTTATTATGTTATTGATGTGGCACCAATCACATCCTTTGCCACACCTGTTTATAAAGTTTTTGTAGTAAAATTACTAGTACTATAGGATTTTCCAAATACTTAACTCACTCATGAACATGGCACCAGCTGTAGTTAACTTAAAATTTCAATTTTTGGAGAGAGAGAGAGAGAGAGAGAGAGAGAGAGAGAGAGAGGGGTTGTTTTTCTTTCTGTTTCTTTCCATTTATCTTTTTGACAACTGAAATGAAATTTTGAGGATTAGTATTTATTTTATTTTTGGGTTATTGAAATTATCAGGAGAATTGCTGAGGTTAAGGCTAATGAAAGGAAAAAGGCTTTGGAAGAGATTTTGTATGCACTGGTGGTACAGAAATTCATGGATGCCAATGTTTCTTTGATACCTGCCATTTCACCCTCTTCGTCGGATCCTTCTGGCCGAGTCGATGTATGGCCAAGCCAAGATGAAAAGCTTGAGCAGCTTCATTCTCCAGAAGCCTATGAGATGATTAAGAACCACTTAGCTCTGATTCTGGGGAACCGTGTGACTGATTCAAACTCTGTAGCACAGATTAGCAAACTAAGGGTTGGCCAAGTCTATGCAGCATCTGTAATGTATGGGTACTTCCTTAAGCGGGTTGACCAGAGGTTTCAGCTTGAGAAGACAATGAAAATCCTTCCAAATGCATCGGATGAAGAAGAGAGTGATATTCAGCAAGTTGTGGGGGAGAGCATGAGACCCAATGGTGAGGAGGGCTCTTTCCAAGCGGCATCATCCCATCCTGAAGTCTCTTCCTGGTCTGATGACATCAGTCCTGGGGGGTTTGGTCAGGGAATAAAGCCTTCTCGATTGAGAAATTATGTGATGTCTTTTGATGGGGAGACACTTCAGAGATATGCAACCATAAGGTCAAAAGAGGCTGTTAGCATCATTGAGAAGCACACAGAGGCATTGTTTGGAAGACCTGAGATTGTCATAACACCACAGGGAACAGTGGATTCTTCGAAGGATGAACCCATCAAGATTAGCTTTGGTGGTTTAAAGAGACTTGTCTTGGAGGCAGTTACTTTTGGTTCTTTCCTCTGGGATGTTGAGAGCCATGTGGATTCAAGGTACCATTTTGTTTTGAATTGAGCTATGTTTACTTACATCCCTGCCAAAGCAAACTGGTGGTGGTGTACAACTGACCACCCTAAATGGAATAGGTGAGTGTAATTTGGTGATAAGTACTGAGTATTTGGCACTAATTGTTCTGTATATAACAATTTTTATTCTAATCCTCAGTAATGAATAAAGATGGTTTATTGGGATTGTGCAGTTACACAGTATTCAATCTGAAACTTGTCTTAATGTTTGTGACCCTTTGTATACCTATCTATATGTGCATGAAGGAGTTGTTAAGGTATTAGGATATATTTTGGCCTCGAGCATTTAAAAAAAAAAAAAATCTTTTTATAGCAGTTAACTGAATTTGGTTGGTATTATTCAATGTATATATTGCTAGGAATGCTATCTTGCTAAATACTGTCTTATTGAAATGGCTATTGTGCAAAAATATATACTAGAAATTTATGAGGGAAAAAAATTAATATAAGTACAATAGAGATAGTGTTTACCTTAAAATCATCAGGAAAGAAGCCATAAACAGTGAAAATTTTAAGCTAATCTTGAGACATATTACTTGTAAGTAACATGTAACTGTCAATACATGCTTCTTCCTTGATAGTTATTTGATGGAGTCATCAGTCAAGTTTGCTACGGAGCAACCTGATCTTTGCATAAGGTCTGTATATATTGATCTAACAGGTCTCTCTCAATATGAGAGGGAGAAAATTATGAAGGAACACTCATTGGGCAATCTATTTTGGAACATCCACAAAACATTGTGAGGTCCACTACCAACCAAAAAAGTGATTCACTACCCAAAGATATAAAAAAAGTTCTAGCAGTCGGTTGTGGAATTTAATTATGCTTTGATTTATCATAACTCTAGGCTGTTTTAGGACTGGAAAAAAAATCCAATAAGAGTTGAGTTTTTGTGATGATTTTATGCCATTTATGATGTGAAAGAAAATTCAGTTTGATTCTCTGAATTACTGAGTGTTTCTTTTATTAGGTTTCCAGGATTAGTCACGTGTCCTTAGGTTTTGGACCCATATGTGTTGCCTATTTAGAGGCTGGGCCTTGGTGTGATGGCAAGTGTCTTCCACCAAAAGCGACGAGTTGCTGGTTTGAGTTCGAGAATCTGCCTCTCCAAAAAATATTTGAGGAGAAGATGCTAAGGTTGTCTATTAATTACCCTCTTCCAAACCCTGCAAACATGCGAAGTTTTGTACATTCTGTAAGACCTTTTTATGTGTTGCCTATTTATGAGATGGTGGAAGAAAAGAAAAATAGGTCCCTAGTAAATAATATTTATGTGATCAGTGATCCACACTGATCGTTAAATGGACCTTGAACCCATTCTTGATGGAGGGAGAAAGTGTCAATTGAGCTAGAACTCATTTGGCATTGTGCTTCTAGATTATAGAGGTGGGTTCTTTTTGTTGGTTGTTTTTGGTAATTGGTAGAAATCCACACCATATTCTGTTTCCTATTGAATGTCAATAGTGCCATCTTGGAAGGTTTTACCATTTATCTTTGTCTAAAGAGCGTCAAAAATCCAGTCCAATATTTTGCTTTGACATCATTGAACCACAAGGCTAATGTTCCCTCTCTCGCCCCCTCTCCCTGTTGATATCTTTTGACTAGGGTTTTTATTTTTGGCTTACATATTCTTTTCTATCTGTTAGATTTACAAATTCCAGCAGTTAAGATATCCCTAAATTGTACTTTGGTTGCTCCCTTGAGATGTTTTTAATAATTTATTTGCTTACAGGAGAAATGAATAAATTTTACTGTTAGCATTGTAGCCATCATTTTGTTGTTACTTCTTATGATTAGATTGAGCTAGATCTGCCAAAAGCATGAGTTCCATTGCTTTTGGAATGTGTTGTGTGATAGGTAAAGTTCAAGATAGTGATATGCACCAATGGTGTAAATGGACCAAATTTCAATTCCAAGTTCTGATTCCTTACTTCCATGTGACTAGTGGTTAAAACTGAAAAGTCAAGTGTTCGATTAGGCCTACATATATCTTGGAAACAACATATGTCGTTTCTCATGGATGGAAACACCATATGAAATACATTCCAATGTGGCAAGGATGAAAATAGATTTTGTCATTGCTTCGACATTATTGATAAAGAGATCTTAGGCTATTGGTAAAGAGATCTTAGATTTTATTATTCCTTGGCTTAAAGCCTTAAACGCTGTTTGTTTGGAGAGATAGAGGGTGGATGGAAGAGGGGTAAAAACTAAATTGGGAAAAGTAAAGGGGGGAGGGTAAATCCCTTTATATGAGAGGGGAAAATGGAGGGGGAAGAGAGAGAGAGAGAGAGAGAGAGAGAGAGAGAGGGGGGGGGGGGGTTGAAATGACTGAAATCCTTCCAGGTCTGTCAAAACTTATGTGTTCTGAAGTAAAATCCTCGTTTACTCAAAATTTTAACCGTTATGTTGGATTCATTTTATGTTCTCTTTCTACTATTATTGACAATACTAGCAAAGTTGGGGGGCCATTATGTTAGATTCATTTTAAGTTATCTTTCTACCATTACTGACAATACTAGCAAATTTTTATTTTTGGGAAAGGGGGGGGGGGGGGGGGGGGTTGGAGGAGAAGAGGGGAAAGGGTTTACCTCACCAGTGTTTATCTCTTGAAAGAAATGACAAGTTGGTAAACGAGTAAAATAATATGGGAGATCACTTAATAGAGGTATGAGAGATCAAATTTTCAGAATATCTCTACATAATTGAGTAGAGCTCCTTGGAAAGATCCAAATTATGCAAAACTTTGCCGAAGATATCATAGAATACAATTCTTGCTTCAGTCTGCGTGAGTTCAGCAGACATAAAGCCCTGCCCATCATAGTAAAACTTCAATCCATCTTGGTTCAATTGGTCTATATCACCTTTCCATGCCTTTGAACCGCCTCCACTGGTTAAAAACTGGATCTTCCTGCAGCATTAAAATCTAGTCATTAGTAATCTTGCTAAAAATACTTTAAGATTCTGTAATATATCGTGTTGCACCCCTTTTGGTTGGTTATACATGCCTTCTAGTGCTACTTATGTGTTCCAGGCAATGGTCATGCCCATTTATGTAGATATCAATGTCGTGTACCTGGAAATATAAGAGGAAAATTCAAAATTGTTTGAGAACCTGCATCTTCAAAGCATGTAGTTAAATTTTCCTCTTAGTATGAGATTTACCTCTAGTATTGGTAGAAGCCGGACTATAAGCTCTGCTGTGTCACCATGATGCCCTATGCTTCGGATAGGATGATGTCCAATGACAATTTTCCAGTTTGCTGTTGAAGCCGTCAATGCCAAATCAAGATCCTGATAAAAGCCAACTCAAATCTTTTGGATCTTCTATATAACAGAAACTTCAGTTTTTTTTTTTTTTTTTGGTACAGTATAGATTATAATGAATTACCTTTAAGAGCTTTGCTAGGTATTCCTTCCTGGGAAGTACACCTCTCCAATCATAAGTATGATGCCCTGGTCTTAAAAAGTAGTTGTCGACAAATGGAGTTGTGTCCACGAAGAAAAAATCCACAATTCCTATGAATTGCAAGAATTAAAGAATTACAAATGTCTGTTTTTGGAAGTAAATGGAAGACGCATCAAAGTGGGGGCTCAAAGGGCGACTTTTACTTACCTGAGCTAAGCACAAAGGATCTTAGACAAAGCCATCTGCGATCGATCTTCCTAAGAATTGGGTTCAATTGCGCCTCAACATTTCCTCTATAGTCGTGGTTGCCTAAAACTAAAAATAAATAAATACATATATATTTGGTTATTATTATTATCATTGAATAGGCTAACGTGATAAAAAAAAGGTCATATGATATGGCTAATTATACTTTCTCCTCGGCACGGACTCATTTGTAATGTCCTTGTAAATTTTGAAACAGACAAATGTTCTCCTAATTATTGATGATAAGATTTTTTTTTGCTGAAGCACTAAAAAGGGTATTTTTTTTTTCATTCAATTTTAAAGTTTAGCGGAACATTACGACTGCATCATAATTAATTTTCTCTGTAATATTATGTACGTATTTATTTATATATTGATTAGAACTTACCACTGTACCACTGCTTTCGCAGGCTCTTAGCAGTATAAATTTTGGCAAATGACTTCTTAAAAGAAGGGTCATGTATGCTGGTTAGTCCATTCTCAAAAAAGTTGTCTCCAGTAGAAACCACCAAATCTATGTTCAACTTCTCCCCTATCTTTCCCATCTGCAAAGTATTTATTAAGAATTTAAAAACTGAAATCTCCATGATAAATATTCATGCACATTTTGATTCTAAGAACAAACCTGATCAGCAACTAGAGATTGATTGTAATGTCCTCTTCTTCCCCAATCTCCAATTACCAATAAGCTAAGCGACCCATTAGCGTTAATGGGGTGTTCAAACCGCTGAAGCTCAGCTGATATAGAAATAATGCAAAAGGAGAAACAAGCTAATACCCATTGAAGGCTGTGGTTCCATAAACCAGCCATGGCGTCCAACAAACAAGTAAAAAGACCTTTTGGTTGTGTAAAATCATGCTGGTTTCACTTCCTCTTTTATAGGCTGATAAGAAATCAAAAGGGGTATGAAAACTGAAGACAAATGTACTGGTCAAAACGACAACACATAATTTAGTGCAACCTGCAAGAAGACTCGCATGCTTTAGTTTTGATATACGCATATGGACAATAAAAGGTTTTGTAATGAAATTTGGACTGCCTCAACATGTGACCATGGGATCTGTAGGCTACTATCTATATCAATTTCCTGGCAACTTCCTTCTTTGGGATAATTAAATGTGATTTCCTGGCAACTTCATATGTTAAGACACCGTCTGTTGTTTGGCATTATTTTAGGTTCTCAGATTGAGCTGGGAAATTGGGGAATGTAGCGTGAATCGTGATGATATGCAAAGAGGAATGCTACAGAGGGCTGCGAAAATGCAATGGGCACCAAACAATCCAACAAATACAGATAAATTTACTCCCCTCTCATACGGGTCACATTAGTGGAACCCAATTGTTGTGATAGCTGTGAGATGGGAGTGAATTTTTGGGTTAGTTTTTTTTTTTTCGCTGCAACAATTAAGAAAGCTAGTATCACAATAATTTACACCACTTTTGCCACAAAAAGGTATAAATTGTTGTGGTCCTATCATTGTCTAGCAAGAATACTATGGATAGAATTATTTTTACGTTTAATTTCACGACTTGTTGACTTGTGCGATTGTAAGTGATCAATGAAAAGTGGTGGATTTATATGGATAGAAAGTCAGTGTCCACTACTCACAGTTATTCAAATTAACAAGTTGTGAAATTAGGTGTGTGATTGGGTGTCTCTATAGAGGGTGCTTTTTTTTTTTTTTTTTACACTAAAAGGATGATAATTGGTAAAGCTCTCATCCAATGTTTTAGTGCAGTAGACGGGACACGATGCAGACATATAGTCAATTTTGAACACATGTCTATATTGTATTAGGTCCAATGCATTCAACCTAAGCCAAATTTAAATAAGAATGTATATACTACGTTTTCTATATGTGATGAAGGAACCAAGAATTTGTATTTGCAGGGGTTGTGGTTAACTTTAATAGATGTATAAACATATTAAGAATAATCTTATTACATGGTTATAAGATATTTGATACCATAAGTTTAAGGAAAAAAATTAATGACAAATAGTAAAGTTGTAGGATAATTGCAATTATCACTCTGGTAGTATGTCGTTAAAAGTATTGTGTGGTTTAGTCTGTAACATTTTACTCACTTGGACTAAGTCATCGTTTAGTTTGATTGTTTTTAACAAAATATGATGGTGTGTGAGGTGTCGATATTACTTATTGATGCATAAATAAAGAAAAAAGACATTTATCCTCTGATTTATATCTTCTCAAAGTATACTAGTTTGACACACTCTATCGCATCTTTTAAAACTTAATAAAAAGATAACAAGACTATATTATGAGCTATTAAACCAATTTTTTACCAAGTTTGAGAATATGTGATATTGTGGGTCAAATGGTAAACTTTGAGAAGGTACGAGTTAAGAGGGGTATTTTTTTTTCCTGAAGTTCTGCATCAGCAAGTGATGCAAATGTCGACTTCATATTTTGTATGCCCACAATTTTCTTGCAAACACTCTAAAGTAGGATTGAAAAATCTTGAAATGACAAATCACTTTCTTAATTTGGAAGCCAAAGGATCACAAGGGCTAAACTAGTTTGTCCCAATCGGATGGTGGATCAACCAATTTCTTGAATCAAAAACCAAATTCTAAGAAGAACCCCCTTTGACAGAATTTTCTAAGTGTTTTGCAATTGACCATTGATACAAATAGATGTCCTCACCTATGCACATGATATGGGTAATATCTTTATGGCATGATTTTGTGTTAGTGGACAACTCAGTAGCACACTCATACACCATGTGGCTAGGGACCATGGTGTAAAGATATGTCTTCAGGCTTAGGTCAACTTATTTAAGCGAGTGATTGCCTCTGATGCTTGGATAGCAATCGAAGATGAGACGTGGTGTTCTTTTGCGCTTAGGGAGCACGCAAAAGCCTTTGGCACTTTGGAGAAATAACACCCAAATTTATTTTTGTCTCCTTAGTCAGATTGAGATGAGGTCTGCATTTTGGAAATGAGATTATGGATCATGTAGCTTGGTATAAAAATCTGATAAGAGGACTTGGGTTAGGCACTAGGAGTGGCTGGACTAAGATTCTTGTGGTGGACACACACACTCTCACACTCACACTCACACTCACACATTAACACATACCCTCCTCTTAAGAGAAGAGAAGAGAATGAATCCATGTTTCTTCATCGTGTGAGTTCGATCTTAGGCACACTACACAATGTGACCTTAGAATGTGTTAGAAGATAGACGCTCGACTAATCTCTCTTTGGCATGCTACCTACATTCATGGATGATTCAGCTCTAAGGGGCATGACCATGGGCATGAGGAGCATAAAACCTAAGTTAAGTGGCATTAGGGCGAAGGGAAGATGACTTGATAATACATAATGGTCTTGTGCCTACATCAGAAATTCATGTTGACTCCGAGAGTCCAGGGCTTGAATAGGGATATATGAGGGGGTAATTGCATCGAGTAAGGTTGAGTGTGGCTTTGATAACTAATGAGGGATTACAAGAAAATCAATTTGATGTGATCAGAGGTTTGGGGCAAAACATGCCCTTATTTCTTTCTTAAAGAGTTACACTATGTTAGAGTTTATGATCCTTGGCTGTAGTGTCCTCATCATGCAGGGATTGTTGTCGTACAAATCTATTCTATTGTATGCGTTGGACAAGTGGATGGAAAGGGATGAAAGATGTCTGTTGGCTTTGCATGGATTGCCCACTACGGGCGAGTGGGAGTATGTTGGCATATGGGCCTATTTAGGTAGGCCTAAGTGGGCAACCCACCAAGACAAAACTCCAATCATCAGGATTTTACAGTGAACACTAATGATGCACAAAATCGTCAGTGAGCTGATCCTCTACACGTGCTCCAATTATGGTACCTAAAGAACAAAGGAGCAAAGAACCAATAAAGAGCACTAGTGGGGTGTGTCGGCCAAAGAGCTTTCAAAGGTTAAGTCAGTGATAGAAGAATTCTTAAGAACTCAATAGTATGAGAGCTAGGAAATTTCACATACCGTAAGGAAGAAGAAGTTTGGTGCTTATATAGTGGTGTAAGGCTGACCATGATCCCTTGAATGTAGGAGGTTTTTCCTTGTAAAGAAGATTTGGAGTTAAGGCCTCGAGATCTTAGGGCTTCTTTTTCCATACGAGGAAAATATAGTCGTGTAGTAGGGTCTTTGGACATGGTGTGCAAATTATTTCCATATAGGGATTTATGTGTGGAGAACATGAAAAGTTTGTGGGGTCTAGTGTGCTTAAGTGTCGGTATGCAAACCATCCATCAGGATCACATGCTGGCCCCAAGTAGAGTCGCCGTCGAGCTCATTCGTTGGACTCACGTGTGTGCTACCTGATAGGTCTAAGGGAGGCTGACGGGTCTCAGGAAGGATAAGGTGCTTGTGCCGTCGAGTCTTAGGGGGTTTATATGAGATACTTGTCCCAATAGGTCTTTTTAAGTTTCATGGAGATTAGGTGAGCCATGTTCCCCCGACGATCCTTGAGTGAGGTATTTTATCCCGACGTGTCAGAGAGCCAAAGACATTTTTCTAGGCCAAATATACCCTTATCATATTGAAAGTTCACTTGGTGTGTAAAAACACTAATGAATGTTTAGACCCCCAATTTCAAGTTTATCCAATACAAGCTTATACCCAAACAATAGATGTGCGGAATAATAGGAACAAGCAAAAACCCAAACAAATAAACGACTCTACACCATAATTTATCACAACATAGTAGCAATTAAAGGTAGAGAGTAAGGCTTAGAGAGATGCAAACACAAAGATGACATTGGCACGTGTTATCGAAGAGGAAATCGAAGAACTCGATGAAAAACCTCTCCGCCGCCTTCCAAGCGGTAAAATGATCCACTAAAGAATAAAGTTGGGATACACGAATAGCAATAGACCCTCCAAGCCTAATCTACCCAATGCACCTAAGCCCTCCAAGCTTCTTGCTCCAACAAAATTAAGCCTAACCGTGTCTTCTTTAGCTTTCCGGATCCCGCAATAAGCCCAGTGCATCAACCAAGTAAATTGGTTATCTCCAAACTGTTTCCCAAGTACCAAAATACCTTCTTACTGATATGAGTATGATGAGATAAGGATTTGGCTAATAAACCTCTCAAGGTTATGTTAATGAAGATGGTGAGAATAGAGGAATTTGGAGAATCAAATGTCTAAGATTGTGGATGAGTCAATTTTAGTTTTCTTTAGGATTTCTCTCTCAAAATTCTCTCTGGAAGCTCTCTGTATTTCGCAGGTGTAAGGGTATTTATAGTAGTATACGTGAGGAATGTGAAATGTCATTTTTCTACAAAATAGGGCATTCTAGCGACTCACTCTCGCGATTAGAATGAGTCTTGAGTTTGAGTCACGAGTTAACTACCAAGCTAGACTGTACTTTTTGTCCTGTAGTGCTCCAGCTATCGTGACCCTTCAGCTTCGTGCATGCTTCATACGTGTGGCATTTGGCAAGTTGCCAGTCGCGAGTGACTTGCGAGATCTAGTCGCGAGAAACCTCTAAATGCACACACTGTTGAATATCTTCACACTCTCTCACACACAACTCTTACATAGTTCCCACCTAAATACGGGTATTTAAATGCTAAAATACAGGAAAATTTGGCACGGAATAAAGCCAACACATGATTGAATAAATTCAACCTTACATATACACTATATAAGAACTCTTGATACAAACATCAAGAGAGAATCACTAACAATCCAAGAGTGAGGTAGTCGTCACACTCTCATCAAGCTCTTGCAGCTTGCTTGTCTTATGTTTCCATTATCTTGGCCTATGATCTTTATTGTCATTCCTACATATCAGTAAGCAAGAAAAAAGGAGCATGGAGGTTGTGTGGGGGCTGAAAGAGTCATGAGAAAGAGCTTGGTTTGTTCACTTTAGTTGCATAAGGTTTCGAACGAGGTTTCTTATTGAAACCAAGAGGTAGGTTCGTAGACCTTGACTTTGATCTATGAGAATATGAAAATAATGTTTGATTTCACCATACCACTGACTTAATTATAAGGTTCTTCGTGTTATGATTTGGACAAATGTGGAAGATCCTGGTGTGTTGCATTGAGATTCTTAGCATGCAAAGGCTGGCAATCATCAAAGAGGAATAGTTATCAATTTGGAAAAGGGATGGAGGCGGGCACATCTCCAGAGTTTAGTAGGATTATTAGGTGATAAGTGTTAGGATATGTGCCCTTAAATCCTATTGTATGATGCTATGTATAATATTATGTATGACATTATTTGAGAAATGATGTATGACTTAATATTATGTTTAATAAAGTTGTTTTATTCTTATCTAAAATAATGGTAACATGAATATTCGGACATTATCAAATAGTCCGTGAGATGCATAGTATGTGATTTAGTCACAGAAGATATAGATAACAAGTTCTTTGTAAACTCAGAATTTTGGTTCGTAGTCGGTGATGAAATTGGGCATTTCATCTGTGAAGACTATAACATATTAACTACGATGATTTGTCTTGATCATGGAAGTGGTGACTTCTAGTTAATATGTTGATATGTTTTAAGAGTTAAGACATATTGAACTGGACCGCTGTGAGATTTTTTATTCTCCTAACGACTGTCAATTGAATAATAAATCTCACGACTTGTATTCACATGAACTCTTAATCCTGAGAGAATAATGGACCTGATCATGAAATGTAGGTTGCTTTGATATATCAGGAGTGAGATCTAAAGTAACGGTCAAAACCTCAGTATGTTGGGCAGCCACATTTAGTGTTGATGGAACATATATTCTCAAGATGGAATTCATAGTCTCTTAACGGAGATATAAAATATTCCCTTGAGATAAGTTTAATTGGTACAGTTATTCAGAGAGTTAGGCCTAACCACTTTAGTAAGACTAAAGTATATATTTATGAAATTGGATTTCATAAATATATGGTGAATAACACAAAAGGATTAAACTGGGTACTCAAGGATTAAGATGTAGTAATTAACAAAGTGGCAGTCTATATTCATAACTTTGTATTACTACGAATATTTTATGAAGGGGTTGCATGTATAATAGAGTCTTGGGATATAATTTATTAATGAGGCCTAGAGTGCAATTATATTTATATAGTGGTATTAAATATAATTAATGGTAACTTTGGACTTGTCAAGAGTTGACAGAAAAGCCCAAGGCCCATTAGAGCTAGTGTCTTATTTGTTCCCTTTTGGTCCCACTCCAAGCCACACACTAAAGCCCAATTGGGAAGGCCCAAAAGGCTAGCCCAATTAGATAATCAGTTATGTGGAGAGAAACATACAGAATTTTATATAGAATAAAATGGTTTGTATGTTTAATAAGAATAAAAATATATATATAACATAAGGAAGAGAGACACTCTTTCATATTCTTTCTAGAAATATAGAACTGATTGAGAGACCACACATCTTGGGCATCGAGTGGAATTGGAGTGAAGATTGAAAGTATTCTCGAGTACTTCTTCATTCGGTTTTGAATTTCACTGCATCAAGGTACACTCTCTTGTTCTCATATTCTGGAACTTACATAGTGCATGTTATCGATTGCAAATGAAGTAGATCCGTTTATTTTCCGCTGCGTATGTTTTTGTATTCGATGCAAACATGATGATTTCCCAACAATAAGAATTATCAATCATTACTCCTAGTCTTTAGGAAGTGATATGTGATAGGATTAAATTGTTGTTTAATCGATTTCCTATTACTTTGAATTGTATTTTCATGTTGTCGATACTATATTGGTTATTTAAGGCAAAAGAATGAATAAAAGAAATGAAGCAAAAAATTAACCCTCAATTTCCTTTCTCACTCTCACGTACAAGAGAGTAGTCACCTTGAATCAACTAAGTTGTTTTTCAATTACTATCACTTACAATCCAATTCATATCATTTGGTAATAAAGCCAATTGCGATCCGTTTGAAGCATCATCATCAGTCAAACTGAACTAATAAATTAAAATAAAATAAAAGGAATATCCCTCAAAACCATCGATCCAAAATCCACCATGCACAACCCCACGACCACCAATCCAGAATCCATTGTTGTTGTCATGTTCCCCACCACCAAAATGTCCACTCAAATGCATTCTACTAGGGAACAAGCCTTAAATAATTTAGTGCATGTCAATTAAGACATGTTTGCAGAGTTCAAATGATTGAAAATCCTACATGAGTCAACAACAAAACCAATTCCATCAAAAGTTACTTCAACATTTGTCCAATAAGAAGAACCTACTGTAGAGCCTATACAACAGGAGAAGGTTCTATAAGAGAGTAATACATTAGAGGGTGCACATGCAACAAAATTTGAGTATGATGAATGTGCTACTAATCAGCCTCTAGGGTGTATGAAGATAAAAAGTTTTAAGTGGAAAAGATATATACAATAGTTCTTCATGTAGTTCCAAATAAAGTGGTCTCAATTGCAAAGTTCATTTCACTCATTGATTTTGTGATTCTAGAAGAGTTTAATGTTGTGGTGGAGTGCAAGGCTTTTCTATTCTTATCTTTCAACACCTCAAAACTTCAACATTTCAAAACTTCAGAAGTCTTATCCTTCAACACTCCAAAAGTAAGTGAAGAATTGGGCCAAGTACCCAACGTCAAAATTTTTATCTTTCAACACTTCAAAACTCAAGGTTAAGTTTTTTTTCCAACCAAGAGAGGATGATGCAAGAGACACAAAGAGATCTTTATTTTAATTTAATGTTATTTTATTTTATAAGACAATTATTTTTATTGGTCAATTATATTTTTTATTTTAGGTCCTAATATTTAATTAGGTTTATTAGTATTTTGTTTTTAGTGGGTTGATATTAGCAATGATGACACCACATGGGAACCATACGAGGAATTACAAATTTAGTTTTCTCACTTGAATCCTAAGGACAAGCTTCGTCTTTAAAGGGAAAGAAATGTAATGATTTTGCAAATGTGGAAGATACCTATGTATTGCATTTAGGATTGTTGAAATGCAAAGGCTAAAGGCAATCATCAATGGGGAATGGTAATTGATGATGCACAAAAATCATCAGTGAGTTGATCGTCTACACACGTGCCAATGAGTGTACCTAAAGAACAAAAAGAGAAGAACTAATCAGAGAGCACTGGTGGGGTGTCGGCTAAAGACCCTCCGAAGGTTAAGTTAGTGATAAAAGAATCTCCAAAAACTAAAGAGTGCAAGAGTTAGGGAGAATTCATGTACCTCAAAAGGGTTATGGTTTGTTGTTTATATAGTAGTGGAGAGCTGACTCGAATCTCTTGTTACAGGAGAAATTTCCTTGTAGAGAGAAGAGTCCTAAGATACTTGGGATCACCTTTTCATATATAGGAGATTTGATTGTGCGGTAGGATCTTTGATCGTGATGCACAAGTAATTTCCATGTATGGAGATATGAGTGGACCTCACGTAAGTTCCATGAAAAACTCTACAGTGATGGGTCATAGGATTTGGGGTTGGATCGTCAACCTAGATCGGACGGCCTATTGGTTGGTCATCCCTTTGGGATCAGTTTAGGTGTAAGGCCGATGATTAGACGAGGAAGGTTCATCACACGAGGAAGGTTTGGCACCCCATGTTGATCAATACAAAATTATCCTCATCAAGGCATATGAGTAGGGAGCACGCGAATCCTATGTGGAGTTTGGAGTAATCTATCGTCGGGGGAGGGGAGGTCCTAGCCGGTCGGTCTTCCAAACCGATGGGTCAAGAGGATGCATGACATCCCTTGACGGATCCTTGATGATGGAGTCGATTGGCATGGTCACGATTCGATGGGTTAGATATGTTGATGACCTCTTGATACGTGACGACCATCAAGGCAGAGTGTGTTGCATGGTGTCAGGGAAGGTACCTAACGATGCTTTTGGTGATCAAAGAATCTTTTGGTGAGCTCGTGATGCTTTTGGTAACTGAAGACTCTAAGATGTTAAAAACTTTTTTGGATGGTGAAAATATTCCTTATCAGTTATCGAGTTGGATAAGTAATGAAAGCGGACCGATCTTCTTATTTTTAGTAGGATTATTAGGTGATAACTGATAAGAATTATCAAGTAATAATCATAGTCTATATGAAGTGATATGTGACAGGATTAGATCGTTGCTTAATTGGGTTGTTATTGGTTTGAAGTACGTTATCAATTGTATTTTCATGTTACTAACACTGTATGGTTATGTAAGGGAAAAGAATGAATAAAGGAAACAAAACAGAAAAATTAACCCTCAAATTCCTTTTCCCCTCTCACGTTTAATAGGCTAGTCACCTTGAATTGACTAAGTTATATTCTAATTACTATAATTGATAACCCAGTTCATATTACATTTAGGTAGGGGTGTCCACGAATCCTCATCACCCAACCAACTAGCCGGACCCACATGAAACCGATTTGCCACCACCCGAACTGACCAATCTGACGGTCGGCGGTGGGTCGCCACCCACAGAACTCGAACCCTTCGGTTCGGTTGGCGGGTTTCCTCCCCAAAAACCCAAACCTGACTAGACCATCAAATCAACAAAATCCGGCGACATTCAAAGGATTTCTGACGAATATTTACAAATACTGGCAACATTTTTGCTTTTCCGATGAGGATCTACTTGAAATCCACTAGATTCGGTGATATTTCATTGAGATCTAGTCTAGATTCGACAGATCTGGCCAAATATCGGCTAGATCTCGCCGGATCTGGCGAAATTTCGTAATCGATGGCGAAACCCGAAATCGATCGGCACAAACTCGAAAACCGACCAACTCAAACTGGATGACCCGACCATTAATATGGGTCGGTTTCAGTTTTGATTTTCACCCACCCGAAAAATTCGGGTAAGACTCGGGTCAAGCACAAACCCGACCCATGGACACCCCTACATTTAGGGGTGTCCATGGGTCCTTATAACCTAACCAACCTGGACCTGCCCGAAACTGATCGGCTACCACCCGAACCGACCAATCCGACGGTCGGCGGCAGGTTGCCACCCACAAAACCTTAACCCTTTGGGTCGGTTGGCGGGTTTCCTCCCCAAAAACCCGAGTCACCCGACTCGACCATCAAATCAACAAAATCCGGCGACATTCAAAGGATTTTCGACGAATATTTACAAATAGTGGTGACATTTTTGCTTTTTCCAACGAAGATCTACTTGAAATCCACCAGATCCGGCGATATTTCGTCGAGATCTAGTCTACATTTGACGGATCTGGCCAAATATCGTCCAAATCTCGCCAGATTCGACAAAATTTCGTAACTGGCGGCGAAACCTGAAACTGACCGGCACAAACCTGAAAACCAACCAACCTGAACTAGACGACCCGACCATTAATACGGGTCAATTTTGGTTTTGATTTTCACCCACCCGAACAATTCGAGTCGAACCTAAGTTAGGCACAAACCTGACTCGGCTCAACCTGTGGACACTCCTAATTACATTGCTTCATAAACAGTATGTAGAATACAATTATAGTTCAGACCAATATTGTAGAGTTTGACGATATTGAGAAATAAGAACATGATACTAATTTTGGGACCATGAATATTTCATGTACATAAGCCATTATACTAATAATGGGGAAAAGGGATTGAGAAGTTTATAAATTAATCACCAAGGAATACACTAATTTTTAACGAGGTAAGTTAAAAATAAAATTTATTCCAGAACTTCATATGGATTGGTGAAGCTGCTTCACCATATTCCACCTATGCAAAACCTTTCCAAAAACGTCATGGAATACAATCTCTGCCTCCATCTTGGTAAACTGCGCAGACATGAAACCCTGTCCATCATAGAAGAAGTTTAGACCTTCTCTATTCAGCCCTTTAATGTCTCCCCTCCATGCCTTGGACCCAGCTCCACTAGTTAGAAATTGTACAGGGCTGCAACAACTTTCGGCATTAGTGAAACAGACACGTCTTATAATTTTAAGAAACATCGCGAAGTAACATTTTGTTTACCTGTCTGAGTCACTGATATGCTCAAGGCAATGGTCATGCCCATTCATGTAAAAATCAACATTGTTGGCCTGTAAATTTATAATAACATTGATAAATTTAGGTTCAATTAAGTGCTTTTATTACTTTATTTACTTGATAAGGCAGGAGGAAACAAAAATAGAAGAAGTTTTTAGACCCTTATAGATAGTAATACTATATAAGAACTGATAGTGCAATGTATTCTGAAAATGAGATTAACCTGAAGGATTGGGAGAAGCCACTTTGTAAGTTCCTTTGTATCACCATGATGTCCAACACTTCTAATGGCATGGTGACCAACAACAATCTTCCACTGTGCAGTTGATTCCTTCAATGTTGATTCTACCTCCTATTACAAAGATTCATATAGAACATAGTTTTAAGTATGGTCTTCACCAACATTGTATTGGAAACGTACTCTATCACCGACCACAGGTATATGGAAGTTAATGCAATTTCAAAGATAACTTGTGCATTAAGACGTAACTTTGAAATTACTCCTGGATTTTTAAGTTACTTGAAGAAATATTCTCAATCACTTATTTCTTTGATGAAAAAGGTATAAAGATTGCACCATTGAAGATTCCTTGGAATATTAGGATATTGTTTTAACCGTTACAATTTACCCTCTATAGGTTTATAAAATCATAACCGTGAAATGGAATTCTTAATTTTAAATGAAATGTCTTTTTAAGCAGCTAATTCAAGTCATACTGATACATGACTCAATTGATCACAAATATTCATGAATTCAATTATAATATACCTTTAATAGGTTTGAAATGTAAGCCTTGCGAGAATTGATGCCTCGCCAATCATAAGTATGGCCCTCCGCATCAGTGAAGTATGCAGTGACAAAAGGAGTGGTGTCTACAAATAAAATCTCAGCTAATTCTGAAAAAAAAAAGAGGATGACTTTGGTTGAGTTTAAATATGGTTGTGTTTCAAAGTTTTTAATTTCCATTAGACAAGCCCACACAGAGCAATTCTTGAATGTTTACGAGCTACTTACCAGAGTTCACGATAAAAGATCTAAGGCAAAGCCATCTACTATCAATTTTCCTGAGGACTGGGCTCAATTGTGCCTCTGCATTGCCCCTATAATCATGGTTTCCCAATACTGCACAGAAATTAAATCAAATAATCAATGTTTAACAAATAAGTATGGAATTAAAAAAAAAAATTATTTATCAAATTATAGTTGGAACTTGCCGCTGTACCACTGCTTCTGCAGGCTCTTGGCTGTGTAGATCTTGGTAAATGACTCCTCAAATGCTGTGTCTTCTTCACTAGTCAATCCATTATCATAGAAATTATCTCCGGTGGATACTACAAAATCGATGTCTAGCTTCTCTCCAATAATTCCCATCTACAAACCAAGAATCATCACAATAATCATTAGCGGGTTAGCTCATTAGTTTGCAAAACAGAATCATGTTAAAAACCATAAAGTTCGTTAATTTTTTGGTTGGTTTTTCCCTAAACTATATGATATTTAATAATATTACTTGTGCTTACGCCATGGTCTCCTAGGAAGTATGTATGTTTTTGGTTGCATACTTGCATCCCAACCCAGGTGGGGCAACACACAAAGAAAAATCATTGGTTGTTAAGAGAAACAAAACATGAATTCAACAATAGCTTTTGTCACACATGCAAATCTTCAAACAATGAAACATGGACCACCATGTAATATTGCAGGACATTCGAATGTATCCAACTTTGGTTATAATTCATAAAGTTATAAACCATAAAACGTTGGATGACTTTGACTTTCATAATCAGAAGATCATTAGAGAAAAACAATAAAAGAAAGATTTAGAACCTGAAAAGCAACTTGAGATTGATTGAAAGCCCCTCTTCTTCCCCAGTCTCCAACGACCAAAAAGCTAAGCGATTTATCCACTTTTGTGGGGTGTTCGAATCTTTGAAGCTCTGCTGATGTATAGAAGAAACAAAGGCCAAAGGTGTAGGCAAAAAGAAGGCACAGAGCCATGGATCTTTGATTGAGAACTGCCATGGTTCTTCAGAGAATTTCAAAGACAAACCAAATGTAATAAAGAGTGGTAGAGTAGAAAAAGTTGAACGATGAAATAGTTAAATAATGGAAGAGAGGATGTCTTTCTCTCTCACGAGGACTGGTAGCTGCCTCTTAAAATTGTCAAAGCAGACTACCCCTTTTATAAACAAGAAAAGTTGGTCATTTCAAAAATAAGTTGCGGTAACAACTACATAAGTAATTGGTGTGTGTCAGAGCTCTCTAATGTTTATAGGTTTTGTTAACGTACAGTGAGAAAAATCCTGGAATAAACAAAAAATTACAAACTACTCTAAAAAATGAAAGGAAATATTTTCTAGTTACTAAATTTTTAAAAATAAACCCTATCAAATACCGTTGGTTTAAGAGATAATCTAATGCTGATTGCTGAAGCTGCACTAGTCTTTAAAATTTTCTTGATCGACTACTCAATCAGAAGTGTAATTTTTCTATTATTACCTAGTCAATCAAGCATTACCTCAAATTGCTTAGGAAAAAAAATGGTAAGGGTTGCTAATTTCGATTTGTCCTCCTAACTATTAATAAGGCTATAACTTCATTTTTTTTTTACTTATAAAGCACGTATACTAAAGAGAGTGTAGAATACAGGGAATTAAGCACGTATACTAAAGAGTAGAATATATGGATTTGTTTGCATTTTGGCAAGTTGGCTCAAAACATAAACAGCTTTGTTTGATTTTAGCCAGGAACTGGGTTTGCACTGACAAATAACATGGGGGCAGTATATATAATTTGCGGTGGACTGGTCATCAAATTCACCATTATCACATATGTAATCATGAGAGATGCGAATATGCTATGGGATAATTGCTGGGGATACGAATCCTATTACAGAAACCTTCGAATATTCGAGAGTACAAACTTCAATGTCACCATATCCGAATTTCAATTCCTCCCTCTTACTGAAATTAGTATTATTATACATATCTTCTTATGTTTGGTAGACAAATTATCCAATTTTCCTATGTTTGGTAATATTTTTTGGAAACTATTTCATTTTTTTTTTAATGTTTGGTAGAGTACTTGAAAATCAGATTGAGTTGTTTTCAATAATTTTCAGATTATATTTTAACTTCTTTTATTTAGCGTGACATCAAATAGAGTTATTTTCCAAAAATATTTAGCGACATACCGAAGATAATTTTTTGTTTGACATATTTTTTATGGGCTATCAAACATAGAAAAATGCAGAAAACTATTTTCACAAATTTTTTGACACAAACAACCATTATGTATATGTTAAAAAATTTGTACGATGCTCCATTTATTTCGCTGTAAAATGTTTTGCTAAAAAAATTTTCAGCATTTCACCTTGTTTGTATTGTTAAAAAAATTGGTCAAATCTGAAAATTTTTTTTTTTCTGTTGACCTTAAAATTATATGTGAATGCTGTAAAATGTTCTACCTTTAAAAACTTGTTAAAATATTTTACAAAAATATATGGTGACTCTTTCCTCCATTTGGTGGTTAGATTGCCGGCCGTGTGGGTCGTGCTTGAAAGTTTTTATATATCATATCAAACAATTGAAAATATTTTACAAATAATATTTTGAAATATAAAATATTTTTATTAAAATTTTTTTACAACAAAACAAATAGAACTTTAATTAACACCTCTTTATAAAGATAATGAAAACATTTGTGGGTTAAGTGTGTGTTTGACGTTGGATTATAATTAAGCTGGTTTTTTTTTTTACTTATTTATGTAATGTTTACGGGCTCCACATTACTTTTTGTCTCACAATATACAATAAAACTATTGAAAATAAACAATTCCGACACAATTGTCTCCATTTTATTATTAAAATTGGTGAAGTGCATTAGTTGTACTGTGCAGCACAAGGTATGTTGATTGTTGGGAAATTGTATCAAGTTTCAATTGTAACTTAGAAAGCTAATTGGGTTTCTTAGTGGAAGAAATTTTTTTTTTAATTTAGTTTTTTTGGGAAAAAAAACTATTTTTTGGTGTGGAAGAAAAGTCTATTCATTGTCAAAAAAGTATTGTAATCCCTGTCTAGCTACAAAGGAATATTAAATTAAAATTTTATAAATAGACAATGCTGTAAAGAAATTTGATGACTTAGGCCCAAGGGTCCTCCCTATGGGGAGAGGGAAAAGAATGCATGAAAAAAAGAGATAAAAAGTTATTTTTGCTTGAGAGATAGTGCAAGGAGAGAGACAATAAGGTTTGAATTTTCGCGTAAATGCACTTTTAGTCCATACATTTTGGCTTTTTTTCATTTTAGTCCCTACATTTTATTTTACCACTTTTAGTCCCTAAACCAATTAACGCGGGACATTTTAGTCCTTGAAGCACTATTCCGTCACCAAACTAATGGGGAAACTGACGGATCAATAAAATAATAATAAAAATTTACTGTAGCACTGACACGTTAGAATATATATTTAAAAAATTAATTTATTAATTTTAGCTAAATAAAAAAATTCAAAACAAAAAATCACATAAATTGAGATCTGAAAGTGCCTTGAACAAGAACAATAAGAACACAAATCTAGATTTAAGAATAAGAACATTTTTCCTTTATTTGGAAACATTGAATAAAAATAAACAAGAAGATGAACCCAAATCACAGGAACACAAAGAGATGAACCCAGATCACAAGAACACGATCCCAAATCATAAGAACACAAGAAAATTTGTATACATTGTTCCCAACAAAAATCAATTGTAAATTAAATAAAAAATGGGTGTTGTGTTCTTCCACAAAAATCAAAACCTAAACCATTAAACCCAATGACCACCACCACAATCCGCCACACTAACCCATATCCATCTCAGTGTCTCAGCTTGAGTCTCTCGACACTGGCACTCGACTCAAACCCTATCAGGGTCCCACAGACCCCTTTCTTGGGTGCTCGCCACCACCACCTCAGACCCATTATTCTCCCTCGCCGCCCAAACCTCATCGTTTGCTCCTCAGCCTCAACCTCTGCATCTCTGAGCGTAGCCGAATCGAGCACAAGCCAAGGAACCAATCGGATCGGGTCTCTGAGTCAAGTATCAGGAGTGTTGGGCTGTCAGTGGGGAGACGAAGGCAAAGGCAAACTGGTCGACATCTTGGCCCATCACTTCGACATCGTTGCTCGTTGCCAGGTACACTTTTTCCTAGATCTGCTCGACGTTGGTCGACAAGGGAGAAACTGAACATCGCCAGCCACATCTCAGCCTCTCTCTCTCTATCTCTCTAAACCTAGATCGTTCTCTCTCTCTCTAAACCCAGATCGTCTTTTATTCTCTCTTCTCTCCTTTCTGGTCAGCCCCCAAGCGATTCCCTTATCCACTGCAATTCTCAGAAGTTGGCTGAAGCTGTTGATAAAATGATAGTTGTCGATTTTGGTCCCAGATCACTCTCTCTCTCTCTAAACCCATATCGTTCTTGTGATTTGGTTCATGTTCTTGTCAATTCATGTGATTTTTTGTTGGAGTTTGGCATTGTGTCTGAGTTTAGTGTTTATTGATGATTTTGTGTTTGGTTGACAAAAAAATTTAAGAAAAATTGAGAAAGTTACTTCATGTTTTTTTTTTTCTTAATCTTTAAATTATAATTGGGAATTTTGATTTTATTTTTTTTATTTAATTAAAATTAATAAATTAATTTTTTAAATTTATATGCTAACGTGTCAGTGCTATAGTAAATTTTTATTATTATTTTATTGATCCGTCAGTTTGGTGACGGAATAGTACTTCAAGGACTTAAATGTCCCATGTTAATTGGTTTAGGGACTAAAAGTGGTAAAAATAAAATGTAGGGACTAAAATGGAAAAAAGCCAAAATGTAGGGACTAAAAGTGCATTTACGCCTTGAATTTTTTTGAAATTTTTTTTTTGGTAAAGTACACAAATCAATCAATATACATATATAAAAGCAGAGACCTTATGTGAAAAAGTATGAGGTTTTGTCAAGTGGAGCATTCTATGCAAAGAGAATTGAAATATTCTCAAGACAAGAACAAATTAAATATTGACTTTCTGTTTTATTTAGTTCAATCTTTCATGATTTTTTTAATTAAAAAAAAATTCTTTGTATATTTTGGTTCATTGTTTCAAGACTTTTTATTCCTCACACATACACATAAACCTCTTTGCATTTTAATTCACCATTTTCACCTTTTGCACTTTTACCCCTTTATATATACTTACCCATAACCCTTCATAGCATCCCATGTCAAATATACACAGACCAAAAATGATGTCATTAACCTTCAATCTTTTGATGACACCTACCTAGCTCTAACATTGTTTTATCTAATCTTAACTCGTATGAGTTGGCTATAATCAAGGAAGGGGGGCTTGCATTTTATATTGAGTGACAACAACAATTACTGTTTTAATGTTAAGGTCGGACGTTGTAGATTTGTAAATTTTGTAAATAATGTGATTGACTACGTATGTTTAAGATGTGTTTTTTGTTTTAGAACTAGTTGTAGTAGACCCATATGATGCGTGGGAATATAGAATTATTTTATAATATGATATAATCCATAATTTATTAATTGAAGACAATCTATTCATCTCTGGTCACCTCAAAAATTGAACATTGGTTGCCAAGCGAAAATGATAAGACCACAAAAAAAAAAAAAAAAAAAAAAACTAAAGTGAGGTTTAATAGGTTAGAACCATCATGTACAAAATGATAGACCAAAAATGTATTGACCCCTTGTGATAAATTAACCAATTAATTTAGCTAAGTGAAAATGATAAGACCACAAAAAAAAAAAAAAAAAAAAAAAAAAAAAACTAAAGTGAGGTTTAACAGGTTAGAACCATCATGTACAAAATGATAGACCAAAAATGTATTGACCCCTTGTGATAAATTAACCAATTAATTTAGCCAAGTGAATTAATTAAGTTAATTAACATGCAAAGCGCGTGGTAGTACAAACAAATCACCAATTAACTAAAGTATGCAGCGGAAAATAAATGACAAGGTGATTTGTTTACAAATGGGGAAAACTTACACGGCAAAAACCCCACTGGGTGATTTTAAGGTCACCACTCCCGAGAATTCACTATTATCACAACAAGCGATTACAAGTAAAAGAATCCCAGTACCTTATACCAACTTACAGTTGAGTCCTTACCCCAATACCCAATTGGACTTGTTTTGTAGTGACAATCTCTCCTTTTATTGCATGGCTCCTAGTACGTGACTAACTAATTGCGCAGATCCTAGTACGCAACTTGATTCACCAACTAGAGAAGGATGTTGGCTGCAAAGTTTTTCAGTTCATCTAGACGATGAAAATCATGAAGTTTCTTGGTCACAAAACCTTACGGTGTACAAACGCAGCAGCTTCTTCACAAGAAAGATGAACTAGGGTAAACTCTATCTCTGGTCACAATTTGCATGAACAATCTTTTCCATACAAGCGAGCAACCTTTGACGGCCTTTAAAACAATCCTTAAATATGTTTAATGTTGTGAGAGAAGAAAGCCCAAACATATATTCACGAATTGGATGAAAATCAGAACAGAAAATCTGAACTTCATAAACTTCGACAGATACCCTATCTGTCGAGTTGCTGTCGAGCCACAAGATTCAAACAGCTCTGAATCTTGATAGATGCTAGCTGTCGAGCTAACTATCGAGCTTTAATGAATAGCACTTTTCACACTTGATTTTTGGATAGACTTGCATGGCTTTAACACTTGAACTTGAAACAATGTTTCTTGAAATATTAAACACATCCTAGATCTACCCAATTACAAGTAAAGTGCGTTTTGTCAAAGGATTAGCCAATTACATAAAATAGTGACATATGTTCCTAACATGTGAAACACATATGTCCTAACACAAAACTTTATTTAAAATAGAGTAAATAAATAAAACATATTTTAAAAAAACCTTATTTAAGCAAAATGATCAAATTTAATAGACCTTCACTTATACTAATTTCCATCAAAGACCAAATCGTTAAACAATAATATGCCATTGATTCCACCCATGTCTAGTTCACCACACATTAATTAATGTGTCCATATACAAATCACCCACTTGCCCATACATTCATTTTATCAATGTTCTGAATTCCCACAAAGAATAAAAATAGTGCAAATAGTGCATATACAAATTGTAAGTAAGTGACTAAGTGAGTTTAGAACATAGCTAGGCATATATATTATATCTTACTAACCTGACCATGTACATCCATATAATATTGTGGTCAAATGTAGCCTTACCAAATTAAATCCATGTCTTCATTGCATTGTAGCTTTTTCTACCTGGTGTTTCATAGTTGTATAGGTAATATTTATGAATTTAAAGAATTCAAAACGTCTATCACAAAAGTAATTAACGCATGACAATCAATTCTATGATTTAAAAAGCTTCAGCCTAAGTCTTTACCTTTGTGGTAAAAAACATTTAAACCATGCATTATATCACTGTATATATGAAATTAATTGTTAAATAGAGTGATTTACAAATCTCAAAAGTTGGTAAAAAAGAAAATTGATGAAAAAGATATGAAAAATAAATTAATTTGATCTTTCCACTTAAATAACCATTTAATCAATAATAATAATTTTATAAAAATTTTCCAACACATTGTGGTCAAAGTTGGTGGCAAACTTGCTGAGCTCGGCTGATTGTTCTTGCCTTGGAGAAGATAGCTATTAGCATTCCAGATCATGAACTTTAAATGGCTATGGAAAATTATCAGATTATATTAGTTGTTATGCCCCAAAAATAGTAGTTACTTTTGCCTTCATTGGATACATTAGCCTATATCATGCTGTGTTTAATAATGAAAGAAATAACAAAATTCAAAATTTAAAACTCAGCATATAGTGGTATTGTTAAGTTTTGTCTAATACTCATGTACACAGTATTCTAGATATTCAAGAGGAGAAAGTTCTAGAAAGAAAATCAAGTTGTTAAAAAAAATTATATAATCCAAAATCTAAAACTACAAACCCAACTATTGTTCATGTACAAAATATTATAGATAGATATTCAATAATCAAGAACCAATTAATTTTTCCATCCACACAACAATTAGCTTAAAGCTAGAGACTAATATATATATATATATATATATATATCTAAAAGCTGAAGCGTAACATTTTATGTTGCTACGCTTCGATTGAGCCACATTAGTGTCCATGTTATTATCTCTTTTTTTTTTTTTTTTTTTTTTTTCAATTTTCCTATAATTATTTTTAACATTTATTTTTTTAAATATTTATACTTCTCCAACCTTTCTCCCTCCCTTACCTTTTCATATCCCCACTACTTCTTCAACATTTCTCCCTCCCTTACTTTTTTATCTTCCCACTACGCTCTACATTAGTATTATTTTTCCTCTTTCCTTTCATCTTCCTTTATTTTTATCTCTTCTTATTTACACCCTCTTATTATAAATTCGTTACTATCACTTCCATTTTATCCATAGTTTTCCCTCATAAAATAAAGGTTCTCTCTCTCTCTCTCTCTCTCTCAATTTTTTGTTGGATTTTTTAAAAATATTTTTCTTGTATCTTTGCTTTAGAATAATAATTTTTTATATTCTTTAAAACTCTACTTTAGGGTAATACAATTTAGTTTTTTTTTTAATTTTTTTTTTGTTCTCTTTGATTGTTAAATTTTATTTTATTGCAATATAAAGAATTAAATATAGCATATAAAAATATAATATTATTCTATTACATAGCATGATATTTATTGTTTCTTTTTACTTTTAAATTTTTTTTTTGATCCCTTTGATTGTTAAATTTTATCATATTGTGTTATAAAGAACTAAATATAGCATATAAAAATATAATATTATTCTATTACATAACATGATTTAGATAATTTAGTATTTATTCTATGACACGTCATGCTTTTTTATAGTGCTCAATTTAGATGTTAAACTATGAGATGGAAATAAATAAATAATAAGAGTAATAAAAATAATAAAACTCATTTTGATTTCATACCCACTGGACCTGGGCTACTAGTATTTGCCTGTCATATGTTTCAGTTTCAACTGCAAGCTCTAGAGTCATTCTCTGTCTCTTGCACTCATTTAATTGAGTTTTCACAGACATACTTAAGTCATGATTGAAAGCTCTTATAAGAAGGCGAGACCTGGTTTCCAAAGGCCTTCGATGGATTGTAGGAAATGGCCAAGATATAAAATTCTGGACTGACCATTGGATACCACAGGGACCACTTCGATCCCTCCTCCACTAACACCTTCTTCCACATGAATTTGATAGTACTATATCCACCTTTATCACCCAGAATCACCAATGGGATTTGACTCAATTAAGTGTGCAATTACCTAGAGATATCATCCAATTCATTCAAGTTATCCCTCTGTCGCTTGTCAACTCATCTTGTGATAAGCAAATTTGGAATCATTACTCTGGAACTTGCTCAGTAAAAATGTAAAATTAATAAGCTTACTCCCCTTCCCAAATCTTCCATTCCAATGGTCGTATTGATTGAGCTGAAACTTGGACATGGATATGGAAAATTCAGCTTCCCCTAAGATCAAAATTTTTCTTTGGAAATGTGTACATAATAGAATCCCCCAACTCGCTCCATAATTTTCTCACGCTCAATCATGCTTGCGCTGCAATAACCCTAGAAGTCCAATTCATACCCTCTGTGTCTGCTTCTTTAATTTACTCATCATACCTAGCTTTCTTTCCCTCAACACTCCCACATTCACAATTTGTTTTTCTCTTCTAATCCACTTCTAATGCAAATTAAATTTCTTGTTTAACTTTAATACTGAATTCATCCCGTAGGGTACAATTTTTGCATTCACCAGTTGGTCTATTTGGTTAAGCCAAAACTCCCTAGTTTTTAACGCTCAAAACATACCTCCACACATCCTAAGAAAAACCTCTGTCACAAGCCACTGAATTCTTTTTCTTAAGTTCTATCCCATCATCATCTATCCACTCATCTACGCGCATACACATATCCTAGACACCTGCAAAGAGTCCTTTTATGACCTTTAACACAAATGGGAGCTCCAAGGGAAACCTAGGGAACTTCGGAGCAGGTGACAGAGTCAGAAGCTACTATGGTGATTGGTTATGGGGTTTTTCTTTAAATTTACGAAACACTAACCACTAAGAAGCTGAGCTTTGGGCAATTCGTGAAGGATTGATACAAGCCTGGAATCGTGGTTACCGATATGTTTCCCTACAAAATGATTCTCTTTTAGCTACTAAATGGATTAACCACATGGACTATCCTCCTAAGTACACTAACTTAATTTTGGACTACAAGTTGCTCCTAACCAGGCAATGGGAGGCCCAAATTGATCACATTTGGAGAGAAGCCAACAGCTGTGCTGATTTGTAGGCAAAATAGGGAGCTTCTTAGAGGCAGAGAGAAATATTATATGACACATGCCCCACCTTTTGGTTGTAATGTTTGTATTGGGACTCAATGGGATGGGACCAAGGGGTTTTGTTTTATCTCATGATATGTATTGCAAATAAAGTTTTGTATATCGCTGGTGTTAGTCGCAGTGTGTAGTTGGCTTAGTCTTTGTTGTGTGGCTGTACTCTTGTAGTTTAAGTCTGTTCTAGTATGTCTGTTCACAGGGGTCTATTTACTCTTGTATATTTTGTTGTTTGGTTATGTTGTACTTTACGTCTGTGTTTATTTCAATAAATATCCCTCTTTTTTGCACAAAAAAAAAGGGGGAGGAAAATTGACATGGGCTGATGGTTTTCAGACCTGAATTGTTTAAAGAATTGGCAAATTGAGAGGTTTAAGGTTTTTAAGATCGGATTAGAGTTCGACCGATGTCAAACCACGATGATGTTATAATTTCTTACGTAATTAATTAAAACTTAAATATAGATACCAACACAGCAAACTCAAAACCAAATCCATGAACACCCACTAAACAGCCAAGCCAAACCAAACAATCCCTAAATCGACAAACCAAAATCGAAAAAATGAGGAGTGAGAAAGAGAGAGAGGACAAACTCTGAGAGAGAGAGAGAGGAAGGGATGAACGGGTGAGAGTGAGAAAAAAAAAAAAAAAAAACAAGGAGGAGAGGAAACAAAAAAAGAAAAAGAAAAAAAAAAGAATGAGAAATAGGGCGTTGAATAGAAAATTGGATGTAGTTGTTTTGAAAAAATGGTTAGCTAAAATTAGGAAAGTAGGTTCTTATTTTAAGATAGTGGGAAAAAATGGGTAATCTACTTTCAATGCTCTTAAAGACTTACTATGTGTTTGCAAGCAAAAAAAAAAAAAAAACTAGGACTATAACTAAAGTCACAATTTTTGCTGCAACTTACTCACGTAGTGAGTAGTGAGTGGTGAAATAAAAGTGGTGGGTCCACAACTTTATTACTCATAACTCACCAAGTGGACAAGTTATAAGAAAGTTGTGGTTCTAGCATCATTGGCTTATAAGGTCTAAGAAAATATTTAATTCTAAATGAGTTTGTTCTTTGGTATTCCATTTTAGGTTGGAAATCAAATTCACCTTACGTTCGTTTGATAATGATTGAGTGTGTGTGTGTGTATATATATATTATCGAAGAATTTATACATTTGATGGAAGATGTGGTTAGGAACTTAGGAGAAACATTTTAGTTATTTTTAAATTCTTTTTTTTTTTCATTTTTGTAGCCGAGAGCCTAAGACTATTGACGCTCACCAAGACGTACAAGCCCATAATCAAGAGTTTGAGTTCGAGTCCGAGTTGGAACGTGCCACCTCATATATATACTATCAAGCCCACTTCTCAAAAAAAAAAAAAAAAAAAAAAATCAAGGCCCATTCCAAGTTAAAGGAGGATTTGAACTAGTTTTCTCTGTACCTTATACCTACAGTTGTGATCTGAAATGTTGGCCTAAAAGATTTTTAGTCTAACTATATATATTCGATTGGGGCTGTGGCTCTAATTCTGCTAATCGATACAATTTGATCTTAAGCTCTACCCAAAAAAAAGAAAAAGAAAAAAAGAAAAAGCGAAGCCACTGATCCAAATTTCCAAATAAAAAATCATAAGCTCTTTCACGAACGATGACCAAAAGAAGAAGGCGACGCTTCATAAGGTTTATTATTATTATTATTATTATTATTATTATTTCTGAGTAACTATTATTATTATTATTATTTAATTTTATTGATATCTATCCTTTGACCATGGAGCTAGTTTTATGCACAGTTTAATGCACATGAAATTGACAGTTCCTACGTTTTATGAGTTATGGGTTCTGACAGATCCACTGGGGGGGGGGGGGGGGGGGGGGGGATTTGGCTTTGGGTCATGACTATTTGACTCTTCTCTCTGGGTCCCCCCTTTCAATTCTTTATCAGTAGTTCAATACTTTTTTTACTATACCTTCGGAAACAACTATTGAGCAATGATGCTATTTTTTCACAGACAATTTTTAGTAATCATTATTTTTCCGTATTAGACTATATAAATAGGGTTTTACTAACGTACAGGTAAAAGACCTGTGCATTGCACAGTTTTATTCATAAATTAAAAAAAAATTGCAATGAATTAAGAATGACTGGCTTGATCATTGCTACCTTGATCTTGCTTAGCTGGTACAATCATTACTTGCTTGGTCCATGTCCATCATGTAGCCAAAGGTATATTACAACATCCACTAATGCACGAGCATAAAATGAATGATATATTTGGAAGCGTGACTTATGACTATTTACATTGAAAGCTATAAATTGCAAAACTTTTCATACGCCAAGTCATTTTCTCACTATTTTGTTTTGAATAAAGAGAGAATAAAACTATTTATTCAACCCATAAGGCTAAGAGAGAGAATAAAGAGGAGGATGAAGATAACATAAAATCCATTGAACCTTTCACTATCTTAACCTCCTCTTTTGTGAACTTGGGTAATCTATCCCCAACAATTTCTTACATTGTTTTTGGACACTCAAAATATACAATGGGATAAATGTTTACATAAAGTAAAATCTTTATAACCAAGCTCTTTGTTTATACTTTATATGAAAAGAATTCTTAGCATAAACTTGAATTCTATTTTATTCTCTTATTTCCATTTACTTGCAAATTATTATTTAAAAAAAGAAAGAAAATGTCAATAGTTTTCTATTCTATTTTTGGATGGTTATACCTATACCATCTATTCATTTATGGATTAAAAAAAAAAAAAAAAATCCTGCATGGCATATATTTGCAAATAAGTTTCATATCCAACCCACTGCAAAGGAAAAATGAGTTTTATCTAATAAATTTTCAATGATAATATATCAGGAAGGCCAAAAGTTTTGATCAAATACACCAAACATGAGGAGATAAATGTAGGTCTTAAGGATTTTTACCATCCAACATGGAAGTCTCTTGCAGTCTTGCTCTTTGAGTTTGAGTTGCTAACTTTTGATTTGGTAAGAGGTTTGTACCAAACGAAATTCAAGAGAATTTCAGTCCTCTTGGCAATCATCCTGTTGAAAGAACAATGCTAATCTTACTTTGATACTTAGTATATCTCTGCACTGCATATTCAAATGAAAAAACCTTGAATTCAATAATTAAAAATATCCAAAAAAATAATTGAAAAAAATATTCAGGTGAAAACCTCAATTAAATAATTAAGAACAATCTAAATTACTAAACATTAAAAATTTGAAGTAGAGAGACTCATACCATCACTTGAGAATTGAATCATTCATATAAATTAGATCAAAGTTAAGAAAATTAGCTTAAACAAAAGGAAAGAAATACGCCACCTAATCTATTTGATGAAAAAAAAAGGGAAAAAAAAAAAGACAAATAAATACCTGCAAAACGTACAATCTAAGAAGTTAGATGGTGAAGAAGTTGGATTTCTAACCTATTAGGAATAAAATTGTCACAATTAACGTCAAAAAGAAGAAGAAGAAAGGAGCAAAACCTACAAATTGCATAACGTAGAATGCTTAATACAATATATACCTAAATGGTTTATCATTTACGGTCTGTCTTAAGAAAGACTCTACACCTTAAATCCATCACTCTTCCCTGTTGCATTCAACTACTTTAAGGATATGTTCATTATCCAATTATTTAGATTACAATCAAAGTTAAACCGTGCACTATGGTGATTGATGAGTAAAAAATAACGCGGGATCGTCATTCTCATTAAATGACGATCCAAGCGAGCGTCACACATTTATTGCACGCATTGATGATGAAACGTAACGGACCGAGCAACGGTAACAAGTGAGCTGTGCACTTTAGAGCTCTCATTGATGACATACTAGACGTTGCCCATAAATGCTGAGATTCATTACCCATTAAGACAGGAAACAACTATAAAAGAGAGGAACAACATAATCCAAAGGTACACACAAATACTCATCCAAAAATCACTCCAAGTCTTTTTCTCTCTGAACAATTTTCTTCCTTTCTGATTTAAGCATCGGAGTGTTTTTGGCAAACACTACACTGATGTATTACATTTTTTTCCCAAGCTTTCTTGCAGGTTCTCATTGGAGACACGACCAACCACGGGATCGTCCATCTAGTGAGATAAGGTCCTCAACTTGGTGATTTTTCGCATCATCAGTTTGGCACCGTCTGTGGCGAATCACTAATCATTCAAGCCATCTTCCCTAAGTGAGAAAAGAGAACCTCATAGCACAAGATGGATGATGAACAAGTTGCCCAGCAAATTCAAGCCTTGACAGCCAGCTTGGAAGAAGAGACTTGCCAGAATGAAGAATTGAGGAGAGCCGCTGAATCCCAGAATGAGGAACGATAGCGGACTATGGAGAATCAGAATGAAGAAGAGAGTAGGAGGATCGAAGGAAACCATAATAAGGAAGGATTGGATAGCCAAGCCAATAAGAGGACAAGAGCGTCAAAAGAAAACTCGTCCAGAATGGAGAGCGAGCTTCAAAGTATGAGGAGGGAGATGGATGAGCTCAGGAATGTAGTAAAAGACAGAGCTGTAGAGAACTTAGATAGAATATTCGAAGGACGGATTCACCATTCACCATAGAAGTGTTGAATCGTCCACTTCTTCCAAAGTTTCACCTTCCCTAGCTGGAATCCTTTGATGGCTCAAGAGATCCCTTGGATCACATTGAGTCATTTAAAACTTTGATGCTTTTGCAGATGACCCCAGACGAAGTAATGTGCAGGGCCTTCCCAACAACACTGAAGGGCGCAGCTAGGGTGTGGTTTGGCAAGCTACCCTCAAGCACCATTACGAACTTCGAGCAGCTTAGCAAAGGTTTTGGTTGTCATTTCATTGGAGGGCAACGACATAAGAAGCCAATTGGGCATCTTCTCAACATATTCTAGGTAAAGGGAGAATCGCTAAGGCAATATATGACGCGCTTCAATAAAGAGTTGCTACAAGTGGGTGAAGCGGAAGATCAAGTTATCCTGTTGACCTTCCAATCAGGGTTACTACAGTAGATTTCTTCTTCTCAATCACCAAGAGTTCGCCAAAAACAATGGTAGAACTACTTCACAAGGCCTAGAAGTATATGAACGCAGAGGACGCTGTGATTGCTAAAGGTGTGATGACCAAAAGGAAACAAGATGAAGGAACCAGTAACAACCTTGACAGGAAGAAGGAGACACGGGGCATTGGGCATGTATTGGACAAAAAGAAGAACCTCCCAGATCGAAGGCCTAAGTTTACTAGCTTCACTCCCTTAGTGATGCCTATCGAGCAAGTATTGATGCAGATAAAGGACGAACCTTCTCTATAATGGCCCAGACCCATTTATGCTTTAGCAAAAGTAAGAGACAAAAGAAAGTACGTTCCACCAGGACCACGGACATCGCATTGACAAATGCAGAAATTTGAAGGACCAAGAAGAAACCTTAATCCGTCAGGGAAAATTGTAGAAGTTTGTATGAAGAATGGAGCCGAATAGAAAACAATAGAGGGATGAGAAGGAAAGGGAGCCAGAGACGGGGGGCAATAAAGCCCCCATTGGAGAAATAAGGATGATTTTAGGAGGATTGGTAGCGGGAGGATCCTCCAAATCACTGAAGAGAGCGTATGCAAGAGAAGTGAACAGCGTACACTCGCGGTTCCCACCTTCAAAAGCGCTTAGATATAGCAAACTGGATATTGTCTTTTCTGAGAAGGATGCTCGTGGCGTAAGACAGCCTCATGATGATCCGCTGGTTATAATGCTCAGGAAGGAAGAATTCAACGTGCATCGAGTACTGGTAGACAAAAGAAGCTCAGCAGACATCGTCTATCTACCAGCCTTCCAACAAATGAAGCTGAACAAAGAAAGGCTTAGATCATTCACTTCACCATTAGTAAGTTTCACCCAGGACAGGGTTATTCCCAAAGGCGTTGTTAAGCTAACCATAATTACAGGCACTTATCCAGCACAAGTCTCCAAGGAGATTGATTTCCTCGTGGTAGATTGCCCATTGACATACAACGTCATCCTTGGATGACCAACACTCAACAAGTTGAAAGCGGCAATATCGACCTATTATCTAAAGGTGAAATTCCCTACAGCTCACGGCATAGGGAAACTCAGAGGAGACCAAGTCCTCGCAAGAGAAATGCTATCAAGCTGCCTTAGCATTAAGGAAAAACCACACGTGGATAATAGACGAACTTGAACTAGTCCCTGAACCGTCAGAAGTGCCACAAGAAGTTGAGGTCGCCCATGGAGATCTATCCAAAGTCTTGAAGATAGGTTCAACACTTTAAGCCTTAGAGAAGATGAAGATAACAAACTTCCTAAGAGAGAACTAGGATGTTTTCGCTTGGAAGCACGAGGATATGCCAGGAATCGACAAAGGAGTCATCTAGCATTGTCTCAATGTTAATTCAGAGTGTAGACCAGTGTAGCAAAGACGAAGAATATTTGCGCCTGAATGCAAAAAGGCAGTAACAGAAGAGGTTGAGAAACTCCTAGAGGCATGCTTCATAAGAGAAGTGTTCTACCATGAGTGGCTAGCCAATGTAGTAATGGTAAAGAAGAACAATGGCAAGTAGAGGATGTGTGTTGACTTCACAGATCTCAACAAGGCATGCTTGAAGGATAGCTTCCCCTTACCCAAGATTAACCAACTGGTAGATTCAACTGCAGGACACAAGCTCTTAAGCTTCATGGACGCCTTCTCCAGTTACAATCAGATCATGATGGACAAAGAAGATCAAGAGAAGATCGCATTCATTACTAGCCAATGGTTATACTGTTATAAGGTGATGCCTTTCAGACTGAAGAATGCTGGGGCCACATACCAGAGGTTGGTGAACCGCATGTTCTCTCATTAGATAGGAAGAAATGCGGAAGTATATGTAGATGATATGCTGGTGAAGAGCAATGATGAAGTAGACCACCTGGATGACCTGAGGGAAACCTTTGACACACTACGTAAGTATAAGATAAAGCTAAACCCAGCAAAGTGTATTTTTGCTGTTTCATCAAGGAAATTCTTGGGATTCATGGTATCTCAACGGGGCATAGAGGCTAACCCATACAAGATAAAGGCAATAATGGAGATAAAGTCCTCAAAGACAGTGAAGGAAGTTTAAAGCTTAACAGGAAAAGTTGCAGCATTGAACAGATTTATCTCACGAGCGATAGAATAGTGCTTACCCTTCTTCAAAGTTTTGAAGAAGGCCTTTTAGTGGACTGAAAAATGTGAAGAATCCTTGACGAAGCTAAAAGAATACCTAACACAGCCGCCATTGTTAAGCCCTTCAGTAATAGGAGAGAAGCTGCACCTCTATTTGGCAGTATCTAATGCAACAGTAAGCTCGGCATTAATCAAGGAAGAGGAGGATGTGCAAAGGCCGGTGTACCATACCAGCCAAGCATTCTAGGGAGTTGAAGCAAATTACCTAAGGCTAGAGAAGACCGCCTTCGCTCTAGTAATCGCCTTCAAAAAACTGTGCCACTACTTTCAGGCACATCCCATCAATAAAGAAAGACGATGAACAAGATAAATGCAATAGGGCGCCTAGTCCAATGGGTTATAGAGCTTGGCCAGTTCGACATAGAATATCGACTTAGAGTAGCAATCAAAGCCCAGGCCCTCGTTGATTTCATTGTAGAATTCACTTATCCTCAAGAAGAAGAAAAGCCCCAAAAGAAGACATGGACGGTCCAGAGATATGGGTCTACCATTAAGAAAGCCGGAGGAGCAGGTGTGGTCCTCATATCACTAGAAGGAGAAATCCTAAAGTATGCGGTCAAATTGCAGTTCCCAGCAACCAATAATGAAGCCAAGTATGAAGCCAAGACCTTCATCGTCCAAGCTGGCTCTCAGCTTGTAATTGGCCAGGTAAAAGGAATTATTAAGCGAAGGAAGAAAGAATGCAGAAGTATCTGAAGATCGTCAAAGAACTCGCACAGTACTTCTACAGTGGCGAGTTCCAACAAATCCCTTGTGCAAAGAATGCTGAAGCTGATTTTTTTTAGCATGACTAGCCTCGTTAGACGAACATGGCATTATCTCTTGAGTTATGCATAGAAACAAGGGGACAACCCAACATTGAGGGAGAACAGGTGATGAAGATACAGGAACAATACAAATGGATGACTCTCATCGTTCGTTACTTAAAAGAAGGACAACTCCTGGAAGACAGGAATGAAGCATGGAAGGTACATATCAGAGTTACTCGCTTCGTCATTATTGCCGATTTCTTATACAAACAAGGAGACTCCCTCATTTATCTCCATTGTGATAACAAGGAAGAGGCCAACTATGTACTTCGAGAGATACACGAAGGAATCTATGGTAACGACACGGAAGCAAGGTCTCTTGCGAGAAAAGCACTTAGAGCAGGTTATTATTGGGCAACGTTACAGAAGGATGCATATGACCTTGTTAAAGCATGCGACCAGTGCCAACACTTTGCGAATATTTAGATGCGACCAGGGGACCGATGATGCCAATAACTGCTTCATGGCCTTTCGCCCAATGGGGGATCGACATAATGGGACCATTCCCTATAGGAAGGAAGTAGTACAAGTTTCACATCGCCGCAATTGATTACTTCACAAAATAGGTGGAAGCTGAGCCAGCAGTGACGATCATAGAAGCCAAGATCACCAGTTTTGTATGAAAGAACATAATTTACAGATTTGGGATTCCTAATGTAATCATATCGAACAGTGGGAGGCAATTTGAAAATCCCAATTTTCTAAAATTTTGCCAAGACTTAGGCATTAAGAACCACTACTCTTCCCCAAGACACTCTCAGGCTAATGGTCAAATTGAAGTGACGAACGGGAGCGTGCTTAATATTATCAAAACTCGGCTTGAGGGGGCAAAGGGTACATGGCCTGAAGATCTGCCTAACATTTTATGGTCATACATGACAACCACAAGAGTGCCAAGAGGAGAAACACCATTCAGACTGACGTTTGGAACTAAAGCCGTCATACTAGTGGAAGTAGGACTGACGAACATTCAGATCAAGGCGTACGATGAGCAGAGGAACCACCAAGGACTCAACAACAATTTGGATCTGGTCAACGAGGTGAGAGATGAAGCTATGAAGTAAATGGCAAAGTTCAAGGGAGCAATGACCAGATACTACAACAAGAAGGTCAAGGTGAGAAGATTCAACATAGGCAACCTTGTCCTTAGAAAAGTCTCGCGGGCAACAAAGGACTTATCATAAGGGAAATTAGGGCCAGTATAGGAAGGACCCTATGAAGAAATTCGTCACTCTAAAGAAGGATCATTGAAGACCTTGGACGGCTAAGAACTACCTCGTCCATGGAACATAGAACTCTTAAAGAGATACTATCAGTAAGAACTCGCAAGTATTTCAAAATACTTACTTTTATTTAAATGTATTTTCCCTTTTTATTATTGTTTATCTTCTATAGATGAAGTAATATTTTATCTCTCTATTAATGAAACATGAGTAGAAGTACTATTCAGGAACTATGCGTAACAGATTTTTACGAAATATTAGCCAAGTCGTCATTGATACATGACTTAGAAAAAGTATTACTGCGTATTAACAAACACCATTCATGCATGAGAAAAGTTATTAATACATAACAAAACCGTCATTCATACATGACTTAATAAAAGTTATTAATACATAACAACATAATCATTCATACATGACTCAAAAAAGTTATTAATACATAACAATATCATCATTCATACATGACTTAATAAAAGTTTTTTTTTTTTTTTTTTTTTTTTTTTTTTTTTTATACAAGATAAAATTTCTACTCTAGCCTAATCTAAGTGTATATGTGTGTGAAGCTCCCTTTTAGAGACTTGAACCCCGACCCTTGGCCCCCCACACCTCACAAACATTTAACTTTTATGTATTAATAAAAGTTATTAATACATAACAAAACCATCATTTATACATGACTTAATAAAAGTTATTAATACATAAAAGCACCATCATTCGTACATGACTCAAAAAAGTTATTAATACTTAACAACACCGTCATTCGTACATGACTTAATAAAAGTTGTTGATACATAAAAACTTCATCATTCATACATGACTCAATAAAAAAAGTTATTAACACATAACAACATCGTCATTTATACATGACACAATAAAAGTTATTAATACATAACAACTTCGTTATTCATGACTCAATAAAAGTTATTAATACATAACTAAATCGTCATTCATACATGACTTAAAAAGAAGCTATAAATATATAACCACGTCGTCATACGACTTGTAAAAAGTTCGAGTTGTTAAAAAGTCGCCGAACAAATTCAAGGATAAAAATATCAATAAGTTATATGCTCGAAATAGACGAGCCCAAGAGATCTTAAAAGATTGTTCAGAAGAAAAGTAAATAGAAGTGCTCAAAACAACGAGCCCCAAAAATGATAATGTTTTTGCCTTACAAAAAATAATAAAGGTAAAAAGTTTTCAAGAAAGGTTAGAGGGGGACGGATCTATTGGGATGCTATCAGCTACTTCTGTCATGACATCATTCTCCGTTGCTACCTCAGTAGGACAATCTGCTAAGATCTCCCTTTCCTCCTCTTCCATATCTAGCTTGGAGAAGTCCAACTCTGGGTGGTGCTTGGCCAAGTACTTACGGTAAAGATCAAAACCTTCCACGTAGTAGTCACCAAGTTTGTTCGAATACTTGTCTGAAGTTTTGAACTTCTTCACTGCCTCCGAGCCAACCTTCTCGACCTTTAGAAGGGACTCGTCAATTTGCTTGTCCTTCAACTTTGAAAATGCCTTCTCAGTGTCGATGCTCTTCTCCAGAGTCTTTAGGCGTTCCTTGTCCTTCTTAGACTCCTTAGCAAGGGCGGAGATCTAGCTCCTAAGTGATTCATTCTCCAATGAAAGGGACTCTACCTTGGACTTAGCCACCACATGCTTCTCCTCATAATCCAAGTACTTCCCAGAAATGTACAAGGATTCTCCCAACGCCTGTAAAAAAGAGAAGAAAGACATTAAAAAAGGAAAAATAGTGATAGAAAAAGAAAAGTTTCATTTGCAGTTCATACCAGCATAGCCTTATGCACATGAGAGGACATCAACTCTTGAAACGGCCTCACCCCCAAAGGTGAAAGGTCATCAACTGATATCGCCTTATGGGCTTTTAGCACTGCGACCCTTACATCATCCCAGAAAGAGCCCTTAAATGCATTATCCTTTCCTTTAGGCTTGGAAGCATCGTCAGAAGAAGTGATTAGCTCCAAAGAGGAAGTAGGCAAGGATGTACACTGAGGGATAGCCATTGCAATAGGCGAAGTCACCATAGGATCGTCCTTAGGTGGCTCACTGTCCTGTTGACGCTTCCTCGTTAACAGGCCACCTATCGAGCCAACTTTTGCTTTCTTCTCTTGGATCTCAACCAGCTTCGCCTTACTGAATCTAGTCGTCATCTCTAATAAAAAAAAAAGGCAAAAGGAAATATGTAAGTACTGGCGTATCAAACTCACTTCCAAAAATGACGATGTGGTGAACTCACTCTTCTTAACAATCTCAACGTTCTTCTGAACGTGTTTGGAAGGCTCAAGACCAAAGAAATGGAGGAAAAGAGACTTGAGAGAGATAAGCTCGTTGAAGTTTTTAACTATCTCAAGGTACTCTCTGACTTTCTCAACATGAGTGTGATACTTCTTCTTCAGACGAGGACGGGTGGAAGCCGCAAAAAGGAAAAAATTAACATTAGTATCATGACCATTTGGAAAATTAAATGCGTGCAAGTAAAATAAATAGAAAGACGCACCACACATAAGAGTTCCCTAACTACGAAGCAGCTTGGGGGCATTGTCTAGGCCCTCACCCGGAGCGAACTCCTAACCATCGCTAGAAAAGAAGAAGAAATTGGTTTTCCAATTTTGGAGAGAAGAGGGGCAGTCAAGAACCAACCTTGAACCTTTACCCCATGGTTTAAACTCCTAATAACCCGGGTCCTTGGACTTTCGAAGATGATAGAAGTGTAGAAACTCATCTATTCTAATGATGTCTCCGTCATTGGCAGACATCTATATCACCATACATCACACCACTATCCCTCACGAGTTTGGCACTAACTGGGCTGGGGCAAGTTGCAAAAGGAAGAAAAGCTCTCTGATGAAGGGATGGATAGGAAAACGGAACCCACTAACGAAGTCAGCCTCATAAAAGCACATTTCGTTAGCATTGGAGTGAAAGACTCTATTGTCACCGTCAGGGATCCTAAATTTTACAGAAGAAGGGAATTCGAACCTATCCCTAATCCTCTTCTCATCGTTCTCCTTAAGAGAACAACATATACCCTAAGTTTTATGAGGGGTAGAAGGAGAAATGACTTCAAGGACACCACGATCCTCAGATGAATTAAGGAGAAATGACTTCAAGGACACCATTATCAAAGATTGGGTGATCCTTACCAAACGATAAATTAAGGGGAACAGGAAAAGCAAAATAGACCCATATGGGCAGTTCTTTTCTACAGACAGCCCAACTCTAGGACGCTTTCTACCTATAGTCCCAAGCAGACTACACAAACGAGTAAAGAAAAAAGAAACTGAGGGGAAATTTGACCAAACTAAAAAGTAATCCACCATGAAAGAACAAAAGCAGAGAAGAGAGCACGAAAGACTTACTAGGAAAATGAAGACGAAACGAGGGAAGTTCAGGAAGAAGGAGAACGCCAAAGCTGATGAAACGCCATGAAGGAAAAAGAAAACTGGACAAAAATGAAAGGAAAAGAAAAGAAGGGAAAAACACGAAATGAATGGAGGGTCGTGCATAGGAAAACTAAGGAAAACTAACACGATGAGGACATCTTGACCGTACATGTGGAGCACGGCAGACAAGACATCATTTCGCAATAAATATGCCAAACACGGAACACAAAGCAACAAACAATTATGTTCTTACCTCGTCCCATAGACGAGGATATAAACAGGGGGGCAGTTGATGAGTTAAAAATAATGCGGGAGTGTTACACATTTATTGCGCACATTGATGATGAAACGTAACGGTCGGAGCAACGGTAACAAGTGAGCTGTGCACTTCAGAGCTCCTATTGATGACATACTAGTCGTTGCCCATAAATGCTGTGATTCATTACCCATTAAGACAGGAAACAACTATAAAAGAGAGGAACAACGTAGTCCATAGGTACACATAAATACTCATCCAAAAATCACTCCAAGTTTTTTTCTCTCTGAACAATTTTCCCCCTTTCTAACTTAAGCATCAGAGTGTTTTTGGCAAACACCATACCGGTGTATTACACTTTTTTCCCAAGCTTCCTTGCAGTTTCTCACCGAAGACACAACCAACCACAGGATCGACCATCCAGTGAGACGAGGTCCTCAACTTGGTGATTTTTTGCATCATCTGTAATTGAAAAATAAGAAGAATTAGATTACACTAAGTCTACGTTGCTACAATTCAAGATGCATTAGACCTCTTTTTTTAGTGTAGTATAGGTTGCTGCAATTTAAGATGCATTAGACCTTTTTTTTTTTTTTAAGATGCATTAGACTTTTTTTTATATAAATTTTTTCATTTTAAGTGTAGTGTAGTAATTAAAAAAATAAGAAAGTTGCTGCCTTTTTTATAATACACTACACGTAAAAAAAAAAAAGAAAAAGAAAAAAAGAAAGAAAGGATTACATGGATTAGATGAAGAATTTGGATTATAATCAAATTAATTTTTTTTATTAATTTTTTTTTATTTTTTTATTAACTTAGAAATTATAGGAGAAGAAAAATTATGTATATTTTTAAAATCTAAAAAAATATATAGTTATATATATATATATATATTTTTTTTTTTTTTTTGTAATATGGTAAAGCCACTTGGCACAACCACGACATCTAAGCCTAACTTTTATTATATAGTATATGATGTTCTAAGGGTATACATTAATAAAATATTTTAGGAAAATTTTTATAGAAAAAAAAAATGATTAACTATTTTGTTAGCTTTTTTCAATTCCCCGTAATTTTTTTTTCAAAATAGATGATTAATATATATCCTAAGGGCATACATTAACAAGGCACATATAAATATAATAGAATTTTAACCAAATGTTAGTATGATTGAGAAGACTTATCCCAACCACAACATTGAACATACTACTTGTAAATAGCCATCCTATTAAGAATGTATCATGCAGTACGATGTGTGTGTGTGTGTGTATAAACACTCATTTATTTTCCTATTATTATATTAGTGGGCACACAATACATATGCATTGAGCATTCATATCAAAACTTCTAAAAAAATTTTAACTTTTAACAACTCAAAAAGTCACTTTATCTATTTTAATATCTTACTTTACAATCCACCAAACTTCAAAAGTTCTATTTTAACTTAAAACACATTAAAATAATATTAACAATACAATAAAATAATATATCTCCAACAAGCCACATCTAGTTTTCATAAATAAATAAAAATAAAAAACCATATCCAACCACAGTCAGCTACCACCACCGCCACGATAAGCCATAACAACCACTGCTACAGCCATGGAAACCACCATCACAGCCGCCAAAACCATATCATAGCTATAGTTACTGTCACCACCCACCCACAACCGCAACCCCCAACCACCATAATCCCTACAAATTACAACCAACCACACCCAAAGCAAAATAGCCACCTAAAACTACCATCACCACTACCCATAACTCCTACACCCAAAACAAAATAACCACCCAAACCCACTATCACTGCCACCCACAACCCCAACAAATCAGAACCCCCACCACCCAACCCACCTCACAACACTGATCCAACCCACAGCAACCCCTACAAATCAGAAACCCACATCAGAATCACCAATCCAAAGTAACCACAGCTCCACCAAAACCTAGCCACATTGATCCATCGAAATTCAGCCACACCCGTCAAAATCCAGCCATACTCGCCAAAACCTAGTGAGGAGAGAGAAAATATGAAGGCTTTGGGTTTAGTTAGAGAGAGAAGAGATCAGAGAAATAGGTTGGAAATTTAGGAGAGATAGAAGAGAGAGGCGTTGGGTCTGGCTGTCATTTGTGTGCTTATGTATATATATTTGCTATTATTGATGTTCTAGTTATGCATTATTCTTGGAATGCCTTAAAGCTTTGAGTTAAATTTACGAAGATTTTTTTGTCAAAAAAAAAAAAGGACCGGGGGGGGGGGGGGGCAGAGAATCCAGTTTTCAAATTTTCATTTTTTGATATTATTGCTGGTTCAATTTAGTTCGAACCTAATTGGTCACGTATGGTACAATGAGTTGTTGACCAATTAACTTTAGCATAATTCGACAAGTGTTTATTTTTTATGGTTGGTTAGAGAATTTGTTTAACCCAATTGAGCTCACGTGTGGTTTGACAAACTATTAATCACCAAATTTTGGACTATCATTTTTTTTTTTCTAAAATGTACCAAAGAAAATGATGTTTTGAGTATGAATCTTAAGAATATCTATTAGTTAAATTTAAATGCTTAAACTAATTCAAGTTTTGATACTGATATTGAATTGCACTTGGTTCAATTTTTCTTCATTTTGTGAATTTGGATTCTAGTTTGGAAATGTCCTTGCTTTAATTTGGTAAAATTTGGTAAATATAGATGGATTAGCTTTCTTGTGTTTTAACTTTAATTCATTGATCATGGTATACTTTTTTTTGTTGCTCCATGGATTTGGTTTAGTTTAAATTTGATAAGCCAAGAATGTATTAACCCATTTGGTAAATTAATCAATTAATTAGCCAAATTAATTAATTAGATTCAATTACATGCAATAAGCGTGGTAGCACAAACAAATCACCAATTAAGTTAAATGCAGTAGAAAATAAATTTGATACAGGTGATTTGTTTACGAATGGGGAAAACCACCGAGACAAAACCCCACCGGGTGAATTTAAGGTCACTACTCCCGAGAGTCCACTATTATTAAAACAAGCAGTTACAAGTAAAAGGAATCTCAGTACCTAATACCAACCTACAGTTGAACCCTTACCCCTAATACCCAATTGTACTTGTAATGTAGCGGCAATCTCTCCTTTCAATGCACGACTCCCAGTACATGACTAACCAATAATGCACGAATCCCAGTATGTGACTAACACAACAACTTGAGAAGGATGTTGCTCTAAAGTTCTTTAGTTCATCCAACAATGAAGATCAAGAAGCTTCTTGGTTACAAAACCCTTAGCGCAAATTCGCAGTAGCTTCTATGGAGAGAAAGATGAACTAAGGCAAATTGTCTCTGGTCATAATATGCATGTATAATTACTTTGCATCAAGTTGCATCACCTTGCATCACTTGTGACGGCCCTTAAAATAATCCTTATATATGTCTAGGGTTGTGAGAAAAGAAAGCCTACACAAATACACATGGATATGCGTAAAATTAGATTTGGAAATCTGAATTTCATAATTCTCGATAGATACAGCTCTTGTCGAGTTGCTGTCGAGCATCAGCATTAAACCTCGATAGATATGATCTGTTGAGCTGAAATGAACAACACACCTTCACTTGTTTCTTGGACAGATTTGTATGGCATCAATACTAAACTTGAACTCTTGTTCCTTGAAGTACTAAACCCATCCTGAATCTACCCAATTACAAGTAAAGTGCGTTTTGTCAAAGGATTAGCCAATTTACATAACATATGTTTCTAACAAGTCTCACATATGTCCTAACAAAATTTGATGTTAGTTTTAGGTTTTCCCAAACTTATTTCAAATGTGTTTCTTAACAAATAATTAGACATGGCAAATGGGTCAAGTCAAGTTGATTCGTATTTTTTCTTATGGAAAAAAGAAATTAAGAAAGCTTTTATTTGACAAATTTTTAAAGGAGAGAATGAATCAAATCAATCAATGAAAAGGAATTGCACCTAATGCCCATTTTTTGGTTAAGTAGGCACATACTATTATTAGTGTTCTATAGGTGAGGGAAAAAACAAATAAACCAAAAAATATAAAACTTTCCATATCCTTCTAATTGACAGTTTTGAGTATGACTAAAATTCTTTATAGTCATGATAATAAAATATTCCATGTTAATAACTTACAGCCATAATGCTTATAATTACAAATTAACAACTTGAAAGAAAGATAGATCCTAAGGGGCATCAAAAAGTATATATTTTAAATTTGCATACTTAATATTCAAAGCTCATTAATGATATCATTCCCATAAAATAATTATAAAAAAAATGTTGTGTACCATGTCAAGTTATCAGCCTTTTTTTAATTTATTTTTATCAGCTTTCTTAAGTGCACATGTTCTTGTTACATGTAAAACAATAATAAAGTTAGATTACTTAGAATGGTAAATTAATTTTTTTAAATATTTAAAAATAAACACAACATATTAAGAATATAAGAACAAGTTAATATTTTACAAGACACGATTGTAGTATATTCAGCAATAGAAATATAAATATTTGCCAATTGCAGCTCAAGTTGGCCAATTTCATTAGTATCTTTATCTATAATACAAAATTTTATAACTGTGATTATTCTATAAATAAATTAAATTACCTTCAGATCCATATAACCAATTATTAGTGCACAACATAGTTTCCACATTCTCAAGCAAAAGATGAGATCGATAAGGTGTAAGAATTTTTTTTCCAGTGCTAAATTTAATTCAGAAGCAATAGTGGTTATAGGATTGCTCATGAGATCTCGTGTCATTAAAAAGAGCTTTGGAAACCGATTGTAATTCTCTTGTTAGATTGGTCGAGCCTGTCACATTTCAAATTCCTGAGCCTGTAGCTTCCTTGTTCTTGTATTTTGTCTTACAGTACTTTGAGTAATGTCTAATCATAACAATAGACTTAGTAATCTATATCTAGCCAAGTTTGTGCTCATGATTTGCTAATTGTTCTAAACTTTTAGAATCTAACATCTTTCCACCAAAAGAACTTCTAACTTTGGATTTTGCTTTTTGCCAAGTCCATGATCTTCTAAATACAAGTCAAAAGAGATTTGTTTTTGGCACTATGAAACTTGATTGGTCGAGCCTGTCATATTTCGAATTCTTGAACCTGCAGCTTCCCTATTCTTGTATTTTGACTTGCAATACCTTGAGTAATGTCTAATCATACCTATAGACTTAGTAATTTATATATAGACAAGTTTCTGCTAACGGTTTGCCAATTGTTCTAAACTTTTAGAACCTAACATCTTTCCACCAAGAGAACTTCTAACTTTGGATTTTGCTTTTTGCCAAGTCCATGATCTTCTAAATACAAACCCAATTGAGATTTTTATTTTTGGGTACTATGAAAACGTTAATAATACTCAAATTCCTAATCATTAATAAAATATCACACAAAATTACAATTTTCATCATGAAAAACATACCATTACATATGCCAAACAAAATGCAATTTACTTATATCATATTTCATATTTTCATCATGATCATCCGTATCACTATGACTAGAACTCCTAACACAAGATGAAACATTCATGATAGCTATAGGCTTGGGCTTTCATATTTTATAAAAAAGTTTGTACAATTATGTTTGAATGAGCTCCACAATGTGTTCACATCAATCTATTCAAATGGCTCTATCTTCTTGAAAATATAGTCCGCAAATTCTAACTTATACCTTGGATCAAGAATAGTAGCACAAGCTAGCACTACGCTATAACAATTCCAATATTTGTCAAGTTTACCTTTCATCTTTTGTGCCATATTACTGATAAATGAATCTTGACTCTCCAGTTTCTTAAGTAAGAGCAATTTAAATAAAATATAAATTCTGTTAAGGGCATATATTATGTAATTGACTAATCTTTTGACAAAATGCACTTTACTTGTAATTGGGTAGACTTAGGATGGGTTTAATACTACAAGAAACAAGAGTCCAAGTCAAGTATTAAAGCCATGAAGATTGGACCAATAAACAAGTAAAAAAAAAAAAAGATGTTCATTAAAGCTCGACAGATACCTCGACAAAAATAGTATCTATCGAGATTTAAGAACGAAATTCGACAGAAGCTCGACAGAAGCTGAATCTGTCGAGATTTATGAAATCAAAATTTCCAAATTTGATTTTTGGCCTTAGCTGACATGTATGTGTAGGGTTTCTTTTTTCACCACCCTAGACATATATAGGGCTTATTTTAAAGGCCGTTATACATGGAGAACACATGCAGAAATTGACCTAGTGCCTTATTCTCTTTGCAAGAAGTTACAACGTCTTTTGCGCCTTAAGGTTTTGTAACCAAGTACTTCTTGATCTTCATTGTTGATGAAGTGAAGAACTTTACAGCCAATAATATCTTCAAGTTGCTAGAGTTAGTCATGTACTGGGATCCATGTAAAAGTGTGGTGTTCATATAGTGAAGAGTTCAGAGGTTTTGAAGCGGTAGAAGGATTCTGCTGTAAGTTCATCTACGGGGATTGTAAAGTCTAGGGACAAAGATTTTGTACTAGTTCTGAAACTTCTCTATACTATAGTAAATTGCTTTTCAGGAAGGTTTCCCCCCAGGTTTTTTACTTTGAAACTAGTTTGTTTCATTGGTTTTCCTGTGTCATCATATATTGTCTTATTTACTATTCTGCTCTGCATGATATTGATGTCTGTTTGTTTTAACAAGGTTTATTCATAATAAATCTAATTAACAATTTGAATTTAAAACTTGTTAATTCTATCAACCGGGGTCTAAATTTCTCAACAAGTTCGTTGTGGGGTAATAGGTGTTGTAAAAACTGGTTTTGTATCTCATACAAAACACACAGTGAAAGCAACACAAGGATCTACTTCATTCATGAGAAATAACATATAACGTTGAACTCTAGAACAAAGAAGAGAAAATCATACCTTGATGCAGAAAAATTAAAAAACAAGACATCAGAAGACCTTTAATCTGTTAGGATATGTGCCCTTAAATCCTATTGTATGATGCTATGTATGATATTATGTATGACATTATGTGAGAAATGATGTTTGACTTAATATTGTGTTTAATAAAGTTGTTTTATTCTTATCTAAAGTAATGGTAACATGAATATTCGGACATTATCAAATAGTCCATGAGATGCATAGTATGTGATTTATGTGAAAAGTTACAGAAGATATAAATCACAAGTTCTTTGTAAACTTAGAATTTTAGTTCGTAGTCGGTGATGAAATTGGGCATTTCATCTGCGAAGACTATAACATATTAACTACGATGATTTGTCTTGATCATGGAAGTGGTGACTTCTAGTTAATATGTTGATATGTTTTAAGAGTTAAGACATATTGAACTGGACAGCTGTGAGATTTATTATTCTCCTAACGACTGTCAATTGAATAATAAATCTCACGACTTGTATTCACATGAACTCTTAATCCTGAGAGAATAATGGACCTGATCATGAAATGTAGGTTGCTTTGATATATCAGGAGTGAGATCTAAAGTAACGGTCAAAACCTCAGTATGTTGGGCAGCCACATTTAGTGTTGATGGAACATATATTCTCAAGATGGAATTCATAGTCTCTTAACGGAGATATAAAATATTCCCTTGAGATAAGTTTAATGGGTACAGTTATTCAGAGAGTTAGGCCTAACCACTTTAGTAAGACTAAAGTATATATTTATGAAATTGGATTTCATAAATATATAATGAATAACTCAAAAGGATTGAACCGGGTACTCAAGGATCAAGATGTAGTAATTTACAAAGTGGCAGTCTATATTCATGATTTTGTATTACTACGAATATTTTATGAAGGGGTTGCATGTATAATAAAGTCTTGAGATATAATTTATTAATGAGGCCTAGAGTGCAATTATATTTATATAGTAGTATTAAATATAATTAATGATAACTTTGGACTTGTCAAGAGTTGACAGAAAAGCCCAAGGCCTATTGGAGCTAGTGTCTTATTTGTTCCCTTTTGGTCCCACTCCAAGCCACACACTAAAGCCTAATTGGGAAGGCCCAAAAGGCTAGCCCAATTAGATAATCAGTTATGTGGAGAGAAACATACAGAATTTTATATAGAATAAAATGGTTTGTATGTTTAATGAATAAGATAATATAAGGAAGAGAGACACTCTTTCAATTTCTCTCTAAAAAACATATAATTGATTGAGAGACCACACATCTTGGGCATCAAGTGGAATTGGAGTGAAGATTGAAAGTCTTCCCGAGTACTTCTTCATTCGGTTTTGAATTTCACCGCATCAAGGTACACTCTCTAGTTCTTATATTCTGAAACCTACATAGTACATGTTATCAATTGCGAATGAAGTAGATCCGTTTATTTTCCGCTGCGTATGTTTTGTATGCGATACAAACATGATGATTTCCCAACATAATCATTATCCCAATTCAACATAATACCAAAGATGAGTGGTCTCTTAATCAGTTCTTAAGTACATTGATTTTCCAAAAGAAAAAGGTATTCAAAAGATACTGTAGAAAAAACTGCTTTTCTCTTCTTTTATTCATACGTACATTTTAATTGCCTAGGTAGTTACTTATTTAATAACTCTTATTAAATAAATAACTGATTATCTAATTGGGTTAGCCTTTTAGACCAGCTCAATCGGGCTTTAGTGTGTGGCTTGGGATGAGACCAAAGGGACAAATAAGGCTTTATCTCCAATGGGCTTCGAGCTTATTTGTCAACTCTTGACAAGCCCAAAATTAGCATTAATTATATAACAAGTACAACTATGGAAATCTAATTACACTCTAGGCCTTATTAATAAATTATATCCCAAGAGTCCATTATGATATCATTTGACCCCTCCATGTAATATCCATAGTGAACAAAGTCATAATAAACTGTCACTTTGTAAACAACTATTTTATTCCTTAAGTCCCTAGTTTAATCTTTTAGTTATTCATATTTATGAAATATAATTTCATTAAATTTAAACTTTAGTAACTTTTTATTAAAGTGGCCAGCCCTGAATAACCAGTTCCCATTAAATTATTTCAAGGGGATATTTTGTGTTTCTATAGAAAGAGATTATGGATTCCATCTTGAGAATATGTGTTCTCTCAACACTACATATGATTACCCAATATACTGAGGTTTTGACCATTAAATTAGATCTTACTCCTGATATATCAAAGTAACCTACATTTCATGATCGGGTTCACTATCCTCTCAGGAATGAGAATCTATAAAATAGAAGTCGTGAGATTTATTATTCAGGTGACAGCTGTTAATTGAATAATTAATCTTACAGTGGTCGAATTCAATGTGTCTTATGCACTTAAGACACATCAACACATCAATTAAAAGTCTAAACTTCCATGATCAAGACAAACCATATTAGTTGACATGTTATAGTCTTCGCAAATGAAACGCCCAATGTCATCACCAACTACGAACTATGTTTTTGAGTTTACAAGGAACTTGTGATTTATATCTTCAATGCAACTCAAGGACTATGATAATTTCCAATTAGTTCATTTACAAATAGTCTCATATAATTAAACAATTTAATTATTTATAAAATGCCAATAATTGAATTTTAAGGTATAAACCCTAACAATAGGTTCTAAAAAATAGGGTTGTAATGTCATTGAAATGTTTCCAAAACCAAGTCATCATTTCAACTCTATTCCATTTACCCTTTGATGGACAATTCTTGAAATTAGCATCTTCATTTGCCTAATGGTTCAACACAACGATATGTCATGTAACTATCAAACATATTTGTAAAGTTGTAATTTACAACTATATTTTATGTTGGTTTATTCCATGACAAAAAGTGTTGTAATTGCTTTAAGTTTTTCCTTGTATTTTGTGGGATTTTGCTGTATTGGGTTTAGTATTAAGTTGGTGAAGAATCGAGCATGAAATGAAGATCAGTGCATTTTACAATTAGCTCGTGAGAAGTTCGCGAGAAGAGTTCCCGCGAAAAGGGCATGTGAGAAGCACATGATTGGAAGCTGAAGAGTCATGCCAGACTGTCAATTTTGCGAGTATTTCGTGGGTAAGGCCTTCTTGCGAGATATCCGCAAGACTCTCTGCCTGAAGGATTTTTAATTGTGACTTTCTTACTCTTCACACATACTATATATACCCTCATTACCCACAAAAGTAAAAGGAGGTCATTCAAAGAGAAAAGCCCTAGATAGGTTTTCTACAACACACACACCCATCTTTTAGAGAGAGAGAGAGAGAGCTACTCATCCTTAGTAAGAAATTATTCTAGCCTTTTCTTCTTCCCTCTCCCATTTTCATACCTTGAGAGGAGATTTGTACCCAAACACAACCCACACCTATTCAGAGTGTAGAGAGTGTTTTGGAGCTTGAGAAGCATTGGAAATTTGCCAAAAGAAGCCGGTGAGGCATGGCGGATGCAATTGGGTGTATTGCGAGATTCGGAAAGCTAGACAAGACACGGTTCCGAGAAGCCTTGTTGGAGTAGGAGCTTGGAGGGCTTAGGTGCATCAGGTAGATTAGGGTTTGAGGGTCTCTTGCTATTCGTGTATCCCAATTGATTGCCTAGTGATTCGATTTACTGCTTGGAGGGCGGCTGAGAGGTTTTACGTCGAGTACTTCGGTTTCCTCTTCGATAACACATTGGCGTGTTATTTTGTGTTTGCATTCTTCTTCCCTACTCTTTTAGCTTTCATTTTACTACTGTTTTTTAATGAATATGGCTTAGAGTAGTTATATTGGCTTAGAGTATAAGTTAGAGTAAAATCAATCGAGCCGTAATATTTAATTTGGTGGTCAAAACAACTCTTGTGTTTTAACACATTTTCGAGCTTTCAATATCATATGTTGTATTCCTCCTCGTAGTCACATCTAGACATAAACAATTTGTTCTCTTCACACCAAGTATCTTGAGACATTAATCAAATTTACATATTCTACTCTCTAATCCTTTAAAATATTGAATCTTGTTATTTAAGAAAGATTGAAAGTAATAGATGGCTTGGTGATTAAGACTAGGGAAACTATGAAATATCTTAAAGGATCAGAGTAGAATGTGCAGATTTGATGAATGTGCCAAGATACTTGATGTGAAGAGAACAAAGGGTTTACATTTAGATTTGACTTCAAGATAGGATGCAACAAATGACATGTTTGATAATGTCGTGAGATATCGCTGTGTTGAACCATTTAACAGAGGAATATGTTAATTTCAAGCATTGCCAATCAAAGGGTAAATGGAATAGAGTTGAATAGATGGTTCGGTTTTGAAAATCTTTCAATGACTTTACAACTTTATTTTTTGGAACTTGTTATCCCACAATGAATTTTTATATTTTCATGGAGTATCTCAAATTTAAATTCTTTTACTTGAGGAAATTGAGAGTCAAGATTCTTTTATCATGGAACATCAGATGAAAGGTAAATTTGACAAATATTGGGATTGTTATAGGTGGTGCTAGCTTGCGTTATTTTTCTTGATCCAAGGTATAAGTTGGATTTTGTGGACTATATTTTTAAGAAGATAGTTGAACATATTGCTGAAATGAAGGTAGAGTGCATTCAAACACAATTGTATAATTTTTTTTTTTCAAAATATGAATGCCCCAAGCCTATGGCCATTACAAATGTTTCATCTTGTGTTGGGAGTTCTAGCAATGGTGATAGAGATGATCATGATGAAGATATGGAAGAAGGTGGATGGAAATTGCATTTTGTTTGGTATATGTTGTGGTATGTATTCTAATGATGAAAATTGAAATGTTGTGACATTTTTTTAATTGCAATTTAAAAAAAAAATGATTTGGAATTTGATTATTATGAAAGTTTTTGTAGTGGCAAAATAAATAATAATAATAATAATAAATCTCAATTGGACTTATATTTAGAAAAGCTTGGACTTAGCAAAAAGCAAAATCCAAAGATGAAAGTTCTCTCTTGCTTCTAAATCAAGTTTTAGTACGAGAAATTTTTTTTTTTTTACTCCATATAGGCCTTGTCTTTTGCCTGAGAACATGGAAGCTACATTGTGCACTAAGAGTAGGTTATACGAATTTGAAGGTAATTTAATTTATTTATAGAATAGTCATAGGTATAAAATTTTTACTCTTTATTGATTTTCTTTCATGGTTGTGGTGGGCCTTTTGCGTTGTTGGACTTTGATTTCTCCTGTTGTACCACAACCCATGATTCTGAGGTAGGAGAGTTGGGACTAGCTTAAGTGAAACACACCTTAGGTCAGCTTGTGCGCAAGTTGGTCCACCCTAGTATTGACGCACCTTGGCAAGAGTCTTAATTGTACGGCGTGCTCATGGCAGTAAAAACTGTTATAGACATTACAGCAGAAAATACAACATGACAGGATAACTATAACATTTTACAAATAATACTAAATAACAAAACCGAGGAATCTAATCAAGATTATGGTAGAATAATACAACCACGAACAACAAGATTGCAGCAAACAATAAGATAACAAATTAATCATTCATCAATAGAAAAAGGCAAAGCTCATCTGCCAAAGAAATGGGCTTAGTTTTCTAGCAAACACAAGTCCAATAAAGGAGCCGATCTCCAATGTGGATAACCTTAGAGAAGGATTTTGTCATAGAGATTACACACTTTAGAAAAATGACCTAGATGGCTTAAACTCTGATTCTTAAGTTCTCAGAGAGTGGGTCTATCAAGAGGGAGAGAAACTGGTAGTCTATTGATGCATGCATCTATTCCTATCACTCATGGTTTTCCCTAATTTATGTGTTCTTTTTCTTTTCCCTCATTTTCTTCCTTGTTCTATCTCTATTTCTTGTCATGGTTCTTTCTTTCTTTTTTTCACTCTTCACAACTATTGCCTTTTATACTGCTTACCATGGTAGGATTTACTATTTTTACCCTTCAACCGCTTTTGGCTCGTTGTGGGCGTCCTTCCAAGACTGCCCACTAACCTGCCGACTGCCCAGCCACTAACATTACACTATATTGGCTACACCACGCCTCAATCCCAAACAAAAATGGCTAGTCTTGTCTCTTACCTCTCTTTGTTTTCACTACTCTCATCTAGATAAGGGTTAATCCTCTCCCTCACCTACCTTTATGGCATGCATCTAGTGGTTCCAGCTCATACTTACTTCTTTGGGGTGAGATGCCATTCAAGCAAGACATTTCTCCCCCAAAGAAGTTTGAGTGAGAACCCCAAAATAGACTCTATCTTTCTCCCCACTGCCAAACCATGCCCTCTCATACCCTTGATCCGTGGCCCACCTCTCATGTATTGGATGGGTACAAGTAGGTGGTGCTTAGGCCCTGTGTGCATACTTCACTTCCATTTGAATCCATTACCTTTTTGGCCTTCATGCCTTCGCTATTACCTCCATGTTTGTCTGATTCTGTTGTATGTTCTAGTAGGTGTTTAACTCTTGCGGCATGAAAGATACATGTGCCTTTGGGCTCACGTTTTCTGTCTTCCATCTCTTCTTTAGACTGGGCATTGCTTGGGTATAGGTCCTCTCCATCCTGCTTAGCCCATCTTTTTTCCTGCGTCCATGGGCTAACTGGCTGGGGATCCTGGCACACCACTGCATTACTCCTGCTATATCATTACCTCTCTTTTATTTCCTTGTTACCTATGGGCTTACGGGTTGATGTTTCTGCTATACTAGTTCATTTTTCACATCCTTATCTCTTTTGGGCTTTATTGGCCAACATTTCTACTGTGCCAGCCCATTTTCCACATCCTTACCTCCTTTAGGCCTTATGGGCGAGCATTCCTGCTATGCCAGCCCATCTCATTCCTCGGGCTTTCTCGGCTCATTTACTTTTTTTTTTTTTTTTTACCTCTTTTACACCCATGGGCAATTATTACTAAATCCTTTGGGCTTCCTTGGCCCAATTACCGCATCTTTACCACTTATTACTTTTTGGGCTTATTGGCCTTTAAGCCAACCCAATGAATTTACCAACACATTTCTTAGGCTTTCTCGCCCATTTAATTCTTCTTTACCTCTTATTGTTCCCCTGAGTTTACTACTTTGTTGCTTGGGCTTCTTCGGCCCATTTATTTCCTCTTTACCTCTTATTATTCTTGTGGGTCTGCTGGCCTTTATTCTTGCCATTCTAGCTTGCTAGGATTGCTCTTTTATTTTCTCTTCCTATTTTCTTCATATTGTTGGGCTTATTCTGCTAGTAGGCCAAGTTGTCAAAAAATGGGTATCAATAATGGTATACTTAAGTTCTATTAAAATATTGTATTTGACGAGTAGTGATAAATGGTCGTCCACATAATGATCGTCAACACAAGGGGGCATCATTAGTATGGACGATCGTAAGCACAATAATTTCATACATAAACTCTGTATTTAATCGCGAATGAAGAACGAATATGGAGCCGTTACGATCGTCCTCTTCTAGCCATTGCATAACCGTTACAAACATTAAGTGATAGGATTAAATGACCATAACTAAACCATTTAATCCTCCAGCTTAGGCGCAACACAAGAGAAAGCCAACAGGTTGCGCATTTACTTACGAATAGGCTATATAAAGCCAGAAGGAACAAGTAAGTACACATGATTCTATGATACTCAAAAATTACTCTATAGATTGTTGATTCCTAAAGAGTTTTAAGCTAATTTAAGTATCGTAGGGTCCTTGGCAGGCCCTAAACCAGTGTCTTTCATTATCTGGTGTTTTCTCTTAAACAGGAGCATCCATCGTCCGTTGGTGCTGACAAGGAACATACTGACGAGGAAATTTCCTGTTTTATCAGTTTGGCACCGTCTGTGGGAATCAACGAGCTGCAATTCAATAAACCATCATATCTCTACCAATAAAGTTCCTCGAAGCCCATGGACTTAACTACGACTGCACCGCTAGATCCAATGGTAATAGCCCAACAAATTCATGCACTGACAGCCAATATGCAAGAACTGATGAAGCAAAGTGAAGATTTGAAATAGCGAGTACGTCCAGAGGGCACTAATATGTCCCAGTCACTGCGTAACTGTAACAATAACAATGACGAAGCCAATAGCCCGGAAAATAGCAGGAGAGAGATTTCTGAGCATACTGCACAGTCGACCTAGGGCAATGATTAGATGATGAGAAGTATGAGAAAGGAGTTAGATGAAATGAAAAATGCCATGAAAGGGAAAACGACTATGAACCTTGACGGCATGATCTAAAGGACAGACTCACCCTTCACTGCCAATGTTTTGGAGTGTCCCCTACCTCCCAAATTCTACCTTCCACAGTTGGAGATCTATGGTGGCACTAAAAATCCTCTTGATCACATAGGGGCATTCAAGACAACATTGAAACTCCAGCAAACGCTAGATGAAGTAATCTGCAGATCTTTCCCAGCCACCCTCAGAGGAGCTGTAAGGGTATGGTTCAGTAAACTGCTTGCGTAGCCAATTGCAAACTTTGAGCAGTTAAGTGACTCTTTTGTCCAAAATTTTATTGGAGGCCAACGGCATAAAAGGCCTACTTCACATCTGCTGACTGTATAACAGTAGAATGGGGAAACCTTAAGGGAGTACGTGAAACGCTTCAACAAAGCGGTGTTGGAGATTGATGTGGTCAATGATCAGGTGATAATGACGACCTTCCAAGCGGGGTTGAATAATCCTGATCTTGTCTTCTCCTTGGGAAAGACTCCACCAACTTCAATGACAGATCTACTGTTCAAAGCTCAGAAGTATATGAATGGAGAAGACGCATTAACCGTAAAGGGGTTGGTGGGCAAACGAAAGAAAGACGAAAATGCTAATTTGCAGAGTAAGAAGAAAGATCGCAAAGATAATTCTTTTGACACCAAGGCCAGTAAGAGTAGTCCAAAAGCATCACCGAAGAAAGAACTGAATTTTATTCCTTTACTAATGCCTGTAGACAAAATTCTGATGTAGATAAAGATGATCCTGCTTTGAAATGGCCTAAACCATTGAGTTCATCCACTAAACGGAGAGATCCAAAGAAGTACTGTTGCTTCCCTAAGGATCATGGCCATTACACTAATGAGTGTTGTGATTTGAAGGAACAAATTGAGGAGTTAATTCAAAGAGGGAAACTTCAAAAGTTTGTCAAGAAAGACTATCAGTCCCACTCGAGGATGGAAGAAAAGTCTAATGACGACCACAAAAAAGATGAGCGGGATCGTCCTAAGCAGGTCGTGGGAGAAATAAGGGTGATCACTCGAGGGCCAATCATAGGAGGATCGTATAGATCCTTGAGAAAGGTACTTCAGAGACAAGTCAATAGCATTTATGTAAAGCATCGAGTAGCAAAGCATCGACACTCAGGAGATGAAGACATCGTTTTCTCTCTCGATCACATGATGATCCCCTTGTTATTATGCTAACAATCGAATGGTACAATACTAAGAGGGTTTTGGTAGGCAATGGAAGCTCGGCGGATGGAATGTACATGACAACATACCAACAGATGAAGTTGGATCCAAATCAACTCCGACCTTTTGGATCTCCCCTAGTTAGTTTTAGTGGGGATCGTGTATTCCCAAATGGCATCATTTCCCTCTCGATCACAATGGGCATCATTTCCCTCTCGATCACAACAGGGAGTTATCCATCACAGGTAACAAAGGAGGTAGACTTTCTAATCGTTGATTGCCCTTCATCTTACAATGTGATTCTAGGACAACCGACTCTTAATCGTCTCAAGGCTGCAACTTCTACGTATTGCCTAAACGTGAAATTTTCGACCCCTCAAGGGATTGGAGAAATTTGTGGAGATCAACACCTAGCCGGGGAATGTTACCAAGCAATATTGGCATCCAAAGAAAAAAACACCTGTATGGTGGAGGAAAAGCAAACAAAGCCTATTGAAGAGGCAGAGAATGTGGAGTTGGTAGAAGGTGATCCTTCAAAACTACCAAGGTAGGAAAGGAGCTTCAGTCATCCTTGAAAGAGGAAATGATGAAGTTCTTGAAAAGGAACCTTGATGTCTTTGCATGGAGCCATGAAGATATGCTAGGAATTGACGGTGGTGTGATAGAGCATTGTCTCAATGTCAATCCAACGAAGAAGCCCGTCTAGCAAAGGCGACGAGTATTTGCCCCAGAGCGAAACAAAGTGGTCATGGAAGAAGTAGAGAAGCTTCTAACTGCAGGCTTTATTTGGGAGGTTTACTACCCCGAATGGCTTGCCGATATAGTCATGGTGAAGAAGTCCAACGAAAAATGGAGGATGTGTGTGGATTTCACAGATTTAAATAATGCATGCCCAAAAGACAGTTTTCCTCTTCCCAGAATTGGCCAGCTTGTTGATTCAACAATTGGACATGAACTTCTAACCTTTATGGATGCTTTTTTAAGTTATAACTAAATTCTCATGGACAAGGAAGATCAGGAAAAAACTGCATTTGTAACCAGGCAGGGCTTGTATTGTTACAAAGTCATGTTATTTGGGTTAAAGAACGCAGGGGCCATGTACTAGAGATTGGTGAACCAGATGTTCAGCAAACAAATAGGTTGGAATATGGAAGCTTATGTGGACGACATGCTCGTAAAGAGTAAGGAGGCAAAGTCTCACCTCGACGACCTTCTAGAGACTTTTGATACCCTAAGGAAATATCAGATGAAGCTCAATCTTGCTAAATGTGTATTTGGAGTTTCGCTGCGGAAATTTCTCGGTTTCATGGTCTCTCAACAAGGGATCAAAGTGAATCTAGAGAAGGTAAAAGCTATACTTGATATGACTTTGCCGAGGACAGTAAAGGAGGTGCAAAGACTGACGGGATGGATCGCAACTCTAAATAGGTTCGTCTCCAAAGCTACTGATAAGTGTCTCCCCTTTCTCAAAACTTTTAAGCAAGTCTTCCAATGGACAGACAAGTGTGAAGCAACCTTTCAAAGCCTTAAGGAGTATCTGGCTAAACCACCATTCTTAAGTCCGTCTATAGAAAGGAAGATCTGTTTCTATACCTGGCTGTATCGCAGACAACTGTTAGCTCAGCCTTGATTCGTGAAGAGTTTAGGGTTCAACGACCTATTTACTACACTAGTCAAGCTTTTCAAGGTGCTGAAATGAAATATTCGCGAATAGAGATGATGGCCTTCTCTTTGATTTTCAAGAAAGTTTTGTCCATACTTCCAAACTCATACCATCATGGTAAAGACGGACCAGCTAATCCAAAAGGCCAAGAGTAAACCAAATGCAGCAAGACTCATGGTTCAATGGGCGATTGAACTAAGCCAATTTAATATCGAATACAGGCCAAGAACAGCAATCAAAGCCCAGGCACTAGCAGAATTTATCACTGAATTTACTCTTCCAGACTTTGATCCAGAAGCAAAATATTGGACAATGTACGCAGATGGCTCGCCTGTTACAGGGCTCGGGGGTGTTGGTGTAATTGTGTCCTTACCTGAGAAGGATGTCCTTAAATATGGAGTTCAACTCCAATTCCCAGCAACAAACAATGAAGTAGAGTACAAAGTAATCCTTACCAGCTTAAGGATAGCAAAAGCTCTGGGAGTTAAGAATTTAAAGCTGAAAACTAATTCCAAGCTGATTGTTGGGTAGATAACCAACAAGTATGAAGCGAAGGAGGAGAGGATGAAGAGGTATCTGAAGCTAACAAACCAATTGGTTGATTACTTTGATGATGTCAGGTTTGAACAAATCCCATGAGAGAACAATTCAAATGCTGACGATGCCACAAAGAGCCTGGGTTATATATAGAGGTATAAACGGTCCCGAGCATAAAAGGATTACAAGCCTTCCTAGTTCAGCAGTCGCATACCTGGATGGATCCAATCCTTTCTTATATCAAAGATGGCCAACTTCCATCAGACCCGTCTGAGGCAAAGAAGGTTAAAGTTAGATATGCAAGATTCACTGTCGTGAATGACAAACTCTATAAAAGGGGATTTTCATTGCCCTACTTGAAGTGTTTGAATCCAGAAGAAGCGGTGTATGTATTGTGGGAAATCCATGAAGGTATATGCCAGAACCATTCAAGACCTCGATCTTTAGTTGGGAAGGCAATCAGAGCATGCTACTTTTGGCCGACCATGCAAAAGGACACAGTTGAGCTCGTTAAAAAATGCGACAAATGTCAGTGATTTAGGAATGCACAGCATGTTCTAGGGGAACTAATGACGAGCATATCTTCCCTATGGCCATTTTCAACTTGGGGGATTGATATTGTTGGCCTCCTGCCACAAGGTAAGAAGCAAGTTAAGTTTTTACTTGTTACTATTGACTATTTCACAAAATGGGTTGAAGCAGAATCTTTGGCAGTAATCACGGAGAGCAAGATACAAAATTTCTTCTAGAAGAACATTGCCTATAAGTTTGGGATCCCGAGGGCAATCATTTTTGACAATGGACGGCAATTTGATAGCCAAAATTTTAGAGAGTTTTGGGGAGAGCTAGGTATAAAGAACCATTACTCGTCACCTGGCCATCCACAGGCGAATGGTCAGACAGAGGTCACAAATCGCACTTTGCTCAAACTCATCAAAGCTCGACTTGAAGGGCAAAGGGTGCATGGCCAAAAGAGTTAGCAGGTGTGCTATAGGCTTATCGAACGACTACAAGGACACCAATAGGAGAAACACCATTCAAGCTAGCCTTCGGTACAAAAGCAGTCATTCCTGTTGAAGTAGGGCTATCAAGCCTTAGACGAGCTTATTATGACGAGAATTCAAACAAATGAAGAGCTGAGACTAAGTTTGGATTGTTTATCTGAAGTTAGAGATGAGGCATCTCAAAGAATGGTCTGATACCAGCAAAAGATGCAAAGCACCATGATTAGAGGGTGAAGCTCAGAAGGTTCAACCCTGGCGATATGGTGTTGCGAAAAGTCTCGCAGGCCACCAAGGAACCGACCTAGGGGAAGTTAGGCCCTACTTAGGAAGGTTCGTATAAGGTCATCTGTTACTCAAGAAGAAGCTACTACCTGAAAGATCTCGATGACAACTCATTGCCTCGTCCATGGAATGTGGAGCAACTCAAGAAGTACTATCAATAGAAAGTACTGAAAGCAATAAACTCCATCCATAAGAGTACCTCGTTTGATGAAATACCAGATAAGCGAGATTTTTTTTTTGTTGCAATTGCTTTTATTTTAGCATCTTTTTTCAGCATTTCAATCTGGTCAAGTTATTCCAGTTATCTCCCTTGTAATCCCCTTATAAATAAGGGTGAATGAAATAATAAGGCTCCCCAAGCCATTTTTTCTTCAAAGGCTTGATCTTCGATTCAATCATCCATAATAGCACAAACTCCAGAAGAAAGGTTGTAGATGAAATCATAAATTTTCCAAGGAAAAATTACCCATGGTAAAAACTCCAATGACGAGTTTAAATCATAAGAGAATTATCAATGATAAAAACTCCAATGACGAGTTTAAATCATAAAGAAAATTATTAATGGTATAAACTCCAATGACGAGTTTAAATCATTATCAATGGTAAAAACTCTAATGGCAAGTTCAAATCATAAAGAAGAATTATCAATGGTAAAAACCCCAATGATGAGTTCAAATCATTATCAATGGTAAAAACTCCAGTAACGAGTTCAAATCATAAAGAAGAATTATAAATGATAAAAATTATAATGACGAGTTTAAATCATGAAACCTTAGAGAAAAATTATTAATGGTAAAAACTCTAACGACGAGTTTAAATTAGAAAGGACTATTATTGACGATAAAAACTCCAACAACGAGTTTAAGTCATAGAAGGGTCCCTAAAGAAAAATTCGTCAAGAAATTTAACTGACAAATCGTTGAGAAATTTTATTGACGAATTTTTTCAGTTCAAATTATGGAAAAGGTCCTTCCAAGAAAAGGTCTTAGCAATTAAAACTGGGAACAAAAGATATTGACAAGCGCTAAAGCTGCATTCGAAATAAGGATCGATAAAAGCTAAAGCTGCATTCAAAATAATCATTGTTTTTAAAGCAAAAATATAAAAGCCTTAAAACAAAGGGCAGCCAACGTTCTCAAAAAAAAAAAGTAAAAAAAGAAAAAAGAAAAAGAAAAAGGAGGATTGAAAGTCTTCTATGGTGCAATGACGGCCTCATCTTCATGGCCCTGATTTGTTCATCCAGCATCCGTAGCATCGTCCCCTCTAGCAGCTTCAGCGGCAGCAACAGCAACAATAACTTCTTCTTGCTCTTTGGCTTCATCGGCAAGAATCTCAATGTCGATGGTCTCAAAGTCAAGGTTGGAAAAATCCACTGCTTGATTATGATGCTTCATCGTCCATCTACGAAAAAGCTCAAAACATTTGTAGTACTGGATAAATTGAAGGTCAGAAAAGCGCTCGAACTTCAGAAACTAGGCAATCACTTTTTCACGCTCCTTGTCGGTCTTTAGAAGAGCAGCTTGGATCTCATCATCCTTCTATGCAACGAGTATTTTCTAAACCTTCAACGCCTCACTGAGCTCCTTGACTTTCTCCTTGGCTTTTGTGGCTTGATCCATGGCCTCAATCAAGTCCTTTCTTAGCCTTAACAGATTCAACCTTAGAGTTGGCCACCGCCCCCTTCTTCTCGTTGCTCAAGTAATCAGTCATCAAACGTAATTCTCCAAGAACCTAAAAGAAAAGTATAGAATCAAATCTACGGTCAAGGTAAAAAATTCAATGATGATATAACAATTGAGTAAAATACCTGCACCGGTTTATGAATATGACGACTGACTAGTTTGTGAGATGGGATGGAAGCCAGACCCTTAAGCTCTTTGTCCGTAATTACGTTATGGACTCGCCCAAGGGCTGTAGTTGGATCCTCCCAAATGCTCTTTCCAATTTTACTCTTCCCCTTGGAGTGAGTAGTTAGAGGCATGACAGTCACCACCTCAAGAGAAGGGGTCGGAGAAAGGAACTATGTGGATGGAAGAAGAGATGATTGTCTCACTTTTCTCTTTGTTCAATTTGTTTTTTTTCGTATCAATGGCCAGTTAATACAGAGGTTCATTCTTCATTCCCTTCACACGAGCATGTTTATCCCTACTATATCTAGTGGCCATCCTTGCAAAAACAAGATCAAAGAAAGAGGTAAGTTCAAAAAAAAAAAAAAAAAAAAAAAGGAAAAGGAAAAGGAAAGAAGGAAATACATGTACTTTATTCTTCTTAAAGGATTTTCCTTATTACGTATTCTGAGGGTTTGGGTCCAAGGCAATGATTGTACAAGTGATGAGGATCCACTAGGTCATCAAAGTTGTCAATCTCATGAGCAAATTCTAAGGCAGCCTAAACCTGACCTTGGTAACGACTTTCCAAATTAGGATACTTGAAGACTGCAAAACAGACAGCAAAAGAATGGTCACATAGATGAAATAAAAGTTGTCAATCAAAAGGAAAAAGGGTTTTAAAAGAATGCACCAAGAGATGGGATTTCCCATTTCCATAGTAAGCATTGGACTTCGCCTCAAAGGTCGTCAAACATGGTTTCCCATCCAGATCCAGAAACAATGAAGTATTGCAATTTCCAAATCACGAAAAGAAGAAGGGAGTCTAGAGATAATCCTAGATTTCTTACTCCAAGGCAAAATCTCATAATACCCGTAATGGGTAGAGGGTTTTAAACAGTATAAATGCAGAAATTCATTTAGGGATATCATGCCCCCTTCATGGATTGACACCCAAATTGACATACAACTTATGATCGTCCTCCAAGCATTTGGAACAAGTTGTCCAAAAGCAATGTTGAAGGAACAGAAAGCGATATTATGAATGGATGGATGGGAAAGCGAAGGCCACATGAAAAGGCGGCTTCGTAGAAGCACACCTTACCGTGGGCAAAAGCACAAGCCTTCTCATTTGGACAAGGTAAGCGAGCAACGGTGCCATGCAGGAATTGAAACCTTTTTCTTATGGATTTTATTTGTTTCGTTTTTAAACAACAAGACTTAGAAAGGGCGTGAAAAGGGATTTAAGAAGAAAATGAAGAAGGATTTGAGGGTTGCAAAAGCTTTGACACAGCAGTATCAACATCTTTTTCCTCAGACCTGTTGTTTGAAGATAGACCCGTTTCAAGATTGCTAGGTCTAACTTCAGAATCCCTCTCCTCTACAATGGCCATCTCTATGAGATATTGAATCAGAGAATATCGGATTAAGAGATAAAGGGTGACTAAAACAGGCCTAAAAGTAGCACAATAACGAGGTAAAAATAAACCTACTTGGGGGTGTTTTCAACCTAAATATTCGAGAAAAACTCCTAGTCTAGCGAAGAAGAAGGAAATAGAGGGCGTATGTTGCCTAAGAAAAACAAAATCAATCATTAATGAAGATTCAGAGTGAAGAAATCTTACCAGTATGAGTTTGTTAGGAGTTTATGAAAGTTTCAAACTTTAAACACAGAGGTAGTAAAGAGGAAAGGAAGAGGAACGGCTTCCCTAAAAGGAAAAGCAAAAATTAAGGCTCGGGAAATTCAAGGCAAAATTCACACACGCAATGAATGAAAAAGGAACACGTGTCCATCATCTAACGGGGAAGTCACATCGCATTTATTGTGATTGAATGAGAATCTCAAGAAACAAAGAAAAAGTTGAACCGCCAAAACCTTTCATATTCCTATGCTCATCCAAACCAAGGATGACAAAGGAATAAAGGGGGCAACTGATGAGTAGTGATAAATGGTCGTCCACATAATGATCATCCATACAAGGGGGGCATCATTAGTATGGACAATCGTAAGTGCATTAACCTTAGGCATTTAATGGCGAATGAAGAACAGATATGGAGCCGTTACAACTGTCCTTTTCTAGTCGTTGCATGACCGTTTTCAAACAATAAGTGATAGGATTAAATGACCATAACTAAGCCATTTAATCCTCCAACTCATGTGCAACACAAGAGAAAGCCAACAGGCTGCGCATTTACTTACGAATAGGTTATATAAAGCCAGAAGGAACAAGTACACATGATTTTATGATATGCAAAAATTACTCTACAGATTGTTGATTTCTAAAGAGTTTTAAGCTAACTTAAGCATCAAATGGTCTTTGGTAGGCCCCAAACTGGTGTCTTTCATTATCTGGTGTTTTCTCTTAAACAAGAGCATCCATCATCTAACGGTGCTGGCAAGGAACATACTGACGAGGCAATTTCCTGTTTTATCAATATTGTAGATGACAATATTGATAAAATTGGCCAACTGGAGCTATAGTTCACAAGTATGAATATTTCCAGTGCTGAATCTTACTACCAATGTTAAGTAGATTGAGATCTAATTCATATAAAATATTTATTTGTTCTTCTTTACTTAATATGTTATGTTTATTTTTAAAGCTTTTTTTGTTATTTAGTTTATCTTTCTAAGTAATCCAACTTTATTATTATTTTTCATGCAGCGGGAATAGGTGCACTTATATTTAGTTTTAAAGTTTTGAGTACAATGGGAATATACATACACTAGATCAAGATTAATGCTAAAATTTTGAAAGAAGTGTAGCTTCTTGTATTAATAATGAGACTATCGTGCAACAATTTTAAAATCAAAGAACTCATGGAAGGGAAATTGTAAGACTTGTGTGTGTGTGTGTGTGTGTGTGTGTGTGTGTGTCTTTTGTCAGTAAATAAAATTCTCTTTTTATTAAATTTTATATAATTTAAGTTTCACAATGATCATCCTAGAAAAAATTCCTGAAGCTGCCACTGTAGCAATTCATCACGTAAATATGAAGTAAATGGGAATTAATTGTTCAATTAAATATATATATATATATATATATTTATATTTATATTTATATCTTTGTTTTTTAAAATTGTTTTGAATGAGCCAATAGTCTAGCTCAACTGGTTCGCACATTGGTGCCATCTCTAATTATTGACTTATAAAAAAAGAAAAATTAAAATTTCTTTTGAGTGATATTTTTATTTTAGGATTCTATTGACAAGTGCCCTTAGTACGCATTTGTTAATAGACCATTTTAGAAAAAATTTTGATACCACTTTCATGAGAAATATACAAAATGTCAAAATAGTCAATTGCTTTTTTCTTTTCTTATAAAAAGTTTCTAAAGATATTTCTTAAACCAATACCTTAGACATTTATTAACTCTTCCGTTATTTTTATTTAGGTTTCCTTAAGTCTTGTAGTTCCTTGAGACTTAAAAACGAAGGCTTTTAGGCTTTGTTTGAGCTTGTATTCTAAGCCCGTTTAGGATGTTCATGAATATTTTAGACCGAGTTTAGGATCTCGTGTATGTAACAAGCCCAGTTACGGATGCGGGATGCCCTTGAGCTCATGATTGGATATTGGATAAGGTTCAGAAATTTAGCCTGGGCTTTGATGTAATCTAATAAATATTTAGGCCACTTCGTAATTTTCGTACGGTTACCTGGCCTCTTGGGTCGTGGGTTGAATTTAAAAGCAAGGGATTTTCACACTTTGTTCCAGTTGAGTTAAATTTAAATTAGATGCCGTTGTATTGTGTGTGCGCTTAGGGAAAAAAAAAAAAAAAAAAAAAAATCTTGTAGCAAGAAAATAATGGAAACAAATAACAAAAAGTTAAGATTAGAATCCAAATTTAATTAAATTACTTCAACGGACTAGATATGAACAGATCATAGATATGTCTGGAAAACAATGCATAACTCAATGGTAATGCTTAACGATATATGGGATTGATATCAAACTATTGATTATTGAATAAGACTCTCTATGACTGTATCCATCATAAAAATTGGAGATGGTTTAGGGCTTTTCCATTTTTTACCTTTAATATATATATAAAGACACCTCGCCTGACCCAACTTTCAAGAACTACATAGACAAACACCAGTCTCTTGTAGAGGCCTATGTTTTCTGTTAAAAAGTTTGAACGCGAGCATTATTTTATAAACTACAAATTTCTTAGTAATTTTGCTTTCATTTCTGGCCGAAAATGCTTATATATATATATATATATATATATATATATATATTTAAAGGTAAAGGTTAGTTTAGTAAATATTTTTAAAAAAAATTTAATTAAAAAAATCAATTGATTTTTTTCATAACTTTTTATATTTTTCATAAAAATTATATTAAAACTTTTTAAAAATTATCTATTAACAAATGTCCTTTTAACACCACGATCCATAGAATAAATTACATAATTTCTCTATAAAGTTTGCAGTGTGATGCCTAAAATGAGCTATGTGTTGGAGTGAAGCGTGCCTCGTGCTAATTTTGTTTTGTAAAGCAAGTGAAGCAGATGGCAATAGGGAAGAAGCCAAGGCCCATTCAACTCAGGAGCCTCTGTTCAAAGGAAAATGATAAAACCATGAAAGGCTTATTATTAGTCTCCATCCATCTCAGTTATCTATGTGATGTGAAAGCTCAGTCACAACCAGTTACATTTATATCTCTTTGTCACTCTGTAAAGATGACGGCTGACAACCAATGAGCGGTGGTCCTTTGCCTCGGGTTGGGTGGGAAAAGGTCGTTTAAAAAGTCAATGAATGCTAAAATAAACCCCCAAATAAAGGCAAAGCAAAACCACCAATTTCACCATAAAGCAAGACATAACGTTGCCATCATGGCCAACTCGCCCTTCTTTCTTTTTTGTGCCAAAAAGATGTTGGAATTCTTGTAAATGCTTTTCTTTCTCTCTCTTCACTTTTAATCATATAGCAATTGATTCCAAAATCATCTTTTGCCCATCTATCATCTATCGTATACTATTACCATTACTAAAGTGTCACGTATACTATTACTAAAGTGTCACTATTGCCTTGGAAGTTTCCCTCTCTCTCTCTCTCTCTCTCTCTCTCTCAATTCTGAACTGGCATTAATTCCATTGCAATATATAGACTAGAATCCAAAATCATACAGAAGAGCGACTAGTAAAATGTGACACCTTTGTTGAGGAAATCCAACAATTTTAGAAAATAAATTAGACTAAATGAGAGTTACCCATTTAGTCCGGATTTTTCGACTTATGCTAATTTTAAGCTATTACTGAATTAAGTTCAATTGTTTGAGTGCTTAGTGAATTGACATATCCGTGAACATAAACACGATACTAACACCCTAAATACACTGAAGTGTTTATAAAGAGAAAAACTCAAAATTAGCTAAAAACTCTTCGTAGCCTCTAACACCAACAAATGCACTAACAAGATTAGTTGTAGTACATGTTACTCACAAAACTATCCAAGCTAAGTAAAGACTATGTACTTGAGCTTCCCTTCTCCTACTAGCAATTGATTCCATGAATTTTTTCTCCTTGCTAGTTTATGATTTCACGAATGGAGCTACAATCGTAAGTCTAATTAATTCTCCTTCGCCACTCCAAGGTCTCTTGGAGATTTTGGAATGTCTCCAATGATTCCCAAGCACCAAACATCAACAAAGAACTTTGAAAGATTTTATTTGTGTATTGAATTTAATCTCCTCCCATTGAATTTGACAATTTGAGAGGAAGAAGGTAAAGAGAACAAATGAGTGTTTTGCTCTTGGGTTTTAGGATGCTTTGTAGCTCTTCAATATGGGAATTAGGTGTAAAATTTCATGGGTTTAAGAGGTATATAAGAGGGCTTAAATGATGAGAACAGAGGATTTGAATACCTAATTTTTCTTAGGTTTGTGAAACTCACACAACCAAATTACTACTAAGTGTCTGCCAAAATTGCTATTCCAACTGCTTTTCAAAATTTGAACTTGCCTAACAACTTGCTCGACATATTGATTTTGGACAACCGAGATTTTTAGTTCAACAACTTCACTTCTAGCACTTTGACCTCTCACCCCAAGCATACACTACAAAAAACTGGTTCTACAGCGGCGTTTTTTTCCCAGCGATTTTGAAAACCACTACTATAGGAGACCTAATACAACGCTTTTTGAAATTGTCGCAATAGGTTGACCTATTACAGCAATTAAAGTCAATGCTTTTAAAACCACTACTATAAATACCCTACTGTGGCACTTTAAGAAACTGTCACAACAGGTAGAGTTATTACTATGGTTTACAACCGCTGCTATAAGTTTGATTTTTTTTTTTTTTGTATTTTAAATGACCTATTATGGTGGTTTTAAAACCGCCGCTATAAGTTTGAAATTAATATTTTTATTTATTTATTTACTTACTTTTTGTATTTTGAATGACCTATTAAGGCAATTTTAGAACCGCAGCTATAGGTTTGAAATTAATTTTTAATTTTTTTATTATATTTTAAATAACATATTACGATGATTTTTGAATCGCTGTTATAGATTTGCTCATATTGAAGACCTATTATGATGGTTTTAAAACCACCGCTATAGGTTTTACATTAAGAACTCTTTTTCTTTTATAAAATGACCTATTACAGTTGTTTTAAAACCGCCACTATAGGGTTACAAAATTAGGAATTAAAAAAAAAAAAACTATTACAACAGTTTCAAAGCTGCCGTCATAGGTTTTAACATTGTCCATAATGACGTATTGCAGCTATTTCAAACTGCCATAATAGTTCTTTTACAATGTAAAAACCTATTGTGACGATTTTAAAATTGTCGTAATAGGTTATAAAAATTTGAAAAAAATAGTCAGAACTTAGAGACCTATAACGTCAGTTATAAAATCGTCACAATAGGTTTTTACATTGTAAAGACCTATTGCGTTTAGGGCATGTTTGGTAGACTGTAATAGACACTGTAATGTAATAGATATTCTTATAGCATAACTATTTGGTTGTTTGGTTATGTTTTTATTGCAATGACTAGTTATTCCTTATGAATAGCTATTTTTCAAAAAAAAGAATAACTATTCCTCATCAAAAGTACTGAATATCTATTCCTTCGCCTTATGTAATAACTTTTTAAAAAAATTTCCTAAAAAGCCATTAGTTGCCACATCTTCAAAAGGAAAGAAAATATATTTTCCTTGTTATTAATTATTAGCTCTATTTTGAACACCCTAAAATAAGTGTATTTTAGGAAATTTGACTTAAAAATGATTTAATTACACATTCTTTTTATACTCTACTAAATTGTGGATACATATTCAGGATTTTATTCCTAAATGGTCACCAAACTAATAAACAATAATACTTATTACATTCCAACTTAATTTTTTTCTTTTAATACTTATTCCTATTCCCATGTAATAATCATTACAATGTACCAAACATGCCCTTAGTGTTAAGGTTTCAACATAACATACCAGCCACCTCCCTCACCCTTACCCACGTCTCTCTCTCTCTCTCTCTCTCTCTCTCTCTCTCTCTCTCTCTCTCTCTCTCTCTCTCCCTCACCAAATGCTCTCTCTCTCTCTCTCCCTAACCTCACCTCACCACCATCACACCCCACATCCTCTCCCCTGATCATCCTCGCCTTTCCCTCTCTCCCTCACCCTTGCCTTCGCCTCTCCCTCTCCTTGATCCGCTACTCTCTCTACCTCCCTGACCTCGCCTCTTTGCCGTGCCCCCACCTCCTTTCCCCTTATCCCCAGCTCTCTCTCTCTCTCTCTCTCTCTCTCTCTCTCTCTCTCTCTCCTTCACTTGGGTTTTGAATCTCCACTGGTATTATTATTTTTCTTTGGTTAATGTGCTCAATTTTAGGGGTTTTTTTTTTTTTTGGAGATTATGGATACAAATTATTTGATTGAACTTTGAGTTTTATTGTAATTTGTTTCTAAACTTATTATTGTTAATTTAGATTATAGTCATATGGTTCACATTTGATAATATTTTTTGATTGTTGGAATTTATATATATATATATATATATATTCTTTTTTTTTTTTTTTAATTCTTTCTATTTTGATATGGCCAAACCGAGCTAGCTTTCTTTGGTAAGATAGATGTCAAGAATCTAAATTTTAAGACTCAAACTGAGTTTGGTTTTGGGTTTTTAATGTATATGATTTCCCCTTATAGGTGTTGTTTATACTTTATACCAGCTATCAAAATTCTGATTATTAGCTCTTAATGGCCCTTATAAAAAATTTGATTTTTTTTTTCCTGTTTTTATCATCTTATATGATTTGATATAATTCTTGCTAGACGTTAAGACTAATGTGGTTTTTATGTACTGGATACCACCACTATAGTATTTTAAATAGTAGATTGTAGTGGGATGTTGTGTTCTATGTTCAAAATGCAACCATGTAGTGCTACTGTAAGTTGATTGGGTAGTTTTTTGTTTTGATCTTGGTTAAAGTTGTGTATTCCTTATAAAGTAGGCTAATCTTTTGCAGGCAAAGCAATCTTTTGGGAAAATTTTGAAGAGGCGTGTACTTGATTTGAGCATTGTAAGTAATTTCTGCCTTGGGTTTATAAACGTGTAAAATTCTATAATGAGATGTTCAACTTTTGTTTTGTGATGGGTTGTTGAGTTGGACCAAGCAAGTAACTTGCACGGTGACATAAAGTGGTATACATCGGTATTTAGAGTGTTTATTGTGTATATTTGGAATATTACTATTCATTTGGTTTTCATTATTGATGCATACTCAAGTCTAATATACTTCATTTTTGTAGTTCCTTTTTATTCAAATCAAGCCCCCAATAATTTAGCGCACTAATGTTTGTTTGTTTTTTCTTTTTTTAATCATTGAAATAGATATTTCACAGCAACTTAGATGTGTTTTAACAAACAACTTGTATAAATTTTAAGGGTATAATTTGCATATTTGTATTGTTAAGTTCTTGCACGCAATTATATGGGGAAGAAGCGGCGGTTTGATTTGGTCAATGTTGGGGAATGCTTTTCACAAGGAGGATCGAGTGAAGAGCAAGAATGACTAGAAACCCCTCCAACTAAGGAAGAAAGACAACAATCCTTTACAGTGAAGAAAGACTTGTCCTGCAATTAAATAAAGCAGGCTAGCCGATTGGGAAACTTGTAGGAACTTGATCAAGGTGGTTAGGAATTGTGGCATGAATGCCATATATGTGCCTAATTGGTTATATTCAATTGCCTTTAGTGCCACAACAATATAAAAACCAATGTTGGGAGGTCATTTAGGTATTAGACAAGAAAACAAAACTGCTTAGGTTTTATGCTTAATTGTACAAAGTTTTAGACAAGTGTGTTACTATGTTGAAAATGCAAATTCGCTAACTCAATTGTTGATTTTAGAAACAATGGACTATACTTGCAGACTGCATCAAACCTAAGAAACAAAGGAAGTGGGATTTGTCTCAGCTTGGGAAGTTGTGGAGAAGCCACAAGGCTTATCTGAAGAAGAAGTGTTGTAAAAAGGGGTTGAAGAAAAAAGATATAATGGGTTTGCATCTAGCAGAGGTTGATTTTGAACAGTTTCACACATTGGTTGATTTTTGGTTTTCAAGGAAAGGCAAGGTATTCTTCTTTTTCTTGAACATATTCATAGGACCTATGTGACGTGAACAAAAAATGCTGTGAGAAATAGAAAGAAATACAAACCACTGGATCCAGAAGTTTTGCTCAAATTGTTGATATCCTTGTAAGAACTCTACTTCTTAAATTAGTAATATACAAAAAAAAAAATGCCATTCACTATTAAATTATTGAAATTTTTTCTATAGTTGTAATATTATTAAGGGTTAGTTTAATACAAGAAAACATACACCAGTAGTCTGTACAATACTAATTGTTATATTATATTATTTCGACTTGCTTCTTGTGTAGGAGTTTAGTACATTTACATGTGGAGAAGTGATGCTCCTATGGCCTACATTGGTGTGGGTTAGTCATGCTTCTTTACACTCTACTTTTGTTGTTACATGATGCCATATATATTGCTCTCATTCACATGAACGCTTATATATCATACACAACTATGGGTAGCTATAATACAAAGATGACGGGAAGTAAACTTAAATGTGTAGAAACACTAGAATAACTATTTTAATGAATCTAATGACCATGTTTTAGGAAAAAAAGAAAAAGAAAAGAAAGGGAAGCCAATGCAGAGATATGAAGCTGCCGTGGGTTTATTATATTTTAGGGTGGTGATGATGCAGATAACCATTCTCCAATTGTTGTAAATCTATCATCTGGGGGATTCGCATTAGGAGATATGCAGCTGGTGGTTTTTTTTTTTTTTTTGTCATACTCAATGTATTATAAAGTTTCAAATGTTGATATATATATATATATATATATATATATATATATATATATGTATGTATATATATTCACCGTTGAAAACTTTATTATAAAATTCTAGACATTTGGAATATATTCTTTTGGGCATAATTACTATTATAGTACAAAATTTTATTTTGGTATCCTAACCTTAATTTGGTAATGTATAATACATGTGTACAAATTTATTGTTTAAAATTAGATCCTCACTTGTATTTAGTATGTTATCTTGTTTAGCTATAAATAAGTTGTAAAAGCAAAATTATGTGCCCAAAAAAAAAAAAAAAAGACCTATAGCGATGGTTTCAACTAAGGCTGTATTAGAAAAATATGAAAATGCCTATAGCAGTGGTTTAAAACTACTTGTATAGGTTTAATCTACTATGGCGGTTTACAGTTTCTAAAAAACGCCAATATAGGGTTAAAAAACTGCCACTAAAGGCTATATTAGAAAAGTATAAAAAAAAATGCCTACAGCGGCGGTTTAAAACTGTTGGTATAGGTTCAATCTATTATGGCAATTTTTAATTTCTAAGAAAACGCCGATATAGGATTACAAAACTGTCAGGACCTATAGTGGCAGTTTTAAAACCGCCAATATATGTCACTCGGGGCTATTGTCACACTTACTAGGCAACGCTAGGAAGTGTCGGCATAAAAGTGTCGGGATAGCCCATTTGGGTCTATACTAGTGGTACTTATAGTTGCATTTTAAAAACAAGACTATAGCCCCAATTTTTTGTAGTGATAATGAACTCACAAATGTACCCAAATACAATGAAAAAAAAAAAAATACTTGGAGACTTTGCACGGAATATGCCAACACTAAGATCCCTAACACTAAATAAAAATTTATATCCTTAATTTAGAATAATTTTGATTTTATCTCCTATTTTTAAATTATGATTGTTACACCTAATATTATGTATTTTTTATAAAAATAAAAAATAAAAGAAAAAGACCCTTCCATCTATACTCGTTAATGAGCTAGCCATTACATGCCAACTTCCAACTGAGCTTATAACGACATAATTTTAACACATTAAAACTATGTTTGTTTTGAGTTCACTAAATCTACATCCAATTAAAACATGCCACTACATCATTTAAAATGCATATCAATAATTTTTTTAAATGATGGCTAAAATCAAAATTACACTATAAATTTGGGTGAATTATCAATTTCATTCATAAATTTATTTTTTGTCATTTTTTTATTATATTTTGATAGTTATAACTTACAACAATGAGATGCAAGGGATTTACAACTTACAAGTACACATTGATTCTACTACTATGACACTGATGAGATACAAAATTCTTAGTTGTTTTTTTGTCACTTTAGTTCTTATTATTCATATTTATTGTTAATAAGGTCTTTCCATCTAAATAGCACTTCGAGTTTCGGCCACCACACATATTGAGTCTTACCTTGGCATTCCTTTGTTGGTAGAGCAAAAAAACAAAGTTTCAGTTATATAAGAGAGAGGATTTGGCACAAGATTCAAGGATGGAAGGAAAAACTACTATCACAAGGGGGTAGAGAAATTCTAGTAAAAGCAGTACTTCAAGCCATGCCAACTTACATCATGGGCTGCTTTATGTTACCTAAATCCTTATGCAAGGATATTGAGCCCCTAATCCAAAAGTTCTGGTGGGGCTATAAGGAGGAAGCAAGGAAAATTCATTGGGTAGCTTGGAAAAAACTTTTTTTGTCAAAATGCAATGGGGGTTTAGGTTTCAAGGACATTGAGCATTTTATTATTGCTTTGTTGGAAAAACAGGTATGGAGGCTTCTTCACAACACTAACTCCCTACTATACAAAGTTTATAAATCAAAATATTTCCCTAATTGCTTGATTTTGGATGATGAAGTGAAGACAAAAGAGTTGTATGCTTGACAAAGTATTCTAAAAGCTAGGCAGGTGGTGAGGTTGGGGTCTAGGTGGAAGTTCAGCAATGGGAAATTGGTTATTATTAGGAAGGACAAGTGGCTTCCAACTCAACATGCAAGTCGCATCATCTCACCACAAAGAAATTTCCCAAACAATACTCGGGTATGTGCTTGTTGGTAAAACATATGTTTGTATCGCATACAAAACATACGCAGCGAAAAATTAACAGATCTACTTCATTTGCAATTGATAACATGTACTATATAAATTTCAGAATTTAAGAATAAGGGAGCGTACCTTGGTGCGGTGAAATTCAAAACCAAAGATTAGAAGTACTTAGGAACACTTTCAATCTTCACTCCAATTCCACTTATGCCTAAGAAGTGTGGTCCCTCAATTAGTTTATATGTCTGCGTTCAAGGGAGAATGAGAGAGTGACTTACACTCACATATACACCATTTCATTCAATTACAAAATTCTGTATGTTTCTTTCCTTGTATATAAATGATTATCTAATTGGGCTAGCATTTTGGGCCATTCTAATTAGGTTTTAGTATGTGGCTTGGAGTGGGACCAAAAGGGACAAATAAGACACTAGCTCCAATAGGTTTTGGGCCTTTTTGTCATGATGAGAATGCAAAATGTCATATTTTTCTCCCTTAATGTTTAGTTTTTTATACTTATTTGGTGCCTAAATGTACTCATTATTCTTATATTTTGATTTAGGATACAAATAGAGGCATTAAGTGCAAAATGTAGTTAATTGGGTGATTCTGGATAACTTTGACATCGCTTCGTAATCTAGGCATAACTCTTTCATCTGAGCTCCGATTGAGGTGATTCAAGATGTTGTAGAACGCCAAGACAAAGCTGTACAACTTTCATGTTTTGAGTTTTGAGAGATATGGGCCGCATCAAGGTTGAAATTGGGCTTGAAGTTGCTGCACCTGCACTGTTGACGTTCTAGAACATTTCTTAGCCTGCAATTCTAATACACGGATTTGATGCAGTTTATTTTCAAAAGTTTCCAGATCAAGTGCACGAAATTTCCAGCTAAAAAACACCACTTTCCTAGTTATATTAGGACTTTGTTTTATTTTTAATATTTTTCCTTAATTAGTCATATTTGGATATTATTATTTAGATTATTTTTAGGAGATTTTGTAGGCTTGGAAAAGGAGGAATTAACGTGTAAAAGGGGGAGGAGAAATCAGAATTGGACACACACGCCTTTCTCTCCCCTCTTCTCTAATTTTCTCTTTTGAGTTTTCTGTCATGGCCCTGCGTGGCTAAAACTCTTATACTTGGTCGAAGGAAACTGAAGCCTCGAAATCAATAAAGCTGTAAGATCTAATTTGTTTTTATTGTTCAATTTATGGTTTGAATATTGGATGTTCTTCTGTGCCTATTTTCATGATTGTCTCGTTTAATTACTAGAAGGCCTACTAGTTTATTATTTGTTGCAATCTACTGCTAGGTTAGATATCAAATCCGTAATTGTTTGATCTCTCTAATTTGTGAAGCAACCAAGATTTAATGATTTGCTGCGTTAGAAATTATTAGATCTTAGGAAGAACGCTCGACTAAATTAAATGCAACCGCTTGTGTTTGTCTTGTTTAGCTTCATCAATCTCTCTAATTCTTAAGGCTGTTACTAGATTAAACCTTTAGCACTTGTCTTGGGTTGTTTAGTAGTTATAGGTTAATTAGATCGCTTGTTTTCTAATTAACTACGACTTAGGAGAGATAGAAAAATAGTTCCAACAGTGAATATTCAATGTGTGAATTGATATATACTTACATCAATGATCAGTTGTAAAATTCCAATGGTGGAGGTTGACTTGGACCAAGGTTTGTTTTTTTTTTATTGATTTCTATTTTAATTTGAATTGTTCCTTAGTTGTTTTTCTTAAAATTGTTTTCATTATACTCAAACCCTCCTTGTTCACGTAGCATAAAATTAGGCTAGATACTCTCTGTGAGATCGATCCTTACTCGCACTACTACATATATTTTTAGGAGTATAGGTTTTATTTTTGGTTGTTTGCGACAGCACACCATGTCAACTCTTGACAAGCCCAAAATTACCATTACTTATATTTAATACCACTATATAAATATAATTGTATTCTAGGCCTTATTAATGAATTATATCTCCAGACTTTATTATACATTCAACTCCTTCATTAAAATATTCGTAGTAATACAAAGTCATGAATGTTGACTGCCACTTTGAAGATTACTACATATTAATCCTTGAGTATTCGGTTTAATCTTTTAAGTTCTTCATCATATATTTATGAAATCCAATTTCATAAATATATACTTTAGTAACTCCTTACTAAAGGGGTTAGGCCTAACACTCTTGTAAGTTCGTTTAGACCCCTGTAAACTAGATTGTTTAACCTAATTAATTAACCAAGTGAATACTTAAGTTTATTATTCAAATCTAGGTTAAAACAATAACAATCATATCAAGTAAAGCAGCGGAAAAATAAAGAACACAAAGATATGATGACCTAGGAAAACCAAATCGGTAAAAACCTGGGGAGGATTTAACCTAGCTATCCTCAAGGTAAAATAGCAAATCCACTAGAAAGAATTGAAGTTTACACAATAAGACTTAGACCACTAACATCCTATTACTACCAAAGTGTAGGAAACTTACTACCACGACCACGTGACAGCTCTGAGATCCACGGACTCCTTCTTTCTTTAATCTTTGCAAAACACAAACACCACCGTTTGTGATTTTGAGATCCCACTCAAAGGTTTAGCAACATAAACTCTCCTGTTTGTGATTCCAAGACCACCCTTGAAGGTTTAGATCATCAGCACCTTTGATGACTAGAGAAGGCAGCAACTTCAACAATACCGGATCTTGAGATTCTTCAAGGAACAACACCGGTAAAAGTAATAGGAGAGGTTTTAGGAACAAAACCCTAAAATCAAAAGAGGCACACTCTTCTCTCTCTAAAAAGCCTTTTAAAAAACGTGCTTAGGGTTTCCTTTATATAGTGGGAGAAGTAGATTTGAAACCCTAATCCTTAATGGGCTAGAACTGCTGTTTGGGCCAACTTAAAATTCTGCAGATACGACTTTCAATCGGTCGAGCCTGTTTTTCGATCAATCAAACCAGACAGATTCTGAAATCTTCTTTCTGCAGCTTACATGTTCTTGTGTGCTCACGATTTGCCAATTGTTCTAAGCTTTTAGAACCTAACAATCTCCCCCTTTGGCAATTCGTGACAAAACTTTCATACAAAATGAAATGTTAAAATACAAGAACAACCCAATACAATAAAATACCCAATTACATCACAAATCTCAATCTAAGACTCATAACCTAGAAGTTACTAAGAAGAGGTAGAAGGTCTTGATCAGAATGCACCTGTCTTTCCTGAAACACTCAACAAACACATCACCGCTTGTGTGGAAAGGAAGACATATAAACAATAACATGAAACAGAAATATAAAAACACAAATAAATTCTAACTCTCCCCCTAAGTTAGATACATCAAAAAGTTTTTATATTCTCCCCCTAAACAAAACAAATTTATCTCCCCCTAAAGAAGACAAACAGGATTCTCATATTTCATCTATTTCTCCCCCTTTTTGTCACGTATTGACAAATACAACTCAAACAAAGAATAAAGTGACAGCAAACATGAGAGAAAAAAAAGAGAACCAAGGGAATATAAAACAGTTTAGCTCTATAGAAAATAGAGGCAACTCCCCCTATGAAGAGCAACAACTCCCCCTATGAACAACAAAGGTTAAAAAAAACTTTTCTCCCCCTATAAAAATAGGAAAAACAAAACAAGTTTTGGGAAAAATTTAGGAGTTAGGGATAAATAAAAACACACAAACAAAAAAAAAATGAGTTGAGAATACACATGAAGAAATATATTCTCTCTTTCAATAAATGCAAACTTGACACTATGTGACCCATAAACAGTTGCATGAGTAGAGAAAATATTTGCACATTATTATCCATCATATCTCTTAAGAAAAATATTTTCTGCAATTTACACATCAAGAAAAATAGCATATACTAAAATGTACAAAGGACTCAAAAAATAATCAATTAATTTTTAATTCAAGTTGAGTACCCAATTTAGCAAAGTGTATGCATGTTATGTGTGAAAGCAATGAGAGATATGACTGCAAAACTGCAAGATGGATATAGAAAACAATGCAACTCATGTGAATCCTAAACATAAATGATGCATAAAAAATTTGATCAAAACTCTAAAAACTGAAAATTTTTCAGTTTTGATCGATCGAGTATCGATCGAATACCAATCGAGTCAAACAGAATCAAACCAAAAATTTTAATCGCAATTTCGATCGGTCGAGAAACAGCTTCGATCGGTCGAAATTCTGGAAAACTCAAATTTTTGAAAAACAGAGCAATTTTATGCAGAAACTCCTCAAAGCACAATATTACATGAATGAAATGCATGAGTATGAGACTAAAAGTTTTTCAAAAACACATGAATACAGCCCAGATCTTCCAAAATTAAGATTTTCAATCAATTTGTCCTTAAAAACACAAATTTTGTATCAAAATCAAGGAACATATGATCTTGGATGGCCACAACAAAATCACGCACAATAACATGTACAAAGTTTAGCAAAGAGTAACTTGTGTAGTGTGTGCAACTAGCAAAAGCTTGAGAAAACATGTGAGGTGATATGTAAATAGAAAACAATCACAATTTCTACAAAATTCATCACATAAATTTGAAAGAGATTATCACCTAAAGAGTTACATCATATAACTCTCACATCTCCTAGAATAAAAATTTGCAATCATGTAAGTTTCTTAATTTGCCTCAAAATTAATATTCAAATTAATTGATTAGAAACTTAATAATATAGCTGGGATAATGTACACACCATTTTTATGAATTATGTGAAATTATTATAGCCCAATAATGTACACATCAATTTTAGTTAGAGGCTACACCTTATGTTTTTTTTGTGCATGTGCTACACTTTCTCGAGCACAAAATCTTACGATATGCACTAAGGTGTTCATGATTGGCTAGTAAACAGTGGTGAGATGGTTATTTATGACTTTATCATTAAGTTCAAGTCCGACAGACAAAGGTATGTGACTTCAAGATCAAGACAAGGTGATCAAAAACTATAAACATCTTCCCACACAACATGCACTACAAAGCTCAAACTAGTAAAGTGCAAAAAGTAAGCTCATCCAAGCTAAACAATGTACATAATCATGTTATGTAAAGATAATATGGCCAACCTCAACTATAAATCTAAGATATATAATACAAAACACAAAAATCTTTTTGGTTTTAAAAAAATTTATGACCAAAAACAAAAAACACACATTATTCTAAATGAACAAAAATGCAAATGCAATGCATGACAGTGCTTAACTAAGCTATAGAGGGTACACAAATAAGAAATATCAATTTCTTGATTAACCCTTGAGTACATGTACAAACTAGTACATACTCAAACAAAATCAGAAAAAGCTTAGCACTTATAGAACACATACTTTTTATGTTTCTCCACAATGTCAAGCATGTTCTAAATCAAGAGAGATATCATAATTCATGTAATTCTCAAGAAAAATAAAGCTAGACACAAAATAAAATATTTTTGTCTTTTTGAAAATTTTCAATGTTTTTGGATTTTTTTTTTAAATAAAAACAACCTAAAAAAAACAAAACAACCAAAAACAAAAACAAAATCTGTCCACAAACAATTGGAAGAATTAAAATAGGGACAAGTCAGCAACACTCACCTTAGAGAATCTTTTCTCACCCATATAGCACGAGTCTTCGGCTTTGTAGGTGAAAATTCATGTGAAGCAGAGTGTATTTGAGGGATTACACCAATTTTCTGAGAAAGACTGAAATCCTGCAATTTCCTTTCACAAGCCAATAAGCTTAAATTTTTCAAAGCATATGAAACAATTTATTTTGACTTATGGTAGGAGAAATATCATCACATATCCTAGATTGAAATTCAGAATATTTAAATTTCAATTTATGACAATTAGGACGAATGTGACCGGAAACACCACAAAAGTGACAAGCAGGAACAAATTTAGGAACATCAGTATTCCTAACAGCAAATATAGTCTCAGATTTTGGTTTTTGCCTCAACAAAGAACAATTTGGTTTAATATGACCAATAACACCACAAAGGTGACAAGTAGGCACAAAAACAGATTTCTTATGCTCTCTAACAGTAGGTTTAGACTTAGGTTTAGAAACTTCAGCGTCTACATCAGAACTTTTACCTTTGTCTATCCTAGCAAAATAAGTCTTTTCTTTATTATTCCTCTTGAAAGGAGGGATATAAACTTTTTCAGCGTTAGGCTTAAGAAAAACAGAAACACTTCTGTTATCATCAGCATGCTTGGTTCTAGTCAAATTTTCAATTTTAGCCTTAGATTCAACTAACTCTTGTTCCAAGCTTTTCATCTTCTCATCTTGAGAGGAAATTTGATTTCTCAAAAATTCATTCTTTTTATTATATTCATCTAATCTAACAATCAATTCCTCTTTTTCAAGATTAGCCAATTTTAACTCTTCCTTGAATTTCTTAGCAATTCTCATAGTTTTCAATAATTCCTTACGAAGAGTTTCACAAGCATCAAAAAGATCAACAGAAACAACAGTGTCCTTTTTATTCAAATCATCACAATCAAAAACAGTAAGACACTTAAAATTATCCATAATAACAGGGATCAAGGATCAACTCTTAGATCAAAGGATCTACAATAGAAGAGCTATCCGCTCTGATACCACTTGTAAGTTCGTTTAGACCTCTGTAAACTAGATTGTTTAACCTAATTAATTAACTAAGTGAATACTTAGGTTTATTATTCAAATCTAGGTTAAAACAATAACAATCATATCAAGTAAAACAGCGGAAAAATAAAGAACACAAAGATATGATGACCCAGGAAAACCAAATCGGTAAAAACCTGGGGAGGATTTAACCTAGCTATCCTCAAGGTAAAATAGCAAATCCACTAGAAAGAATTGAAGTTTACACAATAAGACTTAGACCACTAACATCCTATTGCTACCCAAGTGTAGGAAACTTACTACCACGACCACGTGACAGCTCCGAAATCCATGAACTCCTTCTTTCTTTAATCTTTGCAAAACACAAACACCACCGTTTGTGACTTTGAGATCCCACTCAAAGGTTTCGCAATATAAACTCTCCTGTTTGTGACTCCAAGACCACCCTTGAAAATTTAGATCATCAGCACCTTTAATGACTAGAGAAGGCAGCAACTTCAGCAATACCGGATCTTGAGATTCTTCAAGGAACAACACTGGTAGAAGTAATAAGAGAGGTTTTAGGAACAAAACCCTAAAATCAAAAGAGGCACACTCTTCTCTCTCTAAAAAGCCTTTTAAAAAACGTGCTTAGGGTTTCCTTTATATAGTGGAAGAAGTAGATTTGAAACCCTAATCCTTAATAGGCTAGAACTGCTGTTTGGGCTAACTTAAAATTCTGCAGACACGACTTTCGATCGGTCGAGTCTGTTTTTCGATCGATCGAACCAGGCAGATTCTGAAATCTTCTTTCTGCAGCTTACATGTTCTTGTGTGCTCACGATTTGCCAATTGTTCTAAGCTTTTAGAACCTAACAACTCTGAATAACCAAACCCATTAAACTTATCTCAAATGAATATTTTATATATCCGTTAAGATAATATGAATTCTATCTTGAGAATATATGTTCCTTCAACACTAAATGTGGCTGCCCAACATACTAAAGTTTTGATCGTAACTTTAAATCTCACTCCTGATATATCAAAGCAACCTACACTTCATGATCAGATTCATTATTCTCTCAGGATGAAGAGTTGATGTAAATAGAAGTCGTGAGATTTATTATTCATTTGACAGTCGTTAGTAGAATAAAAAATCTTACAGTGGTCCAGTTTAATATGTCTTAATACTTAAAATATATCAACTAGAAGTCTCTACTTTCATGATCAAGACAAATCATCTTAGTTGATAAGTTAGAGTCTTCGCAGATGAAATGCCCAATTTCATCACCGACTACGAACAAAAATTTTGAGTTTACAAAAAAATTTTGATTTATATCTTTTGTGACTAAATCACATACTATACATCTCATGGACTATACGATAATGTCCAAATATTCATGTTACCATTATTTTAGATAATAATAAAACAATTTTATTACATAGAACATAATGTCATACATGACATCATACAATAGTATTTAAAGGGTACATATCCTAATAGTGCTCTTATTGATGAAGAAAATTCTTACTAGTTAGAGAATCATGTCCGAAGCAAGTTTTTACCTCACGAAGCAAGCACAATCCTAAGTTTGCCTCGCAACCATGGCGATACATAAACTACTTTACAATTTCATTTGAAATTATTTTTATATATATTAAGACCTGTATAATATTTTATTGTATAATATTTATGTTTGCCCACAATATTGTTGAATACTTTGAAAGTTGAAACTTGATTTTCTTTATTCATATTTTATTAAAAAAAATTATATAACGCTATAAGACTATAACATATTATAATATTTACTATTAAAAGTAGATTTTATTTTTTAAACTGATTAAATGATTTTGAAATATATAAATAAGAATTTAAAGCTTAAAATACTTTTATGTCCTAAAATTACATAAATTTAAGTGACTTCTCAAACACTTCCTCAACCACTCTATTCTCACAACCAAATATGGAGACCTTAATCACAAACACCCAATTCATTATCTCAATGAAATTAAGGAAATCATTTATAAGTATCAACATAAAGAGAACGTGATTACACAAAGAGAAATTGGCTAAAAACATATCCATTTATCAAAATTTAATTGTCTTTAGTTAGACTTTAGTATAAATTTTTTTTTAAAAGTGAAAATACTTTGAAATCATTATCGATTTTTATTTTTATTACTATGGCTCATACTGCACAAAATAACTGTAAAAAACGAACAAAGAAGCTTACAAAGTATGAGTTCTAACACAAATATATAAAAAATAGCTAACTTTATAAGTAATCAATTAGAATGTTTCTTTTTCTTTAATTCTAAAACAAAATACGTTTATAACTTTTACAAACCAAAATCTCAAACACCCAAAAACTCAAAACAAATCACAAAATTCACAAAATCCACAATGTTTGACTTTAACATTAAAACCGTAAGCTATCATCACTGAATAAAAAACGCAAGCCCCCTTCCTAGGTCATAGCCTACTCATATGGGCTAGGTACAAATAGTACTGCAATGTTAGAGTTATGCAGGTGTCGTTAGAAGGTTGAAGGCAAATGACATCTTTTTTTGTCTGAGTGTATTTAAAATGGAATGACATGAAAGGCTATAAGTATGTGTATATAAAGAAGTAGAAGTGAAAAGTATGAATGAAAATGCAAAAAGTTTTTTTGTGTATGAGAGAGAGGAAAAGTCTTGAAACGTTGAACCAAATTAAACAAATAGTAGTCTTTAAACATTAAATAAAAAATGTAACAAAAAGTTGTCTTGAAACATTAAACCAAAGGAAATAAAGAGTCTCTACTTTTAAATTTGTTTTTATCTCTATTGTAGTTTAAAAATATTTCAATTCTCTTCATAAAGTATGCCATATGGCAGAATCTCATGCTCTCCTGCATAAGGTCTCTATTTATATATATATATATATATATATATATATTTATTTATATTGATATTGATTGATTTGCATTTTGCATCCTTTTCCCATGTAAAACGTAGTGGTAATGCTGTAGCAGATAAGCTTGCTAAATTAGCCAGAAATTCTTCTGATCCTTAGATCTGGATTGAAGACATTTACTATTAGGCTAACAGTTTTTTAATAATTGACAAAATGTTATTGTCAAACTAATGAAAAGCTTCGGCTGGTTTCTCAAAAAAAAAAAAAAAAAAAAAAAATCTGTTCTCAATAAGTAGGAATAAATAAATAAATAACCTGTTTAATACTGAAAAAACAACTATAAATTCCCTCAAATAAAAACAAGGAACTACACACCATACCCACGAAACAAATTACATCAAAGCACCAAACAGCCGCAGACAACAATTACAGAAACTCGTAACCCATGGAGAAAGTTAATCAAATATTAACAATAATGAAAAGATACGAAATTATTAATTAAGTTTTTTATTCAAGTTCTGTTACCATTTCTTTTTGAATTGGTAATTAATTATATATTTATTTACAAAATATATAATTTTTAGTTAACAACTTGGATTATATATATACTACGAATATCAAGCAAAGTAGTGTATAAAGAAGTGTGTTCGTCAACACCTATATGAGGACATATATGTATAAACAAAAGAAGCGAAGAAATTGAAACTTTATTATAAATATATATTTTAAAGAAAGAACACTGATGGATAAGTATGGTGTGTGGAAGTACTGTAGATTACTTTTTCTTTTTTTAATAAATCATATGCTACTCACGTCCCCACCCCTAGTATAAATTGGAACAACGAGTTGCTTCTTGTACAATATATGTATCAATGAAATTTGTATTTCCTACCACGACCAAGTACCAAGAATAAAAACAAACAAAGACAAAGCGAAGCAAGACAGAAATAGAGTTTTTAGATAATCTGCCAAACTTGAAGGAGACGGACTCAATGTAGAAGAAGACTCGAAGCCACCTCCAAAGAAGCTTTAACAAAACCACTTTTTTGCTTTAAATAGAGAGAGTGACGAAAATTTTCCATCAATTAGTACACAAAAATTGAGGTTTGAGATTGAATTTTTGTTTTGGTATTTTCATTTAAGTTTTGCTTTGTTGAGAGAGAGATAGATAGTGATTTTTCAGCTTCAATATATAGGAGATTATTGAATTTTACACTCTAGCTTATTGAGAAAACGAACCATTCATAGCACATCCAAGTGATATAAATATATATATATATATATATATAATATGAAAATTGTTAAAGATTTTAGCAATTGTACTATATAGCCTTAACAAATTGACGTGATACATTTAATTGATCGATTAAAACAATTATAATAAATGAATGTTGACTTAATTTTTTTTGTGAATGGTGAGGCATTGATTGGTAAATGTGAAGTAGTAAAATTTGTAGTTTTTTTTTTTTATATTATTTCTTCCGTTCCACTTTTTTTTGTTCTCTATTCTATTTTGAGAAGTCCCAAAATATTGTCCTGTTTCTAAAAATAAAAGTCATTAATTTACTAATGTTCCTATTATACCCCTATTAATTTACTAATTCAATTTTTTGATAATTTTTTTAAGGGTTGTTTTGGAAACTTATACATTTTTAAAAGGTAGACAAGACAATAAATGTTGTTCCCTTAAAAAGTTTGACTTTTCAAACATGACAAAAAAAGTGAGATAGAGGTAGTATAAGATAGAAATTCTACTCTAACATAATCTAAATATATATCTGTGTGAAGCTTCGTCTTAGAGATTTGAACTGCTCCTTACTCTCCACACCCCACAAGCATTTATACTTGTAGAGTAACCATCGCACTAAGAGTGTGTAGTGGTAAATTTGTAGTATTCTTAATATTACTCTTTTTGATTTTATTTTGTCTTTTATAAAAAAAAATTATTTATTGGATAATATTTGAATCTCAATTAATGCTTCCACAAATAAAAGTATATCCCTAATAGTTAAAATTTGGGATCCTTCTATTGCATGGCCTTGGACAGTTACCTAGCTGGCCTGGGAGCTTGAGTCGACATTATGTCGAATATATAGTCCTTGCAATGTAAAAGAGGTGATCAATAAAAATAAGAAATATCAATTAAAATTGCCATATTACTTATAACCAACTTAGCAATTACAACTCTCACTAAACCACAAATTTCACCTGATCTCTATAACAACCAATCCCATTCTCCCTAACTAGATCTAGTCGTCCCAGGTAGCTAGACCTTCACTAGATTTAACGCGGAAAGCCATTATTATCTCAACCACAAAACTTTTGTGAAAAACTAAAGAGTGAGATGTTTTGATATCTTGAATCAAAAGAGGACATAAATCATAATATAAATTCAGGGTAGATGAAGTCAAGAAACACATCAAGAATATTGTGCAATAGTAGAATATCTATTAAGTTAAAGGAAAAATCTTATAAGATTGTTGTAAGATTAGTTATTTTCTATGGTACTAAATGTGAGACCATTAAGAATATATTTATAAAATGAGTGTATTTAAAATGAAAATATACTAATGTATAACGGAAAATACAAGGATAGATAGTATTCAAATGAAGAAATTTGCTTGTAGATTAGAATGGCCCTTATTGAAGAAAAGATGAGAGGAAAGCCACTTGAGATGATTTGGTAAATTTAAAGAAGAACAATTAATGCACCAATGAAAAAGAATAAGTTGGTTTAGGCTAAGGGAAAAGGAAGAGGAATACCAAAAAATTATATTAATAGAAATAGTAAACAACTACATGTTAATTAAGACAGAAACAGAGAGTATGACTTCTAGCACTTGGAACTACACCGCTGCCACTGCCCTTTGGGCATGCCTCTTGCACTTACCACTTACCGACGCTCTTGTAGCATGCCCCCTTTGGGCAATATCATAGCATGATAAAAAAAATAATATGACTGACAATGACTAGTTTGTTAATGATATAAAGCTGATCTCGAATTTTTAAATAAAATTGGATTCATTTATTCACATTTAAGTGATATGTTAGAGATATTACAAATTTTACTATATAATGTTTGCAAATTATCATCAATCATAAAAAATAATTAATTAGACTGTTGTTATTGTGTTAGGAAAATAATACAAATCACTTTTATTTTCACATTTATTTATAATTTTTTTTAAATGGGTATTCAATTTTGCATTTTCCTTTTCATTTAATATTTTTTTTTGGGGGGGGGGGGGGGGGGGGTGGGGGGAATCTTTTAGCTCAGCTGAAGTCAGCCCAAATTGTTTAAAAGAGTATAAAAGCGGATTTGGACATAGGGCATTGCAAGTTGCAAGTGGGAGGGCAGGCAAGCATCGTCAATCATCTTAAATGTTATGACCTCGAGGGTTGAATTGGAGGACATGTTTAATGTAAATTCACTGAATTCATTAAAGAAAACAAAGAAAAATTGGGTACTTCCGTATTGATTAAGAGAAAGAATTCATGTGTTATTTTATCATTGATTTGGCCTTGGGTTTTGAAATTTATTTAGGTTATAGTCAAAATGTGGGTAAGGTGAAGGACGAGGTGGGGTGGGTATACGCTAAATGCTTAAGACAATGTTGTTTGAGGATTAGAAGGGAATATCTGGGTGTGTGAAAAGGAATAAGAAACTTACAAAGCTTTAGGGCTACGATGACAACCATATATATAGATATATATATATATATATATATATATCTAATGAAAGCAAACAAACAACCCTTTAAGGCCTGGTCTTCCACACACACTTTCAGGTCAATGGGTCCACCTAATTAATCAATATTTCTTGACCATTGCACCCAACCCATTTTGTTCATTGGCAAAATAATAATTCTAAACTCACCCAACATTACTTGTTATCCATAAAAGTAAGCTAACTGCCGACACGTATCACAAGGAAAGGCTTTTTCTTCTTCTTTTTCCCCTATAAAAATGAAGATAAGCCAAATAATGATATCCATTATTATGGTAAAAGATTGTAAGTCATGACAATTTAAGGGAAATATGCCTGACATTCTACAAGTAGTTGCTAACTATGGAATGTCTTTACATGCGCCAACGGTAATGTTTTCTCTCATGCTACAGCATAATTTTTAGATAAAATCATAAAACTAGTATGGCTTAATTTAAATTATATGTAAATAATTAGTGAATTACTTGACATTTAATAGATTTTTATTTAAATATACTTATCTTAAAAATTTATGAGCCACATTATACAACCACATTCATTTTAAGATCTTCTAAAAAAGTAAACCTTCATTTTAAGGCGTGTAATACATAAAAAAAAAAAAAAAAAAACAATTGGTGCAAGTACGTTGTGTATTGTGTAACTTTTACAATATTAAATCATACAATTATGATATATAATCAAAATATTTTTATTTTAAATTACAAGAAATTTTTAGTAATAGAATTTTTAAGTTGAAATAGAATTTTAAATTTCTTGAAACTTATATAATAGTGTTTTATATCAAGTATACTACTAGTAATAGAGTGTAGACACTTGTTGAAGAAAGAAATTAACTACTTAGTACAATTACAGTTATTAAAACCCAAATTTTATTATATAGTAATTATTAAAGTGTGTCTTAAAGATACAAATTATGCTCATATTCTAATTTAAAACTAATTATTTGATATATTTTTTAAAAATTTTAATATATGAAGAGAAATTTCACATAGATATCATAAACAAATACACATAAATACATTGAATTTTGTGTGCAAAATATAATCAGTAGGTTTACTCTCATTTTAAAAAAAAGTATATTATAAATAATAATTTAATATTTAATATTTTTTTAACCTATAATCCAAGGGCATTTACTAACAAAACCTTTATAGATAATAATGATTTTTGTTAAGAAAAATTTAGGTAAGACATTATTTCTTTTTTTTTTTTTTTTTTTTGAGAAAGTTTCAACTTATAGCGCCACTTCTAAAAATAGTTTTTTATCATCAGACCAAAACACTAATCAATTTCTAGTGTAGGTGGAGATTGAACCTCAAATCTCTTAGTTAAGTGAGACATTATTTAAGGAGGATTACATACATATTTTTTTAGGACATTATTTAAAGAAAGAAAAAGCACCAAATCCATTGTGAGTTTTAGAAAGTAGGTTTATTAAAAAATCTTTTAATTTTAAATATTAAAAATGTATTGGTCGAAGTTTCAAAGAGTAATAAATGTTCCTTAAACACTTTGGAGCATTCCTTAGTAAGACTTGTGTTGAGTCTTGGGTAATTGAATTGATAATTACATAGAACCTTTCAAAGGCTGAGTAAAGATTTTGTAGATTGGTTAAGTAGATAACTTGCAAATTATAAGTGCAGTGGAGCCAAAGAGTTTATTAGTCAATACACTAAGGAAGTTTATTACATTTTTAGCCTTTCTCACTCCTCCAGGAGGAGTCCTCTCTCCTCCCATAACAAGTGTGAACAAAAGATGGAGGATTTCTCCAAGAGTAAATAATTTCTCTCTTCTCACTGGGCCTAAGGTAGTTATGTTCTAGGGGTGGTATTTCTTGAGGTGCTCAATATTCAATGGATTAAGAAGGGGCTTCTCCTCCATTGTCTATATGTCTATACTCGTATTAATTATACATCACACATTGTCTTTTTTTGGGTGCTAATAGGAAAAGGATTAATACTTCACACATTGTTCAACTATATAAAGCAAACCCTTGAACATTATGGACTTCATTTTTTGTCTCAGTCTTCTCTGATCCTCCAAATTTACTCAGATGCAAATTGGACAAGTGATTCCACTAACTGTAGGTCTATTACATGGTATTGTTTTTTTCTTGGTGACTCTCTCATCTCTTGGTGGCGAAGCAAGAAAGATTGTTTTTACTCGATTTAGTATTGAAGCAGAATATTGCGCTCTTGTAAACACCATAGCCAAGTTTTTGTGGCTACGTTGTCTACTACAAGATCTTAGAGTTGATTACTCTGGCCACTACAAGTCCAATCCATTGTGACAATAAAGTGCTATAATAACATCTTTCATGTAACCAACATATTGAGATAGGTTGCCACTTTGTTCGTCACCATTTGCTTTAGGGTGCACTTTAGTTGCAGTCTATCTCCTCATAAGACCAGTGAGCCACCAAGCCTCCTCCACCAGGACGTTTTCATGCATTGGCTTCCAAAATCAAGTTGGTCTCTATATTCACCCATCATGAGTTTGAATGCAGCTGTTAGAATATTAGCCCAATGGGCTTAGGCTTGTTGTTCTAAGTTTCTTATTCTACACGTATAGTACTTGTACAACACATTTTTTTTTTGAAACTGACAACACATTTTTTTTTTACCTATATAAAAGATAGATCCTTATATTTTATTCTAGACAGTTTAATACACCGTCTTTTAGACTACTATTGATTTGAATAGGAGGTGGATTGTATCGGTTTTTAATATGATTGTTATTGGGTGTTCTAATCCCTACTCTTTTATATGAAAAATCTAATCTGGTAGTTATTGGAGGGTGTACACATCATTGTTGAATTTAAACCCTACCATAAAATAAAATTAAAAAAAAAAACCCTAAGACATTATTTTTTATATGCCCTATTCAGTAGTAAATTATTCTTTTGGCCTTTTATCACCCAAAAAAAAAAAAAAAAACCTAGTGATTTTAATGTCATATTGCAAACAATTGGTCACTGTATAGGATAGTAGAGACTAGAGAGAGAGAGAGAGGGGGGGCGAATAGAGTGGGGAAAGAACAATTATGGATTAGTCCTCTTTCTGTGTCTTGTTATTTTTAACCCGTCGTCTCCGGGGAAGTAAAACAGATTGCCTAAGTTTTGTAGTTTTGCGTGTATTGACTATAGGGAAAAGGAAGGGCAGTGACTAGTGAGTGAGAGAGAGACAGGCCTTTGTTGGAGTGTCATTTTCCTATATATACTCTCGAGGTAGTAAGAAAGAACACAGACCTAACTCTCTCTCTTCCCCCCAAACCAATCTCTTCCATTGTCTATTTGCAGCACCACACATCTTCCCTCTCTCTCTCCTGAGGATGTCTGTTTCTTTATTCTTGAAGGAGAAGAGAAAAAGTCTTCCTTTTCAATTCATCCCTCTTTAGTCTTTACACCACGCATCCTACTTTTCCTGCGCAAAGCTAAAGAGATAAAGGTCTTTCTTTCTTTCTTAGTCATCCATACTTTTTATGTTACAAATCACTCTTTATTTTTGTTCTTCCTTCGTTTTCTCTTTCAAGAAGTAGAGTAAAACTAACTTCAAAAGTCACAGAGTCACAGCTATTTGTGTGTGTGTGTGTGTGTGTTTCCCATGAATTCTAATTAAGTGGAGGAGGTTTCACTTTATTGTTTAATTTAGGACCAAAACAGCTAAGCTTGAGAGCACTTCTTCTGAGAATAAAAATGTCTAGAAAAGAGATTTTTGAGGAACCCTCTTTGCATCAGATTCCTGATCTTTCACTGCACATAAGCCCTCCAAACAGTGCCCCTTCCTCAATTTGCACTGGCACCAATGATGCCGATTCCAGCTTCGATATATGGCGCAAAGATGAAAGTCTAAAATCCTACAGTGACGGTTCCATTAGAGACACTGAGCTCTCTTTATCCAACCCCATAAACGATTTGGAGGCTGAGAGTCGATGGAGAAGAAACTTCAGCTCTGGTAGTGGGGAAGAAGTTCAAGCAAGGCATATTATAAATCATGGGATTTCACTGCTTGATGTTCCTGATGGAGTCAAAGCCATAAAAGGAATTCCAGTGTACAACAACAACAACAATTATTCGTTCCCTTTTTCAACTTTGGATCATTTCAAAGAGATGGATCCTAAGTTTTATTTCAACCAAATGGCATATCCATCTTCTTCTTCTTCGCCTTCCTTTAGGCCTAGTGGTACAGGGGGTTTTGAACCCATGTCAAGGTATAATGGGATAACCATGGAGACACTAAGACCCCAACAGATTCAGTATTTGCAACAACAGCACCAATATGGGGTTGGGGTCTCGGATTTCACAAATGGGTTTATGAGGTCAAGATTTATGTCAAAGCTGCCGAGTAAGAGGAATATGAGGGCACCAAGAATGCGGTGGACAAGTTCTCTTCATGCCCGTTTTGTTCATGCTGTGGAGCTACTTGGTGGCCATGAAAGTATAACCTTTCTCTCTCTCTGCACTATTTCTTTAACTGAAACTTACAGATAGTCATAGCTAGATTTTCTTGTGGTGCTTTTCCTTTAATCGCTACTTGTGTCTTGGGCTGTTGTTATTAGGGGCTACTCCAAAGTCAGTTTTAGAGCTAATGGATGTCAAAGATCTTACACTTGCTCATGTGAAGAGCCATTTACAGGTACAGCTAGCTGAAAAACACTCATTTTCCTCTCACTTACACTTCACAGAAAACCAAAAGAGAACACACGCTCCTCTATTGAATACAACCCAAGCTCTGTCTCTCTCTCTCTCTCTCTCTCTCTCTCTGAGGGTGTGGGGTGCGGTGAAGACTTTGTCTATCCGTGTGGCACAGAAGCCGATGAATGCAGTGAATGAATGAACAGTTGAAACTGTTCTTTATGGAACAGGACAACTTCTACTTTTGGAGGAGGGAGAGAGAAAGAAAGAGAGAGAAAAAGTAGCCATCATTTCTCAATAATAGAAGCAATTACTGACCTTACCAAACATCTACCTCGTGGCTATTAAAGAAACCAATAAAAATCCAGAAAGAGAAGCATCTGATTTGATTTTTTTGACTGAGATTTTATTTTATTTTTTTCCATTTGTGAAATTGTAGATTTCTTTATTAATTTTATCTTCTATTTATTTATTGTTTTTTTAATTTGTTCTGCCTTGGCAGATGTATCGAACTGTTAAGAACACTGACAAAGCTGCTGCTTCCTCAGGTAATTCATATTGCTTAGCCTTCATTTTGCCCTTAATAATTCTCTGAATTCCGCTACATTTGAATTATTAAAGATTCTTTCATTTTGCTTTATGCTTTACACCTCTAAATAACATGCGTACACACAACACATTGACACAAGACATGTACGACAAGCGTTCAAATATGCGGATGTGAATAATTGATAATGTCATGTGTACTACATGCACACATCTAGACTTATGTACATACCCAAAGAGATAAACTGCATTTTAAAGATCAAAAAAAAAAAAAAAAAAATTTGCATTTTAAAGCTTTAACTTTTGAAGCTCTTCTTTTCTTTCTTTGTTTTTTGTGGAGTGGCATAGTTTGCTTCAATGTCAACCTTTTTTTGTTGTTTGTTGCTAAAGGTTCATCTGTTCAAGTGTCAACATAAATGTGATTAAATATGTCAATTTGATGAAGTCATTAACTCCAAAGAAAAAAAGTACACATTCTTATGGCTTTCAAGAAAAAATAGTTCTCATTCTTATGCATATTATGATCTTGATCTGAATTTGTTGGAGACCTCTATCAGATGGATCTGGAGACGAAGATAATTTCTTGAACACAACACCAGCCCCACATCAAAATGAGAACTGTTTACTGAATCAAAGAAGAGCGTCAAATGCAGCTTTAGAGCATGAAATTGGGTACCCATCTAATCTGTGGAGTAACCCTTCCAGGTAATTAAATCTCTCTCTCTCTCTCTCTCTCTCTCTCTCTCTCTCTCTCTCTCTCTCTCTTTGTGCTTTTATCGATATAGTTTGAGCATGAATGCACTTTCTTGGTACACTCTTTTGTGTTCAATGCATGAGTACGTTTAGCTTGGAAAATCTCAAAAGCAGGTCGAACCTTTTTCTGAAAATTTCTTTAGTTTCTTTCTGACAACTTTTGTTCTTCATTTGCTTTATTTCTCTGCTTTTTCCCATCATCACAAAAAAACAACTTAAAAATTTAAAATTAGCGAACGAAATGTGATTTTTATTTTTATTTTTAATTTTTGGGTAAAGAACGAAATGGGATTATGGGAGTTACAGCTACAATATTAAGCAACAGTACTGTCCAATGAGACACAGAGACACCTCACAACTTTTTCCTTTTTTTCATAACTATATTCATCTGTAATTTACTTCCATATTACTTATCTTTACACTGAAATATGTCTCAATTCTCATGAGGAATTTACATATTTGTCAAGCAATCTTTGGGTTGAGCTTTTTTTTTTTTTTTTTTTAGAATAAACGGCAGAGCAATCTTTGAGTTGAGCTTATTCCTTTACTTAGTTGACATTTACATCCTCAGCTACATTGTCTAATTCAGGGGTTATTCCTCTTTTCTTCATACTAAATCCTTAACCAAGATTTTCCTTCACTTTTAGTTTCATTAATATCAACCTTCAGTTGTAGCACCATTTAGTTAATGTTGTAGCATGTCTTCTACTTTGTCTGAGAAGTTAGAGTTATGCATGTGTGCAGCTAAAAACATGGGAGATCAGATAGTAAATGATGCTCATTAAAGATAATGGACATCCATTTTTTAATACTTAAGCACTATTCCCTCAGAATTATAGTAATCAACTCTAGCAGTCGTACAATGTAGATTAATATTTATATAAATAAAATCTATATTTTTTTTATTATTGGTTAATTCGAATGTAGCCAACACTGTACAAGATACATACAGTTCAGCTCTACTGGGCATATAGTCTTTCCTCCTGGTTTTTTATTTTTATTTTTTATTTTATTTTTTTTATACAATATAAAAATTCTACTTTAGTCTAATCTAAGTATACATATGTTTGGACCTCTTTTTTGGAAACATAAATTCTAGCCCTTGCTCTCAATATCTCACAAGTATTTATACTTGTAGAATGACCATCGCACCAAAGATGTACAGTGATTTGAAATCTCAATAAGTCTAAATACATAAAAAAAAAATTTCACAAAATGTTTGACAACTATCAAGGTAGTAAGTTGTTATCAAGTTTGACAACTATCAAGTTGGTAAGTTGTTATTGATAAGTAAAAATAATAATATCAAAGCCAATAATTTTTTTTCAATTAAAATTTTATGAAAAGACATTGCGTTATCCTTTTATGATATACTAATAGTTTTAAAACATATGATTCTCATGCACCGGTGAGTTTGAATTAGTTTTTTATTATTATTTTATTTATTATAAAGTATATAAAGATCTATTTATATCTAAAAGAAGTGATGTTTTAAGAAGCTACACCAAGGAAATAAGCTCTAGAAAAACACTAAACCAAACACATACAATTTTTCTAGCATTATATTTGTTCAATAATTTAAAATCTCTCAATTTCATTATAATACCCAATAATTATTTGTTAAAATATTAGCAAGGGATTTCTCCCTCAAAATGTTGAAAATATTGGCGACTATTGGTGAAAAATAGCAGGCATCTCGAAAATATCAGTCTAACATAAGTGATAATACTAAAAAACAATGAAGGAAAAGCAATAGTTTAAAATATATTTATAAAAATCGAGAAAAAAAAATTAAAATGATATATAGAGAGGGGACCAAGGATTTATGTGTTTTGATTTGATGAGCTACATTCACAATTTCTTTTTATTGGGTACATCTTTGTTATAATGAATTGGATTGTGTTTAAAAAATATATAATAGTATAGATAGGAATACATTAGGTTGTGAGAAAAACAATAATGGTATTATTACAAAACCACATTTCTATACTATTCTATAAAACTGTAGCCTATATATATATATATATATATATATATATATATATATATTGTCAATATGATAATTAATAATAATCTTTTAATATATTCTAACATCCCTCCTCGACTCAAGATGAAAGGGTAACAAAAACTTGAGTTTAGGGAAAAAAAAAAAAAAAAAAAAAAAGAAGCCTTCAATGCTAATCAATTAAATGGAGATACAGCAAGAAAAGAAAAGTTTGAAAAAGTTCTTAGTTATGAAGGAAAAAGAGCGTGATGCACGTAAAAAGACTCTATCTCTCGCTGGGGGACGTGCATGAAAGATCTCAAAGAGCGTTTGTATGCTACTTGGGCCAAGAAAAGCACTAAGTGGACACTAATATAAAGACTAGGCACAACAATGAAAAGAGTTCTAATGCAAGAGTGTAAGTAAAGTATAGGAGCTGAGCATTCCCAACACACACACGCAGATATATTTATATATATAGACACACACTATGAGAAGTAAGGACCTAAAGTACGTGGAGGCCAGGGTTTCTTCAGAGTTGGAATGGCAAGTCTGGGATCTGAGGAGTTTACATGGTTTTTTCTAACTACTTATATCCAAGGCGAAGAGTTCTTAGCGCCGCTATATTCATCACTTATTACAAAATGATGGTAGGATACGATATTTTACAAAACCATATTTGAATATTTATTAAAGTATCATAATATATTATATCCTAATTTTTTTAACAGTATCAACTACATGAAATCCTTTCTTCTCAAAAAAACAAAACTACTTGAAATCCTATAAAATATATAAAATAAAATAAAACAAAATATTGATCACTGCAAAAACTGTCAACCAAGATCAAGGTCCCGCGCTAGTGGTATTTCAAAATCACAATTATTTCCAGTTTTTATAACCTTAGTTAGATTGTTCTTTTAAGACAAATATAAATGAAACAATGAAAAAAAGTAGATAGACTCTTATAGCATGGTATTAATTAATCCTAGTAGTAAAATGTCAAAGTTGAAGTTGAAATTTTTAAGAATGCAAATAAATGTATTCCAACTTATGTAAAAAAATCACTTAAATTTCTAATATGAATTTATTTGAGTTTTTTGTTAGAGTGAAAGATGTCTTGTCCACTAAAGAATGTGTTTCTATTCTACGAAAGAATAGATATTTAATTTTATATAGATAGTGATGTAAAAACTTTGGTTGCTTTAGTTCAAGGGTCCTCCCACATAAAAATAGGAGAAGATTCTTCAAATTACAATTTCTTTTTCAACCGCCACCCATGTTGGGTAAAGTGGCACCTTCTCTTGTCATGAGGGCTTGGAGATTTTCCATGGGCTTGCTAGTTCAAGCCCCAAGGGTGGGGGTTTAAGTATGGTATGCCCGCCCCCTCCCCCCTTCAATTCTTTGTGGCCTTTGTGTCCTTTTTGCAATTTAACAATCTCTTTGTGATCTTCAATTTTCCATAATTTTGTGTCACCTTCCTACTCTATCTTTTCTCTAAAAGATTTGACATTTATTTATTTATTATTTTTTGGGTGGCCAAACTTTTGAACAATCCAAATTTCGTAGACCTTCCCTTTTTTGTTGGATGTACACGTGTAAGTGAAGTTTCACATTAAATAATAAGTAGTTAATATAACATAATTGAACATATACCCATTGGACTTAGGTTATTTGGGTTAAAGTGTGTCTTTATATGTTATATTAATTATTTAAGGAAGTTTCTCAATATGTTTATCTCTCCAACATTTTTAATGATGGCTACACTACGGGATCTAGATCAGTAATCGTCATCCACCTTCAATAGCTTTGAAGACCTTTTTTTTTTTCCTCTTCAATGTCTAAGACCTCTATATCTACAATTGTTGCCCCAAACTCTCCCTTCTCCCTCCTCCCTCCTCCCTCTATTGACTCCTTTTCTTAATTTCATATTGAAAAACATATTTATAAATAAAAGAAACACTGTTTACAATATAAAATTATAATATGACTTTAATATAATCAATTTAAAAGTAGAACATTAGAAATTTAGAACTAATTTATCAAGCCTCTATTTTAGCTTCACCGAATAATAGAATCACCCAATAACTCTAACATTCATATACAAAAATTAAACTTCTTCAAAGATTAATGATAGAATTTGCTTTTTACATGATCATTGTATATAATAATAATATGTAAAAGTAATAATATAAACTTATTTACCTTAAATATGAGTTGGAAGAATAAATTTAGGAGTCAAGAGGGAAAGATTGGTTTGAATGAGATACATGAGAGAGAGAGAGTGAGAGAGAGAGAGAGTAATGTAAAGTACTTTTTTTAGTAAATTTTTTTTTTTAAGTAAGACTGAAAGAGAAAGATAAAAAATAAGAAATAAAAAAGGAAAATGAATTTCTTTCATTTTTAACTAGACATAGACCATTTTCCTATGAAAAATTTCAAAAAATACGAGATATATTTCTTTTAGGTTGCTATATAATTTTTTTTTTCTAAAAGGCTAAATAAATATAGTAACTTACTATAGGAATAAAGCTATATGATATTCTTCCAATTAAGGCCTTAAGTAATTATTACCTTAGGAAACACTTGTACGGATATAGACATGGGTACAGGTACTGATACAGGACGGTGACATAGCAATTTTAATTTGAAAAAGTAAGACACGGGTATGGCGAGGATCCGTATATCAATTAATTATTAAATATATTTTTATAGTTAAGCATTTATTTTCATATAATATTAAACTAATATCAATTCAAGAAAAATAATAAATATTTTATTTGTATATATTATTAATCAATTTTTTTTATCAAATTAAGAGTAATAATGAATAATAAAGCAAATTCATTACTATTAAAAGATGTTCAAAAATTAGAATACAAATCAAAGATAAAGATATTTATTAATTTTCAAATGTGATATTATCATTCAGAGCATGAATGTTTCTCTTTGTTTTGTGAAAGGATATTCGATTCCTCTTGTTCTCGTGTCCTGGTTGTGTCCTACAAGCCGATTTCGTTATAATCAATATTGTATGGAAAATGCACTAGATACGTAAGATTGTTAAAAAAAATACATGGACAGCTAGTCGGTTTTTTATAAATATTGATGAGTAGTTTCTTATGTATCATTTTTTTTGAGTTTTCCATTTTAGCAATAGAGATAAGAGAGCAATAGGGAAATAGACACCCAATGGGAAGGGAATAGGGTTGGGGAAGGCTACTGTTTCATCTTGTAGCTCACCAAAAGAGGGAAAGAATCTATAAAGCATTCTTGATGGAGGTTACAGTACCTAAGAGTGGTTGCTTTTCTTTCTTCCTCTTTTGGTAACTTCAATCCCTTCTAAACTATCATTGTTAGAATCAAGCCAGTCCTTTGGGATCTCCTTTAACTCCAGAATAACTCTTATGTATGGTTCCCTAGCTACTACCTAAACAAACAAACTTTAGAATCTTACTTATAGAATCAGTAGTTACATGCCCAAACTGGGATTAGCAATGAACTCTTAAGTGCTTTCCTTAGTGGATTCTCTAAACTTGGATTTGACTAGCTTTCCTGGAACTTGACAATGACCTAAGATTCAATTAGGCTTGAGTCCGGCACCGCACATGGGATGGCTAAAAAGTGCTATAGGATTTATTAGATACAGTAAGCTTTCATGATATTGAAATTTGAATTTTGGTGCATGTGAATCTGTGCCCTTTTTGCTTACAACCCCTTTTGTATTACTTGACACCTAATTTTCTTTGACATGCACAACCTAGGTTAAAAAAAGGTGAAACAATATTTTTCTTTTGGTAAGTAGCTTAAACAATTAACATATATAATAACAACACAATTATAATTGTTGCATAAATGGGATGACATTTGTTGTGGTTTTAATAGAATCAAGCAATATTCCCTTAACTATTATAAAGAGCAAATATCTCCTACCATTAATTGACCTGTAAACACACAATGATTTTTTTTATATAGAATATTTCTTAATAAAATTATTAAAATAATATCAACTGTAAATTTAAGTATAATTGATTTTCTTACTCTTAAATAATGCCGATGATGTAAAGAAAAAGAAGTCTCTAACTCTCCATCCCATTTAGCTGTTGGGTAGCACTAACATATATAGCAATTAGAAGCTGATTACTTTCTAGCTTCCAATGCACAAATGGCTTCCTTTCAAATCTTCTTCGTCTCCACTTTCTTCTTCTTCCTCAACACACTGACACAGCATCAAGTGCAAAAATATGCGAAAGGTGACTTCTAACTTTCATGTTGTTGGCACTAGAATGCCCCTTAGGTAGCATTTTGAAGATAGGATATATTGTGGCCAAAAAAAAAAGGAAAAAAGAGAGGCAAGAGAGTGTCTACTTCCATGGAGCCGAGATATGAGGTAACCTGCACAAAGAGAATGAGAAATAATCTATTACTACTGAAATGAAAGGTCTCCAATTTTACTCAAAACAAGGTTAATGATGTATACAAACTGTTTATAGAAAAGCGTCTTCTTTTTTTGACTTGATACTACCGAGAAAAGAGTTGAAAGATCAATATGGATACAGGAACGAAGCAACTTGCTGTAACTAGAAATCTGCCCTAAGTGGTATCCTTCCCGTTGTTCTTATAATATATCCTATTCCCATTTGTCAAAGCAAAAATGTTAATGAGTTAGCTCAAACGTAAGTGGTAGCAAATTATAGGATTTACAAACTGACTATGGTAATCTAGGATTTACGGACACTTCATTTGAGGTGTCAATGTCATACTCATGTTATAACCGTGTCGTACTGATGTTTTATCTGCCATGTTATATTATAATTTTTCAAAAAATTACTTGTATCGCTGCGTCATATACCCATACCTATGTTCATGCTTGCTAGATGGAGATTAGTCAATATAAGAAATAGATTTGGTCTTGTGGAAATTCTCTTGAAATTTCACACCTACGGGTGCTTTTGTTGGTAATCTCTCTCTCTCTCTCTCTCTTATGTGGTTAATGGTTTCAATTTCTGATCAATGTATTTTGTTGAAAAAAAGAAGTATCGATTTGTGGGATCTGGAATTTGACCAAAGTATAAGACATAATTAAAGTGTCATTTGGTATTTTAGAATGCAAGATTTGGTGTATGGATGTGAAAAAGAATCTAAATCTTGTTTACTAGACCTTGGAATCAGGTAGCTTACAGCATCTGATTGAATTTGTATCCTATTTACATAATTAATACGTCCTATTTTTGAAAATTACATCCTTCTGCCTTATGAATTCAGTTCATTCAAGAAACCATGAAAATCGATTTGAATGCTCTTGTGATTCCAAAGTAAGATCATGAAGATGTTGGAAAATTCTTGAAACAATAACTTATAATTTACATATTTTGAAAAGATGAAGTCACTGTATATTCCACAAGAGCTTGGTTTTTTTTTTTTTTTACAAGATAGAAATTCTACTCTAACCTAATTTAAGTGTATATGTGTGAAGCTCCCTCTTAGAGACTTGAACCCCAATCCTTGTCCCCTCCACACCCCACAAGCACATATACTTATAAAGTGACCATCGTACCAAGGGTGTGCGGTGGTTACAATAGCTTGCTACAAGCCTAGAAACTTAATTACATATTTCAGTTATTCTGTGAAAGAATTCTAGTCTTAAAATGAATTCATCATCCAGTTTAGGTTTTGCATAATTCAGAAATCTCATTACTTGTTTTTGAGGGCACACTGGAGTTCATCCTTCCAGCGGTTTACAAGGATTGATAATAGACTTTTCCAGGGACGTTTCATTCTCTTGAATAAATTTCTGGAGCTGTGGTCATGCTAACTGTTTGATTTGTGTCTAGCTCACAGTTAACGAGATTTATATCTCATCACTTTTCAGCAGATCTTTTTTGTTGATGTTTTCGCAGCATATATTTAACGCGTTAAAGGCTTTGTGTTCAGTTAAGTAGTTCTTAGAGGACTTTTTTTTTTTTTTTGGCTGAGAAAGTACTTAAGAGGACTAGACTGGCAACATGTATATCACAAATTCAATGAGGTTAGCTAACCCCAAAAAAACACAACCGGCTCAAGAGTCTGACCTATATTTATTCAGTAATCATATTTACAAGATATCCAAGTAAGAGTGCATCTATGATACCTAAATGGGCGCATATGTTAACCCATATATCATAGCTGCACTTGAATTAATGAACTGAGATATATGGGGCTTTGGCTGAATTATATGAGACTGTGCTGGTTTGTCTGCAAAATTATTTACCTGTTTCCTAGTTAGACCTAGTTGTTCGGTCTCAAGAACATTTATATCAATTTGGATGAACCTGTAAGCAGAATCACCCGGTCAGAAACAACAATACCTAAAATTTGAATAAATTATATTGCATTTAAAGTAGTTGTCTGCTTATGAAAACTTCACTATTAATGTAAGGAGAATGATCTCCATTTTGTGACTTCTATTAATGTAAAGAGCGGTGCTCAATGGGAATTTTAGGCAAAAGAATTGAGGACTAACTCGTTGTCCTATGGAATTGTTGCAGTGGAGGAGCATGGGTGCAAGCCAGCTCAAGGAATATGGACAGGCTAAGACTAGAAACGCTGCCATTTCAACAAAGATCTGGAAACCAATTTGAGGTAGTTACCTAAAGATTGTGATACTTTTGAAAGAATTAATTTTTTATCATCTTCATGCACATAACAATATAATAATATGATTATTTGGACTAGAATATGTACAATATCGATCTATTATCTAATCCGCGCAAGGCAAGCAAACATATATATACATATATATGTCCTTCAATTTCTATGAATGCATGTAATGCCATATACATAAGTAGCTTTGGGTATATAATATGACGTATAAAAGCTAATAACAGGTAATGTAAACAGATAATCATAGTAGGGAAATTTAATTTCCAAAATGTATTTAAAAATATATATTATAGAGAACTTTTATAAAACCAAAAGGCATATATACAACTAAAAGTTTAGAGTTTGCAATCAAAGTTAGATTAAAAAAAATTCCAGTTTAATCAATGATGCATTATATATGATTTAAAAGTTTGTTCACCAAAAATACTGATTTTACTTTTTTTCACTTGTGATTCTGTGACTAGATTAATATAAGTTTCGAAATTGGTGGCAGGGAAGTGATGATTCTGCTCAATCAAAAAACTCCAAGGGGTCAAGTTTAAACCCCAAGAATCCAAGCTTGGAGTTCACTTTAGGGAGACCCGACTGGCAAAGCAAAGAACTTTGACTAATTTATTTAGTTAGTAGTTTCCCAGAAGTGATATATTTAGTTACAGTTAGTGAAACACTAAAAGAAATCATCTCCTATAAGTTTTTGGTACATCATCTTGTATAAATTCCATGCATGTGTACTTGTACATACATTTTGTGCTAAAGCTGCTGATCTTGATTGTGAGTTGATATGACTCGAATGAGTCATTTTACTTTCAAATGTCATGAATGAAGAAAAAGCAGAAGAAAAATTAAAGAAGGAATCAGTTAATGGTGCATTATATGGCTTTTATTCTCTCATTTTTCTTCACTCGTTTTTAGCTCTTTTTTGTGGGGTCATTTAAGTGAGTGATTAGCGTGTGAAAGCATGACTTATGGTCTCTTTGTTTCGTCAATATATATATACATATACACACACATTCATATTCGATTTGATGTTATATATATATTTGCACTAAGAATAAGGTAAAAAGATTTGGCTGTAAAGACGTAAGGAATATTATATATAATTTAGTTCACATGCAGACCACATTTTTAGCATCAAGAATTCATGCATAAATAAAGCTGGTGCTTCTTTCGGATTTAGATAAATTGTCGAGTAATAGATCATTGCTTTTGAGCTCTTATTCCACGTTGCTTGATACGGTGATTAAAATGCTGTCGCAATTGCGGGGTGCACTATGACCCACTAGTTGATCCTTTTTAATTTGGCCGACGATCAAAAAGATTATCACACTGTTCCAAATCCTGTGACTAAATATCATATGATAATTCTATTACAACAGCTGTAACCTTAAGTGGAGCATATTCTGAGGCAGGTAGGAACTTCACAGATTTAGGTCCCTGTCCTCATTCATCATTTGGCCTTTGCAAAGCTTAAAGGGCCTTTATTTACTTTGAAGAAAAATTAAATTAATGGATCCCCTCATCCCTTTTTTTTAAAGAGATCATTTAAAAATCAAATAAATTTTTTACGTGTCAGACAGAGGGATCATTTTCCCAAATTAATTAACTAATTAAAAAATAAATCAAAATTCCTCCTTCCAGAGCAATGTATGTATGGAGTTATCCTTTACAAGCTCACGGTATTGCATAATTTAATAAACCTCAAGAGCATTATGAGAAACTTTATCACAAAAAAAGTGGAAATCAACCTCAATGGGTTTGTGCTAGGCTGCTATCATGAAATGTAGAGTTGGCAGTAAGTGACCCCAACATTGTCACACAAAAGGATTGGAGCATGAGAAAGCGCCAAAACAGGAGGTAAGAATCAAAGCTAAGAAATATCAGTCACGGTTATAGACAATCTATTTTGTATTTGGGAGTCGAATTATAATTGAATGGTAAATTTGTAATTTTACCAAGAAATGATTGAAATATCACTTGAATTCTTGGATGAGTGAGATCTATGTTCCAAATTTCGTCAGATCTCATGACAATTAAAACATGCTGGATGCAAAAAAAGACAGTCAAATCATACCAAGTTTCATCGGTTAAGATGCATTATTTTTTATTGAGGCTAGACTAGGTCCAAGACTCATTCTCTTTGAGTCTTTTGTCTTTTCATCTTCCCTCGTCTTTCGTTGGGATGGCAACACTGAGTCCCTTGTCAAATTAATTTATTATAGTGTTGTAAACACCTCATTTTGCAACCTTCATTTACCCTTAGAAGAAAAAAAAAAGGGGGGGGGGGGGGGGGGGGAAGGGGGTAAAATGGTCATTTCACACGCTAAGGGCAAAAGTGTAATTCAGATCATCAAATCATTAATCATACTTGATAAAAAAAAAAAAAATAATGTTAAAGTTTCAACAATTACAACGACTCGTTTAGTGCCTCAATTGAACATTCGGATTGAAAAATATCACAAAATCAAGATTCAACAATTAATATGCATTAGCTTGTAACCATATGTATATACGTGGATCTATAATATTAATAACAGGATTCCATGTTTCGTCTTCAACTTTTAGCGTACTAAAATACCTTCACATAATTTCTTAAACTCTCTAAACTAACCAGTGGCGGCTCTAGGAATCTATTTTAGGGTGGTCACTAAGAAACTTAAATTATACAAAATTTAATAAAGAGACAATTTGAATATATCAATGTCACAAAAAAAAAAAAAAACATGCAAATACATAAAATATTACAATTTTTTTGTACTAACAAAGAGAATAAGAAAAAAAATAGACTAATAAAAGATAAAATGCAAATTGAGAATGCTGATATGAGAATAATAATGTGACCACAATAATTTCATAACAAATTTTATGCAACAAGTTATTAGCTTGTTATTGGTGGGTAAAACATATCAATATCAAACCCGAATTAGAATTAGTAACAGCTTACCACATAAGATTTATTGTGAATTTATTGTAAAAATGTTATGGACGTAGCATTACTTTAATATTTGTTGAACTCAAATTCTTATAATTCTTAAGTAAAGGTGTTCAACATTTTTATTATGGTAGTCAAAATAAGTTAATTTAGTATATAATATATTTTTTTGAAGTATATATATACATTTTTTTTCAAGTCGGGGTGATCATAAAACATATTAGTTTTTTTTTTTTCTTTTTGCATGTATAAAATTTTCTTTTGACAAGTACGGGTGGTCCTTGGACCACCCTCACATACAAGTAGAGTCGCCGATGAAAATACCTCTATCTTTTAGTTAAATAATTTTAAATTAAAAAACACAAACTGGTTAAACAGTAATTTATTGTTTCTAAGTTTTAGGTTTTTTCCTCTATGTTTTTCATTCGGCTTAAAACTTAGGACACTATCTCTATCTCATTTTTAAACATTATTCTACGTTACTTTACCTCTTTCTTTAAAAAAAAATACACAATTATTCATATATCACTTTTAAACATTATTATACTAAACCAAAAAAAAAAACAAATAAATAAAACAGTGTATTATTGCATGGGCAAAGCGCGTGTGATGAGCCTAGTATACTTAAAAGATATACATTAAGATACATATATAATTCTTACATATATAATATAAATATTATTGATAGTTATTCTCTTTTTTTTTTTCTTTTTTTTTTTTTTTTTGCTCTTCAAAAAGTTTTGTAAGAATATTATTAGGTAGGAAATATAAATTGTCCATTTATTATTTTTAAAAAAAAAAATTTATGTTCATTAATTTTATTCTCTTTAGTTTTTGTACACAATAACTCGCTTGAATGAATATTTATGATGTGATCCCACGTTTGATTCCAAAATTAAGAAATAAAATTCTCTCTAAAAATAAATAATCTAAGACACATGGCATAAAATTAAACTTCAATTGTATAATTTAATTGGAATTTCTCTAAGTTTTACCTCTATATATATATATATATATATATATATATCCCAGTTGAAACTAAGCTACACAAGATTGTTGATAATTAATTTTGATTGGACAGTAAAGTGATTAATTAAATGAAAAATTGTGATCGGTTAAGTCCACATTTTAATATGTGGCTTGGTGCATCGAATTCAATTGGCTATCTGATAATTTCATAATTTTGGTCAATTACCTCAAGAAATAATTATTTTAAAAAGCATAAATATCATTCCAAAATATCTAATACATGAAAACATCACAAAATTCCGTCCAAGTATAGAATGAAGCTTAGAAAACTGATCCAAAATGTGCGGAGCAAGCGGTTGGGAGAAACTTGGTTCTAACACCTTAGTCCCGATCGACACTGGATTGACCCTTTGGGTCTAGACTCAACAGCCACTCCGCTTGCGCTAACTTTCTAAGCACTTTTAGCTTGAAAATTAAGGCCTTGTTTGGTTTAAAAAAATAGTCACTCATCACTCATCACTCAATTTTCATCACTCATCATCCATCACTCATCACCCATCACTTATCACTCATCACTCTAAAATATCACACCCAAACAACATCATCACTCAATTACCATCACTCAATATTTTCACACTATTTGTGGGTCCCATATCTGCATTGCTACAGTTTTTTTTTCTTTTTCCCAGTACCCAGATCACCCGAACCAGTGAAAAAAAAAAAAAAAAAAAAAAAAAAAAAAAAAAAAAAGAGGAAGAAGACGAACTAAATCAGGAAAAAAAAAACAAAAAAGAAGAAAGAATGAAGAAGACGAGTGAAAGAAGAAAGGAAAAAAAAAAAAGAAAAAAGAGAAAGAAGACGAACTAGATCAGAAGAAAAGGGAAAAAAAAAAAAGAAAGAAGAAGACGAACTGGATGAAAAAAAAAAAAAAGGAGGAAGAAGAGCTGAAGACTGAACCCAGGAAAAAAAAAGAATAAAAAACATGGAAAAAAAAAACGTGAAGACCGAACCCAGGAGAAGAAAGAAAGAAAAAAAAAAAGTCAAACGGTCAAAAAGTGCGGCTGTGGGGTCCTCTATGTGTGTTTAATTACAAAAATGTCATTGAGTTATGAGTTATGAAAACTGAAAACAGATAAAATGTGTTTTCAGTTTTCATAACTCATCACTCAAAAATCAGAGAATTGAGTGATGAAAACCATAACTCAAAATTCATCCAAACAAAACATCTTGCAATTGAGTAGTTGAAACTGAATATTGAGTGATAAAAACTGAGTATTGAGTGATGAAAATACCTGAACCAAATATCACCTAAGTTATTCACTACCCCCATCCAAGGGACCCTCCCCCCAGCATCTTAAAGACTATGTTGAGACCTATTCTTCCATAGTTTTTTTTTTTTTTTTTTCATTTCAAATCTTTATTCTTCCATAGTTCAGCTTCTTAGCAGAATTTCTCTTGATTCCTCTAAGTTGTTAGTGTTCTTTTCTTTGAGCATTAAGAGAATTGTGTTTTACACACTGGTCTTCCTTAGTCTAGTGTTAATTGACATCCCAATTTCTCTTAATTCTTAAAGAGAAGTCCCGTTTTCTGCTTTACTTTTCTGCATGTATATATTGTTAACATTTAAATTCTCATGTCAATATTTGTTTTTGTTCATAATTAGTAGAATGGTACTATAGCATGTTGCAAAAATAATTTAGATTTTGACACAGCTGATGAGGTGTGTTTTTTGGTATTGGGTGTGCCAATGCTAAATATTTAGCACTTGGCACACCTAATATGTTATGATATTGTGCTAGATAGGATTTTTGGGGTAAATTGCAAATTACACCCGTGAAATGTGAGGGTGTTTGGATTTTACACCTTGAAGTTTCAGAATTTGGATTTTACCCCCTGAAACTTGGGGATGTTTGGATTTTACACCTTGACGTTTCAGAAATCGAATTTTACCCCTTTAGGGGTGTTTGGATTTTACACCCAAATACCCAAAATTTAGGGGCTAAAATCCAAACACCCAAAATTTAGGGTGTAAAATCCAAACACCCAAAATTTAGGAGGTAAAATCTAAATTTTGAAACTTTAGGGTGTAAAATCCAAACACGCCCAAACTTTAGGGGTTAATTTGTAATATACCCAGATTTTATTATAAACATGCATGTTGATTTTTATGAGATGTGATCTTGAATAACATAATGTTGTGATATTGAATTTGTTAGCATGATCTTAGATCAAGGACTAATTTGTTAGATTAGATTTTATGAGATGTGATCTTGAATAACATAATGTTGTGATACTGAATTTGTTAGCATGATCTTAGATCAAGGACTAATTTGTTAGATTAGATTTTAGTTCATAGATCCAAATTTAAAAGAAAAAAAGAAAAAAAAAAAAAAGAACCTTGATCTGTTTTTCAAAAACTATTTGTGCTTCAAAGATTAATTTTCTGTTCTAAAACCATTTTCTGCACTGCGTTATTTTACTGCACTAAAATTCTGCACTGCATTATATTATATTATATTACCACTTATTTTTATTTGAAAATAATGAAAAGAAAACCTAAAAATTGAATTGAAAATCTAGATTTCTTTGAATAATTGAAATAATTACAGTTGATAGAAATTACAAAGTTTTGAGTCCTAATTACTTCTAAAGAAAGTACAAGACTTTGAATCCTAGTTACATTCTTTCAAAATGAAAATTACATTGAACAAAGCATACTAATCTAAAACCCTAGATCTAGGTTCGGGGACTAGGTTACAAGGTAATTGAACATGTGTAGGCATTTTCTAGGCTAGTAGTGGTCAATTACATATATGACAAATATTCACATCAAAAATAGCAAACACACATTTGAAATTGAAGTGGAAACTAGACTGAAATTGAAGATGTAATTGAACATGTGTAGGCATTTTCTAGTTTCATGTCATGCACTATTATCAGTTTAAATTATTAGATCTAGAAGCAAGTTTGGTAGCAGTGACCCCTGCCCACTTAGTAGCACACATGGGCTGGGCTCATACAATAGGTTTGAAAGAAACCGACCCATACCTTCCAAATCACACTCCCTCAATTTCTCCAATATGTCGCATGGGCTTGGGTCTTGCTTATAAGAATAAAATATAATATAATGCATGAATTGAGCCCACAAGGAAGTCGAGCTTGGTTGAATCGAGCTTATAAAAAATGTGTCGCGAAAAAGGGAATCAACAGCCATATATGTTATTGACCGCTACCAGCCTAGAAAATGCCTACACATATTCAATTACCTTATAACCTAGTACCCGAACCTAGATCTAGGGTTTTAGATTAGTATGCTTTGTTCAATGTAATTTTCATTTTGATAGAATGTAACTAGGATTCAAAGTATTGTACTTTTTTCAGAATGTAATTAGGACTCAAAACTTTGTCATTTCTATCAACTACAATTATTTTCAATTATTCAAAAAAAAAATCTAGATTTTCAATAATGTCTAGGTTCTTTTTTTCATTATTTTTAAATAAAAATAAGTGGTATCTCCATTGTACAACCCCGATTTAGGGGGAAAGATGTTTCAAGTGGGCTTCCCATTTATTTGAGGAGCATCATCGCAATCTCTCTCTCAAACCCAAGGTCACGGTCTCTCACAAGTGCTTTTATCTACTTGATTGATTGTGACACTTTCATTATTTTAGTTGATTTGTGGTGAAAGGGTTTGTTTGTTTCACTTTGTGGTTGATTTGCTAAGAGATTGGCAGAATGGGATGCCTTGTGGTGTTTATCCAAGCAATAGGGACATCATACATGGTAATTGAAAGCAAATGTAGCGTGTTTGCAGACTCTTGTGTCTGGAACACTTTTATTGATGAAATTTATCAAATTACATTGGATTTTATTTTGTGTTTGGATTTTATTTGAATTTGAATTTTTTTTTTTTTTTTTGTGAAATTTGAAATTCTTGGATTTTTATTTAATGATTTGGGATATGCTAATTTGGAGTTTAATTTCTTGCTGCATTGGTGAATGAAGAAATTATGTTGAAGGAAAATGAATTTGGGACTTCAATTTGATTTTTTTTAATTATCTTTAAATTTTTGTATAATTTTGTGTTTTTATGAGTTAGATCAATAGATTTGATTCATTTGACTATCTATTATGTAACTAGACACCTCATTTTGTATTTCTTATGACTTGAGCCTTCGACCCTTGATAATGATATCAAAGGAAGCAAGTATCAATAAAGTAGTGCACGAGATTGCAAAAATCTTTATAAAAAAAAGAAAATCATTCAGCATTCACATGACTCATCCTTATGCAATCTCAAGGTCGCGTATGTTGTGTTCAAGGCTGGGTCAATGTATAAGGCAAGTAAGGCATCCGCTTAAGGCCCCAAAATTAACCAATAGAGATATCTACTTACTTGTAAAAATATTAATTAGGTCCTATATATTAACTAATAAATAATTTTTTTTTATCAAAGAAAAACAAGGTCCCAAAGTGAACCCCCCCCCCCCCCCCCAAAAAAAAAGAGCCCAAATTTTAACCAATAGAGATATCTCTTTACCTGTGAAGATATTAATTAGGCTCAAATATAAATCAATAAATAAAAAATAATTTCTTGTCTAAGAAAAAAAAAAAAGTTTTCCGTTGAATGTGTGTGAAAACCATTCCTATTCTCAATGGGAGCTCTAGAGTGTGGCACTCATTATTCTTCCAAACGTAGAAGCTAAAAAGCGCTTTCTATCTCTCTCTTAATGAAACAAAATGGAAATCAAAATACAAAAAATTTCATTCTCAAACCTCAATCTTCTCTATTCAGAAGGAGGGAAAGTGCGTCTTTAAATATATATATATATATATATATATATATATTTTTTAAATGAACTTCCTAAGTTGCACTTGAGACCTTCTTCTCTGTTAAGTGTTACCATTGAAGTGGGTTCCAATTAGCTCAATTAGTAAAGTTTCTGATTATTGAATAAGAGATTTAGGGTACAATCTCCGTCTACTCCAAAAACTATTTCGTATATTCGTATGATGATAAAGAGCACATTCATCATAAATGGAAGTCATAGGTTGAAATTCTATAATAAAAAAAAAATTAAAAAAGTGTTGCCATTGAGGCTTGTGAGAGACCGCACACCTTGCTCGTTTTGAATTGATTGGTTTGGGCCAAACCCATGTGAATTGGTGGAGTTGTGTTAGTGCCTCTCAAAATGGTGGTTCGAATGATTACATTTTCCTTCTAGATTAAAGGTTTTACAATGAAGTCACCAATTGTTTAATTATTGGAATAATTAAGAAAACCATAACTGAAAAATTCATCATTTTATTGATTTCAAAATATGTACATTGATTAAAGGAAATTATACGGCTTTGGTCTTAGATACAATCTAAAATAAAGTTCATTGCTTTGTTTCCTAATTACAATCTAGGGATTGAAAATTACATGAATAAATATTTGATCTACTATCCCTTGATCTAAGCTCGAAGGCTACTTTACAAGATGGGAAGGTGTTAGGTGCACACCTTACCTGGTGAAACCGGTCTTCTAGACTTAGGTGGCCAACATTCATATATATCATCCAACTTATTATCAATCAATTGCATATTCATTTCTTTGCTTGAATTTAATGGTGTGCATGCCATAAACCCTAATTCCATTTATTCATCATTACATTTGAATTGAAAAATAAATTTTAGTAAATTTGTGTGAATGGTGATATCCTAGATTCAAGTATTTGGAAAAAATTATGAAATTAACATGGATTTAATATCAAAGCTAGATAGTGTCATGAATGAATATCTGATGAACAGCCAAGAACATGTGAAGAACGCATATGAACAACATTCAATCATATTCAAGTAATTTAAATAATCAATTAGCATGATTTAATCTTAAATTAACATTATAGCAAAATGAAAAACAAGTTAGGAAAATAGATTATACCTGTATGCAAGATCCACAAGTTGGAAGAATAGGCTTTTGGTGGAGGTCCTAAGGGTGAAATAGAGATGAAGAACTAGGAGAGGGAAAGTGAGGCTCACTTAATATCTTGAGTCATAGGAAGACCATACTAACTCCACTTCACTAAAACTTAAGAGGGGAAAAGAGATGATGTTTCTATGTGCCTTGGAATAGAGGGGAGGGGGATGGGTTTATATAATAGTGATGGAGAAAATATGTATGGAAGGACATTCAATGAGGGTTGACAAAGGATGAGAGAAAATCATGAACCTAGACCTAAATTCATAGTTTAGGAAAAGCTAATGCATTAATTTCGAAAGCTGGTGGGAGTAGTGAGCAGGCAGAATGACTAAAACTTCGATTATGGGGTTTAATCAGTATTTCCCCTTGCATTTCCCCTCTGCTAGGGAGTTAAGGGGATTAATCAGTATCAATGAATCATCTACTATGTATGATAAAATAGAATGCAATAGAAAGAAATAAGAACATTGGGAACGGTGTACATATTCACAATGTAGTCATATGGGTTCAAATGCTTAACATAGTGGACCTCCTGGACTATAAATTCATTGTTGATTTTTTTTTGACAATTCTTTCTTTTTATTTTGTGTGTTCTTTTTGTAGCATGGGGGTTGTAAAGCAAATAAATAGGGGCACCGAAAGCAACCTAGATGAATACATGACTTACATGACATCATGGTAGCCAAAGGCTAGTTAGGCTTTCACCTAGGTGCCTAGGCAAGGTGCCACTAATGTGACTCGGCTCTAGCCTAAGCAAGCAAGGCAAGAGCATTAAATGGGCTAATTGGCCTTCTTTGCTTTGGGCTTGGTTGCTCCCACATTATTGTCCATCTTTGTGAGGATTTATCTCCTATTTGTAAATGCAAGAGAAAGAAAGATGCTTTGTTCATTCATTGACGAAAATTACCGTTAGTTTTCTTACTTGGAGATTGCTTTTTGGAATTTGATCTGGGTAGGTAGGTAGGTAGATTGGCATGAATTGATGTATGTTGATAAAATTAGGTTTTGGTGAAGAGGGATTTTAAGTCTATTTAAAATGGAGTTTTGTTGAATTGGTGATTTGCAGAATTGCAGTACAGATGTTTTATGAGCTACTGGTACTAATTGTTGACATCCCATTTCACCTTGGAAATATGCATTTTGATTCTGGTCATTAGATCTTTAATCTTATTTCACTAAAATAATCTTAATGTTGTAACAATCAAATTGACTGGTCATAAGCCCTAATCGGATTATCAGATTGAAAGATACCATCAAATCAAGTTTTAATAGCCAAGATGCACTATCACAAATTGAGTCTGATATGTGTGATTATGAACAATTGATTCCAATTGGTTATAATTATAATCAATTTGAGATTATTGACATGTCATAATTTGATTAGTTAAGACTACATTTTATGGTAAGGTTGCATACACTTAATTAATTAGATAGTTAAATATTGATTATTCAATAAGTAATTTGTGCAATTATCTTTTAACTGGGGTCAATTTGGAACTAATTAAGTCTGAAATGGGAGTGATCAGAGCCTATTAATGTTAATTGAAAACTAATTTAGGACCTATTAGTGTTAATTATGCTGAAATTGTTTTCTAACAAATGACCTCTGCTCACCATTTCGTTTATATTTCTCAGAATATTTTGAATCTGTGAATGAGGTTAATTTTTTTGGAAACTAGACATCTGGGGCTTCAATTTGAGCACAAGAATGAGACAATTCTGATCAGAATTGAGTAAAATATGATTTTTTGAAGTTGGCTCTACAGGTTGTTATAGTAGCTACGAGAAAACCGAATTTTGCTTGCTCCTCACTCCCACCAATCTCTACATTTAATGCACCAGATTTCCCCAAAGGCTAAAATAAGGTCTAAGTTCATGATTCTTTGTCAACTCTCATTAAATGACCTTCTATTCATATTTTCTCCACCACTACTATATAAACCCTCCACTTCTCCATTCCAAAGCACACCCCCCCCCCCCCTCTCTCTCCTCCTTTCTTAAGTTCTAATGAAGTAGAGTAGTCTTGTCATATTTTGGTCTTCTTGAGACTCAAGGTATTAAGAAAGACTTACTCTCCCTCTCCTAGTTCTTCTTTTCTCCTCCACCCTTAGGACTTCCACCAAGAGCCTCCTCCTCCTCCTCCATGTGGATCTTGCATGCAAGTATAATCTCTATCCTTAACTTGTTTTTCATCTTACTATAATGTTAATTTAAAATTAGAGCATGCTAGTGTTTATTCAACATCAAAAACACGAAAAAGATGTTTGTTTAATAATTCTTTCAAATCCTTGAATCTAGAATATCACCATCCACATATATTCACTAGAATTTATTTTTCGATTCAAATGAAATGCTTGATAAATTGAATTAGGGTTTATCACATGCACATGCATTAAATTCAATATGCAAATTGATTGATAACATATTGGATGATATGATATGAATGTTGGCTATCATAGTTTAGAAGACCGGTTTCACCAGATAAGGTGGGTGCCTAACACCTTCCCACCTTATAACATAGCCTCCGAGCTTAGATCAAGGGTTGATAGATCAATATTTATCCTTGTAATTTTCAATTTCTAGATTGTAACTAGGAAACAAAGTCATGTACTTTATCTTAGATTGTATCTAGGACCAAAGCCATGTAATTTTTCTATGATCAATGTAAATTCAATTTTAAATTAATAAAATGGGGAATTTTTCAATTTTGGTTTTCTTATTTACTCCAATAATTAAGTAAGTGGCGACTCTATTGTAAAACCCTTAATCTAAGGGGGAAAATATAATCAGTCGAATCTCCATTTTGAGAAGCAATAATACGACTCCACCCATTTACGTGGGTTTGGCCCAACATTCCAAAAAACGGGCCAAGGGCGCAGTCTCTCACACTAATGAGTGAAGATTATAAATTGAGAGAGAAGTTGTGGGGTGAAGTTAATTTTCTGTGGTGTTTTGTTGGGGTTCTAATGTTGTTTGCAATGATTTATCAACCCTTCTGTTTCACATCTGTTAACATGGTATAAAGTAGTCAATTAGAAAAAAAATTTGGCGATTAAAGATGGCCCCTTTTTTTGAGTTAACATTAGGGCCAGTCAATTGTGTACATTTATATGCTAGAAACTCAAAGTGGCCATAGCAGCCCAAGAATTCATGCGAGACAAATGAATTTTCCTTGCTCAATCATACCCTAATGCAACTTTTACTGGATGAGAATTAGATAATTCTAAAAAAAAATAATGAGAATGAACCTGATAATTCTAAAAAATATAACAAGCTTTGTACAACTATTTTTTGGCTTAATAAAATTGCGGTTATGTATATATTTTTTTTAATTTTAAAATAAGAGGTAGAGCTTGAAGCTGAGCTAGAGAGGTTAAAGTTTAGCATGACATGTAGCTTTGAAAAATATCACACCATGTTGAGGTAATTATGTCCCTGAATCTTTTCTAATTAGGCGCTACATATATAGTTTTTGCCATAACTAGGCAGTTTCTGATCATCTCATAGTTGTGTGCTTCTGTTATATGCATTGGAATGCTTCCTGAAATAACATTTTTAAAATTTGCATATTAATTTTTAATTAATCTTTCTTTGGTTTTTAAATACAACTAGTCACAGGTTCGCGCAATACGTGGGAAAATTTAATGTCATTTTCTTTTTTGCCAAGTAAAGAATGAGAATAGTAGTTGAGAATTATAAGTAATAGTCACAAATTCATCATACAATAATGTGATTACATTGTAATATATATAATATATTTTATGCAAGTAAAGAAGTTTATATCTTGATTTTTTGTATAAATATATATTTTTTTGGCAAGGAAATATGTTGCATTTTACTTTCAATTATTATATATGACAATATTTGTAATATGTTATAATATAGTGAGATATACACAAAAAAAAAACACAATTAAAAAATGAAAAATGTATAATTTTATTAGAACTTAAAAATGAATCTTGAAGGTTTCATATGAAAGCTAACATTATTTTGCATTTCTTGAGAAGTTAATGAGAAATTTATTCAAACTTTGTTTCCATTTTATCACATAAGAACAATTAAACAAAGTTATAACAATTTATATTTTCATAATCATTAAACTCATATATGAGAATCAGCTATTACGAAAAATTTTCTCCCCAAAACATGTACTGAAAACTATTTTTCCTTTCCATACAATTTGAAAAATGTTAAAACTAAGGAAGCTAAATGTGTAGTTGACCTTAGTCAATCAATAAATAACATAAAAGGGGTTGGGAAAAGCAAACGTATTCACAGTATAATTGTTTATATATGTCCATATTTGTTTTTGTATATATTAATACTCATAATTTCTATAATTTTTATGTAGCAACTGTATCCTATTTAATATCTCCCAGGTCTTCAGCTTTAGGACAACTCATAGCAAATAAACCAATCATCATGAAAAAGAACCTAGCAAGATGAAGTCAAACACAATTTCTAAATTTTCTAAATTTTAACAAATAGAAGATTAAGATTATAGAGAAATTGAAATATGAGAGAGAGAGAGAGAGAGAGAGAGAGAGAGTGAGAAGTACCTTTGATAGTAGATATAAAAAAAATGTAGTGATAATTAAAAAATTTCTATTACAAATACTATGCTTATTGGTTTTAAGAGAGATTAAAAGAGAACATATATAAATATAAAAGTTATGTAGGGGAGGGGATAAATGTATATACAATACATAAGTGTTGAGGGAGGGGAAGGTTAGGGAAGAGGAAGAGACTTTGTATATTTTGATAATTGAAAAATGTATTTATAACTGATAAATTATATAGTTAATCTGATGATATATATATATATATATATATATATATATCTGTGTGTGTGTGTGTGTGTGTGTGTGTGTGTGTTCTTATAAAAAAAAAAAAAAAACTTATCAAATCCAATGTGGTAACATAATAATAAGTCTGAATAAAGGACTTTTGGGCTACCATATAAGTTTATGAAAAATTTGAGACTTTCCTTCATAAATGAGAATTTTATGGGTTTTTTTTTTTTTCAATTAGATAGAAGAAATATATAGGTAGGGAACGACATATTCCCCCCAATTATACCATAAGGGAAATTGTACGTAGAAATTAATTGTTTTAATTCTTACCTTTTAGGTTACTTCTATCCCCCTCCCCTAAAAAAAAGGAATTTTTAGTTACCTAAAAAAAAAATATAAGCCTCTTAGGAATAATTTAAGAGGAAAATTATACCCACTTTAGGGGAAAAAAATTGGTTACGTATCTAAAAGAACTAATAGCGAATATTTAAGTACATATTATTTAAGAATTATAATAATAGTGGAATTTGTAGTATGCATTTAATAATTTTTTTCTTAAGTACCAAAAAAAAATTCCTAGTTGATTTCCTGTTGTATTTATCTAAATATTATTTATATCATATTTATGTATAATTAAGGAGTATAATGGATTGAAGCGCAACATATCATAGCCAAATTGAACTCAGAATAACATATAAGAAATAAGTTTGAGTTTTTTTTTTCCTCTCGAGAATTAGATAAGTTTAATTAAGCTAACTAAGGTAATATGATTTAATTCGTGTTGGACTGTACAAAATCATTCTATTTGTTTATATATATTGGTTAGCATGATTGAATTAAGTTACAGGATTTCTTAAGAATGAGATCACACTGAGGTATATGCTTCAATTGAGAGAATTTTTTAATTCCAAAGTAATGAACATTAGTATTACCATGGAAAACATAAATCAATATTGCATACATGTCCACAGTCATAAAATGGATGCAATAGTTAAACATTGTAAGCATCCAAAAATTATTTTCTTAAAAATTTTAAATTGTAAGATTTTTTTTTTTTTTTTTTTTTTGAGAAGTGGTAAGAATTAGAGATTAGATCTTAAAAAAAAAAAAAAAAAAAAAAAAAAACCTTAATATGTCTGACTTACGATAATGTAATTTACATCATAATTTGTCAAAAAATATATGAAAATAACCATATAAAGCTAAATTATAATCCCAAATACAAAGAAAAAGAGGAACACCATACGGTCCATACCTATTGATCATAATATTTTGTTTCCTCTTCTAAGCTATCCTAAGAACAAAGAAAGTAGATTAAAAGAACATTAGCAAGAATTTATGTAGTATTTAATTTAAAAATTACAAAGCCATTTAAAAAATAAAATAAAAAAATGGGAGGCAAATGATCATGTACTAAATCAATAAAACGCATTCCAATTATTTAAACACAAACAATTTTAATGGGTAAAACGCAATTATGTAAAGAAAAACTGTAAACATGAATACAAAAAAATAGGCTATCAATTAAAAAGGAAAAAAAAAAAAAAAAACATGGTATTTACAACCTTAGAAAAGAAAATCCAATACAAACATTTACATCGTAATTTTTCAAAAAAATAATGAAAATAACCATATAAAACTAAGTTTTTATCCCAAATACAATGAAAAAGAGGATCATGCAGTCCATACCTATCAATCATAATATTTTGTTTCCTCTTCCAAGTTATCTTAAGAAGTTAAAAATTAGCATAAATTTAGATGAGATTAAAAGAAAATTAGCAAGAATCTATGTAGTGTTTAATTAAAAAAAATTACAAAGCCATTTAGAAAATAAAATAAACAAATGGGAGGAAAATGGTCATGTACTCAAACAAAAAAATGCATTCCAATTCTTTAAATACCAAAAAAAAAAAAAAAAAATTAATGGGTAAAACGCGATTATGTAAAGAAAAATTGTGAACATAAATACAAAGAAATAGACTATCAATTGAAAATTGAAAAAGAGAAAAAAGAAACATGGCCTGGTGTTTACAACCCCGAAATAGAAAATCCAATACAAACTGCAAACCATAAAAACTGCAAACCATAAAAATTGCAACAGAAAAGCAAAGAAGTTGAAGGGAAGAAAAAGAGAAACTGACCTCAAATAGACTTTCAAAATCTATATATAATAAATTAAATCGATGAGTTTTAAATCCAGAAAGAGGCAATTGAAAGTTTTGATGAGAGAGAAAAGCCGTTTTCTTGATAAGGAGATGATAAGTCAAAGAAAGAAAGAGAGAATGATTGATTGCTAAAATGAAAGCAATTTAGATTTAATGGGAAAGTCAATAATGGTATGAACATTAACTGTTTGTTTCATGGGAAGATGATGAGTTGAGAGAGAGAAAATGGGATTGAGTAAAGAGCATGTGTGAAGTGGAAATCCAAAAAAAAAAAAAATTTGTGACATGACAATAATGTAGTTCAACTGGAGCGTGGCAACAATAAATGCTACGCTTCAACTTTTATATATATATATATATATATATATATATATATGTGTGTGTGTGTGTTTTTCCTCCCAACACATGGTTATTGAAAATGAGAGTATTGAGTCATCAATAATTTTGAAATGAGTACGTAGCCTATGAGGTCTTTGCACTAGAGTACCGATACTGTAGTTAACTGCCTCTGCCACTCCATGTATGTATCAACTGATCTAAGACTTTTTATATGGTCTAGTCCATTTCCAAATTAATATTTCTGTTCGGATATTTCTTGTGATCAATTTCATGTGGCCTCATCTCTTCCAATTTGTAGTCGGCAGAGTCTTCAGGCTTTTTAGATTATATTAAGGTTGCTCCACCTATTCTCACCTTGAAGACTGTTAACTTTTCTTTTCTTTTTTTGAGGGGAATGAGGACTGTTAACTTGAAAATAAATTTGTGACAGTGGATCATTTACTCTTTGAATCCTTGGTATGTTGGTTATATCTAGAAACTTTATTTATAACCACAACTTTAGTATCATACAGAATGTTCTTAATGATTAAACCTATGACCTTTTAGATCGACCAGGGCAGTAATCTAAGAGATTTTGGTTTGAAATTATTGTGGTAAAGCTTATTGGGAAGACATACATAACACCTTAGTTTCACATTGTAGTAGCAGAGCCTTAAATGATGGTCAGTTAAGTAAACCTAACCAAGTGCATCAAGTGTAAATATGACCCAAGTTCTTAGCATGTTTGCTTTTGGGGAATGGATTGTACTACTTTTCCTTTATCTTCAAGACATTATTTGTTTATTGTAAACATATTGTCTAATAGGTTCTTTCCTTTTTATTGCAAGCATGCAGGTATTAATGCAAATTGAGAAGTAGGAAGCATATTAGAATTAGACTGGTGTTGTAGTTTTTTTTTTTTTTGGGTTTAATTAGTCAAATTTTGTGGTATGCAGGCTTTGTGTTGATATATGAATAGTCAGACATGTAACTTCTTCTAATTAGTTTTTCGTGACAGTTTTCAACAATCATTTTAACTTTTGAAAATACCTTTTTCTACGGTTTTTACTACTTTTTTCAACGGTTTCAATTGTTGAAAATTAATATATATATATATATATATATATATATATTTGTAGTGTCATATGGATTTAAATACTTAACTTAGTAATAAAGCTAACGTACCATAATGGTTTTCTGTTTTTACAGGTAACATTTGAATCTTTGCTGGAAACAATGTGCTCCTTGCAGCTGATTATTGGAGTGAAACTCAATTCACAAAGTCTCCATTCTAAGAGCTTACAGATCTGTTGGCAGCAATTTTCTGTACAGTGAGGCTTCAGACCTGTTGACAAATGTAATTTTTGTTATCTGTTTCTAGAAACCTTATGACTAATGTGTTTGAATTTAGTGAGAGATTATAATTAAAGTGTGTGTGTGTGTTTAGCAATTAGTTTGTTTCTCAAAAAAATAAATAAATAAATAAAAATAAGTTTCTAGAAACCTTAAGACTACTTTTTGGTTAAGTACTAGAAGCATGGTAAGACAAAAATTATAAATAGTATATTTCAGCAAGATAAACAAATTGTCTTTCTGGGAGTAGACAAATGTTTTCCCTGGATGTTCAAAATTCAATTATCCAGTAAGTTTTGAGTATTTTGGCAAGTTCTTCGAGTATCAACCATGTGTGTGCTTGCATGTGGTTAAGGTTTATTCCTTCATGATCCCATATGAAATTTCCAAAGCAAAGAAAAGAAGAGAAATGAAAAAGAATCTCGAGTGATTTATCTTGATTTTGCATAGTCAAAACATTGTTAGAACCATGGTTAAATGTTCAATACACGTCCTTCAGTTCACATCGCCAGGAGGAAAAAATGAAACAAAAATTGGCTCAAAGCAAAGGAGTGCCTGCTCAGACATCCCCAACCCGCTAAAACAAAACTAAAAATTACTCTTCCCTTAAAGGAACTAATAAAAAGGGTCACCAGATGAAACAAAACAACTCTTAGGATTTCCTATAAGGATGTGTGATAAAACCTGATGTTTGTAGAGTTAAATGAAGGGTTGTTGGTTGTATTCGAGATAACCACTCTCCTGAATGGGGAATAAGAAAGAGAATGTGTAGTGGTTTACCTTGGGTCATACCACGCACACGCATGGTTTGGGGAGTATCCACTCCAGAAAGTTCATGTAAAGAGATCTTTGGAACAGTTTGTTGTGTTTCCCTTGTTGCTGCTTCTTCGTTCTATTCCACGTCTTCTGATTCCAGCATGGTTTTCAACATGTGAACTTGTTGATTCTTTGCATTTGTGGCCTGGTACAAACTTCTCATCGCAATTATAACACAATCCCTTGTCACGCCTTGCTTGCATTTTAGTCCAAGACAACCTTTTGAATCCAATCCCTGGTGGAAGTTTCGGATTGGTGGAGGCTGCAAAAGCTTGTCGAAGTGGTGATGTTGGCAAGAGGCCATATTGTGGTGGTGCTTGCCTTTGCCGCTGTGATTTATCTTCTCGCATCCGGGCCAAGCTAGTAGCATGGACTAGAGTTGTAGGATGAAATAGCTTCACTTCTGATCATATTTCGTCTTTCAATCCACCTATATAACTCCCCATCAAAGCTTTCTCTGGCCATTCTTGCACTCATGATGCTATCTGCTCAAATTGGGCTTGGTATTCTCTAACCGTCCCCGTCTGTTGTAATTTGGCTAAAGCCTCATCAAAGTCCTCACAATCAGAGGGTTCAAAACGAACACACAAGGCATGTGTAAATTCTTCCCATGAAACATCTCTTCATGTTTTCTCAAACCACTGATACCATTGGAATGCCTCATTTTGTAGATTGAAAAAAGCAAGTAGAACCTTCTCATTATCTGCCGTTCTTTGATATTTAAAAAGCTTCTCCACCTTGTAAATCCATCCAGTGGGATCTTCCCCAATGAATTGAGGAAAATCTACTCAAGAAAATCAAGTTTGCATCCCTCCAAAAGTTCCTCCATTTTGATTGGCCAAACCACCATTAGTCTCATGATTGCGGCTGGCTGAGCCTTCTTCAAGGTTGTTGTTTTAGTTGTCCATTCGTTCCATTTTCCATCCCATCTGTGTTATAGCTTTGGAGAGGGCTTCCACACTTTCCTTTGTATTAGTAAACTCCTTGGTGAATTCTTCCTTCTGGGTGTCAAATTGTCTTCAAATAGAATGGTTGCTAACTTCCAAAGCTAACAAACGATCATCATGGGTTGTTGAGCATGTAGGTGGTGGGTTGTTCATCATCTGGCTCTATTACCATATGATAAAACCTAATGTTTGTAGATTTAAATAAAGGGTTGTTAGTTGTATTCAAGATAACTACTCTCCTGAATGGGGAATAAGAAAGAGAATTTAGGATAATTTTATGTTTTCCTTCGTTAATACGTTCTACCCTGTAAAATAAGGCATACAACTGCTAATAACAACCAATCTACACTTATCTCCCTCTACATAATAGGGATGGCTTAATAAACAACTCTTAATTTATTTAAACTCCTAAGCAGCTCCTAATGCTTATCGTTCCTAATCTTTATTTATTTATTTATTTTATAGAATCATTCCTAATCTTTAATTTCAACTACACCTTCTTTATTTTTATCCTAAGTCTTTGTAGAAACTAATGTGCAAGTTGAGAGTAGAAGTGCAATTACACGCATATGTTGGTCTACTGCTGTTGTCTAAATCATAACAATGTGTCTGTCTGGCATGTAAAATTTTGGAACCGGAACTATCAATTTCCAAGAATTATTGAATACTTCATATGACAAAACTCTTGAGAATTACAATTTCCACCAACATTTCACTTCTCATAAAATGTGAGAATTCTAACTTGCACTTTTTTTGGTAAGAAATGTCAATTCTTGGAAATGTTTATGATACGACCCCCTCCATGGCTGCATACAAATCCTTTATTCCCTCAAGGGACTATGGTTAGATCTAAGGATTTTCAAAAATAAAACAGTAGACAAGAGGAAATTTATGGTTATACTTCGAGATATATCCAAGACCTTCTTAACAAGCAAAGCTTGATTTTTACTAAAATATTCTCCTACCTCTTTATTAATCTTAATATGCCTTATATAGGCTTACAAATCCAACACCTAAACAATAGAAACAATTCCTACAATTACTAGCCTACTAATCTGATAAGGATAAAGGCAATTGCTATCATACTAAATAACAAATGCTTGAAATATTAGATAACAATCAATAGCTAAGATAAAGATAAACTCCTATGCAAATTCAAAAGCAAGAACCAATCTGATATGGCAGCTATTACGTAACACTCCCTTCCCCTTAAAATCATCCCTTGTCCTCAAGGGATCCTTCACCATGCTCATCCAGCCAACCCACCTCAATAAAAAATAGCTTCTTACATTGATGTCCAGTGCAAATTTCTCATCACAATTAAAGCACAAGCCCTTGTCTCGCCTCTCTTTGAGTTCAGTAGGTGTAAGTTTTTTTATAGTCTTAGTAGTAGGACTCACTTTGCTAAGAGATGGAGGCAAAGGCTATTCATTTTCTTTAGATGGAGGTTGTTGATGTTGAAATTGGGACTTGGCTTCATAGAGGCGAGCTAAGCCCACTGCAACAAATAAGGAAGCTGGTTTGAGGGCTTGAACATCAATTCGTAGATGTTCTTTAAGGCCACGAATGAAGCAACCCAATTGTTGTGCCGGTGGTAATTTTCCTACTCTACTAAGCAATCTTTCAAATTGGCTTTGATACTCTCTCACAGATCCCATATGCTTAAGCTTTGTTAGATCACCAAAGAAGTCATTAAACTCTGTTGGGCCATAACATGTGTACAAGCCTTCTTTGAGGAGAGGCCAAGTGATCACTTTCTCTTCTTCCCTTAGTAATTGATACCATAATTGGGCTTCCCCCTCCAAATGGTAGGCAACCAATGAAATTTTTTCTTCCTCGACAATATTTTGGAATTCAAAAAATTGCTCTGCACGGCAAATCCAACTAGTTGGATCTTCATTTCCATTGAAGCGTGGGAAATCTAGTTTTGTCACCCTTGGAATGACAGCACTATATGAGTCAAATGGTCCAGAGTTGAATCTACCTAAAGACCTTTCCCCCTCACCACGCTTGTGAGAACTCTCACTGCTATGATTACTCGAAAGGTTGTCGAATCGAGTATGCATTGTAGCAAGCATTCCCTGTATCTCCTTCATCATCTTTTGTTGTTTCGAAACCAGGGAAGTCAGGTTGTTAACCTCACCTTCCAATTTGTCCACACGATCCTCAGCCATAACCTGTGTAAGGTTGAATTTTATTAACTATTGTGTTGGCTTTATTCCGTGTCAATTTGCTTGTATTTTCAGCATTTAGAAACCCTGTATTTAGGTGGGAATCATGTAAGGGTAGTGTGTGAGAGAGTGTGAAGATTTGCTCAAGACTGTGCTGCAAAACAGAGACTCGCGACTGGACCTCGCTGGTGTCTCGCGACTATCAAGCCGCCAGATGTTGCACATGAGAGAAGCGTGCAAAGGAGAACTCGCGACTGGATCTCGCGGGTGGCTCGAGACTAGAAGCTGCCAGAATATGAACCGTCATGCCAGCTGTCGCACTATAAGACAAAATTTCCAGTCTGGCCTTTCAATTCCTTCGCGACTTGAACTCGCGACTCAGTCAAGCCACGAGGCCAAGCCGCCAGCCTACTCTGTTGTGAAAAAATCTGTCTCTTCGCATTCCAAACACGCACCAGTATATATACCCCTTATACCCACGAAATGTAAAGAGCTTCCAGAGAGAATTTTGAGAGAGAAACCCTAGAGAAAAAGCAAGATTGATTCATCCACGATCTTAACCTTGTGACTCTTCAAATTTCTCTACTCTCTTCCTCTCCATTGTAGATCCTTGAGAGGTATTTTAGCCAAAACCTTTTCTCACCATACTCACAACTGTGAGAAGGCTCTTTGGTGTTTTGGGAAGCAGTTAGGAAGGAGCCAATTCATATTGGTAAATGCTATGGACTAGTAGCGGAATCCGGGAAACTAAAGAAGAAATAGGTTCGGCGTAACCTCGTTGGAACAGGAAGCTTGGAGGGCTTAGGTACCTGGGTAGATTAGGCTTGGAGGGTCTATTGCTGTCCTTGTATCCCAACTACATTCTTTAGTGGATCATTTTGACCGCTTGGAGGGCGGCGGAGAGGTTTTTTGCTGAGGTCTTCGGTTTCCTCTTCGATAACACGTCTTGTGTTGTCCTTGTATTTGCATCTCTCTTCCCTTTATCTTTGTCATTTAATTTCTGTTATGGATGTAATTTTATTTGACTAAGATTGTTTATCAATTCTGTTTTAGGTTTTAATTCATTTTCCGCACGTTTATCATTTGTGTTAAAGCTTGAATTGGTAATTTGTAAATTGGGGGTCTAAACATTCATAATGTTTTACACACTATTTGAACTTTCAACCTACTCCGATACCAATATGATACGACCCCCTCCACAACCGTGTATACATCTTTTTTCCCTCGAGGGCTATGGTTAGATCTAAGGATTTTCAGAAATAAAGTAGTAGACAAGAGGAAATTTATGGCTATACTTTGAGGGATAACCCAGACCACCTTAACAAGCAAAACTAGATTTTTACTAAAATATTCCCCTACCTCTTTATTAATCATAATAGGCCTTATATAGGCTTACAACTAAATGTAAAAACGAATCCAACACCTAAATGATAGAAACAATTCTTGCAATTGCTAGCCTACTAATCTGATAAGGATAAAGGCAATTGCTATCTTACTAAATAACAAATACTTGAAATATTAGATAAGAATCAATAGCTAAGATAAAGATAATTCAAAATCAAGAACCAATCTAATATGGCAGTTGGTACATAACAGTCTATATATGTGAGAAATACAAACATGATGTTCTTTCTTAACTAAGAACGTAGAGTTAATTTTAGAGAAATAAAATATTTATTTCTCCTCCAAATATAATCTATATATTATAATAAGTGAAATTGAGAAAAACTCAAATTAGAATTCTAAATTAGAGTTCCAATTTTGCACCATGTGTACTAAAATTATTTATTCTCAAAGAATTTTATTTCTTAATTTTGAAATCAAATGTGAGACCACATCATAAATATTCATTTAAGTGAGTTATTAAGTACAAAAACCAAAGAGTCTAGAATAAATAAATCCTAAAAAAAAAAATACTTCACAATAATAATAATAATAATAATAATAATAATAATAATAATAATAATAATAAATAAACAATTTACATTTTATACCTAATAATATCCTTACAAAATTTTTTAAAATAGTTAACAAAATATAAAAATGATTATTAATAATATTTCCATTATATTTGTAAGAATTATATTTATGCATCTTATTGTATATCTTTAAATATATCCATGCATATGCATAAAATTACAAGCTAGTGTTCATTAATTTTAAAGACATTATTTTTTTTTTATTTAACAAAACTGTCCATAATAATCACATTATTAATTTATTGGTTTCTAAAATAATGAGCATAAGATTTTTTTAACAACTTAAATTTTAATTCTAAATATCGTGTTTTCTGTAACATGATATAAATTCAAATTCTAAATATATCCATAAAATTTAACTCTTGTGAATTTAAATTATTAAGAACTTATAACTCTCACAATAATTCTCAACAATCGAACATACCCTAATTGAATTGAACTAGTATGGTACAACCCCCAGCTCAGGATTCTCTGTCCTACGCTGCCTTTCCCTAGAGATAATCTCCATAAAGGATCACCACCCAGCAGATCAAAATATTAGTACAAGTTCAAGAAAAATTCCAACAAATGCATGATTAAATGAGCATGAATGTAATGATTCTAAAATATTTTCAAAGTTCTTTATTTATAGCAGCCAACACAATATTTAGTTATTTACACATATCAAGACAGAACAACATAATAGAGCAGCATCATCATAATCCCCTACAAACACTTATCATCTATCATTTGGCTAACGGTTGGGACCCAGAAGAGAAAGAAGAAAAGTCCTGTAATGGCCTGATGTTTCCGAGTGGACTGCATCATTCAATGTCTTCTTGTATTTCTTCAGGTATTCAGCTTTTATGTACTGCATATCAATCTCAGTCCTTGTCACAATTACCCTTATAAGGGTGGTGTCATCAGTCCCCAAGCCCTTCATAGCCTTATGCAACACCTGCAAAATTTCAGAGGTGTTAGGATGCATCCGTGTCATTTTTATGACAATAATAAAAATGGTATATAGGTCCTTGAGTACCATAATCCCACATCAGTAAAAGCATATCTGGCCCTGTTGTTAAGAAAAACTAGAGATATGGTCCATATGGAAACGGAGAGAATAGTTTGACAAAGAATAATTTCATTCCTATCTAATTTTAGTATCAGAATAGTGGATATAGTCATAAATCAATGAGTTAGGTCCACTTTTGTTCTGTTGGTTTCTAATCGTTACAATGGAAGAACTTGTAATTTATTGGAATAATGTGAGGGATATTTGGCCGCTCATAATAAAAGGAAATTATGCAAAAGCTTTATAGAATTATCATGATGCTGTCCAACTAGAAATTGATCCATGTATATGTACTATAACATGGGCCTCATCCACACAGGGAACAGAAAACATGTGAAAGCTTTGGCATACCTCATTATTTTAGGGTGCTGGAATGCCTTAAAAAACCAAACTAATTTCCATTGGTTTTTACATTAGAAAGGATTTTTTGTTCCAATTAAGGAAATCATTCCGAACTACTATTCTTCAAATTTAGAGTAGTTAACAGTACTAAAATCATCCAACATAAAGGGTTACACGTGTACCAGATAACTCTACTATTGCCTCTTTTATTTTCCACAAAATGATCTGTACTGCAATGATAAAACCTGAATAGCAAAAAGTACTATTTACCTTGCCTTCTTAGCAAGAAACTACCAGTTTGTGAAATTACTATTATGATAAACTTATACATTGTAATCAAATTCACCAAAGAGAAACAACAATTAAACCCAGAATGTGGGATGATACCTTTGCAAAGTATCTCGCCGGATTCTCTGAGCAGCTTAAAATTGTCAAGAGAGCATATTCAAAAAGTCCCGATGTCTCGCCCTTCACTGCCTAAATTTCAAGATTGAATAAGCACTTCTTTCCTTCGGGAAAAAGATCTTTTTTTTTTATTATTAAAAAAAACAAAAACAAAAATATAAGATTACTCAGAAAATATATATATACCTTTTTAAGTGAATTTCCATACATGTCATGGTAAGCAGTAATAATAGCAGCCAATTGTGCCCTGCTTCGTTCACTGAATATTTGGATAAAGGTCTTCTCATCAGTTCCCAGTTTCTTTTCCCCTGCTTTAAAAAGAGCCTTTGAATCCTTCGCAGCTATCTCTCTGTCAAATTCCAGGCCTTCATAACGGGGTGTGCTTACATATGCAAGCAAGAGCTACATCAAATATTTTGCATTAAGATATTGATGACTTTATTTCCTCTCATATCCTAAAAAGGGATATTTTAAATTCGAGAATTAGACATTGAAAGGTCAAGCACAACACAGTTTCAGGTTGAACATATTATTATCACAAACCATGAATCAAGCCACCCCTGATATAACAGATATTAGATATATACAACTATACTATAAGTCAATAATGTTGTTATAATTGCACCTAGCACTCCTAAAGCATGAAGTGCAAAACCCAAAAGGCAAGGAGCATTCAACGAAGCACACATCAAGTGTGCACTTTTGCCCCTTTTTGGAAAATCCCAAAGCCCAAAAAGTGTGCTTTTATTTCTTTCTTTCATATTTCTCCCATAAACCCTTTCAATTAGTCACTACATTTTAGTATTTTAGTGCTTGATCATCTCTGACTTTTGGTCATATTTTCGTTAAGCCATGTACTTCATTTTGATCATTGCTATTATAGCTGTCCAAATTTTGTAAAACACAGACAATTTCCTAAAATGTTGCCTTTAAATTGTATATGATTAGTTGATTATCAATTTATCATGTTGTCCATTGATTATTTTTTCTCAAATTTACTATATAGAAAATATAAGAAATTGAAATAGACATTGTTGGATTTAAAATTTGAAGTGACAAATTTTGTGCAATTGCACCACTCCAATCATTTGATCTAATAGGCTACATATTATTATTTTAAATTTTAAAACTTATTTTGATTGTATATTATAAATATTATTCCGTATTAGAAAAAGACTTTAAATAATTCAAAAATGTACTTCAAACAAGGCTGTGCTTGCACTTTCTGTGTAGGCTCTTATAGGATTTTGTGCTTAAGCGTGCCTAAAGCTTATAACAAGACTCATCGGTCATCAAACATTCCAAATTCCAATTTTCTGTCTCATCTGCAGCTCTGCAAATCAAGTCACAACAAAGAATTCATCCATTTCAAGATTCAGAAACAGATGCAATATATGACTTTATTATTGACCTGTTTCTGACTTTTGAGAGCCTCATGTTCAATGTGCATAGCAATTGCTTAGGGCCATCATACATAGATCTAACAGTATGACATGAGGCAATGTAACCTTCAATGATACATTAGGCAATTTCAATTTCTTTAGGTCAGCTCCAGGGCTTTATAAATATGCCTTCAAACTATCATGTCACAAACTAAGACTATATAAGTGATATGAAAATGTACACTATTCAGCCGTTTAGAGCATCCTTTTCTTGCAATACATGGTGCCAGATCATCTAGCCAATATAAAGTTGCAGTTACATACATGTAGATATGATCAGATTCCATGTCAACACATAGAAGTCTACATGGCATCAATACATTATGAACCCCCTCCCCCCCCCCCCCCCCCAAAACAAAAAAAAAAAACACACACACACACACACACCCAAAAAAAAAAGGGAAAAATTATTCATGAATGTCCTTAGGTAAAAGTGAGAACGTCAAAATTTCTCTCAAACATGGAAACTAACATTAAGCAATGCTAAAGAAAAATTGAAAAATGCATAGAGAAAAAGTCACCTTTTTATGATCTCCTGAGGCTTGCATTTCAATATCATGTTCAAGGGCCCCAAATCTAGAATGATATAGTTGTTTAAAACACTGTATCTGGGATGGCGTACGAGAACATATTACTTCAGTGGCAGCTTGAAGATTCTTTGTCTCTGCACTTAATCCCTGCTTGACAACTATTGCATCTCGTCCCACCGGATCATGCATCCAGAGCAGAACTGATGTCTGATAAATGCAGGAATGTAAGATGAACAGGAGTTTAAAAATAAAAATTAAATAAAACAACATATTGCTTTATTGCTAAATACAATCATCTGCAACTCTCTCTCAAGTATTTGAGTCAGAAACAAATCAAATAAATAGTTAAAAAAAAAAAAAAGTGATTAGAAAGTATATATGCTCCATAGGTCTTTGACTTCAAGAAGTCATGAGCAGCCGAGTAGGTATAGTCAGTACCTCTAATTTGCCACTAAGCTCTGAAGACAAGCGTTTAAGAATATCATCAGAATACATCACTCTATATTCTTGTTGGATGAGAGCACGTTGTGTTGCATCACGATGGGCAAGAATATTGACCACTGCTGCCGTGTCACACCCAAACCCTGGAAAAAAAAAAAAAAAAAAAAAAACAAAACAAAACAAAACAAAACAAAACAAAAAACCAAATATGAGTACCACATAACAAAAATTTCTTGAAACATCAAATTTCACATAGAAGAGTCGATGAGACAAACCCAAAAGTTAATACATAGCAGATGACTCACAAAGAAAATATAGATGATATTCAACTATCAATTTAGTAAAAATCAAAATGTAGGAAAGTGGTGACAGAACTTGATTTGTCTAACCAAGATTACCACTTATAAATATTAACTTGCCATCTTGCAGTGAACATCGGTTGCCTTGCACAAGAGCATTATGGCACAACTTAATATTTCCTAATAAGCCCTAAGCCATTGTTCTAACAGTGTCCTCAAATTAGCTTTGCTTCCAAAAGAATTTTGAACCATTGATCCTTCACCTAAATTCCTCAATAAATCAGAAAGCCTCATAATCCTTTCTCAACAACCAGAGGTTCACAATTTTCCCTGACTCAAGGTTACAAAATAAGCAAACCTAAACAGAAACTAACCTGCCTACATGATACAAGAACTTTGGCTATGCACGGTTTTGTTGATGTGATTTTTTTGACATTGTTGTAAGCAAATATTAAAGTAGGCCTTGCTTTTTAGAGATGCGCCCCCATAAATTTTTGGAACTCCCAGACATTTTAGGTAATAAGCCACCACATATTCTACTGGCCTAAATGATAATAATGTAGCAATACAAATATTTTTTTCAACTTAATTTCCAACGGCTAGATTCTTCTCATACCAACTTTTTTGGTCCTAGTTTTTTAATGTGATAAACAAATGGCTTAGAACTAATACCATTTTTAAAGGATGATTCTACTGATTCTCATTGATACATCAACCTTTTAAATGTATTATGCATTGACAAAACTAGATTTCAGAATTTGTTCAATAACAGATTAAGTCAACTTAGAATAAAAGGCAAGATGACTCTCTAAATCACTCCAGGCTGTCACAGGACAGGATTTTCTTTGCTTCTCTCGCTCAATATATGCTTTAGAAATAATGCTTTTAACTACTTAACCCTTACACATTCCTAAATGACTTCACCAGAAGTATCTCAACATAAAATCAAAATTGAACTTCCAGAAGTTACTTTGGGTGATCAGAACCAGTGGCATAATCTTTTCAGCAGCCAACCAGACCGCTTTTCACCTTATCTATTTGGAGACAATATTGCATATTCTCAAGGCAAAAGATCTCATGACAAAAAGAAAGGGAAAAGCATTCCAATCCTTGCAAATAAAATCACACCCTTTATCTTCTATGCAGAAAATATCAACTTCTTTCCTTTTCATATTAATGGATTTTTTTTTTTTTTCAATGGCTGGAATACACAACAGGAGTCCCTGTACCCAAGAACACTGCCAATCCTGATGAAGTCAAGATTTAATCCCAGATTTGGGACGAAGTCAAGAGAGTTGTCCTGGTCCCTTCTCATATTAATCTTTAATGTAAAGGCTCCTCATTTAATAGTCAACTAAACTGATTTCACCCCCCAAAACAGATCAATATTGTTTTACTCTTAACTTATTTGAGCTTGTACACATTCCACAATCATCTGCAAGGTACACTGACTAAAAGCAGTGTTGAAACAAACTCAAATTGTCACAGCATAAAAGCAGATGGGTTGATTAAATCATATTCGGAGGCAACTTTTCCAATGTTTCAAGTCAATTATCATAACTTGATATGCCTCACTTTCTTAAAAATAAAAAAGCCTAGAGCATTGCTTTCTGTTGTGGTTGTGTCCTATTACACACTTATTTTCCTTAATGCATCAAAAAACAATCAATTATTTTATTTTCTTCCCCTAGTCTCCATTTGGTTGAAAGAAGAGGAAGATTAAAATTTTAAACCTTCTATATATATATATATATATATATAAATATATATATTAAGTAAAAAAATCAAATCAAGTAACAGTCAACAATGTGACTAGGTCATTAGTGTATTTTTTATCTGCTGGGAAAAAATCCTGAGCCTAAGGTAGAAAATCACCATGAAGCTTTATGAATAATATAGATTCATGGGGTGCTTAGCCTTAATGCATGACTCTATGAGAGAACAATATAGAAAATAACCATTGTCAATTGAATTTAATGGAACAACAACAATTTTTTAGGTCTATAACAACAGAAAGTAGATTGTTCAAATAAGCATTGTTTCAAGATGTTGGAAAAAAAAAAAAAAAAAAAAAAAAAAAAAAAAAAAAAAAAACAGATCCACAATTGACAGAAAACATTCATTGTTGTTCTAGTAGTATGTAAAAATAAAAATGCTTAAATGTGACGTCCAAAAAATAAAAATAAAAATCGAGCAGTTATTAGTATATAGGGTCTTGAATGAGTCCTCTCAACAAGAATTCCTTTCTCATTATATAACTTGCCTTAAAAGCAAGTTTGAAATACTTCTCAGCCCTGCCTCGCTTCATGCGTGCCAACAACTGTATACTTACAGTATTAATTCGGCCAAAATGGCCAAATACCACTAATTCCTGAATTTTGTAGCAAAAAAGCACTGTTTCGGAACTAAACAGCAATCTACCACTTTTCTGGTACTCGAGCTCTGAAACCTCGAGTTCCAAATGGTACTCGAGCACTGTAAACTCGAGTACCCCCTTGCCCTGCCACTGTGGCACAAGCTGACAAGGCATTTACCAATTAAATATTCCACATGGTACTCGAGTTTCCTGGACTCGAGTTTTGTGCTAGCATGTGCCCGAGTCCAGTAAACTCGAGTATGGCTCGGGTAGAAATCCATCGCAGCAGGGTTCATACTTGAGTTTAAGGGGCTCGGGTACTGTGTAAGCAGTACCCGAGCCCCTTAAACTCGAGTATGGCCCCTGTTTTTTTAAACCCGCCCACTTAACTCACTGAATCTCCCTCTCTCCCACTCACACTTAACTCAGATTTTCACTCTCACTTTCTGAATCTCCCTCTCTCGCTAGTCGCTATCATCATCACGCTCTCAGTCTCCCTCGTAGTCTCGCTCTCACTCTCGCTTCTCACTCTCCCTGTTGCTCTGACTCTCCCTCTCCCAGCTCTCACATATTCATTAAACTGTGAAAATACATTCCCTGGGCGTACTTGAGTTAAGTGTGAGTGGGAGAGAGGGAGTTTTTTTACAGGGGCCAAACTCGAGTATAAGGGGCTCGGGTACTGTGTAAGCTGTACCCGAGTCCATAAATCTCGAGTTTGAACCCTGCTAAGAAGAGATTCTACCCGAGCCATACTCGAGTTTACTGGACTCGGGTACAGTTTACACAGTACTCGAGTCCAGGAAACTCGAGTACTATGTGGAATTTTTAAATTGGCAAATGCCATGTCAGCCTGTGCCACGGTGGCAGGGGAAGGGTATACTCGACTTTACTGTGCTTGAGTACCATGTGGAACGTGAGTTTCTAGAGCTCGAGTACCAAAAAAGTGGTAGATCGCTGATTAGTTCCGAAACAATATTTTTTTGCTACAAATTTTGCAAATTGATGGTATTTGGCCATTTTCACCGTATTAATTCCATTGGACAAGTTGAGACGTGGATACGCGACCGTATCCTAACGTCTAAGCCTCACTCATAAATAAAAATGGAGATGGGCACATTTATTTTTTTAGTTAATTGAAATTTTTTTGGTAAATTAGTTGAGGGAGACATTGGGATGACACATGATATGACATACAGCGAAAACAGTATAAAAAAAAAAAAAAAAAAAAACCCAAAAAGTAGAATCAGTCCTTTTGAACCAAATATTATTAATAGGCATGAAATGAAAGGCTCACAAGATTGAAGCAAATTAGTATCTATATGTGTTATGGAATTCATGTTTTTATATTTTTTGGTAGAGGATTTACAACGTTGGACAAAACAAGTAATAAAAGCATGTTTGTATAGAAATTTCAAAGAGAGAGAGAGAGAGAGAGAGAGAGAGAGAGCGAGAGAGAGGGTAGTACCCTTGAAAGCACGGTAAAGTGCAATAGCGTCGTCTCTTGGGGAGGTTGGAACTGGAGGAACGCTTAGCGTCGACATTGATTTGTGCTCTCTCTCTCCTTCTTTCTTTCTTTCTTTCTACAACCCTTTTTGTTTTTTGGATAAGTCTACAACCTTTGTGTTATGTGTGCTTTGTCTCGTAGTGAATTAGTAAAAAAAAAAAAAACATTTCTTATAAACGCAGAGAGAGAAAAGTTATTTTGAATTGCGGGAGAAACGAGGAACCTGCTGCTTCTATTAAAACATTCGTAGTTGACGTGGGAAATGTACTAAATGTCAAATAATTGACATATTTGACATACTAAATATCAAAAAAAAAATTTTATCAGATGTATTAAATGTGTTAAATTTTTGTAATATGCTAGAGTTCTTTCACAATTTTGACACGGTACGGACAAATAATTGCATATCATTTATTCATTTTTTATTCATTTTTCTCTCTCCTCTAACTTCTTTAATTGATTTTTTCTCTCTCCTCACAATCTGCATCTCTCTCTCTCTCTCTCACAATTTTAGCCTGCTGCTGTCTCGCCGTCTAGATCGAGGCCACCGTTGATCTCGCCTGCCGCTGTCTCGTCGTTCAGATTGAGGCGAGATCGAGGCCGCTGTCGATCTCACCCTCTTCCCTCTCCTCTCTGTCGTCCTTCCACTCTGCCTCTCTTTGGTTGTGGGTTTTATTTTTTATTTTTTTTTTTTTTTTGCTGCAATTTGGGTTGATCTGATTTGGTGAGTAATTGTGGTGGTTGTGGGTTGATTGTGGTGGTTGGTGGGTTCAATTGATCTGGGTGGTTATTGCTGTTGTTGATAAAATGGGGAGGAGATAATATAATATTTTAATGTGTTGTAAATATTATTTTAATGTATAGAATTGAATGATAAAATATATGATAAATGGGATGTTGTAAAATGATGTGATAAAATAATAAAGTAGGCTTTTGGTGTAGCAAAATGGTATTTTTTTGGCGACATCTGCTATGGATGCTCTTAAAATAGGAAAAATGCTAAGATCACTAAAAATGGCACAATTTTGTACCACAACTCACCACATAGCTAGTTGTAATTGGTGAAGATATATCTATGGGCCCATATAGGGACACACTTGTTACTAATTACAACTCGCTATGTGGCGAGTTATGGCACAAAATTGTGCTATTTTTTTATGATCTCATCATTTTCCATTAAATAGAGAGCATTGAGTTTGGACAATATCTTTGCATGCACATTAGGCATCAACTCCTTTAGGGGTAAATAATTCATGGAGCTGGTTGAATGTCCTAAGTTCCTTTTGGTTTGGATTTAAAACCTCTTATCAACATTTTGAAAAGTAATTTCAAAGTACAAAAAACAGTATATTTTCTTTTCAGTAGAGTCTATTCATTAAATTTATAGTAGAGTCCATTATGAACGTGAGAAGAATAAGTACCATTTTTCCCTACTCTAAGAAAATTTTTCATACAACATGATTGTTTTATGCCAAAAATTTAAGGATGTATTTTTGCATAGCATAATATCATAAATTCAGTATATCACACGAGTTGTGTATTACACTTAAAAGTTTTATAGATTTTTTTTATAACAAAATTCAATTGATATAGTCGACATCTTTATTAGAAACATCAAGAGATACTAATTGAGTTAGTATTTAGCATCAACTCGTGCAAAATTTTATTTTTTATTTTAGAATAAAAACTTTATATATATATATATATGAGAAATGCTAACGAATGTCTTTAGGGTAATAGTTAATAATCCATTTAAAGAAAGTTTTTATGGGAAAAAAAAAACTAGGTTTCAAAAACACCCACAATAGATTATCTATTTTACCCTACATTTCATTAAAATATTATTTTTTATCAATTTTTTTTATTATTTTCCCAAATCATCTCCCTCTATGAGTAAAGAAAATGTTAATATATGAATTTACATATGAATAGTACTCATGTATATTTGCAAAATTATTGTAGCTAGAATTTTATTTTATATAATATTGTATAAGTTGATGTGGGTATTTTTTTGGGATTGTTTAGGCAAATTGTGGGGTTTATGCTATATTTTTTGATGTACAGACTTGAATGTTTTGGTAACTCTATAAAGATTAAATATTGCCTTTTTTTTTCCCAAAAAAGACCTAGACTAACACACACACAAGAGAGTCAGGACTACTGTTTAATATCATACAACTCACAACAATATATACATAAAGTAATATTACATTAAGCGTTACAATAGAAAATTAAAAAATAATAATAATAATAATAATAAAAGAATTTTTTTTTTTTTTGAGAATAATAATAAAAGATAAAGGTTAGTTTTCTGCATTTTTTTTTTTTTTCCTAATAAAAAAGAGAATCAGTACCATCGTTGTATAGCCCTTGCAAGAGTACCCAAGTAAGTACGTGACACGTTTTGCTCAAAAAAAAAAAAAACTACGTGACACGTTTGTCTGTTTTAGCTAAATACCTACTATTTTAACGTTAGCCTGTCTACCTTTTTCGGTAAAAAAATAAATTTAAAAAAAAAATGCTAGCCTGGCAGGCTCATCTTTTTCATTCGCAGTTTCAGTAATCAGCATCGATCCTATCTTAACATTCCACATTGAAGAAGAACGGCCAACCACCACCCCCATACATTGCGATGCCCAAGAGGAAAGATGGTGAACAAATTATTAATTAATTACACTAGAAAATTAGAAATCCACTTTTCATTATTTATTATTATTATTAAATATCCATAAAATATATCACACACTAGTCAATATATGACACCTACGAAAATTCAATATTATATATAATTATATTACAAACTTTGTGGTATAATCCTTCTCAAAAAAAAAAACTTTGTGGTATAATCTATCCACTCTTCAACCCATTCATTCCAATTAAAATGTTTCTTACCCACGTGTAGTTAAGAGTTCTAAAAAAAACACAACTTTTTTTTTATCCATATTCAATTAAAAATGATATTCTTTATGAACCTTTTCTATTCCATTTTCTTCTCTTTCAAATAGCAACATAAATGTCAAAGCGAACATATTAATTAATCTGAAATAACTCAATTTCAAAGAATCTGCAAAAAGAAAAATTAAATATGAAAAAAAAAAGTCCTTTGAGCACCCATAATGTTGTGTGGTGTACTTCATGATAAACGTTGTCACGTTCTTGACGTCTAAAAAGAAGAAGAAATAAACCTTCTAAAAAAAACAAAAACAATAAAAGAAGCTAGAAGAAGAAATTACACACCTAAGACCATACCCTTTTATGACTTTTTTTATTAGTATTGTTATAAACTCTGGGGTGTTATGTACTAAAAAAACAAAAACAATAAAAGAAGCTAGAAGCCTAGTGCCTAGAGCTGGGAGGGTCTGACCATAATATGTGGGGGTAATGCTTAGGACACAAATTTATGTTACAACTCGTCATGCGGTGAGTTATAAGTGGTGGAAGTATGATAATGGGCTATGTGGAGACACTTCCATAACTCACAATTCATCGCTGGCAAATTGTGACACAAAGTTATGTACAAAGTTGTGTCCTAAGCATCACTATAATATGAGAGAATGAGGAGAGAGTGTTTGAGAACGTCCCATTGCTCTCATATTTTTTTAGGACACATGTTTCTTGGTCTTCTTAGTTTCATAATATTTTATAGTTTATACAACTTTGCAGTGGAGATTGGACCTACCTTTTTTTTCATCACCGCCCATAACTTGCCATATAGTGAACTGTGGCAAAAATTGTATTAATGTTGTGGTACTAGCATTGTTCATGTTGTTAGGCATATACTAGTATATTTAGAAAACAATTTGTGGAAAAGTGAAAAAGTGACTAACATTTTTAACAATTTTTTTAATTTTTCATAAAAAAAGTTTTCAAAAATGGATGAATAACTAGACCTTTTTTACAATAACAGAGTTAGCTTAACAGGTTTGTGTCACATTCAACTTGACACAGCTCACCCATTTAATAAATGTGTCGTGTTTGTGGCCAACTCACGGAACCCATTTGATATGTTGTCTGACCAGTTAACTAAATATCATTTTATCAATATACTGTTCAAAACTCTAGGTATATAAACTTATTAATTGCTGCAGTTAATTTTCATTTGACATATTGTGATTGATTATTTGTGATATTGAGATATGTTTAGGCTTTAAATGATTATTTATGATGTAATTACTTGTTAGTTATAAATTCAATATTAAAAAAAAATCTATTTGTTTGATTTTTCATGTTTCAGATCAAATGGGTTAATACTAAAATCGTATAAAACAAGTCGACACAATTGTCCCTTTTAATAAACAAGTCATGTTAAGATTGATGAATCCTAACTCGTTTAATAAATGTGTCAGGTTAGTGTTGACTAATATAGTTGAATACTCATGAGTCAACACAATACGAACCCGACACACAAATACGAATTGCCACCCTAACTCACCACCTCTACTCCTATTGTATAGTTTAATAAACAGGTCATGTTAGGGTCGATGAATCCTACCCATTTAATAAATGTGTCAGGTTAGTGTTGACGAATATAATTGAATACTCACGAGTCAACATAATACGAACCTTACACATGAACACGAATTATTACCCTAGCTCACCACGCCTACTCCTATTGTATTGTACCCTACCAGTTAACACATTTTTTTCCCCTATAGAAGAAAGAACATTCGGTTATATAAATCAAACAAATGAGAAATTAGTCAAAACAACAAAGTCTAAATCTGGTGGAATAGACTCCATCCAAACTTGTAATGGAAAAGAAATTTTTGTTCTCTACTCTAAGACATGTGCATCTGTATTATCTTGCCTCAACAAACATGGCAGGCTCATCTTTTTCATTCACAGTTTCAGTAATCTAATCAGCATCGATCCTATCTTCACATTCCACCATTTGATTGAAGAAGAACGGCCCACCACCACCATCTCCACCACCTCCATACATTGCAATGCCCAAGAGGAAAGATGGTGAGCAAATTATTAATTACACTAGAAATCCACTTTTCATTATTTTTTATTATTATTAAATATCCAAAAAATATATCACACACTAGTCAATATATGACACCTACAAAAATTATATATATATATATATATATATATATATTACAAACACAATTTGTGGTATAATCTATCAACTCTTCAACCCATTCATTCCAATTAAAATGTTTCTTACCCGTGTGTAGTTAAGAGTTCTAAAAAAAACACCACTTTTTATTTTATTTGATCCAAATTGAATTAAAAATGATATTCTTTATGAACCTTTACTATTCCTTTTTTTGCTCTGTCAAGTAGCAACATAAATGTCGAAGCGAACATATTAATTAATCTGAAATAACCCAATTTCAAAGAATCTGTAAAAGGAAAAATTAAATGAAAAAAAAAATAGTCCTTTTGAGCACACATAATGTTGTATGGTGTACCCGCATGGTAAACGTTGTCACGTTCTTGACTTCTAAAAAGAAGAAATAAACCTTCTAGTAGCATAGTTATCAAAACCATAAAATATACCATAAAATAAATATATTAATAAAAAGATTAACAAAATTAATTAACGAGAAATGTTATATCCACAATATTTTCACAACAAATCTTAAGCGGTAGATTGTTATAGATGGGCAAAAAAGTAATTTAAGTTGTGAATTCAAATTAAAACCAATAACAACTTACTACTTATAATTTGTTGTGAAAATATTATGAACGTAACACTTTTCTTAATTAACTATGGCTAGATTTATACATAAATATGTTAATATATTAAAGACTGAAATTAATACAATATAATTTCATAGAAAATATAAGTTTCATTGAAATATTTAGAACTTGCTTAGTACTCAATAGCTCTGTATCTGACAACTGAGTATTTCGTCATTCTAAAATATCTACTCACAACAACAATGGAAATTATAATGAGTTGCGAATAAGAGGGGAAAAAAAAGTGAGCCGTTGTGAGCTTAAGAGAAAGTTGGAAGGTCCTAGCCGAAAGAGAGGAAAAGAGAGTTGTAACCATCATCAAGAAAATGCATACCCCATCTGTTTCCAATATAACCAATTTATCTCTGCTAGTTTTGTTCCTTTATGTCACATCTGGCACAGAAATAACCCCATATTCCTTCAGGCAGTAATCACCCAAGGCTCTTGATAGTGCCTGAAGAACTCAATATCAGCTCATTCTTCTTTGCTTCCTTTGCCAACTTTTCTGCAATTTCCCTTCCAACGGCATTCTTATAATTTCTCTTTTTCTTGATTGGTACACTTCTTGTGAATCCATCAAGATAGGAGGGAAAAATCGCTATCACCTATACAGCCCCATCTTACCCACCCACAGTTACATCAGCTGCTTTATAATAACTTTGTTAATTATTTGAAATTTTATCTAACATACAATATATCCTAGAACTTGTAAATTTAAGATTATAAAGTCTTTCATTTTATCTGTCTGCTAAACCAAAATTTATTGTTTCAATAGGAACCTATTGGATTCTCAATATATAAATATATATATATATATATATATATATATATATATGTAAGGACACAAATTGGTTCCTAAGCCTAAAAGTAAAAAGATCTAGGCCTAAAGAGCCCAATACAATAAATTTATAAAAAATGGATTAGAAAATTAGGCTCTAATGAGTTGGATAACAATTATAGTGGGTCCAGATGATAAGAAAACAAAGACAAACTGGTTTTATCCAAAATAAATCGTCCTCGGCACAGTCCGGGGAAAATAGTTCTTGTAAATATTTCTTTCTTCCTTATATTCTTCCCCACTCTTCATTTTCCACCTCCACGTGTGAATCAAGCTGTTGGCTCTCATCCTTATCCCATCAACCCCTTCCTCAAGTTTTGGGAATAGCTGTAAGGCAGAATATCACTGTTCAGGTTTCACCTCCACATTAATGCAACTAGAGAGCTAGCTGTAGAGCTTTTAATGTGGTGGTAGCAGCCTTTTTTTAGATATTTCTTAGCTTCCCTCTATCCTATTCCCTCCCGATGTTTATTCCTACTAGTAGAAACGCCCAGAATGTAGCTCTTATTGTCTAATCAAACCTTCTGACCTCTGTTCCGCTTAGCCGAGGAGGCATTTATCCTTGGACAACCTTACTGAACCTTTATGGCCAGAATCCTTCCACAACTCACCGATTGGTACCTTTCAGTTAAAGCCCACTTGTCCTCGAACTACTAAATGTCCTAGGACAAGGCCCACGGCCCAATATACACTCCTACACCCTTTATCCCTAAAATAGTCCCTCGAAATTCTCCTCCTTTGCTCCTCGAAAAAAAGAGGCTTTCGATATTACAACAATCATTCCGCTTAGTAATGGGGTCTTTCTTCTCTATATTCTTTCTCACTCTTCATTTCCCATCTCCACGTGTAGATCAAGCTACTAGCTCTTATCCTTGTTCCATCAACCCCTTCCTCAAGTTTTTGGGAACAGCTGTAAGACTAAATATCATTGTTCAGGTATCACCTCCATATTAATACGGCCAGAGAGCAAGCTGTAGAGCTTTTAATGTGCTAGTAGCAGCCTTTTCTTAGATATTCTTAACTTCCCTTTATCCTATTACCTCCCAATGTTTATCCCTACTAGTAGAATCATCCAGAATGTAGCTCCTGCTATCAGATCAAACCTTTTAACCTCTGTTCCGCTTGGCTGAGGAGGCATTTTTCCTTGGACAACCTTACTGAACCTTTATGGCCAGAATCCTTCCATAACTCACCAATTGGTATCTTTCAGTTAAAGCCCACTTGTCCTCAGACTGCTAAATGTCCTAGGACAAGGACCACGGCCCAATATACACTCCTGGACCCTTCATCCCTACAATAGCCCTTCGAAATTCTCCTCCTTTGCTTTTCAGAAAAAATGAGGATTTCGATGTTACAACAATCATTCTGCTCTTCTCATACGTCACTTCTGACTGTGCAGGGGTGTTTTTAACTGCCCGAAGCACACTACTCACGTTTCGGCATCCAGGACGCGCCTTGCATTTATTTTCTGCGGCTTTGTGTTTCCCACATTCTGCGATACAATGGAGATCCAACGGCTGGGGATTTTACAAGAACTTGAGCGGGAGTTTTCCCGCTTGCTTTTCTCTCTCATATATATATCGCTCAAAAATTTCAGCTGTTTCACTTTTTGCACTTTCAAAACTCAAGAGCTAGTTTGAGAAGCCTTCTTCTTTCCCATAAGTTGTCTCTAGCAATCTCTTCCTTCTTTCTTCTCTTCGGTCTCTTCTGTCTTTCTTTTTATTTAGAGTTCTCTCTTTCCTCGGCCCACCTAATTTCACTTCGTTTTCTTAGTACCTTTAATTTTCCTTTCATATGGGTAGATTTTCTTACCTAGAGAGCTTTAAGGCCTAATACCGAATTCCCCAAGGAGTCTCCATTAGGTATTGCAAATAGGGAGAATGTCACACTAGGAGGCAGGAGGAAGAAGTGGTAATCCCTATGATCGCCTTTACAGAGGGAGGGATGAGAATCCCTATGGGTAGAGTAACTAGGGATTATTTGATTGCTCACAGACTATCTCCTACCCAGTGCATTCCCAATATGTTTAGGATTTTAGGCAGCGTAAATGCCCTCAATGAAAGGATGAATGTTAATCTATCCCACCATGATGTCAACTGGATTTACAATCTACACAAACTAACAGGGCAGGGGTACTAGCTGAAAACCAGAATCCTTGAGGTCAGACTTGTATCACGTCTCCTTGAGTCCAACAAAGGTATGGACAAGGATTACTTAATCATCTCAGGAGAGTGGCATGATAGACTTCATTGCTCAACATGAAAGGGTACACCAGGTGGGGTACTTTGGTTTAGAATCCTTACTTTAACACTAACCCCTTCATTACTAGTGTGTTCTGTGTTTATATCTTCTTTTTTTACTTTATCCATGCCATTTCCTAACAATGTTTTTGGTTTTTGGTAAGTTTGCAGATAAGCATTCTGCCATCCCAAATCTGAACCTTGTCAACGTCCCTGATCTGATGAAGATACTTAAGGCTGAAATTTTTGTTCACACTGACGGGCAATTAAGAGCAGCGCACCTTATCCTCGGCTATAGCCCACTCTCATCTAGTTTCCAGGCGCCTAAGTGTGTGATCAAGGCGAGGGACCCGCGCTTGCATCAAATCAACATCGCAATTCCTGGTTTCCTTGTCACCAACCTTGTTCCAGTAGGAGTACAACAAGTAGAATTGCCTTTTCAGCGTACAACCGAGGAGGCAATTCCTTCCTAACCAGCCATTAAGAGAAAGGAGGAAGAGAAAAGTGTTGAAGTTTTGGATTCTGAGGATGGCTTTGAAGTCTTCAACCAGCCTCACTCCCCAAAAGCCCCAACTTATGATTTCAGCCACATTCCCCTCGTTCAAGCAAGCCACATCTAGGAAGATCCCAATATCCCTAAATCCATGGTGCTACAACGCAAGACAAGAATAAGCCTTCTTAACCTGCTGGAGTCCTATGCTGGAGGCCCAAACTTCCCACTCTTCCTTCCACCCAGGTTTCCCACCCTAAACCTACTAACAAAAAGAGAAAGCGAGACCAAAAGGGAAAGGAGATGGTAGAAGAGCGAAAGAATCTTCCAAGCCAAGTCCCAGAGAGAGGGCAAACATGCCAGGGTCACATAAACAAGGTTCTTGAGTGAAGGAGCTATTGTGGATAGGAGGGGTGACCATCAAACTAAAGTCCTAGCTTGGACTCCCTTCATAGTGTTGGACGGGGCTCCTTTACCCGGCGATAGCAGGGGAAGGCTGGATATGTGGCCAATACCATAGAAGAGGCTTTGCTGCTGCCAGCTGATATGGCCAACCTGAGGTCGATGAGGAAGCATGAAGTATTCCTCAACTTAAAGAGGGATCTCGTAATGGTAAGTCTCTTAACTAATTTCCTTATATTCAATATTGTAACCATCTTCCCTAACCATTATATCTCTTTTCTTGGCAGGCTATTCAAGCTGCATACAGGGCCGAGGAGATGGTAAACAACTCCCACCGGTAGATGAAGGAAGAGGAGGGGAGGCGCATCGTTGCTGTGGACGCCTTCTATGTGGCTGACAAAAGGATCCATGAGTTGACCACCAAGCTGAACGAGGCTGACAGGGACAAGAAAAGCGTTGAGGCCGCCTTTCAAAGAGTTGAGAGGCAAGCGGAAAATCAACGCAAACAACTTTGCCAAACTGAGGACCAGTTAACTACAGCCAAAGAGTAGATTGGGGTCCTGAAGAAGAAGCTTGAAAAGGCTGAGAAGGCCAAGGACCAGGTTGAACAAGATGGCTACGAAGTGGGGGTAGCAGAGACTGAGGAGGCACTCAGGGCTGAGGTCTCGGAGGTATGTAGAATATACTGCCTCTAAGTGTGAAATGAAGCACTCAACCAGGTTGGGGTTGAGGCCTCCTCTGCCCTTAAGAGAGCAAAGAATGTTTATTATCCCTCAGCAATTTGTGATTCAGGCTCCCCAAGCTCTTCAGGTCCCAAGGCTGACATCATTCCCGAAGAGGAAGATGATGAACAGGACAGCCCTGCCAAAGTCCTCCCCTCTTCCAATAGCCCTCCCAAGGAAGTTGAACAAGCTAAGGCTATTGAGAAGGGAAAAGACACAGCCAAGGGAGTGATTCCTGAAGATACTAAGCCTATAGTTGTGCCCAAGGACCCTTCTAAGGGTAAAGAAACTTCTTAGAGCCTTGAGATTATTTTAGCTAGCCTTCCTATGCCTGCGAAGGGGGGACCTAAGGGTAAAGATCCAGCCTCCACAACTGCTGAAATAGCCAAATCCACCAAGGCTACGGGGAAGGAAGACCCTCCACTGAAGATCAACTAGGGTTTAGGCTAGAATCTATCCACCCCCTCTCTTTTTTATGTATTTTTTGTTTATCTTCCCCCCTTTAGTAACTATTATTCAGGTTTTTATAGTTTGTACTCATTTTGTCTTTTTCAAGGCTTAACTTAATGACAGTTTTTGAATTTCTCATTATACATGTGGTACTTGTGCAAACTCCAACGTTACCTACGCTTTATTTTACACCTAATTGACATAAGAATGAGATATAACTGCATTTGATTTAAAACATACCTACACCCTTGACTTTAACAATCATCTGTACAAGTGATATTATAACTGCCTCAATTTACATAACCAACCACAGAACAAGCTAAGTCTTCCAAGTCTTCAATCTTCAATAGAAAATGATTTCAACTTAAAAGACATACCTGTACATGCTTGGACCAAATCATTAACCTGACAATAGGTATTTTAGGCCTTTCCCTCTAACCTTGGATAACAGAAAACCATATACTTGCTTACAATTTTACCTGTTTACCCACTTAACATAACATCACCACAGTGATAGATGTTAATTTACCCACAGCATAAGGTTTGAGGAACCAACTGTGACCGTGGTTCTATTTAATGGTTAAATAAATAATAAAAAGTATTAATTTATCCAAGGTATGTGGTCCGAGAAGCCAGGCATAGTCAAGGTTTTGTTTAATACTTAAACAAATAATAAGAAGCATTAATTTACCCAAGGTATGTGGTCTGAGGAGCTAGACATGACCAAGGTTCTGTTTAATACTTAAACAAATAATAAGAAGTATTAATTTACCTATTAAACAAATAATAAGAAGTATTAATTTACCTATTAAACAAATCATAAGAAGTATAAATTTACCCAAGGTATGTGATTCGAGGAGACAAGCATGACCAAGGTTTTGTTTAATACTTAAAATAATAATAAAAAGTATTAATTTACCCAAAGTATGTGGTTCAAGGAGCTAGGCATGACCAATGTTTTGTTTAATACTTAAACAAATAATAAAAAAATATTAATTTACCCAAGGTATGTGGTCCGAGGAGCTAGGTATGACCAATGTTCTGTTTAATACTCAGACCAATGGTAAGTCTAATACACAATGTCAGAAAAAAAAAATGGTAGAGCTGCCTTTCATTAATAGTAGTACCTTTGCAGGTTATTTACATTCCAAAGACGTGGTATGACATTTTCATCTAAATCTTCTATGAAGTAAGCACCTATTTCAACTACCGAGGTAATGCGGTATGGCCCTTTCCAATTGGGCCCTAACTTTCCCCATACTAGGTTTTTTGCAGTACCCACAATCTTTTTTAACACTAAGTCTCCAGGTGCTAATGGTCTTAATCTCACATTTGAATTATACTCTTGTTTAAGCTTCTGTTGATAGTATGCTAACTGAACCATGACATTTTCTCTCCACTCTTTAATTAGATCCAAGCTCTTCTCTAACAGGTCATCATTGTTGTTTGGAGTGAACAAGCTTGTCTTATCCAGTCTCTAGATGAATCACAGCCTTAGCTTCATAAGTCATTGAAAATGGTGTTTCCCCTATTGACCTATGAGGGGTGATGCGATATGTCCAGAGTGCATGTGGCAACTCTTCAACCCATTTACCCTTTGCATCGTCCAATCTCTTCTTCAGACCATTCACCATGACCTTATTGAAAGCTTCAGCCTGTCCATTCCCCTAGGGATAAGTCGGGGTTAAATATCTGTTCGTAATACTCAATTCACAACAATACCTTCTGAAAGCTTTGCTATCAAACTGAGCCCATTGTTCGAGATAAGGGTGTGAGGAATCCCAAACTGAGTAACAATATTTTTCCACACAAACTTCTTAGCATCCACATCCTTAATGTTCGCTAATGGCTTTGCTTCAACCCATTTGGTGAAGTAGTCAGCGCCGACCAGAAGCCATCTCCTATTTCCTGTTGCTTAGGGAAGGGCCCTATAATATCCAAGCCCCACTGAGCAAAGGGCTAGGGACTAGACAGCGGATTAAGGACACCCCCTGGCTAATGAATGTTCGGAGAGAATCTCTGACATTGGTCACATTTCTTCACGTATTTTTGTGCTTCCTTTTGCATATTTGGCCACAAGTACCCTTGAGTGAGGGCCCTGTGAGATAGTGACTTACCTCTTGTATGACTTATACAAATCCCTTCATGTAACTCTTCCAGGAGTAGCTCTACTGCCTCTGGATGGACGCATGACAAATAGAGCCCAAAAAAAAAGTGCTTGTATAGCTTCTGATCTTCTGACAATAAAAAATAATGAGCTTTTCTTTGCACTTTATCAGTCTCCCTCTTCTTTTCAGGCAATATGATCTTTGGCTTCTAATTCTCCCTTTACTTGTCCAACAACCAACCTTGAATCTAAAAACATCTCCATTGTTTTTCCTCCCATTTTCTAAACCATAGCCATTCTGACCAACAAAGCCTCATACTTAGCTTCGTTGTTTGTGGCCGAGAAGTTCAACCTAAAGGATTTCTTAATAATGATCTTTTTAAGAGATACCACAACTAGCCCCACTCCAAATCCTCTTTGATTAGCTGCACCATTAACGTATACCCTCCAAGTTAGAGTTTCTTACAAGGATACCACCCCAATTGATTTTCCATCCATGTTCTACTTTTCTCCCTCCTCTTCTAGTGAAGATTCAACAAACTCGGCCACCAAATCTGCGAGGACCTGGCCCTTAATAGAGGTACGAGGCATATACTTGATATCAAAAGCCCCTAGGATCGCACCCCATTTAGCAATCCTTCATGTGTAATCAGCTTTCCGAAGCAATGACTAAAGAGAAAGTTAGGTTAAAACTACAGCTGTATGAGCTTGGAAGTAGTGAGAGAGCTTACGAGTAGCATGCACCACTGCCAAAATGGCCTTCTCTAGTGGTAGGTAATGAACCTCTACTTCATGCACTGACTTTCTCACATAATAAACTGTTCTCTGCACTTCATTGTCAACTTGTTTCAATACTAAGCTCACCGCATGGGAGGTCATAGCAATGTAAGCAAAAAGAACTTCCTCTTCCTCGGGCTTGGAAATAATAAGTGGTCGAGAAAGGTATTCCTTCAGCTGCTGGAAGGCTAGGGTACACTCCTCGGTCTATTCAAATTCCTTCCACTTATGCAACAACCAAAAGAAAGGCCTACACCTATCCGCTAACCGAGAGATAAATCAGTTTAGAGTAGCAGTCATCCCCGTCAACTTCTGGACCTCTTTAGGATTCCGAGGAGGTTGCAAATTGTTAATTGCCTTAATTTGATCAAGGTTGACTTCAATTCCACGAGAAGTGACCCTATAGCCTAGAAATTTACCCGAGCTAATGCCAAAAGAACACTTGGAAGCATTGAGGCGCAGTTGGTGCCTCCTCAGTATTTGAAAAATATTTTCGAGGTCACCCATATGCTCGGACACTACTTTACTTTTCACCACCATATCAACTATATAAACCTTAATATTTTTGCCTAGTTATGGCTCGAACATCCTGATCATCATCCTCTGATAGGTAGACCCCGCGTTCTTTAATCCAAAAGGCATTACCTTGTAGTGGTAATTTCCAGTAAGAGTAACAAAGGTTGTCTTCTCTTGATCATCTAAAGTTAATAGTATTTGATGGTACCCTTGAAAGGTGTCTAAAAAGCTCATCTAAGGATGACCTACAGTTGCATCCACCAACTGGTCTATTCGAGGCATGGGGAAAGGGTCTTTCGGACAAACTTTGTTTAAATTTGTGAAGTCCACACATACTTGTCACTTCCCATTCTTCTTCTTCACCACCACTGTATTGGCCAATCACTCAAGATAAAACACCTCTATAATTGCCCCGGCCCACTTAAGCTTGACCACCTCTTCCTTAACGGCATCAGAATGGTCCTTAGATGAGTGCCGAGGTGGTTGCTTTTTGGGGATGACAGATGGATTGACTTTCAAATAATGGCAAATGAAATTTGGATCCAACCTTAGAGCTTCGTAAGCGCTCCATGCAAACACATCAATATTCTTCATAAGAAACTCTATCAGCTCTCCCTTCTCCTGAAAAGGCAACTGATCTCCGACCTGGAAAAAATTCTCCTCGTCACCAACAATGATGACTTTTTCTAGTTCCTCACACTTTGCCCCTTGCATCACCACATCTGCAGACAGAGCTGCCATCCTTGATTGCTATAGACCTTGTTCAACAGAGGCCGAAGACTCACCTTCACTTTGATGTGTGATCACAGGTACCAAATACTGCTTAGCCATAGACTAGCTCCCAATTAGCTTCTCAATCTAGTTCCCGGATGGATACTTCACCTTCAAGTGTAGGGTGGAAGAAACGGCCCCCATGGTTTGAAGCTAGGGTCTTGTTACAATGGTAGTGTAGGGGGAGTAAGCATTCACCACAATGAAATCCACCTCCACCACTTCTGAACCTACTTGTACGGGTAGTCTAATTTGGCCCTTTGGGATAACAACTTTCCCACTGAAACCTACCAAAGGTGAGTCATAACATACCAAGTCCCTAGGTTTCAATTTCAGCCCCTTATACAGATCAGGGTACATGATCTCTGCACTGCTACCCTAATCTACCAACACCCTCTTCACATCATACCTTTTAATCCTAAGAGTGACCACTAGGGCATCATCATGTGACTACAAAGTTTCAACTTTGTTTTCATCAGAAAAACTCAATGCTGGTCAGACTTCCATCCTACCCCTCTTTGGCTTAAGGGACGAGTCCTCTACGAGTGGCCAAATTATAGACATCACCTTGGAGGGATGAGAATTGGTCCTTCCCGGAGCAGTGAGAATAACATTAATCGTGCCCAAATGTGTTCTTGAAGAAGCATCTTTCTGAGACCTCGATCCTGCCTGGCCTCCTTGCCCACTGGGCAGATATAGAAATTGCTTTTACTTTCCACTTCTGACCAGCTACTCTAGATGACTCCACAAAGTTCTGCAATCTTCTGTGGCGTGTCCTCGCTCCTAGTGGTATTAGCAGTGAAGGCTTTAGTTGCGCTTCGTGGGGTCTCTTCCCATCTTATTTGGCCATTTAAAGTATGGCTCATTCTTAATTTTTTTCAAGATTTGATGTACTGGCTCCCGGAACACTGTGCTAATCACTTGAGTAGCATTAGATCCAGATTGTTCAGCGAAGTCTCTCCGAGGTCGGTTATAGTTGTATCTGTCCGACCTAAAATCCCTTCTATCTTGAGGGACCACCTTAGCCTTCCCCTTCCCTTGCTGCTGATCCTCCTCGACCCACTTATGCTTGTCAATACGATCCACGAGTTGATACACACTCCCAACAAGCTTCCTAGTCAAGAATTTTCTCAAATCATGCTCTGCAGGTAGGTCGACTTTGAAAGTTTTCATAGCCACATCATCAAAGTTCCCATCTATCTCATTAAACATCTCCTAGTATCTATTAGAATACGTCTTTAGGGTTTCCCCTTCTCGCATAGTCATAGACAGTAAGGAGTCTAAGGCCGAGGAACTCTACTGCAAGTAATGAAGTGAGAACCAAACACTCTAGTAAGCTCTTTAAATGAATTAATAGAACCTTTCTGCAAACCATCGAACCATCTCATCGCCATAGGCCCCAAACCGGATGGGAACACCTTGCACATTAAGGTCTCATTCTTTGAGTAAACAACCATTCTCTGGTTGAAATGGCTAACATGTTCCATAGGGTTTGTTCTGCCATTATACATGGTGAATGTTGGCTGAATAAACCACCGAGGAAGTTTTCCTCTTTCAATCCTACATGTAAAAGGTGACTTAGAAATCTGATTTAGAGCCCTTCCCATAACATCATTGCCTGGACCTTTGTGAGACAGACTCTCCCTTCTCCTCCTATAATGGTGATCCTCATCATAGGAGAAAGATTCGCTGGGAGGAGTCCTTGACCTGGGCCGGTAGCTATTATCACTATCATCATAAAATAAAAGGCCAGAACTTGAAGGAGTTCCCCTACGTCACTCGCGAGGTAATCTCCTTCGCAATTGGTCAATCTCCAATTGCATGCTTCTAGTATTCTCTTCATGAGAGATGTGACTCCCACTTCGAGATTGGCTCCTACTAGTATGGGTGGTACACATACTAACCTTCCGATCCCTTCTTCGCTTAAGATTGAGAAACTGGTCTTGACATTGGGAACTAACAAATTCCCCTCGATTAAGCCCCAAACCTACCATAATTGAACGTTGATCTCACTAAAGCACAAGAATTCCCCACAAATGGCGCCAATTGTAAGGACACAAATTGGTTCCTAAGCCCAAAAGGTAAAAGGATCCAGGCCCAAAGAACCTAATACAATGAATTTGCAAAGAGTGTGCTAGAAAACTAGGCTCTAATGAGTTGGATAACAATTATAGTGGGTCCAGATGACAAGAAAACAAAGATAAACTAGTTTTATCCAAAGTAAATCGTTCTTGGCACAATCCGAGGAGAATAGTTCTTGTAAATATTTCTTTTGAATTTGATTACAAGTTCAGTTCTTATTGTTACAGTTTTTTTCTCTCTAGATTTTCTAATCCCCTTGGTAATGGGGTCTTTCTTCCTTATATTCTCCCCCACTCCTTATTTCCCACCTCCACGTGTAGATCAAGCTGCTGGCTCTTATCCTTGTCCCATCAACCCTTTCCTCAAGTTTTTGGAAACAACTGTAAGGCTGAATATCACTGTTCAGGTATCACCTCTATATTATTGCGGCCAGAGAGCTAGTTGCAGAGCTTTTAATGCGGTGATAGTAGCATTTTCTTAGATATTTCTTAGCTCCCCTCTATACTATTCCCTCCCGATGTTTATCCCTACTAGTAGAATCGTCCAGAATGTAGCTCCTGCTGTCAGATCAAACCTTCTGACCTCTGTTCCGCTTGGCCGAGGAGGCATTTATCCTCGAACAACCTTACTAAACCTCTATGGCCAGAATCCTTCCATAACTCACCGATTGGTACCTTTCAGTTAAAGCCCACTCGTTCTCGGATTGCTAAATGTCCTCGAACAAGGCCTACGACCCAATATACACCCCTGGACCTTTCATCCCTACAATATATATAAATTAATCTTTAAGCACTAACCAACCATAATTGGAACAATAAGAGCATCAGCATTAATGGTGCCAAAATTTTAGCAATTTAGCAACACAAAATGTTACTTTATCCATTTTACCACCTCACCTTACAAAAAACTCAAATTAGTGGTTTTATTTTAGCATTCAACACAATAAAATAATACAAACAATACAATAAAATAATATATTTACTACAATAAACAACAACCACCACCACCACCACCAACACAATAAAATAATATATATTTTAATAATTTTTTTTACCACCTTAGCCACTGTTTGCATTGTAGCTCAACAGTAAAAAGAAATGGGTTTTGCTCCATTAATGCAACCCACTTTTGCTATATTTTGGTAGTAAATTTAGCATTTTAGCAAAATGCCTACTATAATACTAATGCTCTAAAGCCAATTCTAAGTCTATAAGAAAACATAATCATATTGTTGATTTAATTCACAAAAACATGGACTTTATAATTATTTGTAGGATCTATTTGAATAAAATAACACAAACCCATATACACATCACACGTGCTACTCCAACAGAGCAAATAGACTCAAATTCAAAAATCATGATAAGATTGAGTCCTCCCCACCCACCCCATACCCAATACTCACAAGAAAGTCAACAATAATCATTTGAAATCGTATATATCTACTTTTACAAATGGGTCGCCCTAAAAAATAAAGAAAGGAAAAATGGGAAGAAAAAGCAAAAAAAAAAAATATATATATATATATATATATATGACATTGAATTTAGGGTTTTATCGTTTTGAGTCTTACCTTTAACAATATCAAAAACATTTTTATCATTTTGGGAGAGTGAGAGCATTCACATCTCGAAATTCCAATTCTACTCTATTTTACCATCCAAAAAAGTCACTTTATCATTATACCATCCCATTTTACAATACCTACAACATCCCAAATTTATATTCTACTCATTAAAATAATATATCTACCCAATAAAATATATTTTTTTCCTTTTTTTTTTTGTTTTTTCCCAATTTTCTCCTCCCACGCCTATACATCTTCCAAACTCCTCCACAGGCGCCTCCACTGCCACCGCTAGACACTGTCGATCCCACCGGAACAAAAACCCAGACACCGCCGATCAACACCGATCACAACAGAAAAAAAAACCCCCAGATCAACCCCAATCAAAACCCAGACATCGCCGCCACTGCCGCCGCTAGATCAATGTTTCCTCCATCGTTGATCAACCATCATCGGCGAGAATCACAGCATCACAACAGGCGGAAAAAAAAAAAAAAAAACCCAGATCAACCCAGACACCGTCGATCAACCCAGACACTGTCGATCCCATAGGAATAAAAACCCACACCGCCTATATCAGACTCCTCCACCAAAATCCCACCGGAACAAAAACTCAGACATCGCCGATCAACCCCGTTCACAACAGGAGAAAAAAAAAAAAAAAAAAAAAAAAAACCCAGATCAACCACAATCAAAACCCAGACACCGCCGCCTCTGCCGCTGCTAGATCAACGTTTCCTCCATCGTTGATCAACCCATCATCGGCGAGAATCACAACATCACAACAGGAAAAAAAAAAAAAAAAAAAACCCAGATCAACGTTTCCTCCACTATGACGTGTGATGTTGATTTTGGGAGGAGGATGGTGTTTGGGTCTCTGAAGAGAGGAGAGAGCAAATGAGAAAGAGAGAATGAAGAGAGAGAGAGAAGAGAACAGAAAGAATGAGAGAGAGGAGAGAGAATTTGCGGAAAAGTAACTTAAAAAATATATATATATATATATATATATATATATTGCACTGTAGCAGTATTGCAAAAAAATTTGCAATACTTGGCTTTTGCAATTCCAGATGCTGAGCACTTTGAGGCTTGAAATGCCAAATTCTCTTTACATTTGGCATTTGCAATCCCCAATGTTGATGCTGAGACCTAAAAGAATGCTGGAGAGAGCGTTGAGAGAACACCAGAGAGATAACCATCTAATATTTTTTTATTTTATTTGTATATATACGCTTACCGACTCTACCGGCAACTAGTATCCATTAAAATTTTATATGAAATGTCAGGATTAAAACACCATCAAATTTACTGTTGAGATTGAGGTGGATACCATACCCACTAAAAAAAAAAGGAAGAATATAGTAGAATGACCCTTCAATGGTTATAGAGTACAAACTATATAACAATATTAAGTATTGCATTGGTTCAATTGAGTAACATTTTTTTGGTGTTGTATTTCATATATGTGTGTGTGTGTGTATATATATATATATTTATTTATTTATTGATAAGAAGTATTTTTTATTTTTTATTTGAACTCTACCCCTTTATTCCCATTATCTACCTTTTAGAAAAAAGTATTGCTTTATGAAAATATTATATTATCCTTTAGTGGATTTGTTGTGTTGTTTCGAATAGCTGGAAAAATTTTAGTGCGTAGCCGATAGTGAAGCATCTTTGATTAAAAAGTTAGAAGAAAGAAGATTAACATTTTCCATTTATGTTTTTTTTTTTTCATTCTTTTTATAATAATTTATGGTTGGATCGACTGGACCAAAAAAATAAAGTATCCAAGCTCTGTTTAGAAAAAAACCCAATTGGTTAGAAGCATCTCAGATATAGATATAAGATACTTCATTCGTTTTGGGATAAGAGGTATAGGCCTATTGGGTGCTTTAAATTACAGCCCATATATTAAGCAAATTCCATTTTGAAAACCACCACCCAACGTGGGAATATCATTTTAAGAAAAAAATTAAACCAGTAATTCTTCTAAAAGGAAATGGAAATATGGTTCTAAATTAAAAATTTTCTTTTCTTTTTTCTCTCTTCCTTAGCATCCTAATCATATTTTACTACATAAAGCCAACTAAAAATAATAATATATATTCAAAATGTCATGTGGAAAATTAATTTTTATATTAGATGACTTGTTTTTTAGTTCGATCGTTACAAATTTACAATGTGGGATGAGGGATTTGAACACTGAATGTTATGGACACACCAACTGGGAACTAGTTAAACTACAAGATTTGCTAATAACTTTTATTGATTTATACTTTATAGTACTACATCATGTTTACTCTTGAAGTACTTATGTAGACATTCAATTTTGCACCTATAATTTAACCTTAATGGCCTGTTTGGGAGTTAAAAAAAAGAGGGGAAGTAGAGTAGAGGGAAGGAGAGTAATTCAATTACCTTATTTGGAAGTTTTTTAAAAAAGGATGGGGAGGGGTTTGGAGGGGTTTAGAGGGGTTTGGATTACCTCTAACTCCTCATTTTTAATTTCTCCAAATTGGAGAGATTTGGAGGAAGAGTAGAGTAGATAAATTATTGGCTAAATGAATTTCCTAATATACCCTTTCTAAATTAACAAAATTACCGTTTCTAAAGGGCTAATTACCCCCTTCCCCCTTACTAATTTTAAAAACATCCAAACAATGTAGAGGGGAACTATTCCCCTCTACTCTACTCCCCACTACTTTCCTTCCCTCTATTCTCCTCTACTCTCCTCCCTCTCTAAACTTCCAAACAGGCTAAAAGAGATGACCATTAAAAATGATTAAGTCATTTATCACATATCATAAAAATGATTTTGAGATTCTAACGATCACAACAATACGTTCGGTTCCTAAATCAAGCGGTCAAATTAAAAGACATCACAAGATTAAATTTTAACGGCATGCATGCATTTATTTGGGAGAAAGTAATCACATGTAATTAAATTAATTTTTGTGGTTGGTTAAGTAGTTTTGTAAAAGTAAGTTTGGTTGCATGGGAATAAAAGAAATAATCTGAAAATGTTAAAAACTAAACTAATAATTAAGTTTTAGGGTGATTATCTTTGAGATAATTATTTTAAACATTTAATTATCAAGTTAAGGTGAATTTTATCAGGAATGTGAGTCCAAGACACGTCCAAGTATAATTCCCAACTCAGAAAAATGCCCAAAAATGAGTCTAAAACATGCTAGAAGACAAAATCGGGTGAAGCTGTTAGGAATGCCAATAAGCACTTCAACAGTGCTGACTAGCACAAATTGCAAAATGGGCCCAGATACGTTTTGTTCAGGTCAAAACTCATCAGATTCAATTTTTTTAGATAAAATCTTACCTAACTTGTTTCTGCTAACTTCTAAAGCAACCCTAACTTATTTTTTAAGCAGATACACCTCTATAAATAGAGTAAAAAAACCAAAATTCAACATCCCTCTCCCCTTAACGTAAAAGAAACTCTGGAAGTTTGACTTTAAGATTTTCTTTTTTGTTAAGTGCTAATGCTTTAGATTTCAAAGAGGTCATTTTTCTTAGACTTCTAAAGTAATTTTCCTATTTGTTTAAAGAATTCATGCAAGTAAGTAATTTATTTATTAGTTTTTTTTTATTCACATGTTTGTTTGCATACTTGTTTAAAGTTTATTCATAACATGCTTTCATATTTTCTTAATCAATCTATTCATATGATAATCCCATGATTCATGCATAATAGATCCAAGATGATGTATGAAGTTTCTATTATGAATATATAACTCTTTCTTGAAATCTCATTTTTTTTCTCAATAAAAACAAATCTAGATATTTCTCTCAAATCTCATGTTTTCTGTCTAAATAAAAATAGATTTGGATTTTTCTCTACTATTTTTCTTTCTAAATAAAAACAGATCTGGATTTTTCTCTAGTGTTTTTCTTTCTAAGTAAAAACAGATCTAGATTTTTCTCTCCAAAACTCAACTTTTTCTTACTAACAAAAAATATTTGAAATATTTTCTTAATTTCTTATGTTCTAATAAAAACATATCTAAAATACCTTTTTCAAAATTTCCTCTTGGTTTAAAAAGAGTAGATTCATAAAGGTTCACTTCTTGACTTAATCTTGGATTTATCATTTAAACACATGTTGCATTTCATCACTATATGTTAATGGGTACTTACATGATCATTAGAGTCTAGAAAACCAGATTTTATCCCAATAGGGTGGGTGCCTAACACCTTCCCATCCTGTAACCTAGCCCCTGAACCATAGATCTTAGGTTCGTAGAGTAGTTTTTTGTTGATAGATTGTAACTAGGACAAATATCTTTGTAATTCTTTACTTAGATTGTAATTAGGACCAAAGCCATGTAAAGTTTCTTTCTATCAATTGTAATTGTTCAAATAAATAAGAACTCGATGTTATTTATGCATTCTATTTTTTTTTTCCTATTTTTGTAGTCTATAAAAAATAAGTGGCGACTCCACAATAAACAAAATTCCCAAAGGAGAGGTGCCAATATCATCTCTTTTTGAGAGATCCCAAATGTTCTAGTCTCTTACAACTTAATAATATTTCATTTAACTGAGATGAGAATAATTTTCCTATCATAGACTTCAATAAATACCTTAGTTGAAAAATAAATACTTTTTTTTTTTTTTTTGCTACATTAAACTTTGGGAGGAAGTTGAATCTTGTGCATTCTCATGGAGGAAGCTAAGAGGTGCCTACTAACCTAAGGTCATTGATTCCAAATAAATACTTACTAGTATGGATTGTCAACGAACCATGATAATTCCATAGTTTTTTTGAAGGGTACTGTTAACGAGTGCTGTACAGCACTTGTTAATAATTCATTTAAAGAAAGTTTTTATGGGAAATGAAAAAAAAGTAATTAATATTTTGACAGCTTTTTTCATTTCCCATAAAAGTGGTATCAAAACTTTCTTAAAATGGATTATTAACAAGTGCTGTACAGTACTCGTTAACATTTTCCTTTTTTGAATCCTGGACATTGTTGTGGAATATAATAAGACTATCATCTGTCCATCAGATAAGAGAAGAAAGAAAAGATAATGACGATAATAGCAATTTAAATCTATCCCAACCATACTAGAGGCTGAAATAGGGGTATACAAGTGAACACCATATGTTTGTTTAAATTTTTGGATTTCCGATTTGGTATTGAAGTGTTCAATTCCAATTTATTGTTTAGGTTTACATATGAACTTGAGCTCTAATTGATGCTTTTTTTTTTTTCTCTTTTTTTTTTTTTAAAGAGATATGATATCGATGTAATAAGGGCTTCTTTAGCACTTGGCAAGCTAGACAACCTAAATCCCCAAATTTTTAACTTATAGAATTATCCCTTTACTTGTAAAAGTTTAATTAGACCCAATATATTAACCAATATATAAAAATAATTTTTCCAATATATAAAGCAAAAAACAAATTTATGTCACTTCATTGGTTGTATTGACTGTTCATTTCTTTTGATTGAGAGTCCTAGATTGGAGAACTCATAATCTCTGACACTCATAAACTAAAATATCTTTTTTCTTTCTCTCTCTCTCTCTCTCTCTCTCTCTCTCTCTCTCTCTCTCTCTAACAACCAAAAGCAAAATTAAAACTAACAAATTAAAAAAATAAATAAATCTCAAACCTCATTTGTTATGCTCATAGCTAGAAAATTTGCCTCTTTCGATTTAATAAATAAAAGGCACTCTTTTTTAAAGCCTTCTGCTTGTAGCTTCGTCTTTGGATCAGGAATTCAAGATTGACCACGCAATAGTCTTTGAACAATTCAGCGGTTTGCCTTGGGAATAGTTGTATAGTAATAATATTGACATTTGATAGAAACATCAAGAGATACTAAACCAAGTATTAGCATATGAAATTTTAAAAAATATCTCATTTTACCATCTTAAAAATTACTTTATCTATTTTACAATATCATTTTACAACCCACCCAACATCCTAATTCTTATTTTTCATATCTCACCCAAATACTATTCATTTTTTGTTCATTTCATTCTCTATTTCTCTCTCTCTTCCTCATTGTCTCTCTTTTTTCCTCACCCTTTCTCTCTCTTCACCCACAATCAAAACCAATCACCACTTCCACATCCAGCCACTGCTACATCTAGCCACTACCACTGCCATAAACAACCACCAACACCCACTATAGACACCACATTTTATACCTCTTATGACTCAGGCTCCCGTTCCCCAATAATGTTGAATTCTAAGACCCAAGATTGGTTTTGGGCCAAATTAGATGTTAAATTGATTTGAGAAATGTTAAAATGAAAAATATAACTTTTAATGAGCAAATAAATATATTTTTGAAAAAATAAGGCCAAGGAAACCCTCGCTATGCGCATGCAGCTTTCTGCATGCGTACGTAAACCTGATCTTGTGCACGCATAGCGAATTCCAAAAACCTAAACAAGGCAAGTTTTCTACATTAATGTTGAGGTTTGGAACGAATCCCACATCATCTAAGAGTCGTTCCAAACCCCTTTTTTCACACTATAAGTAGCCTTACATGGTATATTTTCAATACAGACAGAAATCCCATAGGAAAACACTAAGATTCACTAGAAATAGTGAATCAAAGAGGGAGCTTTCCACAAAATATCCTCAAGTCAAATTTCTTTTGATTATGGCCTTTTATGACCTTGATCTTTGAGTTTAAGATTACTAATCATTGTTTTATTGAATTGTGAATAGATTTGACTGAGGGGAACGGTCAAAAATCAAGCTTGAAGAGCTTTTGTTTGAGGTATTAAGTATTAAACCTTTCTCTTCTTTTCTTTTCTTTTTAGCTCTTTAATCCTTCTATTTGCTTTATTTTCTTGTTATAATATGCTTTAATATGTTTATCTAGCTTAGGTTTATGTTTTTTTATGTTTAAAATGCAAGTTAGGATGTTAGATTTAGTGTTTTAAATTCTGTTGTGTTTCTCCGGTTTCTGGGCAAAAACCTGTGCACGCATAATCTTGCCTACGCATGTAGGCTTGATTATGCACACGCAGGGAAGTTCATGCGTGCGCATGAACTTGCCCAGAAACCCTAATTTTTCTTTATTTGTTTTTGCTTCTACTTTCACATGTATGCTTTTGTATAGCCTCTTTCCTGTATTTTCATGCTTTCAAAGCTTCTGTTTCACATATTTGTTTGCTTGTTTGCTATCACATGTTAGAATTAGGGTTTATCTAGTGTTTTGTTATTTTGATGCTATGAACATGTATTTACATGCCCATGCTTGATGCCATAGGTGTTGAGTTGCTACAAGGTAAGTAAAAGATAAGTCATGCATTTGTATTGAACATGCATTTGTGATGGGATCTTGCTTAGGTTTGATGATTCTTGTGATCTTGATGCCTTGGATGATGACATGTTTTGATTGGCTTTGTTTCTACTCTTGATTTAATGATTCACATGTTTTTGCCTCGGATATGATGATAGAGTTTGTGATGAAGCATGCTTAGATGTATGATTAGGGTTTGTGAGGTGATGAATGCTTTGATGCCATGATGAGATGAATGATAGGTTGTTTGATATGCATGATTAGATGTATGGTAGGCTTTGGTTGATAAGCATGATAAATGTATGGTTAGGGATGTTTGATGCCATATTGATTGCTAGATGTATGCTAGTGTGTGTGTGTGTGAGTTAGATACAAGTATTGAATGTGCCTTTAATAGGGTTAAGACATAAGACACAATGATGGGAAGCCAACCCTAAGGTTAGGCAGGTTTGGGTGCCTAACACCTTTCCAAGACTGTACCTTAACTCCGAACTCATATCTCTGGTAGTAAGATCAAAAGGTCTTTCTTCGAAAGAACGCTATATATACGGTTTCTAGGCCATTGCAAAAACTAGGCAACGACTCTTAAAAATGACCCCTTGCATCCACACCCACAAAAGCCACAACCAACCAACGCTAATAAACCAATCTTAAAGACTCACGCCACCACCGCTAGACCAACACCACCACTATAGCACAACCCACACTAACACCACCGCACCATAACCCACAACACACAAAAACCCAACAACCCACAACCCCCAAACCATAACCCACCATTGGACCAAAGCCTAGCAACCAGACACAACCTCAACCGAACTTAGTGAAATGACCATGCCACCAGCCACAACCTCAACCGATCTTAACAGAACGACCCTTGCCAAACTACAAACGACCTACTTCGATTTCCATGCAAAATGACCCACGCCGATGGCAAGGGATGAGAAGTGGAACAAGAGAGAGAGAGAGAGAGAGAGAGAGAGAGAGATTGTGAAATGGAGTGAGTTAGGGAAAAGGGAATAAGGGAGAGGAGAGAGACAATAAAGAATGATTAAAAGATATGCTATAGTAACATCTTACTTTTAAGATGTTACTGTAGCTTGAGTAGCAAAAATTTTTTTAGGTATGCACTTTTGGATGGAGCATGGTTTTTTAGGTTTGAGGCTATAAAATAGCAAACTGGGAGTTATACAACTTCCAATGCTAATGCTCTTATAAGGTTCGCATGGTAAACTATCCCAACTAGGTTATTGATGATAAGAAGAATCAACATAGAAGAAAAAAAAATATACATCCTTAATGAGGTTGGAAGAAATTGAACATCTATTTATTGAATGCAAATAGATAATATTATCTGGATAAATCTCCAATGATCTATTATATTCTTCAATATTTAATTCAATTTTAGAATTGACTATGTTAGATTTTTTATTCAATTAGAAGAAAAGTTAAAACTCATGAAGGAAATGGCATGAAATTTTATATTATTCGCAGCTATTTGTTGTAATTGTAATAAAATATGATGACAAGAAACCAAATTATGAGGCAATTAGAAAGGGAAGTATTTAATTATGTACTTTTTATTAATCAAGTTAATAAAGTTTACTCTAACCATTTAATGTCCTAGAAATTGTAGATGAGGAATCCTCTAGGGGAACCCCCTATCTCCCTTTTTGTGAAAATCAAGTTCGATGCAGTTATTAAGGAGGAAAAAACGTATATTGCAGCTATTGGCAGAAATAGTTTGACTATTTCAACACTTGTAAACCTTTCTACACAACATAGTCCCTGTAATTTTTTGAAATTCTTGTGTTGTGAGCAAAAATTAAAAAGTTGACTTTATAAAAACTTAAAAATGACTCTTTTTTCCCCTGATTAGTCGGTTAAGGAGAAAAGTTACCTTTTTAACATTTTTCTCTCAGTCATCCATAGGTATTACATCTTGTGCAATAATGTTTGACATAATTTGGTGGTCTAGGAATCAAGCTATCTTTGAAGGAGTCTCACCTGATACTTTAAAGATTACTATTCCTACAACTTGGACTCATCCACAACTAGGATGGTTTAAAGTAAATTTTGATGTTGCTAAGGCTATTCGGCCAAATAGATCCACTTGTGCAGTAGTGTGTAGAAATGATATAGAAGAAGTTATCTTTGCATATTCAAAACTAATGCTTACCTTTGATCCTCTACTTGGTGAAGCAAATGCTGCAAAGTTGGCTCTCTATGGTTGCTCATTACTACCTTAATTATGTGGTGTTTTAAGGTGATTTCAAGGGTATGGTATTGTTTATGTTATGTCTTCCTCATCCCCTAATCAAAATTCTGTTGTTTATGTTACGTTTACAACATTTTCACAATAAATCAGAGGTGGTAAGTTGTTATTGGTTCTAATTTGAGTCTACAACTTAAATTACTTTTTTGCCCCATCCATAACAACCAATATCAACCCACTACTTAGGATTTGTTGTGAAAATGTTGTGGACATAGGATTTCTCTTATTTATTACTACATATCATTTTACAACTTACCCAACATCCCAAACTCTATTTTTTTCCACTTTTTTTAATATTCTTTTTTTACTATTTCTCTCTCTCTCTTTCTCTTCCTTTCCTCTCTTTCTCCCTCTTCCTACAAGCAACCAAACCCAAAACCCATTTTTGTGTTCTCTTTTCCTTTCCATCTCTATGTTTGAAAGAACACCACCACCATAAATAAATAAATAAAAACCCAAACACCACCATTAAAAAAAAAAAAAAAAAAAAACTAGCCACCACCACCCACCTCTCTCTTCCTCTCAAACTCATACAACTAGTCAAAAAACCCAACCATCTAATCCAAACACAACCCACTGCACCACCTTTGCCAACAAAACCCACAAACCCACCGTCATCACCGCGAAAAAACCTACCCCTACCACCGAGAACAAAAACCATAAAACTCACAACCACCTCCACCAACAAAACCCACAAAACCCACTACAACCATTGCTAAAAAACCCACCACCACATCAGGACCAAAACCCACCACATCGGGACCAAAACCCACCATCACAGCCCCTACCACCACCACCATGAGGCACACAAAAACAAATAAAGAGAGAAGAGATAGGATCAAAATGCCAATCTCGCCACACCACAAACCTAGATCAACCCCACCATCACAGACCACCCCAAAACCACTGACCTAGACCCACGTTGCTGCTATCGATTACAACCCACGCCCATGCCTACCTCTGCCGCTACCACCATCACACGAGGTTTCGGATTTGAGAAAAGGGGGTTTCAAGTTTGAGGGAAGGAGAGAGCTAAACAAGAACAAGAGTGAGAGAAAAGAGAAGGAAGATAGAGACAAATGAGAGAGAGAGAAAATAAAATATACTTTAAAATTATACAATCCTGTTACAGTGCCATCTTAGATATAGGATGGTATTATAGCAAGATTATAAAAAATTTTACAATTAAAAAACCAAATAATGCATGTTTTTTGTGTTTTGCTGCTAAAATATAGCATATTATGACTTTTAGAAGGCTGGATACTGATGCTCTTATATGGCAAACTACGAGTCATAAAAAAAAAAAATTTAATAGTTACAGAAAATTAATCACAATGTCCTATCTCAATTGTGGCAAAGTTAGTGTGAAAAAATATGCGGTACTATTTAAAAAAAAAAAATCAGCAGATATGAAAATACCGGGCACAAATCCAAATGGCCAAATCTCAACCAGATTATTGCTTGTTCCAACTGCCTCTTCCTGAATCTAATCAGCAGAACAACTCCAACAAATCCACGTCCCAAACTCCCAATCCCCAAAGTCACGCGCAACTGGTCAGTCCAAGTCGAAGCCCAACCTCATCTTCTTGGGTCAGTGTTGTACGTTGACTTTTTCTTTTCCTTTTTTTGCGGCTCATTTCAATGAATATTATTATTAAATAATAATTTAGAGTGACACGTGTCATTCAGGGACTATCCGGTAAGAGATGAGAAGCAGGAACAATTTGGGCGTGGCGTTAGCCGTGACGCCATATTGCACCTATGCCGCAGGAACAATTTGGACGTGGCGTTTGCCGTGACGCCTTATGCACCTATGCTGCAGGAACAATTTGGACACCTATGCCTTGAATGTTCCTTCAAACACAAATTCCCAATCCTCAACACTCACACCTCATTCATATTTCAGACTTCAGACACAAAAAGATTAGACACCACACAAAGCAAATAGCAAATAGCAAATAGCAACAATTGTTAATTTGGAAACCCAGCTTGTGTCTTGATGGTAGCTTAATTTCGGCCTTTGCTCTAACTTTGGCTGGTCAACTAAATTTAGCACAAACGTTGTTTCTGTCTGTTCGGCATATTCTATAGGTTTTATGATCTGTTACACGAGTACATCGATTGTAATCCCTATAGAAACTTCAATAATTCTGGTGGTTGTAGCCAAAGCCAAAACTCCAGAATTACATGTCAGAAAGAGAAAATTATTGGAACCACCCAAGTGTTTGTGTTTGTCAGCTTTGAAAACGAGGAAGACGATAACGCAAATGGCGATCACCACCGTTAATACTCATACTCATACGACGACCATGCTGACGTCAGGAGCGAGCGGGCGCGTGAGGGCACTGTTCTCGGTGCGCGTGTGGAGGAGCTTGGTGATGGTGATGAACGCGTTGCTGATACTCCTTCTGGTCCCGTTTCGTCGACGGAGGCAGAAGAATGAGGAAGGTGGGAGCCAGAGCCAGAGCCAGAGCCAGAAGAAGGTGATGGTCCCAGTGAAGATGGTGACGTGGAGGAAGAATGGGTCGGTGGTGGTGGAGCAAGAAGTGGCTGTGAGAAGAGCACTGGCTATGAGGAGAGTGGCACAAGATGATGATGATGATGGGTTGACTGAGGAGGTGGTAAGAGACTACTCCTTCTTCCTCACGCCTAGAGGTGATACCATTTTCACTCGGTCCTGGACCCCCAATAACAGCAACAACCTTCGGTAATCTATCACTTTTACTTTTACTATTACTTTTCATTTTCTTTTCTATTCTTTTTTTCTTTCTTTATATTTTTTATTTTTATCTGTTACCACTTAGGCTTCAACATCCTTTAAAACAGACTTAGGCTTCAACATCCTTTTAAGAAACTGACATGTTTGCTTGTTTGCCCATGACTCCCTTAATCACAATTTTTTTTTTTACCAGATAAAAATTCTACTTTGGTCTAATCCTAGTGTATTTATGTGAAGCTCTTTCTTAGAGATTTGAATCCTAACCGTTGCTCCCTTACTCCACAAGAACTTTGTATTTATAAAATGACCATTACGTCAAAGGTGCACGGTGGCTTTACTTAACAACACTTAACCCAACCAACACTGGTCATGTGCATTGCACACATGTTAGCTTCTTAGAGGAAGTTAAAGAGTAAGGTTAGCCATACTTTGTCCTTGTATAAGAGCGTTATGAAATTTTTAAACATCATGTTTTTTCTTAGCATGTTGATGAGTTCAGATCTGCCTATAGATATCCAGAGATTTGTTGACCATTAACATGGTTTAATCCTTGACAGTTGGAGTTACAGTTACTGATATGCTAGATTTTGTGCTGTGATAGAGATTTAATCTCTGACAAATTGGTATCTAGTTTTAAGGCCTTTGTCTAAACTACTTGCCACTGGACATGAACACTCCCTCTTCACCCCCACCCCCCCCCCCCCCCCCTCCCGCTCCAACTTAATATGCGCACACACCAAAAAGGAATTAAATGGTCAGTGAGAATAACAATTCATGTGGGATTGAAAACATTTAAACAGTAATTTTTGTACTCATACCAATAAGAGGCCTTATTGAATAGACTATTGTTTAATGCTCTTGTTTTGCTCAGAAAATACGGTGGTAGCACAGCATCTTTTAGAAAACTTCTTGTGTGTTCATAAACATATTAGCATATCATTGCATATTATTGACAGAGAGGATTGAAATGCAATGCTAAAATTTATGTGATGAGAAGTTGTGGAGATCAGATGATTCAGGATTTTCTTTTGTTACTTTGGACTTGAAAAATTGACATAATTGGCAAGTTTTACAAGCCATGGGGTCCAAAATTGTAAGATCAGTTTACTCGTCACTTCTTACACTAATGTGTGTCATCAATGTACAATAACACCAAGTAGCCAATTAACAGTCATGGTGAACTACTTTGGAGATTTATCCTAGTTGGACACAACAGGCTTACATCAGTCTTTGTAACCCATCTTCATATGGGATTTTCCAATACAAAAGTATTTTTTTCATATTTATTTATTTATTGTTAACTAAATCCAGTAGGCTTCTTCTGTTGGTTACAATATACAATTCCATGCTAAGTTTGTGCAGTATTCCCCTTGATTTTGTGTTCTTAGCTCCTGCAGTTTCATGTTTGTTTTCAACTTTTATATGGAATAAAAGTGCTGATTGCTATCTATTTTGTGCAGGGGATTGGTTCTTATTATGCATGGCCTGAACGAGCACAGGTCTGTGATTTATGCTCATGCCTGTATAGAAATTATCTTTGTGGACTATATTGCTTGATCTATTTCTCAAGAATTTTCTATTATTGACAACAGTGGCAGATACAATGATTTTGCAAAGCAACTAAATGCCAATGGCTACAGGGTCTATGGAATGGATTGGATTGGTAAGTCTAAAAACCATCTTTACATGCTCATGATTGAGTTTCTCCCCCTATATAAGCCAAGATTATCTGTATGAGTGTGCTTGAAGATGCTACGTACTGTTCTTGGTCATTGATAATAAATCACCAGTTTATTTCAATCTTATTTTTAACTCTTGAGTTATGGTGTTCATAGTTTAATGGATATTTCCATTAACTATCCTCTTCACACACATTCTATGTGTATTCAAAGGATCTTAAAATGAAAAGGAAAAATGAAAATTTCCAAGGTTTGCAATAATGCATTATTGAATTTGTTAAAAACATAAAGTTAAAGTTAAAAGTTTAAAGTAGGGGAAGTTTGGATAAGTTGAAATTCTGTTGAAATATGCAAAATTTTTAGAGTCTTATTACTCTGATACCTATCTGAGGCATGCATTTGTAATTTTAATCCATACCTTCATGTGAAAATACTAAGAGCTTCATTAATCTGATACCTCCCTCTGAGGCATAAATCTGTAATTCTGATTCGTAGCAAGCGACAGGCACCTCAGAGTAATGGAAAAGGAAAGCAGTGTTTAACCCCTATCATGCCAACACACAAATGGATGAGCTGCAAAAGCTCAAAAGTGAATGAGAAAGGATTTAGATGTTATGTAATTCTCCTTTAGCTGATATGTTTGTTTGCTCTCTCTGTCTCTCTCTCTCTCTCTCTGTGTCTCTCTCCCCGGGAATGGTGGTATATAATTTTAGAGTGATGTACTTATTATGCTCTTTAATTAACCCATCTGTTATAGTTTAATTACAATTTATGCTTGGACTATAATTTGGAGCACTAATTGATGATTCTTAAGCAACATCTTGGTGGTTTTTTATTTTGATTTTGATTTTTTTGTTGTTGTTGAAGAACTTGGTGACTAGCAAAAATGCTAATTACTGTCTTGGTGGACAATGAAGTCATTGGTTTATACATGTGTGCGATGCTAGCACAAGCATCATAATTTTATTTATGCTCCATGCTTAATACAATCTCTATTATAGTGGTAATTCTTTCATGCTGGTACTGTGGAATGCCATAAAACCAAGAGAGACCAAAAGTAAAATATGATGTGGGGAGATAGAAGAGAACCCATGCAGTTATTTCATCAGAGTTTCTACTTTTTAGTTGTTATTGTTACTTTACCCAATACCCAGGGAAGATTTAAAGAAGCCACCTCCCACAACCACACCCCCCTCCCCCCCTTTTTTAATACTCTGGTCTCTTCTGTTTGGTCCTGTAATCTCTCAACATCATATATATAATCCATCAATACCCCTCCCTCCAATTTATATGTTTTAGATTCATAGCTGAGTTTACTTTCATCTTTCAGTGTCTATGGTAGAATCTAGAATCTACACACTACAAAGAAATGGTGATCATTTTTTTCTCAACAAGTTTTACATATAACCTTGCACTTAATTCTTGTTCCCAAGAGCTGATCTTTCAAACAAAGGTCATACTTTTCCCCCACTTGATTACTGTTTTATAGTCTAGAGATCACCATTCTTCAACAATGCATCTATATTTGGATGTTGCAGGGATTGAGTAGTTCATTTGGGTTGCCCATTGGTGCCAAAAACATGTGAAAGCTCCTCTTAATAAGTAAGCTTATTATCTGCATGTTTGTGTCTACCTGCTATGTTTGACATTGGTAAAAGGAGGGGTTTTGGAAATTAAGCCAAAGGCTGAAAACTACATGGAGCCTTCTCCCTGTTTTATAGGAGCCGAAGAAACAGAAAATTCTATTCAAAATTTGTTTTCAAAGTTCTCCTTACTTCTGATTGGTGTAAGTGTTTTGAATCAATAAAATTTTGAATGGAACGCGATTCATTTCTTGAATCAACATTTAGGAGAACATCAAACATTGTTTAAACCAAACTTAGATCAGTGAGCATGTGAACACTAGACAATCTAAAGACATTATGCTTGACACATTCTCTAGGTGCTGTTTGTTAAACTGGGTTTTACTCAATTTCTAACCTTGTTATATAAGCTAAATGGGAAAATTATCTTTTGCTAAATGCCTTGTGATATACGCCAAATATAATATAGGATAATGGTTTTCTACTCCTTTGTTTTGTTTTTATTTATCTTTTGTGCTGTTAGCTTTCTAAAGTATACTTTTTTATATCTTCTTGTGATGACCTAAAGAATTGCTTCCATTTAATGGCTTTTGATACTGATATTTTATTTGGGATCTGTGATAGCTTTGCTAATTTGACCCCAGACCTACTTGAGCTGTCAGCAGGAACGGATCTAAAATATCTTAAACCAGAAAATTTGGGGGCATGGCTCTCTTTTGCCGTCACAGCCACATGGCGCTTTATTTTCTACTTCAGTAGTTTTTTATTACTAAATTTTTCTTATCCGTTTGTTTATTTATTTTCATATAGGTCATGGTGGAAGTGATGGGCTGCATGCATATGTTCATTCTCTTGACGATGCTGTTAATGATATGGTATGGTTTTAGGTTCATTTACAAGGGGCTGATGATACTGTAATCAAATAATCACCACAAATTTCTGGTGGCCAAATCTATCATAGCATGTTCCTTTTTTTCTTTTTCTTTTTTTTTTTTTTTTTTTTTTTTTTTTTTTTTTTTTTTTTTTTTTTTTTTTTTGGAGTTACTCATCAAGGCATATTATGGGATGAATAGGGGCATTGGTTGATTATATTGCTAGCACAAAAAAACAAAGATTGTTTTAGTTTAACTCTGTGCATTTATCTTGTTATTTTGTCAGAAATCATTTCTTGAGAAGATTTTAGCTGAGAATCCTGGACTTCCGTGCTTCTGTTTTGGACACTCAACTGGTGCAGCAATTGTCCTGAAGGTAAGGTTTGGTTGAACGATGCAATTTTTGGAATACTGTGATTGACTTTCGATATCTCCACATATTATGATAATATACTATAATCCCAATTTTTACTGACCTAAAAGACCTCAATTTATGCATGGTTTTCATTGTTTTATGTAAATAATTTTAGGCAATGCTTGACCCAAAGGTTGAAGCCCGTGTAGTTGGTGCAGTACTAACATCACCTGCAGTTGGAGTTCAAGCATCCCATCCAATTTTTGTGGTGAGAATATCCTTTTAGTGAGATCTCTCTTATATCTAATTTGGAAATGCTAATGACTTAAGAAATTTATATTAAGTGCCTTTTCCTATCAAAATACACACCATTGAAGTGGCAAATAAATGAGCAAGTGGAGTCATCCTTCATCTTCTCATGTTCCCATTGCAGGTACTGGCTCCAATTTTCTCATTTTTGTTGCCAAGATACCAAATTAGTGCTGCAAATAAGAAGGGCACACCAGTTTCTCGGGACCCAGAGGCACTAATAGCCAAATATTCAGATCCACTAGTGTATACCGGATCCATCAGGGTAAGGACTGGCTATGAAATTCTCCGAATGACATCCTACTTGCAGCAGAATCTAAGAAAATTGAGAGTTCCCTTTTTTGTTCTCCATGGCACTGCTGATACTGTAACTGACCCTGAAGCTTCTCAGAAACTGTATGCAGAAGCCTCCTCAACTGACAAAACCATCAAATTGTTTGATGGGTTCTTACATGATCTCCTCTTTGAACCAGAACGTGAAGCTATTATGAAGGACATAATTGAATGGTTGAATTGTAGAGTATGATGTTAGCTAATGCACAATATGAGAAACAAGGCAAAATTTGCCAAACAGTATAATATTGGGAAAATTTTAGGCGAATGGCATGCGTTCAAAGTTTATTAGTTAGTTGGACTGTTTTTTGAAAATCGAGTATAGCAAAATTGACTTCCAGCCAAAATCGAGTTTACTATACTTGACTTCCTTTTTTATCCATGTCCAAGCTAATTTTCGGTAGGAAGTCGAGTATATTATACTCGATTTTGGCTATTTTGGCTGGAAGTCGATTTTGCTATACTCGATTTCCAAAAAACAGTCCAACTAACTAATAAATTTTGAACGCATGCCATTCACCTAAAATTTTCTCAATATTATACTGTTTGGCAAATTTTTCCTTGTTTCTCATATTGTGCATATAATAAACTAACCCAACACTTATTTTACCCAAATTTCGGGATTTAAATTTCCTCATAACAAATATTTTCTCATTTTCTTTAGGGAGATAAGGATTGGTTGCTTATTTGGAGCATTTCATAATGAGAAATGATATGTTTACAACAAAACTTACGTAGCAAGTTGTTATGGGTTGTTATTGGTGAGGTAGAAAAGTAATTTCAGTAGTAGGTTTAAATTAGAACTAATAACAACTAATCACTTATGATTTGTTATGAAAATGTTATAAATGTAGCACCTCTTTTTCACAATTTATGAACACCTTTTTGGCGGACCAATTGATAGTGATGCAACTCATGTAATGGTATATATATACGCTTCAGCTCATCCAAATAATTGCATACCTCTCCTTGGTGTTAGGCTCCAGCTTGATTGAAAGTTTGGCTAGATTTTTCAGGTGTAGAACTTGTAACTCAATTAAGCAAATACAGGTCTGGGTAACCAAGAGCCTTTTGCTTTAATTAATATCACTGTCCTATTTTCTCCTTCAGGATAACGTAGGTTCCAAAATTCAAATCCTAATTTTCTCAATTTTTAGTTGTAAGCACACCCCAAAAAATTATATATATATATATAGAGAGAGAGAGAGAGAGAGAGAGAGAGAGAGAGAGAGAGAGAGAGAGATTATAGAAGAACTCAGTTGATAGGACAAGAGAGAAGACAATCACAAAAGGATTTATGCTGGAAAATGAATTTGGATAGTAACATATATGGGGAAAAATCTCAATAATATTAGGTTGAGATTTTTGTCATTTTAAATTGAGGTTGTCTATCTTCTCAAAAAAAGTAAAATTTGAGGTTGTCTAGTTCTAGAAACAAGGTTTCACTGCAAATCAAACAAGGTAGAATATTAATTGATGAATTAGCAATATGCCGACACTAGGCGTTATCCCGCACCATTTGCAGGTGTTTATTTATTTTAATATTTTTTTTTAGAAACAAACTAAGTATTAAACACACACACTTAATTACACTCTCTCATCAAACTCAAACATATTAGTTAACTTAAAGTACCACTACAAAAAGGCTTATCTTTTTTTCTTTTTTGGTATGAATTATAATTATTGATTTGTATTATAAATAATCTTTATAGACAACGAAACATAAAGCATGGTTAGATATTAAAATTATTAACTAAAAGATTAATTAATTATTATATTTTTAATGTCTATATACTGTTTTTGAGAATTTGCTACCATTTTTTTTTTTTTTGGTTAAAAATATTTGCATTAATAAAAACTAGCTAGCCAAAGCAAGCATAGTCATGGCATAGCGCCTTAAAGAGTACATAGCATTAGCATCAGAAGTTACAAAAGATGAAATATCAGGGGAGGGGGGCAATATTTAAAACAACAAAATCCTCCTGTTGCAAGCAACTCCTTTTAGCCAGTGCATCTATTTGCTTCCCGAAAGACATGGGCCACTTTGACTTGCTGGAACCTGTTGAGAAGGAACTTGCAATCATTTAAAAGGGAAAAATATGCTCTGTTAGATGACGAATTAGAGAGGACCAGTTCAACAACAACTTTAGCATCAAATTCAATTTCTAAGAGAGGAATTTCCGTCTAGGATGCCATTAGGGCCCAAAATTCCGCCATGACACTAGTTGTGAATCATGTACAACGAGTAAAACCCTTCACCCAAACTCCCATGTGATCTTGAATTAGCCCTCCATTCCTTGCTTTCCCCGAATTCCATGAGAAGGCTCCATAATTTCCTACAATTTATAGCAATAGAAATTGTGATTGTTAAAAATTAACTATATAAATTACAAATAAATTGAGTTTTAAAGGGAGGATCAATTTAAAACTCATTTGTAATAATTGATTTATGCCCTTATCTATATTATATATAAGAGGATTCTCCTCTTTCAACTGAACTTTTATGTGGTTCAAAAATACCCTCATTAATGAAATGTAATTTTATTTAGAAATAGAGTCATGAATGTCAAATAAAAAATTTTGTTTTGAATTCAAAAAAGGAACTCCTAAAATTTTGGATTTTTCCCCTTCATATTCAAAAAAGAAATTACAGTTACTGTTTATCTTTAAAGTTTATCATTTTTATTTGTTTGAAAAAATTTAAAAAATATATTTCTAATCTATATTATATATAAGAGGATTCTCCCACCCCCCCCCCCTTTTTTTTTTTTTTTTTTTACAAGATAGGATTCTACTCTAGCCTAATCTAAGTGTATATATGTGTGAAGCTTCCTCCTAGAGACTTGAACCCCGGCTCTTGCCCCCCACACCTCACAAGCATTTATACTTGTAAAGTGATCATCGCATCAAGGGTGTGCGGTGGTAGGATTCCCCTCTTTCAATTGGACTTTTATGTGGTTCAAAAATACCTTCATTAATGAAAAGTAATTTCATTTAGAAATAGAGTTATAAATATCAAATAACAAATTTCATTTTGAATTCAAAAAGAAAATTCCTAAAATTTAGAATTTTTTTTCTTCATGTTCAAAAAAGAAATTATGATTATTATTTATCTCTAAAGTTTATCATTTTTATTTGTTTGAAAAATTAAAAAAATTTTCTAAATTATAATAAATGTAAATTATTAATCTTTACTCAAAAAAATAGAAAAGTTTCTGAGTACGCGAATGAGCGCATGCTCAGAAACTAGTAAATGAGATAACCATGTTATTGTGTCTTTTTTCATGAAGTCTAGGGTAAAACATACTTGAGGTTTAGGATAATGCCTTGATTCATTTTTTACTCAACCAATCCTTTTTTATTTTTCTTTTTCTTTTTAATATTCTTTTTGGGTAATCCAAATGGCAAAGGTAATTTCGGTTTTATTCCCAAAAGGAGGTTTGTTTATTTTAGGATGAGTCTCTATTTGCAACAAAATAAGTTTAATAAGTCTCATAAGCATTACAATCACATATTTTTGGCGTAATAATCACTCTATAAGCATTAGTTATTGTGGAGTGAAAGGATAAGGACTGGAGTTCAAGTTTTCAAGAGAAAATTCACCTACTCATACACCCATAAGTGAAATGGTAGATCACGTCACTTATTTACCAGGATCTTATAATTTCTCCTAATATAAATTTTTATCTCAAATTAAAAAAAAAAAAAAATATATATATATATATATATATATATCCTAAGCATTAAATAGTGAAAAGCTATAAATACTGTTTGTTTGAGTGCAAATTGGATTCTCCTAGGCGAGCACCTTGTGATGCTCACCGATTTTCACCCTTTTAGCAAAGTCATCTCTAAAAGGGTCATGATAGAACACAAAAATTAGGATCTTTCTCCCCTCCACCAAACCGCATCTCTCGAGTTTCAAAGGCAACGAGCCTTGCTCTTTCTGCATGTCTGGGATGGGGATGACCCATGCCCTTCCTCGATATACCCTTAGGTTTCTTGGTTGTGTAATCTGAACCTTAGGAATCCTTCCTTGAGCGATCTCTTTCTCGTTTTGCAGCTTTCCTTCTTTCTTTGCTCATCTCCTTATGGTAGTGTCCAAGAAGGTTCAATGGACAATTTTAATTTGCTTCCCTATTCAAGGGAGGTTGGGTCATCCTTGGGCCTCATTTATTACCTCATTGTAAGGTATTCTCTCTTTTTAGTGACTTTGACTTGGACACAAGACCCAGGTGCTGACTCTTGTTTCTCTAGCCTCTAGGATTTATTTTATCGGGTTTTGGGCCCCACTGTTGGCCCAAAGATGTGTGAAAATTTGAGTATCAATGGGGCTCACACAAGTTCAATTCAAGGTATCAACAAAATAGAGAAATACTCAAATATTATGGAAAGGTTGTTGGTCTTGGGCCACTCTTGTTTTTTTTGGTAGAGCTTGGGCCACTCTCGTTGAAATCATTGTCTGGATATCCCAGTTTCGGTAGCATTATTATCCTTCTAATGCCACCCAAAGTCATGCTTGAAATAGCTTCTTCAGTAGTTGATAAAGGAAAAGTAAAACAGTTAAAGGATTGCAATTGTTTTTTATAAATATGCTTTTATAAAGTTTTCATATTTTTTTAATTAACATGAACATAACTAAGTCGTTTTGAGAGTCAATGATGGCTCAATTTTAACTGAAAAAAAAATGGAAGAATTAAATTGAATAAAATTGAAATTTGGACTAAATTTAACAAAAGTAAGGTTATAGAACTAAATTGAATTTTAGACAAAAATTAAATGGTGCAATTACTAGATAATAGTTAACTTCCCTGTGTAGTCTCTCCAAATATAAACTATAAAACTAACAATACACCAACGAGATATTTGAACTAACCGTTTGTGATATAGAGCCTCTAGAAAGAGTTTAACATGGGTAAATTAAATGATGAGGTTTGTGTGTTTATTTCTCAAAAAAAGAAAAAAAAAAAAAAAAAAGGTAATTGTTCCACATTGTTTAAGAGAGTGTGTTATATTTGTGTGTAGTATAATTTGCTCTACCCTTCTTTAAAAGTTACTATAGATTTTGAGTAGAGTTGTGGTATGCCTTTGTGTTAGAACCTTTTTTCTTTTCGACTTCTCCCTTGTATGTGTGCGCGCGCATGCGTGTTTGTTTCTCAACCAAAAAAAAAAAAAAAATGATAAGGTTCTAAACAAATAAACCCTACCCGAAAGTCGAGCAAAGGGCATCCTGTAGATCCTAAGAAACCTGACCGTGCCAAGTATTATCTATTAAAAGGAAAATCATTATGTTCTTAGAGCTCAATTAAGTGGAATAACATTAGATTTAGGATTTAAATGGACAGAAAGTTAATTTGTTACTTTTGAAAGTTTAAGGTTTGATTTGTTACATTTTGAAAATTTTGGACTTAATTTGTTAATTTTGAAACTATAAATTTTAATTGTGGGGACATACTTTTTTTGCCGTCCTCGGCAAGGCTCTGGGCGCAGTGCTGAGGAGGCTCAGAGCGTCCCACATTGAAGAGAGCTTCTCCCACTTTCAACCTTATAAACCATGAAGTGAAGGAAGTAGTGTACCATCATTTCCGATTTTCGAAACACGGAAATGATGGTACACTACTTCCTTCGCTTCATGGCTTATAAGGTTAAAAGTGGGGGAAGCTCTCTTCGATGTGGGACACTCTGAGCCTCCTCGGCACTGCGCCCAGAGCCTTGCCAAGGACGGCAAAAATAGTCCCCACATTAATATTTGTAGATTATTTGATGGTTGGGTGAAGGTGTCAACTTATTAAGGTAAAAGACTTTTGACTTTTATGAATTTATATATGATATAAAATATAAACTATGTATTTATATATATATATATATATATATATATATATATATATATATATATATCAAAAGCAAAAGTTGAGTGAAAATCCAATTAGATTTCAATTAGAGTCTAATTTTGCGCCATGTGTTTCATCTAATCTAAATTGTTAAATTTTTGTAGCAAGTGAATTAATTTAGTGTGGAAAATGAAAAGTCCAATATAAATAAACCATAAAAACTCTAATCATATATCTAATTCTATATATAAAAGTAGTGGAAGAGAGAGTTTGAATGATTTTATATTTATAAGCCATTTTTTTGTGTAACTAAAAAAAAAAAAAATTCAAATTTATAAGTCGTATATGTAAATGGACTATGGTACTATAAGCCTTCAAGTTAAAATATACCTTTTGGCTTTGGGACGAGCCTCTTATATGTGAGATACTTCTTTTCTTTTCATCCCAAAATCTTAAGGTATGCCATAACTTTTAGACCATTCTTCCAATTTTAATCTTCATTTGTGCTTTAGAATTATATGATCACAGGATATATGGTTGAACAAACAAGATATATAAAAAAGGAGTGCCCTCTTTTGATAGGATCTAAGATCTCTTCATATGTAGGTAAGTGACGTAGGACACAATTTACAATTTAATTATTGTAATTTTTTATTTTTGGTATTTTTATATAAAAAACGTTATTTTGGATTTAGGTGATTTATTTTCTTGTTTTTAGGTGCATTTAATGCTTTTTAGGTCAAATTTGATTCCTGATATGGTTAGGTATTAATTAGGAGTTATTTTAGAATATATTTTCTTGTTTGTCAAGTTTTATGGAACCCTTAAATAGGCCTCTAACTCTGTAAACGTTTTTGATAAAGGCGTAAATGCACTTTTAGTCCCTACATTTTGACGTTTTTCCGTTTTAGTCCCTACATTTTAATTCTTTGTACTTTTAGTCCCTAAATCAATTAATGCGTGTTATTTTGGTCCTTTCCGTCACTCAACAGCCGGAAATATCTGACGTGGCAGGCAGAGTGTACTGTTGACATAGTAAATGCTGACATGGCGAATAAAATAATAATAATAAAATTTATTTGTTATTTAATAAATGCCAAGTCAGCATAAAATAATAATAAAAAAAGAAATTTTTATTTTTTTTCTAAATTCTTTTAAAATAAAATAAGATAATTAAAATTTATTTCTTTCATTATTTTTTCTGAAGAATATGTTCATTGTTCATCCCAATTAAACTTTATTACAAACCCAGAAAAAATTCACACAATCAAAATAAAAACCTTCAAAATAAACAGAGAAAGAGAGAGACCCGATATTGAGGCCTTAGGCACAGGTCTCCTTGTAGGCACGAACCATTTCCTCAGGCGAGAGCCTATAATCTTTAACAAAATCGATGACAACTAGCCAGTGGTTGTAATCGCAGCCTTCGAACGTATCCGGTCCGATCTCTTCGTTGCTGTTGGGGTTTAGTTCGAGCGAGAGGAGTAGAGCACTATGGCCGATGATCTGAACGGCTGGGGTTTAGCGGGGAGAGTATCGTATCCAGTCCGATCTCTTCGTTGCTATTAGGGTTTAGGTCGAGCGAGAGGAGTAGAGCGCTATGGCCGATGATCTGAACGGATGGGGTTTAGTGAGGAGATTGGAGGAGGAGGTAGTGGTGGATCAATTTTCATTTTCCCCTTTCTTTCGGCAATGGGCTCTCGATCTCTCTCTTAGCTCTTTTCCAGTTTTCTATCTTTCTCTCTTTTTCCTATATGGGTTTGATTTGGGTTAAAAAGAGAGAATAAGGAGTTAGATCGGAGGTGGTGGAAGTGGTGGTTGCAGATCTGTAGTGGAGGTGGTGGTTGCAGATCGATAGTAAGGTAGTGGAGGGGCTCAGATCGGCGGTGGAGGTGGAGAAAGACAGACTCAGCTTGGTGGAGGTGGAGATCAATGGTGTTTGTTGGGCTTTATGGGTCTTGGTGGCATTTGAAAGTGGTGAATCGGTGGTGGGTAGATTTGGATTTTTTGGCCATTGGTGGGGTTTGAAGGTGGTGAATCGGTGGAGGATTTTCTGGGTCTATTATTGTGTCTGGTTGAGTTTTAATGTTTGGTGTTTGGTTGTTTGGGTCTGGTAGAGATGTTTTAGTGTTTTGGTTGAGATGTTGTGTTTTGGGTTTTGGTCTCATACGAAGATTGCTGTGTGTTTTGCATGTTTGGTTGCTAAGAAAATGCAAGAAGAGAAACAATGGGAGAATCTTTTAGATCTAGGTTGGTGTTCTTGTTCATGAGGCTTTTAGATCTTAATTCATGTGAATTTTGATTTTTAATTCTGTTTTTATTATTTTATTTAGTTGAAATTAATTTAAATTTATATGCTGATGTGTCATGGTGATAGGATATTTTTTATAATATTTTAATTCCTCCAGTTGCCACGTCAGATATTTTCGGCTGTTGAGTGACGGAATGGACCAAAATAATACGCGTTAATTGATTTAGGGACTAAAAGTGCAAAGAATTAAAATGTATGGACTAAAACGGAAAAACGTCAAAATGTAGGGACTAAAAGTGCATTTACGCCTTTTGATAAATTATGGAATAAAAATCTGTGAACTTATCAAGGATTCTTCCTTGTGGCGTTCAAACTTTATATTTTTGGTTTGTGATTCAATTATAATCATTGGGTCAAGGTTTATTACTTATACTTTTAGTTTGCGTTTCTCTTATAAACGTTGGGTCAGGGTTCTATCAAAAATCTGAATTTTATCTTTCTTGGGCAAACATTCCAATATTGTTTGTTGAGTCTCAAAGCGTGTCGATTGAGGTTCGCATCATTTAGTATCAGAACCAGGTTTTAAAATAAGTTTTCTATCCTTTTATCTTTTGTTACTTGTTATCATCATATCTTGTTCCTTTTGTATTCTTTATTCCTCGTTCTTATTTTGTAACGTGCACTAGGTTAAAATCGTGCACCAAGCTCCCAAAAAAAAAAAAAAAAAGTGAAAAAAAAAAGAGATGGTAATTATTGAGAACATTGTGGAAGATTCAATTGAGGTCAAATATGAGGATGAGTCCACAACTCACAATCCTCATGTCTCAGTTGATTTGTTAAAGATGACAATACAATATGTTGATTTTCTTGGAGTAGAAAATTTTAATTTTATTATCAACCCTTTGTTGATTGATGTTGCAAATAAATTGAAAGTAAATGAGAAGAAATTTTATGCTACACTTTATGAAGGATTCAAGTTTCAGAACCGGATCAAGTTATTAAAGCATTCGAAGTATTTGTTTATTTGGAGCGGAAGATTTTAGATTTCAAAGATCAACTCTAGGAAGAGTTCGTTTTAAGAGGAGGGGTCTGATGTAGGACACAATTTACAATTTAATTATTGTAATTTTTTATTTTTGGTATTTTTATGTAAAAAATGTTATTTTGGGCTTAGGTGATTTATTTCCTTGTTTTTAGGTGCATTTAATGCATCTAATTTTTTTTTTTAAAAAGTAGTTTTCAAACTTCTTCTTGTCAAAAATAAGATTTTTCTTTACCCCCCCCCCCCCCCAAAAAAAAAAAAAAAAAAAAACCTTTTTCCAAACTTTCCTTTGGCACTAATGTATTTTCATTGTCATCTTTTTTGTATGGTAAAAATGAGAAAATTGTGGATGACAACAAATTGCTACCCTTCAAACTCCCTCTTTTTATTTTTGTGTTGTGATTTATTTGTATAGTATTTAGTACTCACATGCTATCTATCTAGTAAATATTCTACTCACATGCTATTGTATACTATTTCTCTATTTGCGTGCTTTCTTACTTTATATATATATATATATATATATATATATATATATATATATATATATATATATATATATATCCCACATGTTTTGATTGTAAATATTCTTTGACATTAATATTCCCATTATATGTTATACGTAAATAAATAAATAAATAAATAAATATATATATATATATATATATATATATATATTTATAGTTTGCAAATCTTTTTCAAAAATCAAAATGCCAAGTTTCCTATTTCTTCACCAAAAGATAATGTTTGAATTAAATTAAAATAAAATACTATCCTTTGGATAGGCATTATGGAGTGCTTAACACCTTCTCTACATGTAACCGAATTGCCGAGTCCAAAATCTTTGGTTCAAGACTTTTGGTTTACCTTAATTAATAAACCCTTAAAAACTAGTTTAGTTAATTAGGTAACTTAAAATGAATTAGACAAATAAATGACCAATCACATCTAACATAAAACCAATGGTTGATGACGACTCCTAAAATAAAAATAAGAAAAAGGGACTCACACACACACACACACACACCTCACCCTAGAAACACAAGCACTCAAAGAGTCACATTGCCAAGGACCCAATGTGTGACCAAAACCTAAAAAGAAATTTTTGGGGGCATCCACACCCCTTTTGGGAGGACTACGCTTCAGCCAAGTAGACCAGACGGAAGGTGAAAATGGAGTCGCCACCTAGATTAGCGGTTTCAACAAATAGCTTTTAATCTTCTCAAAGGCTTGTTGGCATTTTTCATTCATACTATGGGGACGTCTTTCTTGAGTAATCGAAAAAGTGGCTCGCAAATCATAGTGAGTTAAGATACGAATCTACTTATGTATTGTATCCTTCCCAAAACTCCTTGGATTTCTTTCTATCTTTGAGGGTTTCATTTCTGCGATTTCTTTATTCTTTTTTGGGTCCCCTTCAATTCCTCTTTCGCTTACCATAAATCCCAAAAGCTTTCTTGATGTGACACCAAAGGTACATTTCTTTGGATTCAACCAGAGTTTGTAGTATTGGATTTGCTCAAAAAACTTTTTCTAAGAAAGTATGTGTCCTTCATAATCTTTGGATTTTACTATCATGTCATCTACATTTACCTCAACTTCTTTGTGTATCAGATCGTGTAACAAAGTAGCGGCTACCCATTGGTAAGTAGCACCAGCATTCTTAAGGCCAAATGGCATAACTTTGTAACATTAAGTCCCCCATTGAGTGATAAAGGATGTCTTTTCCATGTATTCTGGAGCCAACTTTATCTGATTGTACTTTGAAAAACCATTCATAAATGATAGTAATGCATGTAACATTGAGTCCCCCATTGAGTGATAAAGGATGTCTTTTCCATGTATTCTGGAACCAACTTTATCTGATTGTACTTTGAAAAACCATCCATAAATGATAGTTATGCATGTCCCACTGTATTACGACTAGGATATCGATATGAGGCAATTGGAAATCCTCTTTAGGACTGGCCTTTCCATCCTTCTTTTGTATCAGGGCAATAGTTAATTCTATTGGAGGTTAGGTGTAGACACTCAATTTCGCACCTATAATTTAACCTTGGAAGATGACAAATGGCCATTTAATGTGCCCCCAAAAATCATGGTTGCAATTTAGTCATTAACTCATTCATCACATATCATGAAAATGATCTTAAGGTTCTAATGATCACAATGATATGTTCGGTTTCCAAATCAGACGGCCGGATCGAAAGATACCGCAAGATCAAGTTTTAACAGTTTGCATGCGTTAATTTGGGTGAAGCCTATTACTCGTGATTAATTGAAATTAATTTTGATTAGTTGTTAATTAAAATTAATTAAATGAAATAAAGTGTGATTTGTTGTATGGGAATATAAGAAATAAGCTGATAAATATTAAATTTGGACTGATAATTAGATTTTTGGGCTAATTATCTTGAAAATAATTATTTTAAAATCTTAATTATTAATTTGGAATGAGTTTTATCATGAAAATAACTCTATAAGGCATCCAAATATATTTTCCAACTCAGAAAAATGCTAAAAGAAGTTGAAAAAGTGTTAAAAAAAAAATGGACAAATTTAAAGTGCCAATCAGCGAAGTGCCTATCGGCAGCTGGGAAGTGCCAATCAACACTTCAATAGTGCCGATTGGCACAATCCCTATAATATTTCTTGTAAGTTTTTTTTTTCAACTTGAAACTTATTTAGATCCACGTTTTTAGGGATAAAGACAACCTAATTTCGTGTCTACTGACTTTTAAGTCATATCTAACATTTTTTTTTTTTAAGAATTAGCATCTCTATAAATAGAGAAAAAATCCAACATTTAGTACCCTGCTCTCCCTAACGTAAAAGAACTTCTTGTAGTCCTTTAGAACTTCTGACCTTCACTAGACTTGAACATTCTAAAGATCATTCTCTTCAAGATTTTCTTATGTGTTAGTGAACCTTCTTTAGACTTTAAAGAGATCCTTTCTCTCTTATTTCTAAAGAAATTTCCGCTTTGTTTGAATTCATTCATGCAGGTTAGTGAATTTAATGTTCTTCTCATGTATTGTTCTATTTTGTGTTTACATGATTTCTTTCACATGTTCATGATGATTAAATTGTTCATATGCTTAACATCACGTGTTCATCTTGCCACGATCTAATTATTCACATGATTACATGATTTAATTATAGATCTATGATTAGGTCTTTGATTTAATTTTGTAGATCTCTTTTCAAAATTTTTATATTTTCCTACATGAAAAATCAGATCTGAAATCTTTTTTCTAAAATCCATTTATTTTTCTGTGTAAAAAAACAGATATGAAATTCTTTTTCAAAATGTATTTATTTTTCCAAAAATAAGGGAAGCATTGAATTTGACAAAAATATGGTCATCTGGCATGTTGGTATTGTTTAATGTGAAGATTAAACTGTGAAATGTGAGTAAAAAAATAAGAAAATTATAGAATGTGACAAAATTATGATTAGATGTAATGTTAATACTGCTTAATGTGACGATGAAACCATCAAATGTGAAAAAAAAAAAAAGAAATTATAGAATGTGACCAAAATACAGTCATAACATGTAATGTTAGTAGTGTCAAATGTAGATAAAACCGTATACCAAATTACCTTTTTTTTAAAAGAAAAAAAAAATTTAAAACACCAAATTACCTAATTGTTTGTACGGATTGAGATCCCGTACAAGACCTAAGCTATTGCATGGTGTGCAATAGCATAAATTTCAGCCTTCCATTTAATCCAATGGTTCATTCTTTTGACACCTCATCAAATATTAAAAAGACCCTTTCACCCTTAAAATTTTTCAAAGCCCCCTGCTTCTTCAATGCTGATGGGTCTAAGTTCATATTTCATAAAATCATATTTCTCTCTCCGGCACAATTGCCTGGCCTCCTTTACAATTGCTTTCTGCCTTTACCTCAACCTGTCATCACCGCTGCCAACATACCCAACTCAAACCCATCAATCAAAACAAAGAAAAACTGCATCTTACCATCTGAAATTTCTTAACCCCCAAACACTCGCACTCACACTCTCCCTCTTTCTCTGTCTCCAAGTGTGAAGCTGTCTCAACTCTCAAGGAGTGAAGCTCTTTCCAAAGCGACACAGCCAATGGCCAGATCGGTGGTTCTGACGGTACTTGGCCCTTGTATCATCAGAAAATCCCCAAAATCTCATTTGGCATAGTCATTGCAAGTCCATCTTTGATTCCTAGGTTGCTTCCGACATCAAACGACTAAAGGAGGCGAGTTCTTTGTTTTGTATACATTGAATCAAAACATAAATTGTTTTTTTGTGTAAAGGGAGAGTTGGGTCAGGATAGTTGGGGTTTGATTTTAGTTCTACTAGTGATATATATTTCACCATGGAATCATTTAGTTTTTGTTTTGAGGAATATTTTTGGGTAGTTTTTTGCTGCAACTTGAATATTGCACATTTTCAAATGGATATGTGAAATATGGTCTAGCAAAATTAAAGAATTGGATGGTCAGTGATACAGGGGATATAGCTAAAATCCTTATTTTACTTAGTTAGATGTTACATGGTTGAATTCTATTCTTTTAGGTCATGGATGTGTTTAAACTATAGTGTTTTAGTTTTTGCATTTCAAGTTTACAGTTAGAATTTAGTGATAAAAATTTACTGTAATAGGAATAGAAAATTTTGATCATTGAATGTTTGTCCTTGTATAGGTATGATACACTTAAAAGATTTTTTTAAGAAATTTTAGCTTGAAACTGTCCTTTATCTATTGGGTTATCATCTCTCATGATCATATATTGGTTTGTTGTAATTCTTATATATGATAAGCACAATGTTGGTACAAAATTTTCAACTTTTATTTTCAATGAAAAACATTCATTCTTTTATATTTATAATAGTAGATATTTTGTACATTTGTTAATTACAGGAGTATTCTTTAATTCATTGCGTAGTGTGGTAAGAGAATTCTCTCAAAACATGAATGCCAATGCAGATTTGAATCCTAGAGTTGGTATAAAATTCGATACATCAGAAGATGCATGAGACTTTTGGGTAAAATATGGAGGGAAAATGGGCTTTGATGTTAGAAAACATTACATAAATAAAAGTAAGAAGGATGGAAAGGTAACATCAAGGGGATTTATACGTGCAAAGCAGGGTGTTTAAGGTACAGTAAAAGAAGATATCATTCGCACTCATAACCGAGATGATACAAGGACTAATTGTCCTGTAAAGTTATATGTATCATTAGTGCAAGAAATTGGAAAGTATAGTGTCTGATTTTGTTGGAGAACATAATTACACCCTTCATCTATCAAAAATAGTTTATATGATGAGATCTCAACAAAAAATTTTAGAAGTTCATGCAGGATTGATTAAGTTAGCATCTTCTTTTGGAATCAAGCCAAAAGTAGCACATGAGTTAATGAGTAGGGAAGCTGGTGGGAGAGCTAATCTTGGATTCACTGAGCTTGATCATAAAAATTAACTTAGAACAAGACGGCAAAAAAACTTGATATACGGTCAAGTTGCATGCTTATTAGGGTACTTTCAGGAATAATTGACTAAAAATCCATCATTTCAATATGGACTACAGTTAGATAACATTGAGCAGATAACTAACATTTTTTGGGCTGATGCTAGAATGGTTATTGATTATACTAATTTTGGTAATGTGGTGACATTTGACACTACATATGGTACTAATAAAGAGCTAAGACTGTTAAGGTTGTTTAATAGTTTCAATCAGCATAGAGGGTTAACAGTTTTTGGGGTTGCTCCTTTATATGATGAAAAAGTGGAATCATTTTGAGTGGCTTTTTGAAAGCTTTTTAGTTGCACATGCAGGTAAAAGACCAAAAACAATTATTACAACTCAAGATCCTGAAATCGCAAAGGCATTGAATGTGGTAATGCCTAACACTTACTATAGATTATGTACTTGGCACATAATGCAAAATGGGATCAAACATTTGGGGAATTTGATGAAAGATGGTTCTTCTTTTCTTCAAGTTTTTAAAACTCGCATGTTTGATTTTAATGATGAAATTGACTTTGAAAAAACACAGGAGGACATGATTGACACATATGCTATACATGATCGTAGTTAGTTGGATAATATCTACAAATTGAAAAGAAAATGGGCAAAGTGTTACATGAAGAATGAATATACATTGGGAGAGCAAAGTACCCAACTCAGTGAAAGTTTGAATGGAGATTTGAAAAATTACTTGAAATTTGATTTGGATGTAGCAGAATTTTTTGAACATTTTGATCGAGCAAAAAAGACAGAGAGTTACAAGCTAAATTTAATGCTAGGCAAAAATTTTTCCAGTTGAGCTTGAAAAATTCTCTCTTGTTGAAGCAAGTAGTACAAGTGTACACACCTATAATATTTCAAATGCTTCGTGATCAATATGACCTTGCATCAGTAGCAAGGATAAAAAATTGCCAAGAGGACTTGGTAGTACATACATACACTGTTGAGTTTTTGCATAAGCCTGGTGAGTACATAATCTCATATGTTATTGCAGATAAGACATTTTTATGTAGTTGTAGAAAGTTTGAAATAGTTGGGATTCTATGTTGCCATGTTCTAAAAGTCTTTGACTCCCTTGACAATTCCTGATATGAACATTTTGAAAAGATGGACAAAAGAGGCAAAAAGTGGATGTATCTTGGACAATAGGAGAACTAATGTGGAAGAAGATGACAACTTGACTGTTACATAACAGTATAGAAGATTATGTCCCAAGCTGGTACGATTAGCTTCTTGAGTAGCGGACAATGAAGAGGCATTTGCTTTAATAAAGAAGATGATAGAGGAATATGAAAAAAAAAAAAAGTTGAAGACATTGCAACAAAAAAATTTGACTGGTCATCAATTGCCCCATCAAATACCATTGTTCAGTGGTAATGAAAATCTTGATCCTAACCAACATTTGGAAAATTTGGTTGAAAGAGCTAAAGGTCTTAAAAAAAAAAAAGAAGGTTGCAAGGGTGGAAAATGAAAGAAAAGTTGGGTTGAGAAGCAAAAAGAAAAAAAAGAAAAAAGGGTAGAGTTGAATTAAATGATAAGGTTAGCCAAAGAAAATTTTATATATTTATTTTATCCCTTACTAAGTTTCCATTGTTTGTAAACTTTTATATTGTTACGGCTAATAACAATATATATATATATATATATATACATTTTTTTTTCATATAGGAACTTGGTTTCGCTCCTAACATACAATATAATAATTATTGCTCACATAGAGAACATTATTCGCATCAAGTAAGAGTTTTTTTTATTCGTAGTAGAATAACTTATAGATAATTTGTGAAATTGGAGATTGTACTACACTTGCCTTTTTATTTGTGAATTTATTAATAAGGTTTTCTTTTCGCACCAATGATGACATCTGAATTGGGACCAATTCATAGTTACTAAACTAGTTTCACATCATTCTTAAGCGTAAACTTACTTGTTTACAAGTTTTGCACTTATAAGTAATTAGATGATTTCTTAAACTGTCTCTCTTATAATCATTGTGATTACATAGGCACCACTAGCTTCATTATTGTCTCAAGTATCAAATTATGCGGATGTTTGTCAGGTAAAATGTAAACGTTTTCATACATGAAATTTTGAATAAACTTACCTGTTTACTTTTTTTGCAATTATAAATAATTAGATGATTTCGTAAACTGTTTCTCTTATAATCATTGTGATCACATAGGCACTATTAGCTTCATCATTGTCTCAAGTATCGAATGGTGTGGATGTTTGTCAAGTAAAATGTAAATGTTTTTATACATGAAATTTTGAATAAACTTACCTGTTTATATGCTTTATGTTTTGTTGTCATAATTAGCTAGATTATTTCTTACACTTTTACTCTTTTAATCATTGTAATTACATAGGCAGCATTCATTAGTACCACCTTAACTCCATCGTCATCTCAAGTATCAAATTATGTGAATACTGGTCAAGTAAAAAATAAATATTTTCATACATGTTTATCAAATAAATTTATTTGTTTATATATATACACAAGTAAATGAAGTTAGGTTTAATTATGAGCCAACTCCGTGTGTTGAAAATACAAATACTTGCCTGCAAACATAACACTTTTTTGGTATGCAAAAAACTAATAAATGTGAAGTTCAATTATAGTGAAATTTTCTCATGTTTGTTTAAGTTTAAAATGTAACTTGATTTTTTTGACATATTTCCAGGTTAATATTGATTTTGCAATATGATGGACAACATATTTTGGATAGTTTGTTTAATAGTATATTGCACAATGGACATGGTAGCATATTGCACAGTGGACAGTATTTTTGGACAACTTTGCCTTGGACAGCATATCTGACTATTTAGACAACTGATTGCACATGTAGCAAATTTTTTGGATAATTTTTTGTAACTAAAGAAGCTACTCAAACATGTTAAACATATTAGATTGTACAAGTGCATGTTTGAGTAACTTCTAGTTAAAAATTAATTATATATGCAAGTGATTAATATTTTTAAATGCAATGCCATGTATGGAAATTTTGTTCATTTTTTAAATGCAAGTGATTAATATTTTATGCTTCATCACATATACCGATATACGTGCTTGACTCTAGAAGCGCCTTGAAGAGAACTCGTTTAGGGGAAGGATAACCGATTTCTTTTACATGCTCTTACTCAAGGCTGCTGTTTTAACTAGAATTGTTCTTGGGGGAATGATACGTTACTGGAGTCAAACTGTTATGTTGTATTGTAGATTAAATTCTGAATTTTTGCTTGTTATTAATCAGTGTGACACTTTTATAACTATAGATATGCATCTAATTCATTATCCATTACATTCACTTTTTCCTTGGTTAATTGTGGTCCTTATATTTGTAATTGAACTTTCGTTGTGCCGCCATATAATTATAGAGTTAGAGAAACTAGTTATATTGTGTTGAATTTGCTTTAAAAAAATGCACATTGCAATGAATTGGATTAGTTTTCTTTTCTTTTTCTTTTTCTGGGAGAGGGAAGGGGGCATTGTTCACTAGGATAAGTAACGTTAATCATACAATTTGCTAAAAAACATAACCTTGTTGGTTCCACTATTCCACAAAAGACACTAGTTAAATTACTATGGAGAAACTTCTCCTCATAATTCCTATATGATCCGTAATACTGTAAATTGATAAATTCCTAAGAAAGTTTATGGATGAGTTCTTATATAAAAGGCACAACCAGAGCACATAAAAGCTAGTAATTCCTTCTCAAAGACAAGCTAATAATTATGGTCCTTATACCATCTAGTAATAACAAGAAGAAAAGACCATTTATGCTTAGTAGTTGGGTCACCAGATTCAATTGTCACCCAAAATAAAAGGCTTTATTGCCTAGCTAAATTAGCTTCACAATATAAATACGTGATTACAGTGTTTTGAGAAAGCCAAAATAGTCACATCTTGATTATGATCCCAACCAAATATATTTGAGTCATGTCCCTTACATCTAAAATTTCATAAAAAATTTCTCAAAAAAAAAAAAAAAATCATGAACAAAGCCAGCTTTACGGTAGGTCGAGTAGCTTGGCTTCTATGTCATCTTATCGTGATGAATTTTTTTTTTTCAATTAGTACAGTAACTATAGAATTTTTATTTCTATTTTTTTTTGTTACATTCATTACAGTCAATAATTTGAACTTACTAGTCAGACTTCTACCATAGCAGTAAAGAACATACTTTTTTATCATATGAAACATTGATAAATTCATTACTATAGAAAAAAGAACACAAGTTGTCAACGATTCATTACCATACAAAAAAGAACACAAGTTCTACAACTCAGTGCAATTTAGCACCACACAAACTACACCAAACCATTTTTCTCTTTCAGTTTAATTTAATTTCTCTTTCGGTTCTACAACTTAACATTTTATTAAAAGAAAAATAAACTCACCAAATTTTGGAAGATGATTTTGAACCAAGAACCCATAATATTTTGGGCATGCACTACCAAACATACAAAAATATGTAATTCATTACCAAAAATTTGAGCTGAACTTATAAAATATGATTAATAACAATTCAAGACAGCAAAAAAATTCCTCACCAGTTCATTTGTCAAGAGTCATAAATTGCATGTATAAAATGAACTACAACAGACCAAACATGTTATCCTACCAGAATAATACATTGTTGCATAGTGCATGGTCAATCCATATTTAGGAAAATAACAAGCACTTAAGAAAAATTAGGATAAAAAAGAAAAATGTAATAAGGATTTTTAGTATAGCTCATGACCAAGCAATAGAATTTCTAGTTTATGTCAACAAAAAAAAAAAAAAAACCTCCTAAAATTGCTTAAGAGGTAGCAACAACAAGCAAGGCAATAACAAAAATCAAAGCAAAGGGGAAAAAACAAGAAGAAGATTAATACACTCACCCACTGCAATTTTTTTTACACTAATACATGAAAAGCCCATCCAACCACCAGTGGCAGCTCCAGGATTTTCTTTTAAGTGGATCAATAGTGTCTTGAGCTAAAATTTTGTTGTGGGAGAGTAAAAAATAAAATGATTAATTTTTTTTTTTGTAAATACAATTGTCATATTACATACAATACAATTCCAAATAGTATACAATACAACTATATTGTAAAATAGTCTAAAAACATTATAAATAGTTTAAAGAACTGTAAGAAAATAACAATAAAATGCATATAAATAAATAACTAATCATAATTTTTGTCAAATTAATAATAATTTATTATAATCATATATAATATCAATTAAATAAAAATATATGATAAAGAAGAATAGTAACACACCTAAGAGTAGGTTTGAGAGTAAACGTTAAATTAAGGAAAATAAATAGTAACTTATATAAGATTTTGTGGTCATTCTCTTGGAATTAGAGCAAACACTAGAAGACTTTTTGGACTTGAAAAACTGTGGAACACTTATCAAACTACCTGATTAGATAGAAAGAGAGAATGAGAAAAGAATCATAGATGTAAATACAGATAAATTGGTAGTATAAGTGGTGTGATTTTTTGTTGATGAAGAAGCAAAGTGTAGGTAAAAAACAATTTCATTCTACCATCAACTGTAAAGTAAGCCAGAATCCAGAAAGAATGTTTATTTATTTTTTAATAAATGAGCAATTTTAAGAGTACAAAACATTTAAGCAATAAAATCTAAATGGCAAGTTGTTAAAGGTATGTAAAAAATGATGTTAGTTATGGGTTTAGATAAAAAGTCAATTACAACTTATCACTTAACCTTTATTGTAAAAATATTGTGAAAATAGCAATAATATGATCATATTTGAAGTTTATTTCAATTGGGTTTAAACAAAATTTAGGGTTAGGGTGTTCAAAATTTTATTTAAGGGTCAAAACAAAAAATATTAAACATTTTAAATATATATATTTTTTTGGGTGGGGGGGGGGGGGGGGGGGTAAAGCCAGGGGGTTCATTTGAACCCCCTGGGCTGGCTGTAGAGCCACCCCTGCCAACCACCATTCATTGGTTTCAAATCCAAACAAAAGCTATAACCATAATATCTATTTACACTAAAGACACACACAGGCTCACCATCAAACAAAAATTCAATTACAACATATTCAGCCATAACCAAAGCATAGCAATGAGCTGTTATGGTTTTTAGTTGAGTTGTGGAAGTAATGCAAGTTATTAAAAAATCATGTAACCAAAGTGACTACAAATTAAATCCAAAAAGACAAAGATTAAAGAACCAATTTCATTATAGAAATTATAAATAACAAACTTCATGGCTAATGATCTACATCTGTAGCAGTTTCTAGGGATGCCAGGACAATTGAAAATCTGTAAAAGTAAATTTTGTATAATTAAGAATTTGATCATTTGTGCTACCCATTTAGTTTCTTCTATATCTAAAGAGTGTCACTTAATATGAATTATCTAACACAATAAAAGCATGCCTTTTTAACAATACATCTACAAGAAGTCTTTAAAGTCAATATTATGTAATTACCTCCAAATGGAAATATATGCTGTCAAAAATTTTCCGTGAAAGCCTTTCAGCGTATTGAACGTTCAAGTTTTGGTCAAATAGCTCATAAATGTTCAAACTTTCATCATTAGGAACCTAATAATAAGCCCATTGAATACAATTACAAGGATTTAAGCATTTTTAAACAATTGACAAATATACAGGCAATATAAGACTTGATTTCAATTCCTAAGCTAAAAACCAAAAACATAAAAAATAAGAGAAAATAGAATTAAATTCAGCACCAATCAATCAATCAACAAAATTGTGACACCATTATTTACTTTCCTTCCTTTCCTAGCAACCAAACAGAGTTTATTAAAAAAAAATTAATAAAAAAATATAGATAAAGGAAAACCTATCGAGTGGTGATCTCTCTTTGAAACAAGCCCAAGTCTTTAAACCAAATCAACAAGGCTAGCTCATCACAACCACCGCCTCCGATGGTGGCTTCTTCTCTCCTTCAACTAAACACTCTTTCTTTGTCTTTCAATCTCATTTCCCTCCATAGATCAAACTTGAAAAAGCATCCGCTTCTCTCTTACCTGATTCTCTCCAAACCTTAACCCTTACTTTCTCTGATTTAGGTTTGAAAAGCATAAACTTCTCTCTTTACACTTGAGTCTCTCCAAACCCCAACCCTTACTCTCTCTCTCTCTCTCTCTAATCTGCGACTAAAAAAGGGTGCAAGTGTTTGGGGGTCGGGATCTTAGATGGTGAATTACTGTTTTTTCTTTGTTTTTATTGATGGGTTTGAGTTAGGTAAGCTGGAAGCAATGATGACGGGGTTGAGGGAGAGGCAGAGACCAAGCGTGGAGGTTTAGAGAATGGTGCGTTAGGGAGAGTGCGGGAGAGAACCTGGTTGAAGTGAAAGAGAAATGAGAGAGAGTTTTAGTAAAATTCAAATTTGGGAAGCTCAAATGAAAACAAAAGTGAGCACACAGATTGCTAGCTTGGCTTGGTGAAGTGTCAAAAGAATGAGCCATTAGATTAAATGGAAGGTTGAGATTTGTGCTATTTTGCATAGAATCTTAATCCTCTTTGTACCTAAGGGAAAAAGAAAAGGGTGCGGTAGAATTAGAGTAGTGCATATATGAATTGGCATAATTTTGTTTCACAACTCGACACATAATGAGTTGTGATCGATAAAAGTGTGATGATGGCCATGTAGAGACACACTTTTACCGATCACAACTTACCATGTGGCGGATCACAACTTACCACGTAACGAGTTGTAACGCAAAATTGGTAGAACTAATATACCACTGTGCACCCTTGGTGTGGTTGTCATTCTACAAATATAAGTGCTTGTCAGGTGTAGGAGATAAGGGCCGGAATTTAAATCTCAGGAAGTTTTAAATACATATACACTTATATTTTATTAGAGAAGAATTTCTATAAGGTGTAAAAAAAAAAAAAACTTTAAATAGATTATTTTATAATTAGGATTATTATTATAGGATCTGAAAATTTCGAACTGGATTAGGTGGAAATATCGGAGTGGGAGTGAAGGATGGTTGTTAGAGGTTGGGCTGGGAAATAGTCGAAAAACCTAAATGGAGTGGGTGTTGGTAGTGTGAATGGGAATAGGAAGATGAAGAAAAAGGTAAAGGTTTCGGCAATACTGTATCACTACCCTTGTCCAGACGGCGCTTTCGCTGCATTGGCGGCTCACCTTTACTTCTCCGCCACATCGCTCCCTGCTCTCTTCTTTCCCAACACTGTCTACAATCCCATCAAACCTCAAAACCTTCCTCTCCATGAATATGAAATCGGTGATCTCTACCTCCTTGATTTCGTGGGTCCCTCCGGATTTGTCCAACAACTCTCCTCCATAGTTGACAGAGTAGTCATCTTGGACCATCACAAAACTGCGCTATCCGAAACCTCGCTGCTTCCTCCTGACAATGTGAGTAAGGTGATAGACATGGAGAGGAGTGGGGCCACCATTGCTTTTGATTATTTTAAGGATAAGCTTATTAATAATAATAATAATAATCATGATGATGGTCATTTGGGTGTATATGAGCGTGTTAGGCCACTGTTCGATTACGTTGAAGATGGAGATCTTTGGAGGTGGAGGCTTCTCAATAGCAAAGCTTTTAGCAGTGGTTTGAAAGATTTGAGTATCGAATATGATGTTCGCTTAAACCCCACCTTGTTTCAACAGGTAACCCTCCTACTCCGTACTACAACAACTATTCTATACCTCATCAGTTTCTTCTTTAAATAAAAAAATGAATCTTTGGCAGTTACTTGGCTTGGATGTGGAGTCTGTGATTACTCGAGGCATGTTGAGCTTATCACACAAGCAGATATTAATAGATGATGCTCTCAACCACTCTTATCAAATTGCCCTTGCTGCTGGACGTTTTGGACATTGCCTTGTATCCAAATCAATTTTCTCTCTCTTACTTTCTGTTATGCTCACTCATATTGAATTTATTTTCTATGTTTCCTTACTAAAAAAAAAAAAAATGGAGAAATTGAATATGAATTACTAATCTTGCCCACCAATTTGTAGGCTGTTGATGCAGACTCCATTTCAGAGTTGAGGAGTGAGTTAGGGCACCAATTGGCTACCAAAAGTCGTAATCAGAATTTGAGGTTTTTTTTTTTAAATGCTTTCTTTCATTTTCATTTTCATTTGTTCTCTACAATTTTTTATTCTTCATTTCTAGCTTTTGTGCATAAGCTTGAAAGAAATGTGCCGTGCCAATAGTTAATAGCAAGAATAACTACTGTAAGACTGATACATTAATAAAGAAACTTGGTGACTCAAATGATATGGATAGTTCCAAATGGATTCATAATTTTTTTTTTGGTCTATGTAGTTCTCCTGAAAATTATTCAAAGCTTTACGAAAATTTTGATTGAGAAGCAAGTTAACCCTCAGTATTTATCTTTTGCCAGTCCACTTCTTGTGTTTATTCTTTTGCAAGAACACACAAACACAATTTGGAGTGTGGGAAATTCTAAGTGGATCAGTAACACTATTCTTTCCATGAATACATGATGTATTGAGCAATTATAAAGGTTGGAATCAAGCTAAATCTCACAAAGGAGGTAGAGTCATCTTTCCGATTACTGATACAATTGGGGTGTACTTTCCTTTTGCTAGTAACTATAATATTTATACTTATAAAAAAAAAGAAAGTACAATATTTATAATATAAGCTACATAGAAATTTATTCATTATCTTAAAGGGCTTATGATTCTGAAGCACTTAGTTATAGTATATACAAAAGGAACGTGATTAAACTCAAGAACACTTGCAGCCTGAAAAATACATACTAGAAGTCTCTCTTTGCAAATTACACAACTTTGTGCTTTGGAATGCACATATCTTTTTTTTTTCCCCTGGAAATTACTTCAGTATGATTAAATGGGAATTCTTTCTAAAATCTATAGGCATTCCTTTCTTGAAATCCCTACATTTTCCATGCAGTGGAAGGTCACAAAAGGATCCTCGGGTGGGGTATTTTCCTAAATGTAGAAGGTCAAGCATTGGAAGCTTTTGAAATGTTGTATTTAAGATGGGATAGTTGTCAAAAGAAAGTATTCCATTTAAAAAAAATATTAAGTGTTAACTTTTGGTAGGGTCCAGCTCAACTAGGGCACCCATTAGTGTGCCCGACCCACTAATAAGATGAGAGAAACTGTCCCTCTAGTATACACATCTTATTTGGCATTGAAAGGGGACAGCTTTAACCATCAGTAACCTACAGTACAGAGCCCATTTCTATCAAAAGTAGACTATTTTCTTTTTCTCTGTTGTCTAAGTTGGCTCTAAGGTTCCATGAATTACCCAAGATTCTTGAACTGTGGATCATGTGTTGGTTATTCTAATAACAACCTTCCACCATGAGCAGAAGATCAGTGAGTCCGTGGCCATGTAGGATGACATGGAAGCAATGTGGGTGACTCGTTATATGATGTGACAAGGTATTGCGTGTGTTTTGATTGTCCAAGATATCTTTCCACTGACAGCAAATTAAATGTGTATGAAACCTTGAGTTTTAGTGGTTAGTACTGTCCCGAAGCAGCTTTACAAATGAAAGGTTGACTAGAAGCAACCTATAGCATGGAAAAATGCGGATCAGATTTCTTTATACATAATTTCACCTTTTTTAGGTAGAAAATAAGCCAATGAGCACTGCGCTGCCTCCCTCAACTCACCCTCACCCTCACCCCCAGCCGCTGCCGCTTCCATCTTTCTTTCCCTTTCTACCACCTCGCATGTTCCTACACCTTCTCCTTTCCCTTTCTTGTTCCCACCACTGTTACCACCACCTTTTGGCTTTCTCCCATACCCCCATTTTTGTCCCCCCACTTCAATATTGACTACCTCACCCTCACCCCCTCTAGTTCAGTCTTTTCCTAAAATTCCTTTACAAACCACCTTCTGTGCCTAAACCTACGCCCTATCTGCTAACCCTTTACCCACACCATATTCCATCAAATTATCCCCACACAATACCTTGCCTAAACTTTTTTCTGCTAGTCAGGGGAGCAATAAAGGTTCTTTTGGTATTGATACAAAATCTCTCTCTCTCTCTCTCTCTCTCTCTCTCTCTCTCTCTCTCTCTCTCTCTCTTTTGTTTGTTTGATGGTGGGCGGTCTGATTTATATGCTCTCCATGAGAGTCGTAGGAATGTTAAAAGTTCCATTTGGGTAGGGCATAAAGGCATGGATTAGATTCTTTCTTGCTTTGCTGATATTTGTGATTGGGTCCCAGGGAAGGATATCCTTTGTAAGTGACCCAGAAAACAAGTTGTTGGAATTTTGTGGTAGATCGAGTAAGGCTGGTCTCTTTGTGGAAATAGTTCTTTATCATGGTGGAGCTTGTCGAGGTTGTGTTATGATACCAGCAAGCTCTAACCATTCTGGGTGGTCCTTGTTTTGGAAAGAATTATGCCAGTTCTTATCTGGTGAAAAACCACTGCTGTTACAAGGGGTGACTTCTGCTAATGCTGGTGGTTTTGGTCCATCAGCTGGTGGTGGTCGGAATGGCAAAAATGTGCTTCATTATGGTAATCAGTGGAAGTTAAGGAATTTTGAAAAGCCAGGAGGTATTGAGTTGTTTTGGGATAAAATGTGATTCATGGAGGTGCTACAGTTAAAATTTCTGATATAAATGGTAGACCCACACGTGCTTGTGGGTCATCTGGAGGTTGGAGATGATAGAGTTTGGAACTTGAGATTTTATAGAGATTTTCATGATTGGGAACTAGAAGCAGTTTTCTCTTTCCTTGAATTTACCCAAGCTTGGATTTTTAGGGGTGCGGGTTTTAGACAGTCAACTTTGGTGCTTTAATGGCAATGGTAAGTTTGATAACTGGTCCTTTTACAATTTGATTTGGGATTTTCCCAACTCTACCTTCCCTTGGAAAGGTGTTTGGAAAGTAAAGGTTCCTAAAAGGGTGGCGTTCTTTTTGTGGATAGCAACTCATTGCAGATTTTTACTTTGGATAATCTCATGATTAGCGGTTGTTCGTTGGCAAATTGGTGTTATATGTGTTGTTGTGATGTGGAATCTATGGATCATCTCCTTTTTCATTGCCCTATAGCTCATTCTTTATGGGTGCATATTCTTCAGGTTTTTGGGATTCAATGGGTTATGCTAGGCTTGGTGAAGAGTTTGTTATTTTGTTGGAGACATTTTCTTGGGATACATAATTCATATATTTGGAATTTAGTTCTAGGCTGTTTGATGTGGATCGTTTGGATGGGAATGGAATTGTCGCTCGTTTGAGGGTATTGAGAAATCGTTGGTTCAGTTAAAAGATTTGTGCCAACAAACTCTTATTGATTGGTCTTGGTGTTGGGGTTTCTCATATTGGTGTTTGGTAATGATGATGACTGACAAGAAAAAGTGAATGATATCTGAGAGAGGAACTGAAGTAATGACTGCCAAGAATAGGTTCTTTGTTAGTATGGAGAGTGTTCGGATTGTCATAGTTTATAAAATATCAGGCTTAAAATGGCAAAATCAAGTCAGGATTTAAATTGTCACAAGAGGCAAATTTTGGTGTTTTTTTTGTTGTTGTGAATTTCCCCTTTTTTATTTTTAAATTAAAAAAAAATTTAAAATTTTTTATAACTTTCTAGGTTAAATTCCACATTTGGTCCTTAACCTTTGCCCCATATTTCAAAAAGTCCTTTAAAATGTTTCATTTTAGTCCTTATGGTTACACACACACACACACACACACACACACACACCATCCACTGTTGGATGGAAAAGGATGACGTGGCAAATGGAATCATTTAATTCTAATAATTTATTTGATGTGGAGGTTTGCTTGCGCAAACCTATTTCTCTTGAGCGAAGTGTTGAGCAAGAAGGTTCACTCAAGTGAGCTGTTGAGGGAGAGTGAGTGAACTTTCTGGTTTGGTGGGGTGTGTGATTCTTCTAATTTTTGTTAAACAATGAATCCTCTGAATTATGAAATTAACGTTTTGTGGAACTAATATTTGGTTGTGTACTCAATGTGCATGTGTGTGTGTGTGTGAGGTGTCTTTTTGCCTTAATAGCCTTTTTGTATTTATGTGTATGTAAGTAATCAACTAGGGATGTGTGTGTGGGTATGGAATCCTCTTCTCTCTCTCTCGCTCTAGTCAACTAGGGCTATGACAGATAGTATGAATCAATTGTATATGTGTATTGAAACATTTTAAAAGATAGGGACCATTTTGAAACATGGGGCAAAGATTGAGCACCAAATTTATTTATTTGGATTCCATCTGCTGCACACACACACACACAGAAGCCGAAGCCATCCTCTATATGCTTATTTATAAATTATGCATTTTGCATTCTCTTAGGGGCATTGGAGCTGTTGTATACAGAGTCCCTGAGCTTGAAAATGACCAGTTGCTGAAAATAAGCCTTAGGAGTGTGAACAGTGAAGACACAACACCCATCTCACAGGTTCATTTACATATTTTTCTGAAAGAATTAGTTTCCTACCCCTTAACAAGGGTATATGTGGTAATTGCAACTGAGGAGGTAAATGTAATTTGCAAATCCTTCTCAGGAATTCGGAGGTGGTGGACATCAAAATGCCAGTTCTTTTTTGTTGAGCTTTGCAGAATTTGAGCAGTGGAAGGTTTGTGGAAGTGCTTAAATATAGGTAAGTTGTGGTGCTTCATCACCAAGAGCCTTGTAGTTCAATAATATTGCTTAGTCTTATTTACGAGGAGAACAAAGGTTTAAACCTCGTCACTTGTTGTAACAATTGAATTATCAAAGAAAAAAGGTTTTGGCACTTCAGCCCATAACTGTATGAACAAAGTGGAAGCTATCATCATAAATATGGACATGTTGAACTTCTAGTCTTTGTTTGATATCTCATACATTAGTGTCCTTTTTCAGCTTCTTCTTCTTCTTATTTATTTTTAAATGGCAGTTATAATTTTGGTTCCTAAAATTTGTGGTAAAAATTCCATTTTGGTTTTACATACCGTTAGTTATGTAGACAGACAAATAGATTGAGGGACCAAATTGCATTTATTTTTTCAAAAACAGAAAATTTAGGAACTAAATCTAAACCTTTTGAATTTAAGGGACTAAACTTAATCTATACCAAATTTCAGGAGCGAGGATTATAATTTATAAATTTTTCTTTTCAAAATTTGGCTACATTTGTTTTTTAATAAGAATTTGGTGAGTCGTCAACTTTATTGAAGAAATAGGAAGAATGTGGTATGAATTTTCTTTGTAAAAAAGTAAGCTTAGCTATGAATGCAGTTTAAATAGAATGACTTCTCAAATTTAAAGTTTTAAACTATAAGGATGTCAGGGAAAAAAAACGAGAAAAAAAGAAAGAAGATTATCTGATATAATATGATGAAATACTTAGTAACTCCATATGTGAAATACTCATGATTTTTAGTATTAACCAAACAATAGAAAAATGCTGTCTACTCCATTGGAGTAACTAACACATCGTATTTCATCATATTATACATAGTTACTCGCCAGCAATGGAGTAACGAAGTATTAACCAAACAATATGATGAAATACTTACTAAAAATCATGAGTATTTCACAAAAGAGAAAAAAAGAAAGAAGATTATCCGATATAATATGGAGTAACTAAGTATTTATGGTGATAGTAAGTAATAGCTGTGATGTTGGCGATGTCAAATTCAGTAATTGTGGTGGCAACGAAGGCAATAAATGTAGTGTGATGTTGGTGACAAGAACAATGGTAATCTTAGTGTTAGTGAAAGTGGTTCAATACTAAATTTTGGTTTGACCCTTGGAATACTGACATTTATATTAAGGAAAATGAGTAAATAACTTTCTATTAGCAGTGGATCCAGTTAGCTCAATTGATAAAGTCTCCGATGGTTGAATAAGAGATCTGGGTTCAATTCTCGTCTATATAAAAAATCGATTGGTATTTTGGTCTGATGATAAAGTATTATACTTTGAAACTTTCTAAAAAAAAAAAAAAAAAAAATTTCACCAACAATGGAGTAATACTTAGAGTAGAGTAGTGTCTTGGTCTAATGAAAAAGAGCCATAATTTGAAACTTTCTAAAAAAAAAAAAAAAAAAAAAAAAAAAAAAAACTTTCCGTATGCTAATCACAAATGTTAATTATAGATAAAGTTAGTGCCATAAAACTTGGTGGGATTCCTATTTCAATTAAAATACTAACTAGTCATTAATCACATGTACCTTCACTTTTTCTCATTTAATTTGCCAACATACCATTCAATTAATTTATTAATTTTAATATTAAAATATTCCAATATTTTTTTTTGAGGGGGGGGGGGGAATGTTCCAATATTTTACATTAGGTTACTCAATAAAATTCAAATATTGACCAATAAAGCATATATAATGTCATTTTTTTTTTCAAAAACAATTCAATGTAATTATTTAATTGAGAAACTTAAAATACCACCACAAATAAAAATTTTAAAATGTTTAAATGTAGCAATTTCTTTACTGCAACAACAACAACAACAAAAGTAAAAAAGAAAAAGAAAAAGAAAAAAACACACACACACACACACACACACAACCACTTTTAAGTTGACCTAATATGTCCTAAACATTATTGACCTTATAATTGAAGCCACTTAATTTCTAACCTCGCAGCTCAAACTTTTTCCCCCCTAGACCCCCAAGTACTTTGTGCATTGAAAGATGCCAATTCAGTTACAAGGCCTTTGGCTTAAGAATACATAAGTTAGATAATGAATAATGACATACATATTTTGAAAAAGGTAAGATGTCAAATAAAAACCCTGTTGGTGAGGTTTGTGGCACACTAGTCACAGTAGCTATGGTTCAATCTAACATTTTCTAGCGGGGAGGTGCCCCTATGGTCAAGCCCAAGGGAGTGAGTCACACATGGTCGCTCCCGCCCCCCACTTTTGTTCATTAAAGAAAAAAAAAAAAAAAAAGAACCCTGTTTTACGCTGTACCGCAGAAAACAAAGAAGAACTATAAAACAAAGAGGAAGGAGTTTAAATGAGTAGAAACAACAATAGTAGGTAGATTGGGGGTCATTTGCTGAGTAATCTTACGTAAAAAATTGGGTTAAAAAAAAAAAGAGTTCCTATTAGCAAATTAAAAGAGAGAGAAAAAGATAAAGAAGGTTCTTTGATTGAATGAAAAGAGGCACGCCATGTCCTCAATCCAAAGGCTCTACTTCTGAATGTCATGGAATCTGTAACATCATTGTTCCATTTACCAGCAATGTTGAAAATGTTAGGCTAGTGAGAAGAAATGTCATGTGCAAGTGAGTGGGCTTAGTGTCAAAGTAATAGTTTAACGGTAATGACATTTTTTATAGTGTTAGTATTTATAATTGTAACCTCTCTCCCATTTTCTACGTATTAAAAAACAATAAATTCTCATATGTAACAATAACATGCGTCTCAATGAAAACTCACCAAATTAAAGAAGAGTAAACATGTCAATTAAGAATCTCCATGTCAATATTTATTGTTATCAAATTTTTGTCCGAGACAAAACTGGCCCACGCCATTGTCAAATTCTCGCCAATTATTATTACGTTTTATCTCTCTGCAATTGGAAGTGATGGTTGTAGATGCCCTATTTTGTTCTGGCCAATACTTAAGGTCCTCGATTCCAATGACGAGAAATATAAATTACTACCAAAATGATTAGAACTGTGTGTGAGGTTCAGCAACCTGAAAATGCAACCCTTGGCCCAAAAATTCTATTTTCAACCCATTTTCTAAAAGGCTTCCCAAAGTGGTGTATGCTATATGATTTGGTGGCATACATACCAGTTTTGTGGCGTATGCCATTCTAAGATAGAACCCTAAAATCACTCCATTTCTGTGTTGGTGATATTTTCTAGTCAATCAACTTGATCAATAGGCTAGCAAGAATGTATTGCTAACCTTAGAGCCTCAAAAACTCTATAAATATCCCCCATCCACTACCAACTAGGGGATCCCACTTTTTACCCATAACCATTACCTATCCATCTTACTAGTCTTTTTAGGGTTCATTACCAAAACAACAAATTTGATCCCAAAACCATTTTTGAGTTTTTGTTTCTAATACACACAACATTGTGATAGTTGATTACAACCTCACAGTAAAGTGCTAAAAGAGGTGAAGTATGAATCTTCTCCATGATACAATTTCCCCCCTTGATTTATAATTATTTTTACATTTTGTGGATGCAAGCACTCGTGGTGGTTTGTGGAAAGTACATCTTGATCGAATGGACTGGGTAGAGGGGGAAGGATTGATCTTACCAAAGCATGTGTCCAGAGTTTAAGTATGGGGATGGGAAGGTGTTGGACACCTAACCCCACCCGACTCGTGGGTTGGCCTCCACTCATTGTGTTCCATATCCTAATTCTATCAAAGGGTTCTCAAATACTCTATTCATAAACACATACACACACACACACACACACACACACACACACACACACACAGTCTATCATAACATGCATCTAGATATGGGGATGAGAAGGATTGATCTTACCAGAGCACGTGTCCAGAGTTTAGGTATGGGGATGGGAAGGTGTTAGACACCTAACCCCACCCGACTCGTGAGTTGTCCTCTACTCATTGTGTTCCATATCCTAATTCCATTAAAGGGTCCTCAAATTGACTATTCTTACACACACACACACACACACACACACACACACACACACACACACACAAAAAGTCTATCATAACATGCATCTAACATCTAACATGGCATATTATGTTCATGGTGCAACAAGGTAGCAACATATGATCATATTTACCAAAACATACATCTAAATCTCATCATCATGGCACATGTCCTGACATTCATCTAGGCATCATGCTTTATGTAAATCAAGGCAGCAAGCACTCAACATCACAATTATGGCATTAATCAAACACATTCGCCTTTAAGCATAGCACTCAAAATGCTCTTTAAGTAATTTTAAGTCTACTATGTTAGGCATGCATGACCATGTTTGTATGCATGTACCTACCTTCACTTACCTCATTGCATCATAGCACCTATGCATCAAATGCATGTTCATGTGTTCTTCAATCACTTATAAACCCTAATCCTAAATTGAACTAAGAAAGTAGCTAGAATTGTCAGGATATGTGCTTTTAAATCCTATTGTATGATGCTCTGTATGACATTATGTATGACTTAATGTTATGATTAATAAAGTTGTTTTATTATTATTTAAAATAATGGTAACATGAATATTTGGACATTATCATATAGTCCATGAGATGCATAGTATGTGATTTAGACACGGAAGATATAGATCACAAGTTTTTTGTAAACTCAGAATTATAGTTCGTAGTCGGTGATGAAATTGGGCATTTCATCTGCAAAGATTATAACATATTAACTAAGATGATTTGTCTTGATCATAGAAGTGGATACTTCTAGTTGATATGTTGATATGTTTTAAGAGTTAAGAAATATTGAACTGGACCGCTGTGAGATCTATTATTCTCCTAACGACTGTCAAATGAATAATAAATCTCACGACTTCTATTTGCATGAACTCTTAATCTTGAGAGAATAATGAATCTGATCATGAAGTGTAGGTTGCTTTGATATATCAAGAGTGAGTTCTAAAGTCACGATCAAAACCTCGGTATGTTGGGCAGTCACATTTAGTGTTGATGGAATATATATTCTCAAGATGGAATTCATAATCTCTTAACGGAGATATAAAATATTCCCTTGAGATAAGTTTAATGGTTTTGGTTATTCAGAGTGTTAGGCCTAACCACTTTAGGAAGGATATACTAAAGTATATATTTATGAAATTGGATTTTATAAATATATGATGAATAACTTAAAGGATTAAACCGGGTACTCAAGGATTAAGATGTAGTAATTTCAAAGTGGCAGTTTATATTCATGACTTTGTATTACTACGAATATTTTATGAAGGGTTGCATATATAATAAAGTGTTGGGATATAATTTATTAATAAGACCTAGAGTGCAATTATATTTATATAGTGGTATTAAATATAATTAATGGTAACTTTGAGCTTATCAAGAGTTGACAAAAAAGTTCAAGGCCTATTGGAGCTAGTGTCTTATTGGTCCCTTTTGGTCCCACTCTAAGCCACATACTAAAGCCTAATTGGAAAGGCCCAATAGGCCAGCTCAATTAGATAATCAGTTAGTTATAAAGGGAGAAACATACAAAATTTTTTATAAAAAAAAAAAAGAGAAAAAGACACGTCATTGTAAAGTGGTGTGTATGTGTGAGTGAAGCTACTCAATTATTCTCCCTTAGAAATTCATTGAGAGACCACACTTTTTGGGCGTAAAGTGGAATTGGAGTGAAGATTAAAAGTGTTCCTAAATACTTCTAATCTTTGTTTTGAATTTCACCACACCAAAGTACGCTATCTCGTTCTTAAATTCTGAAATTTACATGGTGCATGTTATCAATCATGAATGAAATAGATCCATATTTGTTGCTTCCGCTGTGCGTTTTGTATGAGATATAAAACCAGATTTTCCAACAATTGGTATTAGAGCCAAGTTTTCATCTCATGCTTGTATAACATGTGATTGAGTTTTAGAATTTAGTTTCAATTTTCTGCATAATTTTTGTTATCCATGGACCCATGTGTCGTGTTCTTTTATGAAAGACATCATTTGAATTTTGAGAATATGAATGTAACTGAATTGCTTCGGTTGTTGTCAATTGGTGTGAACCATGATTATGCTTCTTTGATACGGTGCCATGTTTTCATAGTATTAGTTCATATTATCAATGGTGCCGTGTCATGATTATTCATCAAGTTATGGTGCCGTGTCATGTTTTTTAATATTCATGAAGTTCGTATGCATTAAGGATTCAGGTACTTTATTTCATATTGAATCCGTATAAATATATATATATATATATATATATTGCAAGTGGGATCGAACAGGTATTATAATTTATGAAGTAATACTTGTTTTTAATATGATTATTACTCTTTTGGGTAAACTTGTATTCATGAATTGATTAATATATATATATATATATATATATATATACATTGATAATGTGGGATCCATATATCATGAGGATTGAAGTATCCTTATATCTGTTGAATCCTATATATATACATTGATAATGTGGGATCCATATATCATGAGGATTGAAGTATCCTTATATCTGTTGAATCCGCGTATTATAGATAAAAGGTTGATATGATTTATATGTTATCAAGATTGAATCCTTATGTTCATATTTGTTTCCTTGGCCATCTTATAAACATGTTTTAATTCCGTTTGATCGGTTTGTGATCAAGCACTGGAATTAATGTGCCATGATTTATAGTGTCGGTGCCATGGTATATGTTAGCTTAATAATAGATGTTTTTATGATTAAACAATATGTTAGTGCTAGAATTAAAGTATTTTAGTTGCTGTTTTCAAGGTTTCTATCGTTATTATAGTTCTTGATCTTAAAAACCCTTAAATTTAAAACATCTAGTGGGAGAGAGATGCAATGGTTGGATCTCATGGCTTCCATTATCCGTTCATAGTAGTGTAGGTAAATACCTCGTCTTGGCGCATATGTCTCGTGATCCCAAAAGAGGGTGTTTACTTCATAGTACTACAAGATTGAATTCACCCGTTTAAAGTAGTGTGGACAAACACCTCGTCTTGGCGCATATGCCTCGCGATCCCAAAGGAGGATGTTTTTGTTCCATGGTACTACAAGTTTAAACATTATAAGGGAGATGAAATGTGGCTACACATGATTTTAGATAATGGTGTACACTAGACTAAGTGTAATGTTAACCTCCCAAAGGAGTTATGTCATTATTATTTATAGGCTAAAGGCAAAATGGCAAATTATTATTATTATTTTTTGGTAAGAGTTATCATGATAGCATTAACAATGAGAATATTTCTCAACCAATTAATGTGTTTATAATAAACTTGCTACAAAGGAATTATAGACATGGATTGGGTTGTCGTTGCATATATTATTTTATGGTTTTATTAAGATTCCATATTATATGCTTATATGCTAAATTGATAATGTCCAGTTTACTTATTATATGTATGTTATTTTCAGATTTAAATCATGGCATCATTTAGCCCAATTGTTGCTATTCTTAATCAAAACAAACTGACTGGATCCAACTATGTTGACTGGAAAAGAAATTTGGACATTGTTCTTACTGTTGAAGAGCACAAATATGTGCTTACTCAACCATGTCCTAGCTTTCCGTCATTAGATGCTCTTCTTGAGGAAAAACAGTGATATGATCATTGGCAGAAATCTAATGAGATGGCCAAGTGCTATATCCTAGCATCTATTTCAAATGTTCTACAACATCAAATGTAGGATGTAGAACTAGCTTCGGACATTATGCTAAGTCTGAAGGAGATGTTTGGTGAGCAAGGCTGTTTTGCAAGGCAAGAAACTATGAGGCAGATTTATAATACCAAAATGGCTGAAGGTACTTCAGTGAGGGAGCATTGTCTAAGGATGATCTCTAATCTGAATACGTTGGAAGTTTTAGGTGCCGATATTGATGGAGAATTCCAAGTGGATATGATACTCCATTCACTACCAGAATCATTCAAGGAATTTAGGCTTAACTATAATATGAACAAAAATGTTTATACATTGTTTGAATTGATGAATGAGTTGGTAGCGGCGGAAGGCATCCTTGGTACTTCTAGTGTTGATGCCAATATGACTGAAGCTTCTACTTCTCAAGAGTAAAAAGAAGAAGAAGAAGAAGGACTTCACCAAGAGAGATGGTAAACAAGTTGCCTTAGGAGTTGCCAACAAAGGAAAGAAAACCAAAGGAAAGTGTTTCCATTGTGCTGAGAAAGGACATTGGAAGAGGAATTGTCCAATATTCAAAGCTGCCAAGAATAAAGGTATGAAAAGTTCATTTCTTCTTGAAATATGTTTAGTATAGAATCCCACGGATTCCTAGTGTGTGGATTCAGGTTGTACTAATCATATCTGCAATACTTTGTAGGGGTTCCAGGAGACCAGAAAGCTAAATGAAGGAGAATTGTTTCTTACTTTGGCTGATGGGAGCAAAATACCAGTTGTAGCTGTTGGAGTGTTTAATTTATGCTTTAAGTCTAGAGTTTTAATATTGGAAGACTGTTTGTATGTACCTAATGTTCGTAGGAACTTAATTTTTGCAACTTATTTAGGTAAACATGAACATTATGTTATCCTAAAAGACAATGTTGTAATAAAGAAGGATAAAGTGTTTATCTATTCTGGCAATATTGTGGATGGTCTTTACATTTTAACTCCTGACAAGCATGAATTATACAATTCTGATTTAGATAGTAGCTCTCATGTAAAATCATTAAAGAGAAAGTTTCCTTCTACTAGTGATGCATATCTATGACACTTGCGTTTAGGTCATATTAATTCAAATATGATTCAAAGACTAATCAAAGATGGACTTTTACAGCCCATGGACTTTGATGGATTTTCAGTTTGCGAATTTTGTTTGGAAGGTAAAATGACCAAACGACCTTTTAATGCAAAAGGTAGAAGAGCCCAAGAGTTGCTTGAATTAGTTCATACAGATGTATGTGGTCCTATGTCAACCCAAGCAAAAGGAGGTTATGAGTACTTTATCACTTTTACGGATGATTACCCAAGATATTATTATGCGTACCTAATGAGACGGAAGTTCGAAGCCTTTGAAAAGTTCAAAGAGTTTAAGACTGAAGTTGAAAATCAATTGGGAAAACACATAAAGGCAATTCGATCTGATCGAGGTGGCGAATACCTTCTTGGGGATTTCAAGGATTACCTAATTCAAAATGTGACTGTCTCCCAATTGATTGCACCTAGAACTTCCCAACAAAATAGTGTAGCGGAAAGAAGGAATAGGACTCTTTTGGAAATGGTTAGGTCCATGATGAGTTATTCAACTTTACCAATTTCCTTTTGGGGATATGCACTAAAAACTGCTATGCATATTTTGAATTTAGTTCCATCAAAATTTGTTCCCAACACACCCAAGGAATTGTGGAGTTGGCACAAGCTTAGTATGAAATATCTCCACATTTGGGGATGTCCAGCACATGTGTTGAAATGGAAGTCTGATAAGTTGGAAGCTAAAACGGAAGTATGCATGTTTTTAGGGTATTCAAAGGAAACCAAGGGTTATTTATTCTATAATCATAAGGATAACAAAGTGTTTGTTAGCACCCATGCCAAATTTTTGGAAGATGATTATGTGAATAATTTTAATCCTAAAAGTAAAGTTGTATTGGCTGAATTAGATGAACCTATAATTGAACAACCAATGGATGTCACTAGGAATGATGTGGCTGTATTGGATACACTACAAGACATTACTCATGAGATGACTAGTACATAGGTGCCTCGTCGTAGTGGGAGAATTGTTCGGCTTCCTATAAGATTTATAGGTTTGGGAGAAACTTATGAAGTTATCCCAGAAGAGGCTGAATCGGATCCCTACACTTATGAGGAGGCAATGAATGATATAGATGCACATCATTGGGTCCAAGCTATGAAATCTGAATTAGATTCAATGTATTCCAATCATGTTTGGGATCTTGTAAAGGTGCCTAACGGCATTAAACCTGTTAGTTGCAAATGGGTTTACAAGAGGAAGAGAGGGATAGATGGAAATGTTGAAACCTTTAAAGTAAGACTAGTGGTAAAATGGTATACACAAAAAGAAGGTATTGACTATGATGAAACTTTTTCACCAGTAGCCATGCTTAAATCTTTCAGAATTCTCTTATCCATTGCTACTCATTATGATTATGAGATTTGGCAAATGGATGTCAAGATTGCATTTCTCAATAGCAATCTTGAAGAAGATATCTATATGATGCAACCAGAAGGTTTCATAGCAAAGAACCAAAAGCATATGGTATGCAAGTTGAAAAGTTCCATTTATGGACTTAAGCAAGCATCTAGGTCATGAAACATCAGATTTAATCAAGCAATCAAATCATTTGGTTTTGAACAAAATCTTGATGAACCATGTGTGTACAAAGGACATCAAGAGAAAGTAGTAATGTTCCTAGTGCTTTATGTTGATGATATTCTACTCATTGGAAATGATGTAAGGGTAATGTCATCGGTAAAGTTTTGGTTGTCAAGCCAATTTGAAATGAAGGACTTAGGTGAAGCTAACTTTATTCTAGAGATCAAGCTTTGGCGAGATCGCAAGAATAAAATGTTAGGTTTGTCACAAACTGGGTATATAGGTAAGGTTCTAAAATGGTTTAGCATGCAAAACTCCAAGAAAGGATTACTTCCTTATAAACATGGAGTTCCTCTGTCTGATGACCAAAGGCCTAAGACTCTTGAGGAAGAAAATATAATGAGACAAGTTCCTTATACTTCTGCAATGGGAAGTCTCATGTATGCCATGCTATGTACTAGACCAGATATCTGGTATTTAGTTGGCATAGTCAGCCGATATCAATCAAATCCAGGACTTAAACATTGGTAATCTGTAAAGCATATTCTCAAGTATCTACGGAGAACAAGAGATTATATGCTTGTTTACCATAGTGGGGATTTAATTCCCATTAGTTATACAGATTCAGATTTTCAATCAGATCTTGATTTCAGAAAGTCCACTTCAAGTTGTGTGTTCACCTTGGGAGGTGGAGCCATTAGTTGGAGGAGTGTTAAGCAATCTTGTATTGCGGACTCCACCATGGAAGCTGAATATGTTGCTGCTTGTGAGGCGGCAAAGGAAGCTATTTGGCTCAAGAAATTCCTTTCTGATCTTGGTGTTGTGAGAATGGAGTAAGTTCCCATCACATTGTTTTGCGACAATAGTGGAGCAGTTGCACAATCCAAGGATCTAAGAAATCACTAGAAAGGAAAGCACATTAAGAGAAAGTATCACATTTTTCGAGACTTTGTTGCTCGAGGAGATGTAGTAGTAGCAAAGATTGATAGTGCAAGTAATCTAACGGATCCCTTTACCAAAACCTTGCCATAAAGGACTTTTGAGTCACATTTGGAGGGAATGAGAGTTAGATTAGTGCATAATAGTCTTTAGGGCAAGTGGGAGACTGTTAAGATATGTGCCCTTAAATCCTATTGTATGATGCTATGTATGACATTATGTATGACTTAATGTTATGATTAATAATATTGTTTTATTATTATCTAAAATAATAGTAACATGAATATTTGGACATTATCATATAGTCCATGAGATGCATAGTATGTGATTTAGTCACGGAAGATATAGATCACAAGTTCTTTGTAAACTCAGAATTATAGTTTGTAGTTGGTGATGAAATTGGGCATTTCATATGTGAAGACTATAACATATCAACTAAGATGATTTGTCTTGATCATAGAAGTGGAGACTTCTAGTTGATATGTTGATATGTTTTAAGAGTTAAGACATATTGAATTGGACCACTGTGAGATCTATGATTCTCCTAACAACTGTCAAATGAATAATAAATCTCACGACTTCTATTTGCATGACCTCTTAGTCTTGAGAGAATAATGGACCTGATCATGAAGTGTAGGTTGCTTTGATATATCAGGAGTGAGATCTAAAGTCACGATCAAAACCTCAGTATGTTGGGTAGCCACATTTAGTGTTGGTGGAACATATATTCTCAAGATGGAATTCATAATCTCTTAATGGAGATATAAAATATTCCCTTGAAATAAGTTTAATGGTTTTTGTTATTCAGAGTATTAGGCCTAACCACTTTAGTAAGGATATACTAAAGTATATATTTATGAAATTGAATTTCATAAATATATGATGAATAACTTAAAGGATTAAACCGAGTACTCAAGGATTAAGATGTAGTAATTTCAAAGTGGCAGTCTATATTCATGACTTTGTATTACTACTAATATTTTATGAAGGGGTTGCATACATAATAAAGTCTTGGGATATAATTTATTAATAAGACCTAGAGTGCAATTATATTTATATAGTGGTATTAAATATAATTAATGATAACTTTTGGCTTGTCAAGAGTTGACAGAAAAGCCCAAGGCCCATTGAAGTTAGTGTCTTATTGGTCCTTTTTGATCCCACTCCAAGCTACATACTAAAGCCCAATTGGAAAGGCTCAATAGGCTAGCCCAATTAGATAATCAGTTAGTTATAAAGGGAGAAACATACAGAATTTTTTATAAAAAAAAGGAGAAAAAGACACATCATTGTGAAGTGGTGTGTATGTGTGAGTGAAGCTACTCAATTATTCTCTATTGGAAACTGATTAAGAGACCACACTTTTTGGGCGTAAAGTGGAATTGGAGTGAAAATTAAAAGTCTTCCCAAGTACTTCTAATCTTTGTTTTGAATTTCACCGCACCAAGGTACGCTATCTCGTTCTTAAATTCTGAAATTTACATAGTGTATGTTATCAATCATAAATGAAATAGATCCATCTTTGTTGCTTCCGCTGTGCGTTTTGTATGAGATACAAAACCAGATTTTCCAACAAGAATATGTTATCTTACTAACTTGAGACCTGATCTTGCAAAAACCAACTCGAATGGAAGCTAAGACGTGCATTTAAACTAATAGAAGGAGAAAAACCAAGAAGAAAAGAATTAGGGCTTTTGGGGTAACCATGTGTGTATATATGCATAAGCATGCGTAGACATGGTCATGGAGATGCATACACATGCATGATCATCCGCACGCATGCCTACCAAAAACACAGCAAGTAGCACACAATTAAAACTACATCTAGTCTAACCTATCATGCTTCTAACTATCAAAACAATAAACCTAAACTACACAAGAGATATTCAAAGCAATAAAATAGTAATAAAAAAAGAAGCAAAGAAAATAAAAGGGAAGAACTAATACCTTAAACAAAGAATTTCTAGGGCTTGATTTTGATCGTTCCCCTCGCTCAATCTACAAAGCAAAATACCGGAAGGTTAGTAAGTCTAGGAGGCTTTGGACCAGAACAGGTCCTAACCAAGAAACCTTAGCTTTAGAATGTTTTTCAAAGCAAAAATCTTTTCTTGAATCACTTTATTTGGAGTTGATTCAGTGTGTTTTGGGAAAAGGGCTGTAGGGCCTTTTTATAGTGTTCAAAGACAAGGGCTAGGGCTCTTCCCAGGTGATATGGGATTAGCTCTGTCGTGTTTTCCATCATAAAATTACCTTACATAACTTTTTTTTAACCTTAACGCGTGCGCTTAGGGTTTTTGCAAGGTTTTCTTTTCCAAAAAACATCCATCAACTAAAGAATTCCTTTGGCTAGGCCTTAGATCAATCCTAGATCCACCTAGATCATTGTCACTGGGGAATGGAGGCTCGAGTTGTAAGGGGTACAAAATGAGGTGTCTATAGTTATCCCTATTTTGATTTGTGAGCTTCGCTAACAGAATCAAAAGAAAAAGAGACAAATCATTTTGATTCGATGTACGGCTCAAGTCCCACCCACTCACATGACAAAAAATATGTATACATGGGGTGGGGTGCAACTCCAAAGAGTTATGTAGAATTTGTATGATCGAAGTCCCACGGGTGCTGCTCAGGAAATGAGTTGTGATCTACTTACTATCCAAGAGCCTGGTTTGCCAATTGTCAAGCAAAAGGCAAGCGACTCTATCCTAGAGTCACTAAAAAGAAAAAAAAACATGGTCAACGGCCTCAAGATAGGGGATCACCCATCATCTACAAATATCAATCAACTAAACAAGGGTGCTCGTATGAGCTAGAAAGGGAATGTATTTTAGGGTGTCAGTTTGTGGCTCTTGCCTCAAAGCTTTCAAGGTGGCTTTTGCCTTTATCTCATTTTTTTTTTGTGTTCTAGGTAGCTCTTGCCTCTGTCTCAATCTCTTATGTATTTTGGATGTTCCAAAAGTCTCTAAGGACTTATGTGTACATGTTCAATTTCAAGAAGGATATGTGCACAAAATCCAATGCCTTTTCATAGTCATGGCGATCTTTCTGTAATCTTTGTGTAAAACTCACTTGGGGGGTTTTCCAAATGTTTCGGGGTCTTTTTATAATTTTCAAATTTCTAGGGCTTTATATGTAAATCTCTATCTAGTGGGGATTTCCTTGTAATTTTCAACTCTCTGAAGGGCTTCTTTGTAAATGAAATTGTCTCTTAAAAAACTAAAAAAGCACAATGGCTCCAAAATCCTCCCACATTCTTGCTAGAGATAACATCAACCTTACCAGTTGGATAGGTGCCAAACAACTGAGGGAGCCCACTGTACTACTCTATAGGTTTAGGCAACATCTATCCCGTGGTGCATGGGATAGATCAGTGAGTTTTCTAAACTTTTCCTTTTTCAAAGGTTTTCTTTAAGCTTGTGTTCCAATCAATTTTTAGCCTTAAAAATGCTTGGGTTTTGCTTTGGGAAGAATTTAGACGAAAACCTTAGGCCTTAGGAGGGTTAGAAACATGTCTAGGATTGATTGGATCTAAGGGGGTTGAAGAACAGCAATGAACGCAATCTAGGTTCACTATGCGTACACGGGCTTGTGTATGAGTACATGTAGACACTGTATTTGGTTTGGTAGATGGATATGATATGATTGACGTGTTTGGTTGAAGCCTATGATCTTGAGGTTCATATGCTATAACATGTTTATCCTGATTTTCCTTGTGATGTTTCTGCCCTTGGAGATATATATGCTTCTATGCCATGATAGATGAATGCTAGGTTTGGGGATGATTATGCCATGTTGATTGCTTTAGATGCATGCTAGAGTGTGTGTGAATATAATATGTTAAATGTGCCTTTAACCGGATTAAGATTTGGAATACAATGAGTGGAAGCCGACCCACGGGTCAGGTAGGGTTAGGTGCTTAACACCTTTCTATCCCTATACCTAAACTCTGGACACGTGCTCTGGTAAAAGATTAGTCATTCCATAAAAGGGCACTATATTTATGGTTCCTAGACCTAAACTAGGTGGCGACTCTATTTTCACCCTCTGCCATGGTCCACCCTAGGCCAAGACGTACTTCCCAAATGAAAAGTCGAGGGGATGACCCACATTGTGGGTGCTTGTGCCCACAGTGGCGACTCCGCTGAGGATAGAGAGTTTGATTCCAATGTGTTCCATTTCTTAATCTAGATAAAAGCTTGTTTAATATTGTTTGCACACTGTAGACACCTCATTTTGTATTCGGTTAATAAACTTTAGTCCCCAGTCCCAATGATGAGCTCGATATATCTACAAAAGGTAATTGAAGTTATTTTGATAGTTTGGAAGTAATTACAACTCAAAAGTGCTCAAATCGCTTTAAAAACGATGCTGAAAAATGACATTTGCTCGTTATTTTAACCATATATTTTGACCCACAAAGAATTTTTAAGTGAAGTTTGTTTCATTGGAAAGCAGACATCTCGGGCTTCAATTTGAACACAAATATTTCCTAATTTGGACTTATATTGAGTGAGTTATGACCGTTTGAAGTTGGGACAACTGAGTAGTCCGATTTTCTAGATTTTAAAATTTCATTTTAAGGGCCTAAAACATCATGCTTTGATGTGGGTTGGCCCATAGACTCTTAGGGACGTCCAAAGGCCATTAAAAAGCCCCAAAACCCCTAATTTTAACTTATAAATACTCATCTTATGTCTCTAATTGAAACCCTAGCTAGAGAGAGTTATTTTTTGGCCTCCATATTCTCTAAAACCTTAATTCTATTTTCTAATAACTCTAGGGCACCACCTTTGCACGTTTTTTACAAATTTAAAACCTCTCTTTAATTAGTTCTAAGACAAATAATATTTTCCCAAATTGTTTTCTAAAACCTTTTCAATTATAAGTTTGTTCTTGAGTTGTGATTATCCTAAAAACTATTGTGTTCTTCAATTATTCTTGTTCTTTCAATTGAATCTTGTTGTGTAGACACTGAGGGGCTGGTTAAATATCAACCAAGTTGTGTTCCATAAGTAAGGTGAGTCTCTCTTCATGGCTCTTCCTCAATTTGGATATTATATAACTTGTGTTCTTATTGTTCTTAATTGATTTATATGTTATGCATGTTTAGAAATATGTTTTGATTTATCTGGTTTTGCTTTGTTGTGTCTTACCATGTTATGAATGAAGAGTTGGATTAATATATTAGAAGCATGGTAGGTGTTTTTTTGATTGTCATTTTGTTGCTAGCTTTAAAACTGTGTTTCTGGGCGTCTATGTGTGTGCATGCTCTATGCATGCGTACGTATACTCGAAGTATACGTATGCATACAGTTGGGATGCGTACACATACCCTATGTATGCGCACACATACTCGTGCCCAGAAATGTAGATTTAGGATTCATAATTTTTGCTTGTTTTATTTAGTTTTAATCACATGTTTAGGTCTTGTTGAGTCTAGTTTTCATATGTTTAGTATTAGGGTTAGTAGAATAACATGTTCCATATGCTTGGATTGATAAATTAATAATTAGGGTTTATGTCTTGGTTGAACAACATGAACAATCATGAGAACTTGAACATGTATTGATGCATAGGTGTTGAGGTGTTATGGTACAACGAGGTAAGTGAAGGTAAGCCATGCATATGAATATGAACATGCATCTTTGAATATGATGATTGGCCTCCTTGATTGATGAATACCATGATGCTAGGTTTAAATGATTAAATATGCTTGATTAAATGCTTTGTTGATGCTACATCCTTAGATGTGCTTGCTACCCTTGGATATGTATTTTTCTAGATGAATGGTAAGGTTTTTATGCTATGGATGAGTGTGGGACATTTGCCATGTTTTGCATGTTAGTGTGTATAAGTTTGGAATAACATGTTAGAGGACCCTTTTGTTGGGATTAGGATTTGGAACACAATGAATGGAGGCTGACATATGGGTCGGGTGGGGTTAAGTGCCTAACACCTTCCCATCCCTATGCCTAGACTCCGAACACGTGCTCTAGTAAAGATTAGCCCTTCCACAAGGGCGCTATATTTATGGTTCCTAGACTTAATCTTGGTGGCGACTCCATTTTTCTCCACCACGGTCCATTAGGCTGAGGTGTACTCTCCGTTGTGCCCACACACACACACTTCCACTTGGTTCTTTTGTCCTTTTGCAACGATTGGTGATGAGTGGGAAGGGGGAGGCTTCATTCTGGCCAAAATCTTTTGAAATTAATCCCACCAACTCACAATCCGTGTCATTGCTTGTGATGGGTTTTGAGTACATTAATGGTTTGCCACCAATCCATTATAGTCCATTTAGGCCAAGGTTGGAATCATGGTTCACCTAGCTGTGAATGACCTATTGATCTATCCCTTTAGGTTTAAGGAGCTTAACACCACTTAGAGAGATCCTATCAAAAGAAGGTACTTGTAGACACCTCATTTTGTACCCCTTATGACATAGGCCCCCGTTCCTTAATGATGCTAAAATTCTAAGACTCAAGGTTGGTTTAAGGCCTAATCAGATGTTAAATTGACTTGAGAAATGTTAAAATGAAAAATATAACTTTTAATGAGCAAATAAATCTAGTTTTGGAAAAGTAAAGCCAAGGAAATCGTCGGCCTGCACACAAAGGAATCAGCCTGCACGTGCGGCCATGATGCATGTGCACGCAGGCCCAAGCCTGCATGCGCATGTAGGGTTCCAAAAACTACAAAAGTCAAGTTTTCTACATTAAAGATTGAGGTTTGGAATGAATCTCACATTGTCTGGGAGCCAGTCCAAACCTGCATTTTCACAATATAAATAGCCATACATGGTACCTTTTTAAAACACGCAGGAATCCTAAGGGAAAATACAAAGATTCACTAGAAATAGTGAATCAAAGAGGGAGTTTTTCACAAAACATCCTCAAGTCAATTTTCTAGCCTTGATCTTTGTGTTTAAGATTACTGATCAACTTTTTTTATTATTATTTTTATTGTGAATTAATTTGACTGAAGGGAACGGTAAAAAATCAAGTTTGAAGAGCTTTTGTTTTGAGGTATTAGTTCTAAGCTTTTTCTTTCTTTTTCTTTCATTTGGTTCTATTTTTAGTAGTTTAATTTCTTGTTTTATGTTTTAATATGTTTACATAGCTTAGTTTTAGATAGCCTTGGTATTTCTAAGCATGTTAGGTTGTTAGATTAATTTTTTTGAAGTTTGCTTTGTTTTTTGTGCTTCTGCATTTCTGGGCTAAGGTTTCTAGGTAAGCCTACGCATGCATGCATTATGCATGCACATGTAGGTCAAAGTATGCATATGCACGTTTTTGACCAGCGTGCGTAGACTTCGGCATGCGCACGCAGGCTGCTGCCCCAGAAACCCTAATTCAGGTTTCTACTTTGTTTTGTTTGCTTATTTCACATCTTATGCCTCTGTTCTTTTTCAAAGATATAAGTCTCTGCTTTACTGATTATTTGTTTATTTTCTTTTCACGTGATTAAATTAGGGTTTGTCTTTGGTTTCTTTGTTTTGATGCCATGAACACGCATTCACATGTTCATGCATTAATGCCATAAGTCCTGAGATGCAGCAAGGTAAGTGAGGTAAGTAATGCATTCATATGAACATGCACGATGTATGTTTAATGATGGATATTGACATGTTTGTTTGGATGAGTTATTCTTAATCACATGTTTACTTGGATCTTTCTATGCTTGTGTTTCTACCTTGATTTAATGTTTACATGCTTCTACCTTGGATGTGATATGATGATATGATGCTAGATGAATGCTAGGTTGGTATGAGATGCCATGCTAGATGAATGCTAGGTTGTTGTGATATGCCATGATAGATGAATGATTAGGTTTTTGGGATGATTGATGCCGTGATTGTATGCTTAGATGTATGCTAGTGTGTGTGTGAGTATAGATACAATATTGAATGTGCCTTTAATAGAGTTAAGACATAAGACACAATGAGAGGAAGTCAACCCTAGGGTTGGGCAGTTTTGGGTGCCTAACACCTTCCCAAAACCGTACGTAAACTCTAAACCCATACTCTAGTAGTAAGATTAAAAGGTCCTTCCTCGAGAGGACGCTATATACATGGTTCTTAGGTCATTGCAAAATTAGGTGGCGACTCCCCCCGTTGTGTCCACTGTCACGCCCCAAACCCAAAAGGGTCCAAAGCATGAGAAAGACGTCTCAAGTACCTGTAGAATTTTTCTTTTTGGCAATTCAATCCACATAAATCATATCAAGTACTAACATCAAGAATTACCACAATAATTTCATTGAATATACTCTCAAAGTAAGTTAGAGCTCTAAGCAATAATTACAGAGACCATTGACCACAAAAGAATAGAGGTCTGAATATATAGTTACACATCATTAGCTTGTCCCATCAGTGGGAATAACATCACAACCACTATAATATACAAAAGAATGAGTCAAACCTATTCTAAGATGTACATCATCTAAAATCTCCATTACAAAAATTCAGCCTCCATTAGTAGTCAGTCTAACTACCGTTAGCCACCAAAAAGCTATCTTAAAAGATTGTTGCCTACTTTGAAAAGTTTAAAAAATAATGGAATGAGACAGAGCCTAGTAAGTAGCATAATTAATGGGGGTGGGGGAAATGCAAGTTTCATTTTCAATAATAATAATAATATGATATGACAAGAATGATTGAATAATGAAACACCAAGTTTCTCAAAGTAAATATCTTAAAACTATATACTATAATCTGTGAGCACCAATAATATAATTTCCAAAGTCATAATATTTAACATAGGGCAAATTATCATAAATGTACCACACTACCACATGGACCAGTCAGGGGATCCACCCATTCACAAACAGCATGATATTGTCCTTTCTAGTATGCAGACTCTTGGCCCCATGGACAGTAGTCTCACCTATACCCTCAAGGTTTTTCTTTCCCCCCATAGGTAGCAGAGAGAGTGCGTTAAATAGGACCTCTCTTGCATGTGGTCTCTTGGCCCTATGGGCAATAGCCTCACCCACACACAATCAAGGACCCTCTTCCCCCCATGGGCAGCAGGGAAGAACGCGTCATCCAAAGTGAATGAGTACTGACCTAGATTTGATTTCGTTATCACAAAGACTATGGCAACCAAATCGGGTGATCACCTGGAAATCACACATGGCATGTTATTAAAACCATATAAAGCTCACAAGTATACATTTCCTTGAAACACGTAGTTCATATCCAAGTAGTTTCAGAAAAACCTTAAATAGTCTAACTTCCACAAAGTTTGCAAGGTTTTCAACTTCATTCTTGTCAAGAGATTTTCTATCAATTTCCCCAATAATACAAGACAAGATAAGCATCTTTAAATATTTCAATATACCATAAAATCAATGACTTTCTTATCAAAGATTAAATAAAAGATGCTCATTTTTTCATATCAACAATTCATGCATTTCTCCAAATGCGATACCGAATATGATGCATTTTCATATATAATAATATATAATAGGGTCACAACACAATACTTCTAAGAAAACATATATCCATATATAATTTTTCAAAATGTGTTTGACCCAAAAACAACATTTATAAGACATGGTTATTTTCCAAAAATCCCATTAAAAAGCTACTTACCTTGCAACCGCAAAAGCCTAATTGTCCAAGCTCCAAGGAGATTAGCTAGAACCTAAACAATATCAAGTAAACCTATCACAATAAGCATAGAGCTTGAAATTGCATCTAGCTACAATTTAGGAATTGCTAAAAGAGCACTTAATTAGGCAAGCCTATTATTTAACCTCATCAATAATAATATACTCCACCTCCAATGTTTCTTAACAAATTAATTTACAAGGCATAAACTCCAATTTATAAAGTTAACACATTTAATATCATCTCCAACATCATGACTAGCTTCCTTAAAATTTACACATCATTAAGAGACCCATGAAAGCAAAATCAAAATATCCTCCAAGACAAGATGTTTAGAACTTCAACTAACTCCAAATAAACCAATGACAATGGAAAAATTAAGTTTACCAACCATCACATGTTATAACTCAAAACCCCCTAAATTTTCCACCAAAAATAAACCTTAGGTAGTCATCATTAGCACAAACCATATACCTGCTCATCAAATAATTTCACCAATACAAAACCCATACATAAAAATACATAAATATCACTTCCAATACTCATAAATCACATGGGTATCATTATTAAAGCTTAGATAACAATAACCTCAAGCAACAGTGTAAAACTCACAAAAATGATTAGAAATTTTTACTTCAAATAAAGGATGTAAAGGTGTTTATGGGTTCACAAAATTTTCTGGTGATCTTGCTGGAAAAATGATGGTGAAAATGGTGGTGGTGGTGTGGAAGTGCTGGGTAGAGAAGATATGAGAGTAGAGAAGTGTATGAGAGAAAGAAAAGAAAGAAAAGAAAATAAGAAGAAATGATGGCCGGCCAAGTGATGTAGGGGTAGTGTGAAATGAGTGGTGGGTAGTGGGGTTAGGTGGGGCACGTGGGAACCTAAAAAAAAATATGACCTTCCCCCCCCCTTTTTTTTTTTTTTTTTTTTTTTTTTTTTTTTTAAATTTCTGGCTGACTCGGACGTCACATCCACAGTACCCTTTATATCTTTTGTTTGTTCAACCATATATATTGTGTTCACCTAATTCTAAAGGACAAATAAAAGATGTAAAGTTGGAAAGGATGACCCAAAAGTTATGGCATACCCCAAGACAATGTGATAAAAAGAAAGGAAGTTCTCACATATAAAAGACTTATCCTAAAATCGAAAGGTATATTTTAACATGAAAGGTTCATACGATCATAGCCTAGTTGCTATCATAAGCCCAAAATCAAAGGCCTCTTGAAAAAGAAAGTCTTGGGCCTTAGATAACAAATATGCTATAGACCTAGCTAGCATCCAAGAACCTACAAAGTCGATATGAATCTCCTTAATCTTGGGACTCATTGTTGCATTTAAAGGCTTTAAATGATGAGAGATTCATAGGCTTTAAGAGGAAGGCCACAATATATTCTAGCTAGAAGGCTACTTCAAAACAAAATTGACGATGAATATAAGGAAAGAAGAGCCCAAAGGTGATGAATATATTGTTGGCATGTATTTGAGATGAAGGGTTGAAAGCCTCTAAGCACATTCTACTGAAAGCCCATGAACGTAAGATTGAGAGATTTATTGTAAATGGACCAAGCCCAAGGAAACAAGGTGCAAGGTCCATGAGAGGTGAGGGAACGGTTTTGTAATTGGGCCTTCATCAAAATGGATTTAAAGACTTTCTAAGAACATCTAAATAAAAGAAGCTTTTAATTGGGACATGGGCTTAATAAAGATGGGATTTCTTTTCAGGTGCCACTGCACTACCAAGATCAAGTAAGTACGTCCCTTCTTCAACTTGTTTGAGAAAGCAACGAAAGATGCTTGATTAATGCCGAAATCGCACCTCAAGAAGAAATGGCTACTCCAATTGATGACACACTTGCACAAAAGATATGCAAGGCAATAGAAGATCAAGGCAAGGCTCTTAAAAAGATGGGAAGTCATCTCTCAAAGCTAGAGGATAGTAAGATCAAGAAGCCTGTGCACATAGAGATAAATGAAGAAGAAGAAAAGGAAGACTGGGATGAAAGAGATAAGTTTGATTATGAGAGGAACAAGCAATTCGAGAAGCTCACTGTGGATACCGTGGCCATGAAAGAAAAGATGGAAAAGATGCAACTAGCCTTTCGCAAGGCTCAAGATATGGGTGATTGTCTCTACAACATGGGTTGTCAGTTCGTTTACACCCCTTAAACCCAACAGATTAACCTAGTGAATTAGCCAAGTGATTAACTTAGGTAATTTAATTAAAACTAGGTTAACACAAATAAGCAAAAACAACAAAGCAGCGGAAAATAAATAACACAAAGATCTGATGACCTAGGAAACCACACCGGTAAAAAACCTGGGGAGGATTTGACCTAGCTATCCTCAAGGTAAATTGAATCCACTATGAAAGAATCGAAATTTACACAACAAGACTTAGACCACTAACATCTTATTGCTACCCAAGTGTAGGAAACTTACTACCATGACCCCATGATAGCTCCGAGATCCACAGACTCCTTCTTTCTTGAATTCTTCAGCAAATCCACAAGCGCACCTGCTTGTATATCTTTGTGCTCTTTTGATTCTGCAACTGTATTGATCTACAAAACTCTTGACATGAATCTCAAGTTTGTAAACCCTAAGTGTTTGTGAAGGTAAACACCTCTAGATCTCACAATGAGATTCACAAATACAGCATTCAGAACACTAAAAACGTGGCTAGGGTTTTCCCTTATATACTTAGGGCAAAACATAAAACCCTATACATTAAATGGACTTGGGCTGAGTTGAAATTTTCTGCTAAAAAACGATCTGCCCGATTTTCGATCGATCGAGTCTAATTTTCGATCGATCGAGTTATACAGAAAGTGAACAGTAATTCTGCAAAACAACTCGATTCCAACTTTACATTAAGACCCATACTTTGAGCAAGTCTAACACACGACTAAACATTGTTTTGATCATGGTTTGCCAACATACAAATTGAAGTTCTAAATACATTAGATCCTAATCCTTAGAACCTAACAAACTCCCCCTTTGGCAATCCGTGACAAAACACAGACTTAACAAAAAGCTCAAAGTTACAAATTGAAATAGCCCATTACAAAATAAATAGCCACTTAACAATTCAACCTAGACTACTATCTAACAGTTGCAAAGTAGACAGCAGCTCGACTGAAAACACCCTGTATATTCCTGTAACACTTAACAAACACATAAACGCATGTGTGGAAGAAAGAAACAAGGAATATATAAATAAAATTTCTTGATTTCACATGACACAAAATAAAGACATATATCATGAATAACATCATAAATATAAGTCAATAAGCAATGAAGTATAGTGAAATAAGAAACATATACATAAAAATGTATCTCAACAAAAATATCTCCTAAACAAGAGCTAAAAAAGAGAATACACAGTGAAGCACCTAGATACAATCTAATAACTCCACAAGCTCCGCAGTATCACTACCAAGTAAACAAAACTCCCCCTAAAATGTAAATCACCACAACAAAATCTCCTAGATACAAATGAACTATGCACTCCCCCTTTTTGTGACGAATTGCCAAAGGGCACTCACTCATCATCAAAAGGAGGCGGAGGAGAATGATGAGAGCTCGCCAAATCTGCTCGTAACGCACGTAGCTCATCAAGGATGTCCACCAAAAGCTGACCATGAGCCGCCTGAATGGTCACGACAGTATCAAGCGTCCGACGAAGGTCAGAAACCTCATCAAACGATAGAGGAACATCAGCAGCAGCAGCAGCAACAGCAGGATCAGAAGACGTCCTAGCTGCATGAGTATCTGTAGAAGAAGAAGGGGGTGGAGTGACACTAGAAGGCTCTACCCTAGGACGCTTAGAGCTAGCTCGAAGTTGAGCAGCCCTTTGCCTCAAAAAGGTAGCACCGATAGGAGCAATGACATGTACAGGCTCAGAAGCAGGATACTCACCAAAACCAAGAAAAAGGAGAATCCGATGAATAAAAACGGGAAAAAACAAAGCATGAGCCGTAGAACTAGACCGATGAACCTCGTTCAAAGAATGAAGGAACAAATGCGGAAAACTGATAGGCGCATCAGTGACAAGAGCATACAAAAACACACATCGCTCAAGAGGGATGGTGTGGACATGCGAAATAGGCCATAAAGAATGACACGCTATCCTAAAGAAAAGATAGTGAAGCTCGGAAAGCTCAACTGAAGTGATCCGAGGATCAGAACCCCACTGGATAGAAGACCCAGTGATGTATGACAGGACATCATCAAGGGGTGGAGACTCTTCGTAAGGAAAAACGGGATAGTCCACAATGGGCACCCCAAGAGCATCAGACATTACCTGAGGGGTAATGCGATACTCCACACCACGTAACCACACCTTTACCAAGGTGTCGTTATCGTAGACATGAATAGAGAGGTTCGAATAGAACTCTCTAATCAAGGTGGCAGGAGGAGGAGAATGCTCATACTCGAGCAAAGGTAACCAACCCCGACGCTCAAAGTTACGTCGCACCTCAGGATCCAACTCATCTAATAAGACCCTACGCTCAGCCCAAATAGGACGCCTAAGGTTCAGAGTCTCATAGGTGACTTGGTTTGACTCACTAGGGAACCGCTCAGTGTCAAAAGAAGGAGAAGGATCAAAAGTCCTATGGGCTCTAGTTTTCCTAGGCATAGTGCTAAGGAAAAGAGATAGACACAGAAAGAGAAGAGCAAAAACAAATACCAAGGGCAGACTGCAAGTTAGCACAGCATACAATATAGAGAAAAAAATAGCAAATCTATATGATGCATGAGCATGAACATCAAATGATGCATGTACTAATGCAGTGACAAGTTCAATTGTGATCCAAATTAACAAAATTGGCTTGAGCAAGCAATATTTATAAAAAATACCCAATTTGAAAAACCCAAGTTTTCAAAACACAACAAATTGATAAATTGATCAACACAATAGTTAATTAACACAATATAATGATCAAATTAGTCAATCTAACAAGCCAATTTCATCAATTTTAATCAAATTGAACAAAACCCTCAATTTTCTCAATTTCAAGCCCTAGAATTTCAAATTTTCCTCAAAACACCAAAATAATCAAATTAAACCACATGTAGAGCTTAGATAAGGTGTCCCCACAAAAACCCATAAAAAATTTGAGAAAGAAACACTCAAAAACATTCCCAAAAAGACAAAAATCCTAAATGTCGAAAATACCCAAAAATGCATGAAAATAATGCATGAAATATGAAAATAAATTCAAAAGGAGGGGAAAAAAGGACTTACCGGCCTTGGGAGAGAGAGATTAGGCAAAAAGTTTGGAAGAAAACGACAAAAACCGCCCAAAAATAGCTTGACCGGTTGGTAGGGAGACAAAAGTTTGAAAAAGTTTTTGAAAAAGGTAAAGAGATCACGTGGAAAAACTCCTTTTTAAAAACATTCAGCACGATCTTCGATTGATCAAAAATTACATTCGATCGATCGAAAATACCTTCGATTGGTCCAAATTCAGCTTGGATCGATCAAGTCAACCAGAAACTTTTTCATTGATTTTAAAAACATTTTCAATCGGTCGAAAATCAGTTTCGATCGATCGAAATTCTGGAAAAATTAATTTTTTTGAAAAACACACCAAATTCAGTGTAGTCACTTCTCAAAGCATCAGATTTTATGAGAAAAATGCATGAGTATGAGATGAGATGTTTTCCAAAAACATATGAATTCAACCCAGATTTCTTCAAATCAAAAATTTCTTTCAATACCCAAAAAAAAAAAAAAAAACAAACAAGAAATCAAAAATTTCTTTCAATACCCAAAAAAAAAAAAAACAAACAAACAAGCAAACATGTTCTGCATAAATTTCCAGTAATTCTCAAACTTGGTTGGTCAGGGCAAATAACACACACAAACATGTACACATTTTAGCAAGGAATAACTTGTGTAGTATGTGCAACTAGCATAAGCTTGAGAAACATGTGAGGTGATATACACATAGAGATCAATCACAATTTCTACAAAATCCATCACATGAATTTGAAAGAGACTATTACTTAAAGAGTTACATCTTATAACTCCCACATCTCCTAGAATAAAAGCTTGCAATCATGTAAGTTTCTTAATTTGCCTCATTATTCAATTTAATTTATTAGAAACTTAATAAAAGCCGGGATAATGTACACACCAATTTTATTTGAATTTGTGAGATTATTATAGCCCAATAATGTACACACCAATTTTAATAGAGGCTACACCTTATTTTCTTTTTGTGCATGTGCTACACTTTCTCGAGCACAAAATCTTATGATATGCACTAAGGTGTTCATGATTGGCTAATAAACAGTGGTGAGATGGTTATTTATGCCTTTCTCAATAAGTTCAAGTCCAGCAATCAAAGACATAAGACTTCAAGATCAAGATCATGTGATCAACAAATATAACATCTTCCCACACAACATGCACACCAAGACTTTAGCTAGTAAAGTGCAATAGAAATAAGTGCATCAAAGCTAAACAAGGTACATACATATGGCATGTAAAATTTGATTGACCAACCTTGTCTTCAAATCTAAGAAAAAATAGCAAAACACAATTTGCAAAATTTTTTTTTTTTTTTAAATTTTATAAACAAAGAAACAGACATCCTAGAATGAAATGCATGAATGTAATGCAATGCAAATCCTAGAAACAAAGGTCACAAAAGATTGAGCAATGAAGCACAGGGACCATGTCAGACAAACTCAATTAGATTGAGCCTTTTGCATCCAAGACTTCTTAGATGCAACTCTTGCATTGGAGTTATGATTCACATTAGAATTCTGAGCAACTCCAGGATTGGTATAAAGGTTTAACGCCTTTACCAATTCACCAATAAGTATCATAGGATCGTGTGCTTAAGGCACAGGTATTTTAGTTTTATTTGCTCGCTTCGCAGCTTGCAACTTAAAACAATTTGGACGAATGTGTCCAGGTTTTCCACAAAAATGACAAACCCATGCAGGCTTATCATGCAATTTGCCCTTAGTAGAAGTAGAAGCTCTAGAATGAGAAGCTTGAAGATCAACCCTAATCTTTCTAGGTGGAGTAACATTTATAGGTTTGACAGGTTCACTCACCAAGGGTTTGACAATCTCACTCTTAGGAGGTTTAGAAGAAGGAACAAATTTAGTGGAAGAAGGTTCAAGCACAGAAATACTTTCCTTATAACCTAAACCAGTTTTATCAGAAGGAGACTTTTGAATACTCAGCATGTGATCAAGTTTGGAGCTTGCAGACCTATTAGTTTGTTCTCTAGCAACAGATAAATCAAGTTCCAAACATTTAACTTTATCAAGTAAGAGCATGTTCTCAGTTTTCACATTATTCAAAAGCTCATTTGCATCAAACAATTTAACAAGTAAATTTTTCTTTTCAAGTTCCAAAGATGCAATTTTCTTCAAGCCTAACTCAACATTCATGGCATCCTTTGCAGCAACTTTGCAAAGTTTATTGTAGGCTTCCTGTAAATCTGCATCCTCAGAGAGTTCCCCATCAGAAGGGTTCTCTTCAACAGACATGCTTTCATTAACTACCGTAGTAGCAGTGAAAGCAATGAAGTTTCCATCCTCATCACTAGCGGATTCATTGTCGGAAACTTCATCATCACTAAGGGTTACAGCCATAGCTTTACCCTTAGACCTCAGGTATGTAGGACATTCAGATTTTAAATGACCATACCCTTGACAACCATAACATTGTTGTCCCAAAGAATTATTAGAAGGCTGTCCCACTTTCTCCTTAGGTTTTTCAGTGTTATTGACTTTAGTGGGATCATTCTTCCTAAAATTTCTAGGTTCAACAGTGTTCTTGCCTCTTGCCCTTCTGTTATTGTTCCTAAGAAAGTTTCTAAAGTTCTTGGCAAGATAGGCAATCTCTGTAGCAGAGAGTTCATCATCAAATCCACCATCATCAACATCATCAACAGACTTAAGAGCCATTGATTTGGATTTGTTAGTCTTAGGGAGGTCTAACTCATAGGACTGAAGAGATCCTACACGTTCATTAACAGGGATGGAGTCCACATCCTTGCTCTCAGTGATGACAGTCACTTTGGGTCTAAAATCCTCAGTCAAAGATCTAAGAATCTTCCTAACAATTTTAGGTTGATCATAGATTTCACCCAAATTATAAGCAGAATTAACAATATCATTCAATTTAGCATAGAATTCATCAAAGGATTCATCATCATTCATTCTAATGCTTTCAAATCTAGAGGTTAATTGCTGCAACTTATTAATCTTAACTGCCTTCGTGCCTTCATGCACAGTCTGGAGGATTTTCCAAGCAGTATGAGCAACCTCAACATTAGAGATTCTCTTAAATTCCTCCATGGAAACAGCATTAAAAATAGCATTCATAGCTTTGCTATTAAAAGCGGCTGCCTCCTTTTGAGAAGTTTGCCACTCACTCACAGGAGTAGTGGGCTTCTCCCATCCGTATTCAACGAAATTCCAAACTCTCTCATCAATGGATTTCAGGAAAGCTTTCATCCTTACTTTCCAATAAGCATAGTTGTTTCCATCAAAGTGCGGTGGAACAACAAGAGAGTGTCCGTGTTCCATGACAACAGGGGTCAAGGATCAGCTAAAAGATCAAAGGATCAAAACAAAAGCTACCCGCTCTGATACCACTTGTCAGTTCGTTTAGACCCCTTAAACCCAACAGATTAACCTAGTGAATTAGCCAAGTGATTAACTTAGGTAATTTAATTAAAACTAGGTTAACACAAATAAGCAAAAACAACAAAGCAGCAGAAAATAAATAACACAAAGATCTGATGACCTAGGAAACCACACCGGTAAAAAACCTGGGGAGGATTTGACCTAGCTATCCTCAAGGTAAACTGAATCCACTATGAAAGAATCGAAGTTTACACAACAAGACTTAAACCACTAACATCTTATTTCTACCCAAGTGTAGGAAACTTACTACCATGACCCCATGATAGCTCCGAGATCCACGGACTCCTTCTTTCTTGAATTCTTCAGCAAATCCACAAGCGCACCTGCTTGTATATCTTTGTGCTCTTTTGATTCTGCAATTGTATTGATCTACACAACTCTTGACATGAATCTCAAGTTTGTAAACCCTAAGTGTATGTGAAGGTAAACACCTCTAGATCTCACAATGAGATTCACAAACACAGCATTCAGAACACTAAAAACGTGGCTAGGGTTTTCCCTTATATACTTAGGGCAAAATATAAAACCCTATACATTAAATGGACTTGGGCTGAGTTGGAATTTTCTGCAGAAAAACGATCTGCCCGATTTTCGATCGATCGAGTCTAATTTTCGATCGATCGAGTTATACAGAAAGTGAACAGTAATTCTGCAAAATAACTCGATTCCAACTTTACATTAAGACCCATACTTTGAGCAAGTCTAACACACGACTAAACATTGTTTTGATCATGGTTTGCCAACATACAAATTGAGGTTCTAAATACATTAGATCCTAATCCTTAGAACCTAACATGGGTGATTTAAGTTCCCAAGTTCCTATTGCACTACCTTCCAAGTTCAAGATTTTTGATGCGGAAAAGTTTGGTGGGACTAGGGATCCTAAACAACATGTTAGGGGATACATAAGCATTGCCGAAATGAAGGGGTTAGATGAGAAACAAACTTTGCATGCATTTCCTCTCTCACTTATGAGAGGTGCATCAAGATGGTACTATAGCTTTAATCCAAGTAAGACCAAAGTGGAATGAGCTAGTGAAATCGTTTGTAGATCCATTAATTTTCAATATCATGATTGATGTGACCTTAAGAGATTTGGAGACCACTAAGCAAGGAGTTAGGGAGACCTTCTCCAAATACAAGACAAGATGGAAAGGGAAAGCATCTGAGATGATTAATAGGCCAAATGAGAAGGACCAAATCAACATGATTATTAGGAACTTACTTCCGTCTTACAATAGTAGGCTTTTGTCGTCGCCTATTATTTCTTTTGGAGAATTATGTGATTCTAGAACTAGGATCAAGGATGTCATCAACAATGGACAGTTGGAGAAAAGGGAGAATAAACCTCCAATCAAGAAGATATTGTTGGAAAAATTGGTTTTGCATCTCATACAAAACACATAGTGGTAGCAACAAACACGGATCTACTTCATTCTTGAGAGATATTATGTAACCTTGAATTCTAGAACAAAGAATAGAAAGCGTACCTTTATACAGTGAAATTTAAAACCAAGACTTGAGAATACCTCTAATCTTCATCTCAATTGCACATGGTGCCCAAGAAATGTGGTCTCTCAATCAGTTTACATGTATGTGTTCAAGGGAGAATAAGAGAGTGGCTTACACTCACATACACACCATTTCCATCTTCTATTATGTTATATGAAAATTTTGTATGTTTCTCTCCTTATACATAATTGATTATCTAATTGAGCTAGCCTTTGGGCCTGCCCAATTAGGCTTTAATTTGTGGGCTTTAATTTGAGCTAGCTCCAATGGGCCTTGGGCTTATCTGTTAACTCTTGACAAGTCTAAAGTTACCATTAATTATATTTAATATCACTATATAAATATAATTGCACTCTAGGCCTTATTAATAAATTATATCCCAAAACTCTAATGATATCATTTGACCCTTTCATGAAATATCTATAGTGAACAAAGTCATAAAGAACTATCACTTTCTAAACAACTATTTTATCCTTGAGTACCCGATTAAATCTTTTAATTATTCACATTTATTGAAATTTGATTTCAATAAATATAAGTTTTAGTAACTCCTTACTAAAGTGGGTGCTTTAAATAACCAGTTCCCGTTAAACTTATTTGAAGGGGATATTTCGTGTCTCTATAAAAAGAGATTATGGATTCTATCTTGAGAATATGTGTTCTCTCAACACTACGTGTGGTTACTGTAAAAAGTTTAGACCCCTTAAACCCAAACAGATTAACCTAGATATTTATCCAAGTGATTAACTTAGGTACATTAAGAAGTTCTAGGTTAACACAAATATATCATATCATGCAAAGTGCAGAAAATAAAGAACACACGATATGATAACCCAGGAAAACCAAACCGGTAAAAAACCTGGGGAGGATTTAACCTAGCTATTCTTAAGGTAAAACAGAATTCAATATGAAAATATTGAAGTTTACACAATAGCGACTTAGACCACTAACATCCTATTGCTACCTCGAGTAGGAAACTTACCATCACGACCACGTAACAGCTCTGAGTCCACAGACTACTTCTTTCTTGAATTCACAGCAAAGCACAAGCACTCCTGCTTGTATATCTTGACGTTCTTGAATTTGTAACTGAATGGTCACCAAGCTCTTGACATCAATCTTGAGTTTGGAAACCCTAAGTGTATGTGAAGGCGAACACCTTTAGATCTCATAAAAAGATTCACACACACAGCATTCAGAACTCTGGAAACGTGGCTAGGGTTTTCCCTTTTATACTTATGGCAAAACATAAAACCCTACACGTCAAACGGGCTTGGGCTGAGTTGGAAATTCTGCAGAAAAAAAAATCTGCACGACTTTCGATCAGTCAATTCTAATTCTCGATCGATTGAGCTAGGAAGAATTTGCACAGTAACTTCTGCAATAACTTGATTCAAACTTTACATAAAAGAACATACTTTGAGCAAGTCCAAACAAGACTAAAACTGTTTTGATCATGGTTTGCTAACCTTACAAATTGAATTTCTAATACATTAGTTCCTAATCCTTAGGAACCTAACAGTTACCCAACATACTGAAGTTTTGACCAATATTAGATCTCACTCTTGATATATCAAAGTAACCTACATTTCATGATCGGGTTCACTATCTTCTCAAGATTGAGAGTCTATGAAATTAGAAGTCGTGAGATTAATTATTCAGGTGACAGTTGTTGATTGAATAATTAATCTCATAGCGGTCTAGTTCAATAGGTCTTAACTCTTACGACACATCAACACATCAACTAGAAGTCTCCACTTCCATGATCAAGACAAACCATCTTAGTTGATGTGTTATAGTCTTCATAGATGAAACACCCAATTTCATCATCGACTACGAACTATATTTTGAGTTTACAAGGAATTTGCGATTTAAATCTTCTGTGACTAATTCACATAAATCACATATAATGCATCTCAAGGACTATGATAATGTTCCATTAGTTCATAAATAAATGGTCTCATATAATTAAACAATTTAATTATTTATGACATGCCAATAAATTGGATTTTAGGGCATAAACCCCAACAATCTCCCACTTGCCCTCAAAGATAATTTAACATATTTTCGACACTTATTTTCCTTTAGAGTAATTCATAGTTACTCTAAGGCAAGGTTTGGAAACACGTTTTAGCCAGATTTATTGCATAAATTATCTTTTCTACTACTACATCTCATGTTTTCATATCTTTCTAATGAGATAATACTTACGTTCAATGTGTATCTTCACCACCTAGGATGAACACATATCTTGAAGTCCAACTTTATGAATCACAATTAAACTACAAGTCAATATTTGTACAACCATAACCATCAAATCCTCACTTTGGTGGGCAAACAAATATATGGGGGAGGAGAAACCACTTCTAAAGCACACAACCTCGTAAATGTGAGTGCCATTATACCCTAACAATTTCTAGCCTACCAAAGTCACCGAGAGTATTCTGACCTAGGAATGACCCTTACCCAAGCATATGAGAACCTAGCTTCCAAAGGATTCCTAAAGCCTTTAGATCCCACACCAATGCCTAATCCTGTACCTCCTAGTTGGAACCTCAATGAATACTGTCACTTTCATTAGAAATTTGGCCATAAGATCAACAATTGCTTTCTCCTTAGGCATGAGATACAAGATTTGATAGACAATGGGACTCTCCCAAACCCAAATGTCATCACTAAGCCTAACATTAGTAAGAACCCCTTACTCGATTATCACTAAGCTCCTCCCCCATTTTAGAATTGGGTACAAGTGGAAGAGGTCAATTGGGATTGCTCTAAGATGATAGAGGTTGTGGAAGTCAACATGGTTGAAATCCAAGTAATATGTGATGAAGAAGATAAGGATTTAAAGAGAGCTATAGCCGTGTGGGGTGTACTTCCCAAAGGAATGTTCGATTTGTAGAAAATGATCTTAGAAGACGATGTAGTAAACATCACTAGGAGTGGGAAACACTACAAAGCGTCCTTTTTGGAGAATGATCACCCTGGAAGGAATTTGGAGGAAGGATCAAGGCTCGTTGAACTTAAAGAGGAAGATAGGGTCTTGACCTATTTGAAGAAGACTCAGGCTCATGTGTCTGTTTGGGGTTTGCTAAAGGCCTCTCATGAGCACCGCAATGCACTCCTAGACACTTTGAATGGAAAAGAAGTGCCTATATAGACTACACCTCAAGAGGTTTTATCTTTCATGGGAGTTGGGGCCCCATGAAGACCTTTTCCAATGAAGAGCTTCCTCTCGGAGAAGCCTCTCATACTAGACCTTTGCAAAAGTACTATCGAATGCATGGGTGCCAAGGTTCCAATGGTGCTTATTGATAATGAATCCCCATTGAATGTATGCCCATTTAGGACCACTCTTAAGGTTGTCTTGGACTTAGAGACAATCGTTCCTTCTCCTTTGACTGTTAAAGCATATGACAACACCTCGAGGAAGGTTATGGGAACTTTAAAAGCTCCTTGGAAAATTGGTCCGTTGGAAACAATTGTGGAATTTCATGTGATGAACATCACTCCTAACTACAATATCCTTTTAGGAAGGGCAAGGCTTAATCCCATTGGAGCTATTCGTTCTACTTTGCACCAAAAGATGAAGATCCCATGGAAATGAGGGATTTTTGTAGTACTTAGAGATGGTGAGATCCTAGCTGCTGTTTGTGGGCTTGAAGAGGAGGACAATGAACTCCAAATGAGTGGCTTTGAATTTGTAAACATGGCTAATTATGGATTGAAGTATGAGAAGTACACTACGGATTTGCTCCCATATTGTAGTCATGAGGTGATTGCGATGATGAAAAAGATGGGGTACTTACCTTGTATGGGTCTTGGAAAAGAATGAAGAGGGGTAGCTAAATTCCTCGATTTCAAGACTCAACAGACTAAGGAATGATTGAGATTCTTTGAAGGCTGCAATAGAATCATGAAGAAAAACTTTGTGAAGGAAGGAGGAGACTTCCCTTTCTGTGGCTTTCTCGAGTTTAGATTGACAAAGATGGAAAAGTATATCCCAAATAGGAGATCTTCCTTGAGGAGAAGCTCACTTTCAAGGAGAAGTCTATTGTGGTGATCAAGGTTGGTTCAAGAAGAGGTTTACTAGATGGACTACAAGGACGCTGAAGCAGTGAAAGTTATGATGGAAGTTAAGGGGAACGTGCTTGCCATCACCATCGAAGAGCCAAATGATCCTTCTACCTTCATCATGCCTACTAATTGGCAACTTAGCAATTGGACTTGGGTTGGGTTTTTTATAATAGCATGGGAAAGATGTCTTGTAATGCAAGTTCCAATGTACTTTTTGGCATTTTTAATAAGATGAATTATGATTTGGCTTATTTTGACATGTCCCATAATATTGAAATTCTACACTTAAATTATTCTAATGAATTTGAAAATGAAATCAATAAATAATTGGAAAAGAAAATTGAACCTATGGAACCAACTTTTGAAACTCTTAATTTGGGCAATGATGAGAATCCACATTTAATTAAAATTGACTTAACTTTAAATGAACAAGAAAGAAAGGATTCCAAAGAACTCCTCACTGAATTCCAAGAAGTGTTTGCATGGTTTTATGAAGATATGTTTGGCATTGATCCCAAGATAGCATAGCATCGCATTGACACTTTTTCTCACATGGTGCCTGTCAAGCAAAAATTAAGATGCATGGGAACAGAATGGCTACTTAAGATCAAGGAAGAGGTCACAAAATAGTTGAAAGTAAGGTTCATCAAGCACGTACACCAAGCTGAATGGATAGCCAATGTTGTGCTTGTGCCCAAGAAGGATGGGAAGGTTAGGATGTGTGTGGACTTTAGAGATCTAAACAAGGCTTGTCGTAAGGACGATTTCCCTTTGCCTCACATAGACGTCTTGGTAGATAATATCGTTGGTGATGTCCTTTATGGATGGTTTTCAGGATACAACCAAATCAAGATGGCTCCCAAGGATATGACTAAGACTACTTTCACCATCGAATGGGGAATCTATTTTTACATAGTAATGCCATTTGGGCTCAAGAATGTAGGTGCAACCCACCAAAGGATGGCCATGACCTTGCTACATGACATGATGCACAATGAGGTGAAGGTATATATTGATGACATGATCGTGAAGTTCAAAGATAAATAAGGCCAAATAACCAATCTAAGGAATTTCTTCAAGAGAATCAAAGAGTATTGACTAAGATTGAACCCACAGAAATGAACTTTTGGAGTAACTATTGGAAAATTACTAGGCTTTCTAGTGAGTGATAAAGGGATAGAATTTGACCCATCAAAGATCAAGATCATATTGGACATGCCTCCACCTAAGAGCAAAATGGAGATAAGAGGATTTTTAGGCCGGTTGCAATACATTAGCCGATTCATTGCCAAACTCACTTCCACTTGTGAGCCCATCTTTAAACTCTTGAGGAAGAATGAACCCCATACATGGAATGATGAGTGGTAGAAAGCCTTTGAACTTATCAAGTAGTATCTTCTCCACCTCCCTGTCATGGTATCTCTAGAGCTCGGGAAACCTTTGCTTCTCAATCTCTCAATCATAGGGGATGCAGTAGGAAGCATGTTAGCCCAAGAAGACGATGATAAGGATGAGAGAGCCATGTACTACTTGAGCAAGAGATTCTATGATTATGAGACTAGATACACACCCATAGAGAAATCATGCTTCGCTCTTGTATGGGCTGTACAAAAACTAAGACATATAATCTTGCCATTCCAAGTATGGATAGTTGCTAGAATGGACCCATTGAAGTACCTACTTAAGAAGCCTGCTTTAAGTGAAAGGTTATGTTAGAAATTTAGACCCCTTAAACCCAAACAGATTAGCCTAGATATTTAGCCAAGTGATTAACTTAGGTAAATTAAGCAGTTCTAGGTTAACACAAATATATCATATCATGCAACAATGCGGAAAATAAATAACACACGATATGATGACCCAGGAAACCAAACCAGTAAAAACCTGGGGAGGATTTAACCTAGCTATCCTCATGGTAAATAGGAATTCACTATGAAAGAATTGAAGTTTACATAATAGCGACTTAGACCACTAACATCCTATTTTGCTACCTCGAGTAGGAAACTTACTACCACGACCACGTGACAGCTTCGAGTCCATGGACTACTTCTTTCCTTGAATTCTCAGCAAAGCACAAGCACACCTGCTTGTATATCTTGAAGCTCTTGATTCTGCAACTGAATGATTACCAAGCTCTTGACATCAATCTTGAGTTTGGAAACCCAAAGTGTATGTGAAGGTAAACACCTCTAGATCTCACAAATAAGATTCACAAACACAATATTCAGAACTCTAAAGACGTGGCTAGGGTTTTCCCTTTTATACTTAGGACATAAAACCCTACACATTAAATGGGCTAGGGCTGAGTTGGAAATTCTGCAGAAAAAACATTCTGCACGACTTTCGATCGGTCGAGTCTAATTATCGATCGATCGAGCCAGGCAGAAATGCATAATAAATTTTGCAGTAACTCGATTCCAACTTTACATAAAAACCTTATACTTTGAGCAAGTCTAAACAATACTAAAAACGTTTTGATCATGGTTTGCCAACATTACAAAATGAAGTTCTAATACATTAGTTCCTAATTCTTAGAACCTAACAAACTTTCCCTTTGGCAATTTGTGACAAAACACAAACTTAACACAAAGCTCAAAGTTTACAAAATAAACAGCCCATTACAAAACAATAGCCACTAAACAAATTCAACCTAACTACTATCTATCAGTTGCAAAAGTAGACAGCAGCACGACTGAATCAACCTGTATAATCTTGTAACACTTAAAAACACATAAACGCATGTGTGGAAAATACAAGTAACATAAATAATAACTTCTTGATTTCACATAATACAAAATAAAGACATATATCATGAATAACATCATAAATATAAATCAATAAGCAATGTAGCACAGTGAAACAAGAAACATATACAAAGGATGTATCTCAAATATATCTCCCCCTATCATGAGACAAAAAGTAAATACATAATGAAGCACCTAGATACAATCTAAAAGCTCCACAAGCTCCACAGTACAGTATCACAAAAAAGAAACAAAAACTCCTCCTAAGACAAAAACTCCCTTACAAGGTATGTACTCCACAATAGAATATACTCCCCCTTTTTGTGACGAATTGCCAAAGGGCACTCACTCATCATCAAAAGGAGGCGGTGAAGGAGAACATCTAAAACTCGCTAAATCTGCTCTCAAGGCTCGAAGCTTGTCAAGCACATCCACCAAAAGCTGACCATGAACCGCTTGAACAGTCATGACAGTGTCCAAAGTCCGACGAATATTAGAAACATCCGAAGGAGAAGGTGGAAGAACATCAGCAGCAGCAGCTGGATCAGTAGACGTCTCAGCCGAAGGAGCACTTGCAGAAGAAGTAGGAGGTGGAGTGACACCAGAAGGCTCTACCCTAAGACGCTTAGAGCTAGCTCGAAGCTGAGCAGCCCTTTGCCTCAGAAAGGTAGCACCTATTGGAGCAATGATATGCACAGGCTCAGAAGCGGGAAAATCACCTAAACCTAAGTGAAGGAGAATCCTATGAATAAAGACAGGAAAGAACAAAGCATGAGTAGTAGAATTGCTCCAATGCACTTCGTTCAAAGAACGAAGAAATAGATGAGGAAAATTGATAGGAGCATTTGTGACAAGAGCATATAGAAACACACATCGCTCAATAGGGATAGTGTGGAGATGAGAAATGGGCCACAAGGAATGACACGCAATCCTAAAGAAAAGATAATGCAGCTCAGAGAGCTCAGTAGAAGTGATTCGAGGATCAGAATCCCACTGGATAGAAGACCCAGTGATGTATGACATCACGTCATCAAGAGGAGGAGACTCATCATAAGGAAAGACAAGATGAGTAACCACAGGCACCCCAAGAGCATCAGACACTACAGAAGGGTTAATGCGATACTCTACACCTCGTATCCAACTCTTAACCAAGGTGTTGGAATTATAGATGTGGATAGAGAGGTTCGAGTAAAACTCTCTAATCAGGGTAGCCGGAGGCGGATGATCTATGTCTAACAGAGGTAGCCAGCCCCTACACTCAAAATTACGCCTCACCTCATCATCAACCTCATCTAAAAGAACCCTACGCTCACCCTAAATGTTACGCCTAAGGTTAAGGGTCTCGTATGTTAAGGGTCTCGTATGTCTCCTAATGCTTCTCATTAAGAAACCTATCACTATTAAAAGACGGTGAAGAGGCAGAAGTCCTATGTGCTCTGGTTTTCCTAGGCATGATGCTAAGGATAGAATAGAGAGTCACATAAAGAAAAGAGACAAATAAAAAGAAAAAAAAAAAAAAAAACCAAGGGCAGACTGCAAGTTAGCACAACAAAAAAAATATAGAAATAACAAATCTATATGATGCATGAGTAGAATAACCAAATGATGCATGATCTAATGCAATGACACACAGTTCAAATATGATTCAATATCACAAAATTGACTTGAGCAAGAATTTTATATCAAAAATCTCCAAATTTGAAAAACCCAAATTCACAAAACCCAACAAATTGAGAAATTGATCATTACAACAGATAGAAAACTCAATATAATGATCAAATTAATCAATCTAACAAGCCAATTTCATCAAATTTCATCAATTTGAACAAAAGCCCCAAATTTAGTGTTTAGCAAACCCTAGAATTTTCAGTTCTTCATAAAACATCAAATTGATCAAATTAAATCACTTGTATCATTTGTATATGGTATCCCCACAAAAACCCATTGATTTATTTGAAAGAAAACAACCAAAATCAACAACAAATTCAAAAGAGAATAAGCCCGAAAATACCCAATGAATGCATATTTTATGCATGAAAAACTGAAAATAAAAACAAAAAGAAGGGTAAAATAGACTTACTAGCCTTGGGAGAGAGATTCTTTGCAAAAAGATTGGAGGAAAACGACAAAAATAGCAAAAGAATGCTTGACCGGTTGGTGAGAGAGAAAAAAAGATTTGAAAAGTTTTGAACACGTGATGAACATGAGAAGAGAAAATCCTTTTAAAAAACCTTCAGCCCGATTTTCGATCGATTGAAAATTAGATTCGATCGGTCGAAAATACTTCGATTGATCCAGTACCAATCGAATACCGATCGAAACACACAGAAACTTTCCTGGGGATTTAAAAAAATTTTTGATCGGTCGAAAAACATATTCGATCGATCGAAATTCTGGAAAAACAAATTTTTGAAAAATGAAGCAATTTCAGTGCTGAAACTCCTCAAAGCATTAGATTTTATGAATAAAATGCATGAGTATGAGATGAAATGTTTTTCAAAAACACATGAATTTATCCCAGTTTTCCAAAGATAAGATTTTCACATAATTTTCCTCAAAATCTTAAAAGCAAACATGTTTTGCAGCAATTTTTAAGAAATTTTCAAATTTGGTTGGTCAGACCAAAGACACATACAATAACATGTACAGAGTTTAGCAAAGAATAACTTGTATAGTGTGTGCAACTAGCAAAAGCTTAAGAAACATGAGATGATATGCAAACAAAGGTCAATCACAATTTCTCAAAATTCATCACATGAATTTGAAAGAGACTATCACTTAAAGAGTTACATCATATAACTCTCACATCTCCTAGAATAAAAGCTTGCAATCATGTAAGTTTCTTGATTTGCCTCATAATATATACCAATTTAATTGATTAGAAACTTATTGAAATAGCTGGGATAATGTACACACCAATTTTATGTGAATTGTGAGATTATTATAGCCCAATAATGTACACACCAATTTTAACATTTTAACTGAGGCTTCACCTTATGTTCTTTTTGTGCATGTGCTACACTTTCTCGAGCACAAAATCTTATTATATGCACTAAGGTGTTCATGATTAGCTAGTAAATAGTGGTGAGATGGTTATTTATGCCTTTCTCATTAAGTTCAAGTCCAACAATTAAAAACATATGACTTCAAGATCAAGATCATGTGATCAAAAACCATAAGCATCTTCCTACACAACATGCACTACAAAACTTCAGCCAAAATGTGCAATAAAGGTAAGTGCATCCAAGCTAAACAAGGTACATAAATATGTGATGTAAAAATAGATTGACCAACCTTGTCTTCAAATTCAAGAAAAACACAGCAAAGCACATGTTGCCAAACCCCTTTCCCTTTTTTTTTAAATTAATAAAAAAAAATCCTAGAATGAAATGCATGAATGTTATGCAATGAAGATCCTAAAAAAAATGGTCACAAGAGGTAAAACAATGAAGAACAAGGACCATGCAGTCAAGAATGACTAAGGACAAAGAATCACACCAATAACTTGACGAAGAGTCTTAAACTTACTTCTATCAAGTGGTTTGGTGAAAATGTCAGCATTCTGACGTTTAGTAGGAATATACTCAAGAGCAACAATCTTCCTTTTAACAAGATCCCTAATGAAATGATATCTAATCTCAATGTGCTTAGTCTTAGAATGTTGAACATGATTCATAGAGATATCAATAGCACTAGAATTATCACAATAAACAACCATGGTGTCTTGTGATATGCCATAATCACTCAACAGCTTTTCATCCAAAGAAGCTGTGAGCAACAGCTTCCAGTAGCAATATATTCTGCCTCTGCAGTAGACAAAGAAACAGAGTTTTGCTTCTTACTCATCCAGGCAACAAAATTGGCTCATACATAAAAACACCCACTAGTGGTTCTTTTTCTATCATTAGCATTACCAGCTCAATCAGAATCAGAAAATCCAGCTAGGGAGAGATTAGACTCTTTGCTATAAAACAACCCATAATCACAGGTGCCACCAACATATTTGATAATTCTTTTAACAGCATTTAAATGTGAAATCTTGGGATTAGATTGAAATCTAGAGCAAACACCCATACTAAAAGCAATATCAGGTCGACTAGTAGTTAAATACAAGAGACAACCAATCATGCTTCTGTATAATGTAACATCAAAAGACTCACTTGAGGGATCATTTGTCTGTTTTACATTAGCAGCCATTGGTGTCCTAGCATGTGCAGCCTTGTCAAGTCCAAATCTCTTGACCAAGTTTCTGGCATACTTAGCTTGATTTATGTAAATTCCAGAATCCGTTTGCTTTACCTACAATCCCAAGAAATAAGTTAGTTCACCAATCATACTCATTTCAAGCATGGCCTTCATTTCATCTGTAAAAGATTGAGCAAGAGAATCATTAGTAGCACCAAAAACAATATCATCAACATAAATTTGAGCAACAACAAAATGATTCTTATCCTTCTGTATGAAGAGGGTGGTGCCAACAAATCCCCTTTTAAAGCCATGGTCTATGAGATATGCAGTTAGCCTATCATACCAAGCCCGTGGAGCTTATTTCAAACCATAGAGGGCTTTCTTCAATTTGTAAACATCATTCGGCCTGTGAGGATCAACAAAGCCTTTTGGCTGTTTAACATATACCTCTTCTTGCAACATGCCATTTAAGAAAGCACTCTTAACATCCATTTGATACAGCTTGAAATTCATATGACTTGCTATGGCCAAAAGTATCCTAATGGATTCCAATCTTGCAACTGGTGCGAAAGTCTCATCAAAGTCAATTCCTTCCACTTTTGTGTACCCCTGAGCAACAAGTCTTGATTTATTTCTGATAATAGTTCCATGTTCATCTGACTTGTTCTTGAATATCCACTTAGTTCCGATAACATTGACTCCCTTTGGTCTAGGAACTAATTCCCACACATCATTCCGAACAAACTGATAAAGTTTTTCATGCATAGAATTTACCCAATCAGCATCTTGTAGAGCTTCATCCACTTTTTTTGGTTCAAATTGGGATAAATAGCATGAGTGAGTAATCACATTTAAGGCTTTGGATCTCAATCTCATGTTATCAATCAAACTCCCCAATATATTAGTAGCAGAATGATTTAACTTAACTCTAGAGGATGGACCTTTGACCAATGATTTAGAGGTACCTTTCTGTTCTGATGAACTTTGAAACTCTTTCTGTTCTTGTTGAGCTTTATGAAACTGGTGTAGACGGTTCTGAACTTGATGGCACAGAGGTTGTATCATTCAATAACATCAACTCTTCCTCAGTATGCTTTCCCACATAATCTTCAGGTAGAGAGTCATCAACTTCCATAATCTGTTCTTGAACTGGGGATGCATTTTCTGAATGACCTCCTGAATTTAGTTCATCATTGATCACAACATTGGAAGACTCCATAACTGTTTTAGTTCTCAGATTGTATACTCTGTATCCCCTACTAGTGAAAGAGTATCCCAAAAAATAACCCTTGTCACTCTTAGCATCAAACTTTTCTAGGTTCCCTCTATCACGTAGAATGTAACAGTCACTGCCAAATATTCTGAAGTATTTGACTACAGGCTTCTTTCCTCTCTAGAGTTCATATGGAGTTTTCTTGGAGTTAGGTCTGAAATATACCCGATTGAGAGTGTGACATGCAGTGTTAACTACTTTTTCCCAGAAGGAGTTAGGCATCTTCTTGTTGTGGAGCATGACACGAGCCATTTCTTGTACAACCCTATTCTTCCTTCCCACTATTCCATTTTGTTGTGGTGTTTTGGGTGAAGAGAATTCCTGATGTGTGCCCTGATTATTGCAAAATGTAGCCAGTTTTGTGTTCTCAAACTCTCTTCCATGGTCACTTCTAATTCTGGCTATCACAGTTTCTTTTTCTACTTGCAATTTTTTGCACAAATGAATCATCTTTTCAGGAGCCTCAGCTTTATCTTTCAAAAGTATAACCCATGTGAATCTGGTAAAATCATCCACAGCTACTAGAATATACTTCTTTCCACCTAAACTCTGAACTCTGGCAGGACCTATGAGATTAATGTGTAGCAACTCCAGAGGTCTTCTAGTTTGAACATCAGTTACAGAAGGATGCTTGGACTTCACTTGTTTACCCATCTGACATGGTCCACAGATGCATTTTTCTATCTTCTCAAACTTGGGCAACCCAATAACTGCATCACATTTAGAAATCTTCTCTAATTGCTTGAGACTAGCATGTCCCAACCTTTGATGACATAAGTCAACTTGATTGATCTTAGCACTGAAACATTTGTTACTTATACTTGGAGTGATATCATAAAAGTTGTCAGCTGTCCTCACACCAATACACATGCAGTCACCTCCTTCGTCAAGTATCTCACATTCTTGCTTAGTGAAGAGAACATTCAGTCCATTATCACAAATCTGACTTATGCTGAGTAAGTTCGCCTTCAGTCCATCCATATACCAAACATCTTCAAAGACTGGTAATCCTAGAATATCCACAGTGCCAATGCCTTTGATCACAGATTTGCTTCCATCTCCAAATGTGATTGTCCCAATCTTTCTATCAAAGAGTGTCTTGAACAAAACTTTATTTCCTGTCATGTGTCTAGAACAACCACTATCCAAATACCAAAGACAAGAATCACGTGCCTTTAAGGCAGTTAAAGCAGTATAGCACAAATAATTTGCATCACAAGTAATTATACCAAGATACTTAAGAAAAGATTTAACAAAAATGACAATAGGCAAGCACACCAAGTAGACCATTTGGCAAACCAAAGAGAAGATTTTAAGAAAATCCATGACAACAGGGGTCAAGGATCAGCTTTAAGATCAAAGGATCTAAAACACAAAAGCTACCCGCTCTGATACCACTTGTTAGAAATTTAGACCCCTTAAACCCAAACAGATTAACTTAGATATTTACCCAAGTGATTAACTTAGGTAAATTAAGCAGTTCTAGGTTAACACAAATATATCATATCATGCAACAATGCGGAAAATAAATAACACACGATATGATGACCTAGGAAACTAAACCGGTAAAAACCTGGGGAGAATTTAACCTAGCTATCCTTAAGGTAAAAAGGAATTCACTATGAAAGAATTGAAGTTTACACAATAGCGACTTAGACCACTAATATCCTATTTCTACCTCGAGTAAGAAACTTACTACCACGACCACGTGACAGCTCCGAGTCCATCTTGACATCAATCTTGAGTTTGGAAACCCAAAGTATATGTGAAAGTAGACACTTCTAGATCTCACAAATAAGATTCACAAACACAATATTTAGAACTCTAAAAACGTGGCTAGGGTTTTCCCTTTTATACTTAGGGCAAAACATAAAACCCTACACATTAAATGGGCTAGGGCTGAGTTGGAAATTCTGCAGAAAAAACATTCTGCACGACTTTCAATCGGTCGAGTCTAATTCTCGATCGATCGAGCCAGGCAGAAATGCACAGTAAATTCTGCAATAACTCGATTTCAACTTTACATAAAAACCTTATACTTTGAGCAAGTCTAAACAATACTAAAAATGATTTGATCATGGTTTGCCAACATTACAAAATGAAGTTCTAATACATTAGTTCCTAATTCTTAGAACCTAACAGGTTATGAAGATGGTTGATCCTATTGGTAGAATTTGACTTGAAGTATGTGGCTAGAAAAACCATCAAAGGAAGTGCCGAGTCAAATTTTTGTGCCGAGAATCCTATAGAAGGAGAAAGTGGTAGGGAGGATTTCCTAGATGAGAAAATTTTGGATATAGAACTAGGGGCGTAGAATATGTATTTCGATGGAGCCATGAACCAGTATGGAAATGGGATAGGGTTACTCTTTCTCACTCCCGATGGGTCTCTTGTACCCTTAGCCCTTAAGTTGAACTTCGAAGCAACCATAACTTAGAGAATATGAGGCTTGTATCGCCGGTATGGAAGCCCTACGAGAGCTAAGAGTAAAAGAAGCCGAAGTATTTGGAGATTCAACTTTGGTTATAGTCCAAGTACATAAAATTATGGAAGGTGAAGGAAGAACACCTAAAGCCTTATCAATAATACTTAGAGGAGTTGACAGGAGCCTTCGACAAAGTTGAATACACCATCATCCCTAGGGCTCAGAATCAGTTTGCAGATACTTTGGCTACTTTGGCCTCTATGTTTGAAATACCTGAAGGAGTATGGACATGACCCTTAGAGATCAAGCAAAGCTATTAATTGGTACACAAAGAGAAGGGCGATTTAGCTGTCTTGGCCATGGAAGAGGAGAGAGTCCCTTGGTTCTACGACATCATGAAGTTTCTAAAGTTAGGAATTTATCCTGATGGTGCCAATAGAAAAGTTCGTCATTCAGTTAGGATGATGGCAATGCAATACATTCTATATGGAGGTCAACTCTATAGAAAGTCCTATGATGGGGTACACCTTCGTTGTCTGAAGGCAGAAGATGACAGTCATGGAAGAAGTCTACCAAGGAATTTGTGGTCCTAACATGAATGAGAGAATGTTAGCAAAAAAGATCTTGAGGACAGGTTATTACTAGAATACAATAGAAACCAATTGTGTGGACTTCGTGAAGAGCTACCATGATTGCCAAACACATGCAAACTTGAACCATGTGCTACCTAGTGAGCTATATAGTATGACCTTTCCATGGCCTTTCTTGGTATGGGGCATAGATATGATTGGAAGGATAGTTCCTAAAGCCTTGAATGGGCATGAGTACATCCTAGTTACAATTTATTACTTAACCAAGTGGGTGAAGGCAACCTTCTACTCCATACTAAAAGCCAAGCATGTGGCTTGGGTCATATAGAACAACATCATCTGCTGGTTTGGAGTACCGTAAGAGATTATCTCGAAAAATGGCTGCTCGACGTAGGGGATACCATTCCTCCATAGCTAATACTCAGCATCGGTCAAGGAATGTGGGGCAAACATGAATGGAGGAGGATCCACTGGAACCTGAGGTATATTTGCACCCATCAGCTGACAAGAAACCCTCTTAACCAAATAAAGAACCCTTAGACCGACACTTTCCAAGGGTTGTGTGGTTCCAGAAGAGATAATGGTGGCTGCCTCTAGGCTTGGGTCAGTGACAAGAGGAATACCCATCCAAGGACCCCAAGTGATCTGCAAAAGCACTCATGGTTAGAAAGAAAACTTTAGAGACATACGATGATAGCTAGGAGAGGAGATTTTACTCACATCTTTAGAAGAGAGGTTGTTGAGGTGAGCTCGAACTGAAGGGAAGTCCTTCAGGTCCATGTTTGCACCACGAGCAACAAGGCCATAGTGCAAGGCCCAACGTTGCAAGGGAAAGCAATAGATACAGTTTGCAAGAGGATAGTTTACAAGAAATAGATACAGTTTGTAAGAAATAGATATAGTTTGCAAGTGATAGTTTGCAAGGATACAGATAACAATTTGCAAGATGATAGTTTTTGAGGATACAGATAACAGTTTGCAAGTAGAGAGTATAGTACAATTTTTAGGAAGATAGTTTGCAAAATAGAGCATGGATACAGTTTGCAAGAACATGAAATGTAGTTTGATAAACCTAGATGGCATGTGAATAAATATAGTTTACAAAAGTATGAAGTACAATTTGTGAAACTACATGAGAAAAGAGAAAAGTCTAACCTTAAGGAGCTTCCTAGGCCCCATCAACTCGCATAGAGTCCCTTCGGCTAAGTGTATCCATAATCGAATAGAGGTAGTTAAGACAAGCCTAGCCCCAGTTCGCCTCCCGCGCATGCTTAAAGTTACAGAAGAGAGCAAGCCACCTTAAGGACACCGTTTGCCCTCCATTGGCAAAGAGGTATGCCCCTAGCAGAAAGAGCAAGAACACCTTAGCCATCATTAAGTGTTGCTTGAGAAAGTGGTTTGTAGTTTGTCTCCAGGTCAAAGTAATGAATGTGCTTACTCAAGTACCTATGCCCCAGTAGATCTATGCCTAGCTGAATACCTGACTCACCCTCCAAATCAATAATGGGCCCATCGGATCTCAGGCTAGTCATCCGTTGGAAGTCATGGGGAGTCACCATCATCTCCCTCTTAGAAACATGGAAGGTGTTGGTAGTATCATACCACCTCTCAGCTAGTGACTGCATTAGGATGCCACTGGGAGCACCCTCTGGAAGCAAGTGCATAATGGGCTCGAAGTTAGCCGTGTGCACTAAGGCCTTTGTATCTTTTGACAAGGCCCAATACCATGAAAAGATACGGCTAGTACCTTACTCGTAAAGGGCGGTAAGACCAGTAAAAGATGAGAATAGGAGCATAAGAATAATGTTGGATAAGAGAAATAAGCAAACAAAATCAAAATGGAAGAAAAATGGTGTTTTTGAGTACCAACTGCATATGCAGGACCTGTGTATGCGTACGTAAGGTCCTTTCATACATATGCATGCTGGGGCATGTGTCCATATGAACTGATGAACATAGAAGTGTACGTATGAAGAGTGGATGCATACACATGAAGCTTGGCTGCACATGCATGCGTATGCATAAGCAAAGACAGAAAGGTTTCTTCAATAGTTTCAACCTTCCATGAATCAAAACTCATCCTAAGCATGTTCCTACCCCTTTTAGGGCATCAAGTTTTCATCTAAACCCATCCCTCAGCAAAACCCCAAGCATTTACAAGTCCAAAAATGGATTAAAATAGGAGATCAAAGTAAAACTTAAAAATGAGCAAAGTTTGAAAAACTTACTGATCTAGTCCGTGCACCCTCTGAAAGATGGTTTTATGGCCTGAAAGTCAGTAGAGGGGACTCCGTTAGCCTTATGGCTCCATCCTAGTGGGTGAGATTGAAGACTTTGATGGAAATCATGTAGGAATTTTCTTTGTCTTCGGTCTTATTGCAGAAGATGAGAGAGTTTGGGAGAGAAGGAGATTTTCTGATTTTGTAAGGGATGAAGAAATGAAGAGAGGACAGGAGCTTATGTAGAGAGAAAAGGGAAATTGAAGAGTTAGAGTGAATATGAAGAGACGAGGGAGATGAAGAAGAATAAAAAGAAAAAGAAATGGTTGGTAAACATTGAAGAAAAATGAAGAGGTGGGAAGGTGTCTAATGACTAAACTACAGGTAGTTTAGGCCTCCCATTAAACTAGGTGTAGTTTAGCCAAAAAAAAATTTCAAAATATCCCCAATGAACTCCCGAGAGATGGGAAATGCAAGAAAAAATAAAAATAAAAAGCGTCCCCAATAGGTAATGAAATATCAAGAATGTTACAAGGGCACACCAAAATGATAGAAATGCCTTCGGCGGGTTGAAAGACATAAAAATTCTGAAAACACTCCTAGTGGAATGGAAGGCCCAAAACCATACCCCAGCGGATTAGAAGTCACTAAGGAAACTTCCTCGTGAGTTAAAACCATCAACCAACTCCCTAGTGAATCACAAATGTGAAAGTTTTTCCCCAGTGGATCAGAATCATCAAGGACTTCCCCGTGTGTCTTACATACCAAGACAGCTCCCTTATGAGTTATTGTGAAAGTTTTTCCACAATGGATCAGAATCATCAAGGACTTCCCCATAGGTCCTAGATACCAAGACAGCTCCCTCATGAATTACTATTGAAAGTTTTTCCTAGTGGATCAGAATCATCAAGAAATTCCCTGTAGGTCCAAGACACCAAGACAGCTCCCTTGTGAGTTATTGTGAAAGTTTTTCCCCAATAGATCAGAATCATCAAGGACTTCCCTATAGGTTCCAAATACCAAGACAGCTCCCTCATGAATTACTATTGAAAGTTTTTCCTAGTGGATTAGAATCATCATGAACTTCCCCGTAGGTCCAAGATACCAAGACAGCTCCTTTACGAGTTACTATTGAGATCTTTCCCAAGTAGGTCAAAATCATCAAGAACTTCCCCGTAGGTCCAAGATACCAAGATAGCTCCCTCGTGAGTTACGAGAAAAAAAGGGTTTCTCCCTAGAAAGTCAGAATCATTGAAAAAATTCCCGAGAAGAATTATCCTTAGCGGATCATATGTCATCAAAGACTTGTAAGTCGAAAGCTACCAATAAAACTCCTTCGCGAGTCAGATTCCCCAAGATTACCACCCTACTTGTGCACAATCTTACAGGAATTAAATATGTAGGTAGAAATCCCTGGATAAAAAAAAGTAAAGAAAACATAGAACTAGAGTACATATCCTTCCTGAAATTGAACATGTACACTAGAATTGAGGTGCAAGTCACCCAGAATTAGAAGAGATTAAGATAGAGGCAGTAGCCATTCATAATAGAAGAGATTGAGATAGAGACAAAAATTACCCTGAGGCAAGAGCCACCCGGAGAAGTTTGAGTCAAAAGCCCCAAATGAACATAACATAGATGTATCCTTTCAAGCTCGTAAGAGCATGTTGTTTGTTTGGTTGATGGTTGAGGCTGTTGGCCATGTTTGTTTTTCTTTTTAGTGACTCGAGGATAGTGAGTCACTTGCCTTTTGCTTGCAATTGGCAAATCAGGTTCTTAGATAGTGAACCTATCATTACTCGTTTCTCAAGTAACACCTATGGGACTTTGGACATACGAATCCCACGCAACTCTGCGGAGTTGCACCCTACCCCATATATGCATGTTGTTTGCCGTGTGCGTGGGTTGGGCCTGAGCCCTACATTGAAACAAAATGTTTTATCTCTTATTCTTTTGATTTCGTTAGCGGGGCTCATGAATCAAAAGAGGGGCATCTGTAGACACCGCATTTTGTACCCCTTACGACTCAGGCCCCAGTTCCCCAATGATGTTAGAATTTTAAAGCCTAAAGTTGGTTTAGGGCCTAACCAGATGAAATCGACTTGCAGAAAATATTTATGGAAAATATAACTTATTTTTGGAACAAATAAACCATATTTGGAAAAGAAAAGCCATGAAAAACTTAGGGCATGCGTACGCATACACGTGTATCCGTACGCATGCTCAAGCTCAGCGTATGCATACATGTGAATGCGTACACACACTAGGGTTCTAGAAACTATGAAAGGCAAGTTTTCTGCATTTAAAACTTGGTTTGAAACGAATCCTATATCATTCAGGAGCCGCCTCAAACCCCTATTTTTTGATTATATAAAGCCATAAAAGGTACTTTTTTAAGAGGGCGAATTTTGATGGTAAAACACATAAGATTCACAAAGAATAGTGAATCAAAGAGTGAGTTTTTCATGAAACATCCTCAAGTCAAATTTTGCTTGATCAGGACCTTTTTTGGTCTTGATATTTGAGTTCTAAGTTTACTAACTCATCTTTGATTTGGTTGTGAATAGATTGACTAAGGGGAATGGTCAAAATCAAGCTCTAGAGAGTACTAGTGTTAAGGTAAAAAAGTTTCTAACTTTGGCTCTTCGCTTTTCTTTGTGTTTCCTTTGTTTTTATGTTATATATGTGTTTTAATTACTTTAATATGCTTGTCTAGTCGAGATTTACTGTACGTATGTATTCTGAGCATGTTAGGTTGTTAGATTCTTTGTTTTTGTGTTTCTATTCAGCAGTTTTTGGGTTAGGGTTCTTAGGGTGTGTATGCGTTTGCATGCTACTTGCATGCTATGCATATTCATAGTATGCGTACTTATACAGATGGGCTGCGTACACATGCCCTGTGTATGCGCACATATACTCTTGCCCATAAACCCTAATTTACACTCTGTTCATTTTTCTCTTGTCTTATTTATATGTTTTACCTTCTGTTTAACCTGTTTTGTCTGCCCTTAAGTCTTTGTCTCCTTGTTTTGTCTTGTTTGCTTTATTTTATTCCTTTTATGCTTATTAGGGTTCTAGTTTGTTTTAATGCCATGAACATACATATAAATATGATCATGCATTGATGTATAGGTGCTATGGTGCAATGAAGTAAGTGACGTAAGGCAAGCATAATGCTACGAACATGCATTTGGTTTGGTAGACAGATATGATATGGTTTATGTGTTTGGTTGAAGCCCATGATCTTGAGGTTTAGGTGCTATAACATGTTTATCCTAATCCACCTTGTGATGTTTTTGCCCTTGGAGATATATATGTCTAGGTTTGTGGATGATTATGCCATGTTAATTGCTTTAGATCCATGACAGAGTGTGTATGAGTTAGGATAACATGTTAAATGTTTCTTTAATGAAATTAAGATTTGGAACACAATGAGTAGAAGTTGACCCACGGGTTGGGTGGGGTTGGGTGCCTAACACCTTCCTATCCCCATACCTAAACTCTGGACACGTGCTCTTGTAAAAAATCAGTCATTCCATGAAAGGCCGCTATATTATGGTTCTTAGACCTAAAATAGGTGGTGACTCCATTTACACCATCTACCATGGTCCACCCTAGGCTAAGGCGCACTTTCCAAACGAAAAGTCGAGGGGATGACCCACGTCACGAGCGCTTACGCCTACAGTATGCGTGCTTCATTCTCTACGTATGTGTGCACGAGCTGACGTACGCATGCATGTTCTTAAAGCTTGCGTACGGAGGCTCTAGCATGCGTATCTGGAATGCATGGACGCGGCACCAGAGGCACCACGTCCGCGTCCGACGCGGTGTGACGCGCGGGTGACGTCGCTGCCCGCGCGTCGGTGCCACGTCGCACTGCGTCTGCCACGTGTTCACCGTTTTTTGTTCGCCGAATCGCACCGACTCGGGCCGACGCGGCAGGGACTCGGGCCGATTCGCCCGGAACAGGGCTGAATCGCCCCGACTCGGGCCTGTATCTGCAGTATCGGCCGGAACCGGCGAAACGGCCGATTCAGGCCGAAATTCAAAAAAAAAAAAAAAAAAAAAGGTGCAAAATGCACCGTATCACTCTATGTACAAACCCTAAAACTAAACTCTCACTGATTCACGTTTAAAAAAAAAAAAAAAAAAAAAAAACACTCTTCATTCTTCTTCTTCTCTCTCGCTCGCCTCCGTCGCACCTCTCTCTCGCCTCTCTGTTCTCTCTGTTCTCTCACTGGTGTTTGATTGTTTTGTTGATTATCTTTTATTTTGTTTTAGTTTGACTTGTATTTTAATTTCTGAACATCATGGAATGTTTTAGTTTCAATCTTGTGGGTTGTATTTAATTTATGAACATCATGTTTTAGTTATTATCTACTATTGCTCTTAAATTTAGTATATTTTTATATAATGTGAAAAAGTATGCTTAGCAATATATTAAAAATATAAATAAAAATATTTTTAATAATTTTTTAATCGCTGAGTCCCGCCGCACCCGCACCCACATTTTTCAAAAATTGCCGAGTCCCGCACCCGCACCCGAGTCCCGAAACGCACCCGTGCTTCATTGATGCGTATTCATACTAAAAATATGCACATGCATGTTTGGGACTGTAGACATAGTTTTAAGTCCTTGTACAGTCAATGCTTTTCTTTCACTTTGCTTTACCAAATGTGACTCTTACATATTTGTCTTTTCTATTTTTAGGTCATCCTACGCTTCACTGGTAGGAGTTCCATTTCTTCCATCTAGGTCTGGTATGACAGACTCATGCTTAAGACTAACACCCTAGTCTGAGCAGTTGGATTTGAGGCCTTCGTTACTAACCTTTCCGAGGCTTCTTCTTGTGGGATATTGGTGCAAGCTTTTACCGAGAGGTGCTGGGACACTGCCTACACCTCTCACATTGCTGATAGGGAGATGGCCTTGACTCCCTATGATTTCCATAGGTTGGCGGGTTTGAAGTCTTATAGTCCTACTGTCCATCTTGGGTATGCATTCGGGAGGGATCTTGCAGTGGAGTTGTTGGGTCGTGCTCATCCCTGCGAGACTGTTCGGAACTATCTTCTTACTAGGTACTTCACTTCTCATTCTCAAGCGACTCCTTAGGATAGGGTCAGGATGGCTAAGGCTTTCTTGCTCCATGTGGTAGGGACTACAGTCTTTGCTAATGTCGGTCAGACAATGACTTTGTGGCTGTTAGGGACGTTAACTAGGGGAATGCCAATTTGTCTTACATGTACTCCATCATGGATGCTATGAGTAAGGTGGTGTACTCCAGCTTGCTGGCCAATGGAGACTATGAGAGGTATGATCTTGTTCCTTCTTTTATTTACACTAGCTTTTAACCCTCGCAATGCGCGGGAATTTTTTTTTTGTTATGTTTTATCTTTAACTGTATTCCTTACAAAGCAACTTATATTCTTTAAATGTTTTCCTAAAAAAGTAACTTAACCAGAGAGAAGGAAGAAATAATAAGAAAAAATAGAGAATAATTATAAATTTGATTAATCAAATGTACTATACAATGTGTAGAAAGAAAAAAAGAAAAATAAAAAGGAAGAATCATTTCACATCTCTTGTAAATTTCAACTACTAATTAATTATTACAGTACGTCAATAAGTATTTCATCACTAAATACAACAACAATACTTAACTGATGCAGCCTTAATGCTATAGTAGCTCTTGAACAATACAACAATCTAATATGGTAGACTTGTACACCAGTTGTAGGAACATAGCAGTGGTGCAACTTAAACTCCATAGGGAAAGCATACATAGTGTCATTAAGCACACACCATTTCAAAAGTAATATAGCGTAGTACATCAATAGCTTCATCATTCTCTATAGTTTAGAACATGCAAATCATGAGTGAAACTCATTGTGAAGGTCATAAATAAAAACCTAAAAGTATATTTAAAACTATTAGACCTTTGAGTGGTAATTTGAACTCTAGTAGAATAGCCTACTAATAATTTAATGAAATTGCTTCCTAGAAGACATTTTGGTTTTACTACAAAAGAGACCAAAAATATTAATTATAAAGCAATAACATTTTATCAATGTTTGCTAAGGACTTAAAGGGGGCAATAACTTAAAATACTAACCTGTTTTTGTTGTCACAATCACTAAAATAAAAAGAGTAGCTAAAAAAAAATGAAATTATTGTAGCAATATTACTTGGTGAACCGCTATGTTGCAAACTTGATAATACTGAAAGTTTTAAGATCATTTACATATTGGAGTTGCGAAAAACCACAACAAACCACATCTTTATAGACACCTTATGCCAAAGGAATGAAAGAATTACCTTTTCTAATGGACGTTTGAAGCACTCAAAAGATTCACTATCTTGTGAACCATCAAAAGACTTTTCAACAGTAACATCAGCTAAATTAGAGCATTTGATGTCAACTACAAAGTCATCAACACAGTCAACATTGTTTTTAGTACATGTATGAAGCAGCGAAATCAATATCAACATCTAACTTTTTTTTTGATAAGTAATATCAACACCCAACTTTGAGGCATAACTATGAACAAATTATTATAAAAAAAAAGGAATGCAATTGTACATTATAACAATTTCCGCACATTTGCATTAGTCATAGTTTGGAACCTGACTTGGAGTAAATTAGCCAAAAGATTATATTGTGTTACGAATAAGGACTATCCTAATAACCATAAGTGTATAATCCCATCTGATGACTGCAAGTCTTCAACAACAAATTTACAATGGAAAAAAAAAAGAATTTCCCATAAACATTGCAATAGTTACAAACTTAGAACCAAATTACATAGGCCAATTCCACATACATATACTTAAATAAAACCACAATATTTAAAAAGAAAACCAAATTTCCAAAGAACTAATCTATAAAAATTATATCTCAACCAAATATTGATATCACAATTCACAACAAAATTTAAAAGAAATTTGTAAATAGCATTGTATGTGCATAAAAAATTGGATTCCACACATCCAATCCAAAGTTAAGTTTAAGCATTTCTTCAAACACTGGTATTCCAATAATAATCTGCCAGAATTGAAAACCCAAAAAAAAAAAAAAAAAAAAAAATGAAACAATGGTGTTCCAATACCAAAAAGAGAGGGAGAAAGATTAGGTACTATTGTCCATGATGCACCTTTCTTCATATTCGTTTAGCCAATTTGAAGCATTCACAAAGTCTATATATGTCCATGGGTATCATCTTTTCAAGATAATAAGGAAGATTTGACGTATTCTCATATATTCAATTGAGATTGGTAAAAGTTTGGTTGCCTTTCAATTTTGTTAATATCAATCAAAACATGGTGAGATAGGTCAAAGTTTTGCTCAAGGCAGTATTTCAAATTTTGAAAACCAATCCATTTATGAAAGATCTTAAGCATTCTCACAAAATAATAACAATAAAGAAACAAATCATGATTTTTTTTGTTTAAAAAAAAAATTGTCTAAAGAGTTTGTGTGTTTCAAAAGAAACAAATTTCTTCAATAATTAATCAATGCTCCATATTAAAAAATGGCAGTACCTAGGAGGCAGGGACCATCAACATTGCACATAGGAGGCAGGGACCATTTATTTACTCCTGCAAGACCACACTCCTTATTTCCCTTCCATCGCCATGTATTAAGAATTTTAGAAGAAACAAAAGATCAGTAATTTTATCAAACAAATTGTGTATAAAAAATTAAGTTGTTCTATTAGTAGAATTAGGAAAAAATAGATGCTAGCAATTAAAGATAAAGTAACTAACTCTTTTTTTAGTAAAGATAAAGTAACTAATTTGAAAATGCAACAGATGGCTATCTCTAACAATCACAATCCTAATTCTTGAAAAGATCCAAAAGAAAAAAAAATTCAAAACCATCTAAATTTCAAACAGTTCTTCAAATGTAACCACCACCAATGTAAAAAACAAAGAAATATAAGAGAAAAGAGGTGTTATCTTCAAAAGAATAATTCATTACCACAGTTGTTACAAATATTACAATTTGAAACAAACCAAGACAAAAACCTTAAGATTAACAGCTTTGATGTGTTAGTCATGTTCAAACATGTAAGATTTGTAAGTTATATGATTGTCGTGTATACAATACAATAAAGTCTATAGTAGTAGAATTATTACAATTATAGGTATGTAGTTTATACTATACAATAGAATTCTAGAAGTAGCATATTGCAGTATAAGTCTATCAAAATCAACCAATGTGAAACTCTAAATACATTAATATTATATCACAACAATTACAAAATAGCAGCATATATATAATTTCTAATAAGTTTTTCTTGTGTCTTTCTTTAATTGTTTTTGTTCTTTGATGCTTTCAGTGTAGTTGCCTTTTCGACATTTGGGACGCATTTGAATTGGCATTTTAGAGCTTCAACAGTTAGGAGAGAAGCAAATGGAGAATTATTAGTTAAGGTTTCTGCTAATTCTATTTTTTGGTTGTTGATGGAGTTGTCAACCTTTGGTTTTCCTATAACAAAATTTTTTGTTTCTTACAATGTTTGACATATAAGACAAATGATTCATTTATCGTCAACCTTTGGTAACATATATTTACATTTTACAAAATATGTAAAATATATCGAAATTACATACTTTAAGCTTAACTTTCTTATGCAACTGAAGATTAAATGAATAAAGATGTGGAGACATTTATACTAATTCATATTCATAGTACGTTGAAAACCATTAAAAGTGAAACTATTTTTTTCCCCAAACCAATATATGTCTTGATCATCAACATGAAAATTCTCTACAAAAATAAAAGATGCAAAATAAGGTATATCTAGAAGTAAGCATCTCATCTTAATTCAAGTAAGTTTACTCTAAAGAGTTATTTATGTAAAATTTCTGTTAGTACACTTTTCCATGTTTTCATTTATATTTTAAATGTTTCCTAGAAATCAAAGTAAATGAGCACGTCACTGTAGTGTACCTTTGTGTACAACGGCAGCTCTAGCCTTCAGAGTATAGGGTGGTGGTTGTGGTCTGGGGGTATTCCTCTAGAAATATTTCAAACATATTACCAAAAAAAATAAAACAAAGAAGAAGATCCATGGATCGAATAGATAGTAATTGGCATCATATAGCTATGGGCTATCATTTGCTTTCTCTTTTGTAGGCATCTATTTTATTAGTCAATAGTGCAATGATCTTAATGGTATTAAAAGTCAGAAGATTCATTTTACATGTATATATTTTCTGAACAACATAATAAAAAAGGAATAAAATGCAAGTCCATAAGACATTTTGTCAAATACGTATCATGCTATAAAACTCAGCCAACAATCATGCAAACACCGTTAACACAGTTAAGATAAATTTGCTGTATATCAATTAGAAGCCCAACTATTAAAACAATGTAAATATTGTAGCCTTTGAATTATAAGTTTGGCGTACCACAGCCTTAGGATGCTATCTTTAGAAGCAGCAGCCCCAATAATACCTTTAACACCTATATATAGAGAACAACTTCAACATTGATAGTACAAAGAAGTAAACTCACTGAAACCTTGACCAATAGAAATAAACAAATATTGGCAAAACAAAGAATAGATGAAAAAAATCTTCAGAAACTAAGTAGGATAAAAAAAATGTATAAAAATTATTACTGAATTGCTTCAGACATACAAAGTACTTAAACAATTCAAATTATGGCATTTATGGGAAGTAAGAAGCACTTTAGATCATCAATCACTGTACCTTATACCTTTTGGGTTGATGACACCAACAAAAGCGACAACATCACTGACAAAAATTTAGGATATCAATATTTTGCAAATTCAAACTTCCTAACAATGGGGAAATAAATACTCTTTCTTTATCCCAGGTTTAGGCCTCTTATTAACTTCCTTTTCACTTTTTGTAACAAAGACAACACCACCTTAACAAAAACAGTTCCCATGAATCAAAATTCCTAAGCAAATCTAAATATCCCCATAAAGCAATCTCAAAAAGGATTATAAGCAAAGCACTTACCAATAGGACTACTATATTAATAGGAAAAATTTTCCTCAAAGCGAAAGCTTATCTAAAAAAATTTAGTGAAACCCTTAACATTGAAGTTAAGATTCAAAATAACTTTTAGTAAGGACGGAAAGTTTTCTAATTATCCTAAAAACTTCTAATGCAAGTTTATGGTCATTTGGAATACAATTATTTAAAAAGAAGAGAGATAGAGAGGGGTTCATTCTTTTAATATGTTGTGGCTTATTAGGGAACAGTCAGTTATGAGGAGAAGTGACAGTGATTGTGGCTCACATTGATCATGAAAGACAACTTTGGTTGATTCTATGCATACGTTTGTTAGCATCATGAAGTTTATTTAGTCATAATCTAATGATTTTGCTATAGGCTATTGACTATTTACTGTTACTATAACTTTCCATTAAATTTCAGTTTCTCTGTGAATGAAAACAAAAAACAAAACACAATAAACTTCCAATACTTATAAATTTTTTGCAATCAATAATGATCTATTTGTCATGTATAGTATCATATTTTACTATAGGATTGACTCGGTATTCACTTTCTAATGATTTGCCATAGGCTGAATGTATTTAGAGGGTCAAATATTGAAAGGAACCAAAATTGAGGGAGCACCTATATTAGGGTTCGAGTATTGACAAAAATCAATTCTAAATCAAAACAAAATCAAAACCAAACATAATAGCCAAACCTAAGTAATATTAAACACTCAGAATTAATATAAAAGATTTTACCTATAGTAGTTCTAGCGGTTTGATTTTAGGTTGGTTATGCAGTTTGGTGAAGTAGTAACTGAGGTGAAGGACTCTGTAACCATTAGGCGAAGCGTTTGAGGCATAAGAAATAAAACATACCCACAACTGTGAGGAACCGGAAGATGGAGGGAGAATGGTCTAACAAAAGCAAAGAGGCCTCCCTCATATCTCTCTCTCCAACACTCTCTGCATCTTATGAGATTTCTTTCTCTGTCTCACAAATACTCTAATCATCGATATGTCCGCTTATATCTCTTTCTCTATTGATATATCTCCATTTAGATCTCTTTCTCTGGCAGTTTAGTTTAGTTTTTTTTTTGTTTTTTTTAATATATACCTTATGCCAAATGGTTAGTAATTAGTGAAACTTTAACAGGGTAAAACGAAAAAAATACAATTTGAAACGCTAATTGAATGGGAGAAAAACAGAGGGTAAAAAAAAAATGCCTACCTTCTACTAAACCCATATATTTTTGAAAACCCTAGAAACGGTAATTGAATTAAAAAAACATGCCTACCTTTTGAATCGCCTACCGTTGCAAATGACGAACAAAGTTTTTCAGTTTTCGCTGTTGCAGATCACGAATAGAGGTTTTCAGGTTTCTCTTCTTCTTCTTCTTCTTCTTCTTCTTTTTTTTTTTTTTTTTTTTTTTTTTTTTTTTTTTTCCGTTTTCGGCTTCCTTTGGATTTTCTTTCTTCATATGTTTGTTGATTTGGAACACGCTATTCTGATCTGTGTGTATATGGATTTGCACCAAAGAGATGGAAGTGACGGTGAGTCTGAACTTTTCGATTGGGAACTTTCTCCTTCCCTGTCTATATCGCTAGGTTTTTTTTAGTTGCAAGCCTTTTTTTTTTTTTTTTTTGCTTTAACCGTGTTTTTTGTTTATATATAAACACATACTATCGAACAGTATTAAGGCTTTGAAACAAAATAATTTATCGTTTTTTTATCTTAATTAATCGTGGCTTAATTTTAGAAAGGTATTTTTCCTAACGTGGCCTTTTTTTTTTTTTTTTCCCGAAACAATGTGTCATGCGGGTCTTTAAAATAAAGCTGTAGATGTGTCTGAATTTTAGATAGGCATTTTTCCTAACTTGGCAGCACCTCTTTAAAGACTTCTACTTTTATATATAGTATTAGATTAGATTGCAAAATTAACTTGCAAATTGAAAATTTTTTTTTCTTGCAAACTGTTTCTAACTTGCAGGCTATTCCTGTAGCAATGGGCTTACTCTTATAGGTTTATCTACTAGGAGGCAATGGTGGGCTTAAGGGATCTTCTTTTTGTGTAGGCTTATTTGGACGGCATTGTTGCTGATCAAGTAATCTATCTTTTTTGTTTTGTTTTGTTTTGTTTTTTTTTTCCCGTCACCTTGCATTCCCACATGTCTTATTCATTAAACCGTATCATGGAATTCAAATTTTGTGGATGCCCTGGAGCGTGGGTGCACTCGTGATCTCTGCTGAGGAGAAAGGTGCTAGTATTGCCTTCGCACACTCGTCTTGATTCTTGGGAGGTGCTGGTTTGAGGGCCATATACTTAGTAAAGCGGGTTGCTTTGTAGTTCAAGCCTATGGGTAGGCGTCGAGTCCTTGAGGATCCTTTATTCACACTATTTTAAGAGAGTATGACGGACGTGGAGCTAGAGCTATGGTGGAGGGGACTGACTTTTTGATCGCCTCCTTGGTGAGGAGGACTATGATCCCTTTAGTATGGGCCAGCTTATGCCTAACTTTGGAGCAACCCCTGTGGTATGTCACTTGGTCTTTACTTCTTTCCTTATTCATGCATCTCAATTGTATCTGTTTCTCATATTCTTATCTCCCAATTTTAAGAAGAGCTTGCCATTCCTCTGGCTGGTGCTGCTCTAGCTGCTAGGGGCCCCATGTTTCCCTCATATTCAGTTTACGCCTATGGTCCTAACGGGATTGCCAGGAAGCGTATCCTTGTGCGTAATCCCAATTGGGTAGCTATCCCATTGCTTCAGAAGACCGAGACGTAAGTCTTTCAAATTTCCCTTTTCCCTGTTAGTGCTTCAATTATCTTCTTACATTCTCCTGACATGTTTTCCTTTCTTCAACATATTTCTTGCTCAAAGTCGTAGCCTACCCATGCTGAGTGTGAGGAGTTGATGCCGATGGCTACTTCTGAAGGGCTAGTGGTAGCGGCAGAGGTGGCGACCAAGATGGAGATGATGATGGGGGTGCTAGTTTTGAGGCTACATATTCCATGAGAGGCTAAGTACCTACGTAACAACAACAACAAAGATCCTATTCCTTTTTTTTTTTTTTTTTTTTTTTTTTTTTCTCTCTCTCTTTTTAATTTTAGCATTCATTTCCTACATTTTAAAATCAAGTTGTATTTTAGAACATCCTTTATGTTTCAATTTTTATTTAGAACATGTATTTATTTACAACAATAAACAAGGATGTCTAGATGTTTGTGTAAGTATGCTTGGATGTGTCGCAATCTTTGTCTTGTTCTCTCTTCTTCGTATTTTGTCTAAATGAATGCTGTAGAAAGAGGTTGTGAGTCCAAAATTGTCTAGGAAACATAGGAGAAAATTTACATTGAGTGGTGCCCAAGGGAGGAGTGGAGGCCAATCCCAAATTCCAAAATCTGGTCAGGGATATGTACGCATGGTTGGGTCTGCGTACGCATCATTAGTTATGTGCGTATGCATCATTTTTTAAACCTGGCTTTGATACCAATTGTTGAAAAATTTAGTTTTGTATCTCGTACAAAACACACAGCAGAAGCAACAAACATGAATCTATTTCATTCATGATTGAAAACATACACTATGTAAATTTCAGAATTTAAGAACGAGATAGCGTACCTTGATGCGGTGAAATTCAAAACAACAGATTAGAAGTACTTGGGAACACTTTTAATCTTCACTCCAATTCCACTTTATCCCAAGAAGTGTGGTCTCTCAATTAGTTTCTAAGGGAGAATAATTGAATGGCTTCACTCACACATACACACATACTTTCACAATGATGTCTCTCTTTCTTATATTAAAAATTCTGTATGTTTCTCCCTTTATTACTAACTGATTATCTAATTGGGCTGACCTATTGGGCCTTTGCAATTGGGCTTTAGTATGTGGCTTGGAGTGGGACCAAAAAGGACCAATAAGACATTAGCTCCAATGGGCCTTGGGCTTATTATATATAATAAGACACTAGCTCCAAAGTTACCATTAATTATATTTAATACCACTATATAAATATAATTGCACTCTAGGCCTTATTAATAAATTATATCCCAAGACTTTATCATACATGCAACCCCTTCATAAAATATTCGTAGTAATACAAAGTCATGAATATAGACTGCCACTTTGAAAATTATTACATCTTAATCCTTGATTACTCGGTTTAATCTTTTGAATTATTCATCATATATTTATGAAATCCAATTTCATAAATATATACTTTAGTATATCCTCACTAAAGTGGTTAGGCCTAACACTCTGAATAACCAAACCCGTTAAACTTATCTCAAGGGAATATTTTATATCTCTATTAAGAGATTATGAATTCCATCTTAAGAATATATATTCCATCAAAACTAAATGTGGCTACCCAACATACTGAGGTTTTGATCGTGACTTTAGATCTCACTCCTGATATATCAAAGCAACTTACATCTCATGATTAGGTCCATTACTCTCTCAGGATTAAGAGTTCATGCAAATAGAAATTGTGAGATTTATTATTCTTTTGACAGTCGTTAGGAGGATAATAAATCTCACAGCGGTCCAGTTCAATATATCTTAACTCTTAAAACATATCAACTAGAAGTCTCCACTTTCATGATCAAGATAAATCATCTTAGTTGATATGTTATAGTCTTCGCAGATGAAATGCCCAATTTCATCACCGACTACGAACTATAATTTTGAGTTTACAAAGAACTTGTGATCTATATCTTCCCTGACTAAATCACATACTATGCATCTCATGGACTATATGATAATGTCCAAATATTCATGTTGTCATTATTTTAGATAATAATAAAACAACTTTATTAATCATAACATTAAGTCATACATAGCATCATACAATAGGATTTAAGGGCACATATCCTAACATCTTCATGTGTGCCATAAACGCTGCTACCGTTAAACGGAGCGAGGCCCAGCTTCGACCGAGGCGGCTGTTGGGCTTTATGGAGACTAGTTTATATTTGATCCGGTTGATGACCTGACCCGACTCAAATAATGTTACGTGGTTTTTAATGGGAGATTTTCTGAGGCTTAGTCCATGGAGCGGAGGCTTGGGCCGATATCTTGGGGGTCTGGGGGCAACGCCCCCGGGAAAAATTTTTGGGCCCGTTTTTTGTAGCTCCTGTGCGCAGGATATAAAAACCGTTTTTTTTGGTGATTAGGGTTTTGTCTTGTTGTATTTTTGAGAGAGAGAAACTGTACGGCCGCACTCTGTAATTTTTTCCCTGATAATAGTGAAATCCCTGCAACTCCGTGGATGTAGGCAAATTGCCGAACCACGTAAATATTGTCTTGTGCGTGTGATTGTTTTCTTTGGCGTGTGTTTTCTCTATTTTTTTGTTTCTCACAGGTTGGGAATTTCGGGTTTAATTCCCTACAACTGGTATCAGTGCCTAGGGTTAGGTTTGAGTGGGAGCAATGGCAGAGGAAGCAGGAAAGGTGTCTGGAATAGAAAAGTTCGATGGCACAGACTTTGGATTTTGGAGGATGCAAATCGAGGATTATCTTTATGGGAGGAAGTTGCATCTGCCGCTTCTAGGGGCAAAACCTGAGACTATGAAGGCTGAGGAATGGGCTTTTCTTGACAGACAGGTACTGGGAGTTATCAAGTTAACTCTGTCTAGGTTTGTTGCGCACAATGTCGTAAAGGAGAAGACTACAGCAGATCTGATGAAGGCTCTGTCTGGTATGTATGAAAAGCTGTCAGCAAACAACAAGGTGCATTTGATGAAGAAACTGTTCAATCTGAAGATGGCAGAGAACGCATCAGTAGCACAACATCTGAATGAATTTAACACTATCACAAATCAATTGTCGTCTGTAGAAATTGATTTTGATGATGAGATTCGTGCACTGATCGTTTTGGCTTCTTTGCCAAACAGTTGGGAGGCAATGAGGATGGCAGTAAGCAATTCTACAGGGAAGGAAAAGTTGAAGTACAACGACATACGAGATTTAATTCTGGCTGAGGAGATTCGCAGAAGAGATGCAGGTGAAACCTCAGGATCTAGTTCTGCCCTAAACCTTGAAACAAGAGGCAGAGGTAATGACAGAAATTCAAATCGGGGCAGATCAAAATCCAGAAATTCTAATCGGAACAGAAGTAAATCTAGATCAGGCCAACAAGTACAATGCTGGAATTGTGGGAAAACAGGTCACTTTAAGAGGCAATGTAAAAGTCCTAAGAAGAAGAATGAGGATGATTTTGCTAATACTGTAACAGAAGAGGTACAGGATGCATTACTTCTTGTTGTAGACAGTCTGCTTGATGATTGGGTTTTAGATTCAGGAGCTTCATTTCATACCACTCCACATCGAGAAATCATACAGAATTATGTTGCTGGTGATTTTGGTAAGGTGTATTTGGCTGATGGTGCATCCTTGGATGTTGTGGGTATGGGAAACGTCCGTATATTGTTGCCCAATGGGTCTGTTTGGTTACTGGAGAAGGTTCGACATATTCCTGACCTGAGGAGGAATTTGATTTCTGTTGGACAACTTGATGATGAAGGGCATGCAATACTATTTGTTGGTGGTACTTGGAAGGTTACAAAGGGAGCCAGAGTATTGGCTCGTGGAAAGAAGACTGGTACTCTATATATGACCTCAAGTCCAAGAGACATAATTGCAGTTGCTGAAGCAAGTACTGATACAAGCCTATGGCACTGTAGACTTGGTCACATGAGTGAGAAAGGGATGAAGATGCTGTTGTCAAAAGGGAAACTACCAGAATTGAAGTCCGTTGATTTTGACATGTGTGAAAGCTGCATCTTGGGAAAGCAGAAAAGGGTGAGCTTCTTGAAAACTGGCAGGACACCGAAGGCTGAAAAATTGGAATTAGTGCACACTGATTTGTGGGGGCCTTCACCGGTTGCATCCCTTGGAGGTTCAAGGTACTACATCACGTTCATTGATGACTCAAGCAGAAAGGTATGGGTTTATTTTTTGAAAAATAAATCTGATGTATTTGAAACTTTTAAGAAGTGGAAGGCCATGGTTGAGACAGAAACAGGTTTGAAAGTAAAATGTTTGAGATCAGATAATGGAGGAGAGTACATAGATGGAGGGTTCAGTGAGTATTGTGCTGCACAAGGAATTAGGATGGAGAAGACCATTCCTGGGACACCACAGCAGAATGGTGTGGCTGAGCGCATGAACAGAACTCTCAATGAGCGTGCTAGGAGTATGAGATTGCATGCTGGACTACCAAAAACTTTCTGGGCTGATACTGTTAGCACTGCAGCTTACTTGATAAACCAAGGGCCATCAGTTCCCATGGAGTTCAGACTTCCTGAGGAGGTTTGGAGTGGTAAAGAGGTAAAGTTTTCACATTTAAAAGTTTTTTGTTGTGTTTCTTATGTTCATATTGATTCTGAGGCCCGTAGTAAACTTGATGCAAAGTCTAAAATATGTTTTTTCATTGGCTATGGTGATGAGAAATTTGGCTATAGGTTTTGGGATGAACAAAACAGGAAAATCATCAGAAGTAGAAATGTGATATTTAATGAACATGTTATGTACAAGGACAGGTCAACTGTAGTGTTAGATGTTACAGAGATAGATCAAAAGAAATCTGAGTTTGTCAACTTGGATGAATTGACTGAAAGCACTGTCCAGAAAAGGGGTGAAGAGGATAAGGAGAATGAAGATTTACAGGTAGATTAGAGTACACCTGTAGCTAAAGTCCGTAGATCTTCCAGGACTATTAGACCTCCACAGCGTTATTCACCCACTCTAAATTATCTCCTGTTAACTGATGGTGGTGAGCCAGAGTGTTATGAAGAAGCCTTGCAGGATGAAAATTCAAGCAAGTGGGAGTTAGCCATGAAGGATGAGATGAATTCCTTGTTAGGGAATCAGACATGGGAATTGACTGAATTGCCAGTAGGAAAGAAGGCTTTGCACAACAAGTGGGTATATAGAATAAAGAATGAGCATGATGGTAGCAAACGTTACAAGGCCAGATTAGTTTTTAAAGGGTTCCAGTAGAAGCAGGGCATTGACTACACAGAGATATTTTCTCCAGTTGTGAAGATGTCAACAATCAGATTGGTACTGGGAATGGTGGCTGCAGAAAATTTACATCTTGAGCAATTAGATGTGAAGACGGCATTCCTTCATGGTGACTTGGAGGAAGACATATACATGATTCAACCTGAAGGGTTCATTGCTCAGGGACAAGAGAATCTAGTCTGCAAACTGAGAAAGAGCTTGTATGGCCTAAAACAAGCTCCTAGGCAGTGGTACAAGAAATTTGACAGCTTTATGCACAAAATTAGGTTCAAGAGATGTGAAGCTGATCATTGTTGCTATGTTAAGTTCTTTGACAATTCTTATATCATTTTACTGTTGTATGTGGATGATATGCTCATTGCAGGGTCTAGCATTGAGGAGATTAATGATCTGAAGAAGCAATTGTCAAAACAATTTGCAATGAAGGATTTGGGAGCTGCAAAGCAAATCCTTGGTATGAGAATCATTAGAGACAAGGCTAATGGTACATTGAAGCTTTCACAGTCAGAGTATGTGAAAAAAGTTCTCAACAGGTTCAACATGAATGAAGCCAAACCAGTGAGCACACCCTTGGGTAGTCATTTCAAACTAAGTAAGGAACAGTCACCGAAGACAGAAGAAGAAAGGGCCCATATGAGCAAGGTACCTTATGCCTCAACTATTGGCAGCTTGATGTATGCTATGGTGTGCACAAGGCCAGACATTGCACATGCAGTGGGAGTTGTGAGCAGGTTCATGAGTAGGCCTGGAAAGCAGCATTGGGAAGCAGTTAAGTGGATTCTGAGATATCTGAGGGGTTCATCAGATACATGTCTTTGCTACACAGGTGCAAGTTTGAAACTGTAGGGTTATGTAGATGTTGATTTTGCTGGTGATATTGATAGTAGAAAGAGTACTACTGGGTTTGTATTTACTTTAGGTGGTACAGCTATATCATGGGCTTTAAATCTACAAAAGATTGTTACATTGTCTACTACAGAAGCTGAGTATGTTGCAGCAACAGAAGCTGGAAAGGAGATGATTTGGCTACATGGTTTCTTAGATGAATTAGGTAAGAAGCAGGAGATGGGTATTCTACACAGTGACAGTCAGAGTGCAATTTTTCTTGCTAAAAATTTAGCTTTTCATTCAAAGTCGAAGCACATACAGACGAAATACCACTTTATCCATTACCTTGTTGAAGATAAGCTGGTAATACTTGAGAAGATCAGTAGATCTAAGAACCCGGCAGACATGTTGACTAAGGGTGTCACTATTGAGAAGCTGAAGCTATGTGCAGCTTCAGTTGGCCTTTTAGCTTGAGGACAGGAGGATGAGTTGCAGGAATGAGGGATTGGTTTTTTGGAAGACAGCGGCTGATGTTGGTGATTGAACTAATCTCCAAGTGGGAGATTTGTTGGGTTTTATGGAGACTAGTTTATATTTGATCCGGCCCGAATAATGTTGTGTGGTTTTTAATGGGAGATTTTCTGAGGTTTAGTCCATGGAGCGGAGGCTTGGGCCGATATCCTGGGGGTTCGGGGGCAACGCCCCCGGGAAAAATTTTTGGGCCCGTTTTTTGTAGCTCCTGTGCGCAGGATATAAAAACCATTTTTTTTGGTGATTAAGGTTTCGTCTTGTTGTAGTTTTGAGAGAGAGAAACTGTACGACCGCACTCTGTAATTTTTTCCCTGATAATAGTGAAATCCCTGCAACTCCGTGGACGTAGGCAAATTGCCGAAGCACGTAAATATTTTCTTATGCATGTGATTGTTTTCTTTGGCGTGTGTTTTCTCTATTTTTTTGTTTCTCACAGGTTGGGAATTTTGGGTTTAATTCCCTACAGCGGCCTTGGAGATGGCGACTCTTCTGGCTTCTTCAGCTTCATCCACTCTTCCGGGTGGTGTGACCCTTAATGTGATCAAGGCGCAACTTCAACGTATGGATGCTCGCCTTGACACCCTCAGTGATTAGTTGTGTCAGGTGAACACTCGTGTGGGTCATATTGCACAACGACAGGCTCGCCTTGGTGGCTTTGTAGAGTCTTCCTCTCCTTCTCCAGAAGCATCTGAGGACGATGATGATGATGGTGACTCTGATGGTGGTGATAGTGAGGATGAGGATGCTAGCTCTTCCAGTGACGATGAGATGATTGCTTGAGTTACTTGCCCTTTGTCAATCGTGACAAAAAGGGGGAGTAATTTTGGGATGAGAGTAGTCATGTATTTAGGGGGAGAGTTAGCATAGGACATTTTTGTGACAGGGGGAGTGTTTTTATTTTGAGGGATGTAGTAAGGTTATCATGTATTTTCTTTTCTATCTTTTACTTTTACCTCATGTACATCGGTCTTGTGACCATTTGACATACATTGTACTTATCTTTTGATATATATATGCTGATGTATGTTCATTCACTTATCTCTTCATGTGTTTTTTTTTTCTCTCTTTATGCACATGCTTCTTATTTCGTGTATGCAATCTTTTAATTTTTGTTTCACACTAAGATGCTGTGATAAGTTTTGTTTAAAGAGTTTCAGGAATACCGGTTGTCAAAGTCTTCCTCATCATGAACTCTCTTCTTACAAAGTTTTCAAGAGTTTGTGTTAGGATAGATTTTACTTCTCTCATATTTCATTTGTTTGTTGTGGTTTTGTCACGTATTGCCAAAGGGGGAGATTGTTAGGACAAATGTGAATCATGTTAGGAACATATGTCACTTAGAATTGGCTAATCCTTTGACAAAACTCACTTTACTTGTAATTGGGTAGATCTAAGATGTGTTTAATACTTCAAGGAACAAGAGTTCAAGTCCAAGTGTTAAAGCCATGCAAATCTGTCCAAGAATCAAGAGAAGAAGTGCTGGATTTTAAAGCTTGACAAATAGCATTTATCGAGGCTTAAAAGGCAGTCTTAGTCCAATGCTCGACAGCTGCTCGATAGATACCCTATCTATCGAGATTTATAAAAATCATATTTTCAGTTTTGACTTCATTCCAATCATTGTGTACATGTTTAGGCTTTCTTTTCTCACAACTCTTAACATGTATAAGGATTATTTTAAGGGCCGTCTTAGAGAGCATAAGTGTATAGCAAAGTTTTGTTCATGCAAATTGTGATCGGAGACAGAATTTGGGCTAGTTCATCTTTCTCTTAAAGAAGCTGCTGAGTTTGCACGCCGTTGGATTTTGTGCCCAAGGAGCTTCATGATCTTCATCATGTTGATTAACTGATGAACTTTGCAGTCAACATCTTTCCCAAGTTAGTGAGTAAGTCACGTACTAGGATCCGCACATCAATTGGTTAGTCATGTACTGGGAGTCGTGCATTGAAAAGGAAAGATTGTCACTGCAGAACAAGTCCAATTGGGTATTGGGGTAAGGGTTCAACTGTAGGTTGGTTTAAGGTACTGAGATTCCTTTACTTGTAACCACTTGTTGTGATAATAGTGAATTCTTGGAAGTGGTGACCTTAAAATCACTCAGTAGGGTTTTTGCCTTGGAGGTTTTCCCCATTCGTAAACAAATCACTGTGTCAACTTTATTTTCCACTGCATTTTACATTAGTTGGTGATTTGTTTGTGTTACCACGCATATTGCATGTTAATTGGATTAATTAATTAACTCGGCTAAATTAATTAATTAATTTATGAGAGGAATGAGAGTGATTTTGTAATTGGGTCTTCATTGAAATGGACTCAAGGAATTTCTAAAAATATCTAAAGTTAAAAAGAATTTTTTAATTGGGACATAGACTTAATAAAAATGGGACATCTTTTTAGGCATCATTGCACCACCAAGATCAAGAAAGCACGTCCCTACTCCTATTTGGGTCCGAGAAAGACTCGGAAGACGTTTGGTCAAGATTGGGGACACACATTAAGAAGAATGTTTTCAAGAAGGAGAATCATCTCAAGTAACAATGGCCACTCCAATTGATGATACGACCGCATAAAAGATATTCATGGCAATAGAAGAGCAAAGCGATGTTCTCAAGAAGATGGGGGGGTCGTCTTACCAAGCTAGAGGAGGCAAAGGTCAAAAAGACCATGCATGTGACTATAAATGATGAAGATGAGGATTAGGATGAAAGGGATATGGCCGATTATGAAAGAAACAAGTAATTCGAAAAGCTCACTGCTGATGCCATGGCCATGAAGGAAAAGATGGAGAAGATGCAACTACCCTTTTGTAAGGTCCAAGGGAAGGATGATTGTCTTTATAACATGGGAGGCATAAGTTCAAAAACTCCCATCGCATTGCCTCCAAAGTTCAAGATTTCTGATATGGAAAAATTTGATGGAATTGGAGATTTGAAGCAATATGTTAGGAGATATCTAAGCATTGTTGAAATCAAAGGATTGGATAAGAAGCAAACTTTGCGTGCATTTCCTTTTTCACTCACGGGAGGTGCATCAAGGTGGTACTATAGCTTAGATCCAAACAAGACCAAGGTGTGGAATGAGCTAGTAGAGTTATTCGTAGATCAATTCATCTTTAGCACCATGATTGATGTAACTTTAAGGGACTTGGAGAGCACTATGCAAGGTGTAAGGTAGACATTCTCCAACTATATGACACGGTGGAAGGGAAAGGCATCAAGAATGGTTAATAGGCCAAATGAGAAAGACCAAATCAACATGATTATCAAGAATTTGTTTCCGGCATATAAAAGTAGTTTCTTGTCATCACCTATTAGTTCTTTTGGGGAATTGTGTGATTGTGGAACTAGGATAGAAGATGCCATCAATAATGGGAAATTGGAGAAAAGTGAGAGTAAACCTCCAATCAAGGAGACATATGGGGGAGGAATAACTACTTCTAAAGCACCTGATCCCATAAATGTAAGTGCCATTATACTTCAACAAATCTTATCCTACCCAAACTTCACAAAGAAAGCCCGCTGAGAATTTTTTGACCTAGGAATGACCCTCGTCGAAGCATATGAAAATTTGACCTTCAAAGAATTCATCAAACCTCTAGATCCCACACCAATGCCTAATTTTGTACCTCTTACTTGGAATCTTAATGAATATTGCCACTTCTATCAGAAATCTAGCCATAAAATCGACAATTGTTTCTGCCTTAAATATGAAATAAAAGACCTTATAGATAATGGAACTCTCTCAAATCCCAGCATTATTACCAAGCCTAACATTAGGAAGAACCCCTTACTTGATATTCACCAATCTCCTCTTCCATATCAGAATTGGGTGAAAATAGACGAGATTGAATGTGATTGTTCAAAGTTGATAAAAATCGTTGATGTTAATGCAGTGGAAGTCTAAGGAATATGGGATGATGAGGATGAGAGTTTAAAGAATGTGGTGGCTATGTGGGGGATACTCCCCTAAGGAATAACCGAATTAAAGAAAAAAGCCATAAAGGACAATGTGGCAAACATTGCTAGGAGTGGGAAGCAGTACAAGCCATCCCTTTTGGAGAGGGATCAACTTGGTAGGGATATATGAGAAGGTTTCAAGCCCATGGAACCTAAAAGGAAGGAAGAGAAAAAGGTGTAATATACGGTCTTGACCCAATTGAAGAAAACTCAAACTTATGTATCTGTATAGGGCTTGCTAATGGCCTCTCACAAAAATTGTAGTGCTCTCTTAGATGCTCTGAATGGGAAGGAGATACCCATCGAAACTACTCCATAAGAAGTACTATCTCTCGTGAGGGTTGAGGCTCCATCTCACCCTTCCCTCGCCTTTTCCGATAAAGAACTCCCTCCTAAAGGAGCCACTCACACTAGGCCTTTGCAAATCACCATCGAGTGCTTGGGTGCTAAGGTTCCAATGTTGCTTATTGACAATGGGTCTGCATTGAATGTATGCCCTTTCAGGATCGCTCTCACCATTGGGTTAGATGTGGAGACAATCATTCACTCTCTTTTAACTGTTAGGGCATATGACAATACTTCAAGGAAAGTTATGGGAACCTTCAAAGCTCCTTGCAAGATTGGTCCATTGGAGACAATTGTGGAATTTCATGTGATGGACATCACTCCTAACTACAACCTTCTCTTAGGAAGGGCATGGCTTCATCCCATTGGGGATATTCCTTTTTCTTTACACCAAAAGATGAAGATCCCATGGAAATGAGGGATTGTTATAGTGATTCGTGATGGTGAAATCCTACCACCTGTCTATGGACTTAAGGAAGGAGGAAGTGAGCTTTAAATGAGTGGCTTCAAGTTTGTGAACATGGCTGATTATGGATTAAAAGATGAAAGGTATACTATAGATTTGGGTAGGTAAGGATGGAAAAGTGTATCCTGGTTGGGAGATGTTCTTTAATGAGAAGCTTACTTTCAAGGAGAAACCTACTGTGGTGATCGAGGATGTTCAAGAGAAGGTCGACTGGGTGGACTACATGGATGTTGAAGCAGTGAAAACTATGCTGAAGATGGAAGGAGACGTGTTTGCCATCACCAATGAAGAACCAAGTGATCCTTCTACCTTCATCATGCTTGCTGTGGGGCACCTTAATAATTGGACTTAGGTTGGATTTTCTAACAATGTGGGAAAGAAATTTTGCAATGCAAGCTCCAATGTATTTTTCAACATTTTTAATAAGAAGAATTCTGATTTGGCTTATTTTGATGTGTCCCAAAATATTAAAATTCTGCACTTAAATGATTCTAATAAATTTGAAAATGAATTTAATAAACAATTAAAAAAGAAAATTAAACCTATGGAACTAACTTTTGAAACTCTTAATTTAGGCAATGATGAGAATCCACGCTTAATTAATTGGCTCAACCTTAGATGAAAAAGAAAGAAAAGATCTCAAAGAGCTTCTCATAGAATTTCAAGAAGTGTTTGCATGGTCCTATGAAGATATGTTTGGTATTGATCTTGAGATAGCTCAACACCACATTGATACCCATGCTCACATGGTACCCGTTAAGAAAAAGTTGAGGTGTATGAGAACCTTACAAAGCTTGTCTTGAATGTTCACTCTTTCCCCTCATGAGGGCCTTGCCCCAAGTTTCATAAGTTTGATACATTTTATCTTTCATTCTCAAATGGGCCTTGCCCCTAGTTCAAAGGGTTTGGTCAATTGGTTCAAAAAAGGTTTCATCTTTTAATCCTCATTGGGCTCTTGGTGAGCTTACCCATGTCTTTGGATTTTAGGGCTTCAAAACTTTCCCAAAGCATGAATGGGTTCAACATCTTTTGAATAAAGCCTATAACATACTCATGATCTTGAGCTCTTTTGCATTTGAAAAAGATTTTTGAATTTTGACCCAAAAGCTAGGGTATGTTATGGCCTAGTGTTTTCCTCCAAAGTCTATGATATACTCATGATCTTAGGCTCTCTTGATTTGGAAACTTTTTTGAATGGACCCAAAACTTAGGGTATATCATGGCCTTATGGATCATCTTTCATCTTCTTTTTGAATTTTTTCTTTCAAAAATTATTATTATTATTATTATTTTTTTAAATTTTTTTTAAAACTCTTCCTTTTTTTTTTTTTTTTGAAATTTCAACTCTTGAGAAAAAGAAAATATTTACAAAAGTCTTTGTTTTTTTTCGAAAAATCTTTTCCTTAAAAATCTTTTTCTTTGCAAAAAATTTCTTTCTTGAAGATTGTTTTGAAAATTCCACTTTTGAGAGAAAAAAAAATTATTTACAAAATATTTTTTTCAAAAACTTTTCTCCTTTGCCTTTTTTTTTAAATTTACAAAAGATTTAAAAATTATTTTCCTCGAAAAATTTTCTTTGCAAAACATTTATTTTCTTGAATTCTATTTCTTTGCAAAAGATTTTTTTTTTTTTTGTAAATTTTGCTTCTTAAAAAAATTATTTACAAAAGATTTTTTTTTTTTGAAAACTTTTCTTCTTTGAAAATTCATCTTAAAAAAAATATTTACAAAATATTTATTTATTTTTAATTCTTTTCCTTGAAAAATTTTTTCTTTGCAAAACATTTCTTTTCTTGAATTCTTTTTCTTCTCAAAAGATTTTTTTTCGCAAAATTTTCACTTCTAAAACAAAAGTATTTGCAAAAGATTATTATTATTATTATTTTTGTAAACTTTTCTTCTTTGCAACATATTTCTTTTCTTGGATTCTTATTCTTTGCAAAGGATTTCTTTTAATTCAATAAAAAAAATATTTACAAAAGATCTTTTTTTTTGTGAAAATTATTCCTCTTTACAAAATATTTTTTTTTTCTTGGATTCTTTTCTTTGCAAAAGATTCTTTTTGAGAATTCAACTTCTAAAATATTTTTACAAAAGATTATTATTTTTTGAAAATTTTTCTTCTTGAATTGTTTTTCTTTGCAGAAGATTTTTTTTTTTATAAATATTTACAAAAGTTTATTTTTTTGAAAACTTTTCTTCTTTACATAAGAATTTCTTTTCTTGAATATTTTTTTCTTTGCAAAAGAACTTTTAAAAAAATATTCAACTCCTAAAAAATATTTACAAAAGTTTTTTTTTTTTGAAAACTTTTCTTCTTTACAAATTTTTTTTTTTTTTTTTTTGAAGTAGCCCTTTAATTAGAACATATTTTGGCCTTCCTCTCAAAGCCTGTGAATCTGTCATCATTTTGAGCCTTGGCATACAACAAGGAGGCCCAAGATTAGGGAAGTTCATATTGACTTTGGAGGATGTTGGATGCTAGGTCCATAGCACATTTGTTACCCTAGGTTCAAAGTTCTCCTATTCAAGAGGCCTTTTGATTTGGGCTTATGATAGCAACTAAGTTATGGTCATATAAACCTATCAAGTTAAGACATACCTTTGGACTTAGGGACAAGTCTCTTATATGTGAGAACTTCTTTTCTTTTATCCCATAACATCTTAGGGTATACCATAACTTTAGGACCATCCTTTCCATTTTTACATCTTTTATTTGTTCCTTAAAATTAGGTGAACACATGATATATGGTTGAACAAACAAGAGATATAAAGGGTATCCTTTGTGATGGGGTCTAGGATCTCTCTAGTATGGGTAGGCTTCCTAAGGCTAAAAGGATAGATAAGTAGGTCACTCACAACTAGGTAGGCAATGATTCCAACCGAGTGCCTAAGTGGACCCCATAGTGGATTGGTAGCAAAGGCTTGTAAGCATTCATACATTATGTTAAGGCAGCAACATGTAAACATCAAAGGATCACATTGGGAAAGCCCATTATAGGCGATGGCACTGATTGTGAGTTGGTGGGATGAACTTTGGAAGATTTGGGCCCGAATGGAGCCTCCCATCTTCCCACTCATCACTAACCGAGGTTAAGGGACAAAAGAAACCAAGTGATGTGTGTGCAAACAAGTATTGAAAAAACTTTTATTAAGGTTAAGAGACATAAAACATAGGAATTAAACTCAACAGTCCCCAGTGGAGTCGCCACTGTGGACACAACGGAAAGTGTCAGAGACACTACCTAGTTATATGATCTAGGAACCATGAATATAGCATCCTATTAGAAAGAACCATTGATCTTACTATCACAGTATTGGTACGTTCTTAGGAAGGTGTTAGGCACCCATGACCGCCCAACCCTAAGGTTAGCCTCCCATCATTGTGTCTTATATCGTAACTTTATTAAAAGCATGTTCAATACTTGTATTCTAACTCACACACACACTAGCATACATCTAAGCATACAATATGGTATCATTAATTCCAAACCCTAACCATACATCGTGTTAGATGTTTAGACCCCTTAAACCCAAACAGATTAACCTAGATATTTAGCCAAGTGATTAACTTAGGTAAATTAAGCGATTCTAGGTTAACACAAATATAATCATATCATGCAAAAGTGTGGAATAATAAAGAACACATGATATGATGACCTAGGAAACCAAACCGGTAAAAACCTGGGGAGGATTTAACCTAGCTATCCTCAAGGTAAAACGAATTCACTATGAAAAAATTGAAGTTTACACAATAGAGACTTAGACCACTAACATCCTATTGCTACCTGCCTGTAGGAAACTTACTACCATGACCACGTGACAGCTCCAAGACCACGGAGTCGTTCTTTCCTTGAATTCTTAGCAACGCACAAGCACACCTGCTTGTATATCTTGAAGCTCTTTTATTTTGCAACTGTATGATTTACCAATCTCTTGACATGAATCTAGAGTTTGGAAACCCTAAGTGTATGTGAAGGTAAACACCTCTAGATCTAACAATTAGATTCACAAACACAGCATTCAGAACTCTAAAAACGTGGCTAGGGTTTTCCCTTATATACTTAGGGCAACACATAAAACCCTACACATTAAATGGGCTAGGGCTGAGTTGGAAAATTCTGATAAAAAACGATCTGCACGACTTTCGATCGGTCGAGTCTAATTCTCGATCGATTGAGCCTGATAGATTTGCACAGTGAATTCTGCAGTAACTCGATTCCAACTTTACATAATAAGATATACTTTGAGCAAGTCTAAAACAAGACTAAAGATTGTTTTGATCATGGTTTGCCAACATTACAAATTGAAGTTCTAATACATTAGTTCCTAATTCCTTAGAAGCTAACACATCGAATCATGCTCATCAAGCAATCTTAACATACATCTATCATGGCAATCATTTCATCATAAACCCTAGCATACATCTGTCATGGTATCTCATCACAAACCTTAACATACATCTATCATGGCATCTCATCAACCTAGCATTCATCATGTCATCATATCATATCCAAGGCTTGTAAGCATTCATACATCATGTTAAGGCAGCAACATGTAAACATCAAAGGATCACATTGGGAAAATGAAGATGATTAAAAACATGTTGTTTGACCAAACACATTCATGATTATCATTAAACCATGTTATCAAACAATATGCATATACATGTGAATGCATAAAACTATGGCATCAATGAATAGACATGTGAATGAATGACATGGCACTAAAACTAAGGAACAAAAAGAAAAACCCTAATCTAGCATACAATGACAAAAAAACATGTGAACAAAGAAAAAGAAACTCAAAAGCATATAACAAGGTTAAAAAAGAGGCATATTAGGTAAAACAAGCAAAGCATGAGAAACAGGAAAATCAAATTTAGGGTTTCTAGGCACGAGTATGCGTGCGTATACATGCAGGCCAGTTGTATGCGTACGCATACTTCGAGCCTGCGTGCACATACAAAAGCATACGTACGTAGACACGCCTGAAACCTAACCTAGAAAATAGACAAGCAAAAAAACAGAGAAAGCATAAACTAACCTAATCAAACATATATAAATATAAATTAAGCAAAGAAATATATTAAAATATAACAAGAAGGTAGAAAAGAAATGGCATAGAAAAAGAAAGAGGTAAACTCAATACCTCAAACAAGAAGCTTTTCAAGCTTGATTTTAACCATTCTCCTCGGTTAATCTATTCACAAATCAATAGAAACGTGATTAGTAATCTTAAACTCAAAGGATCAAGGCCATAAAAGGCCCTAATCCAATAAAATTGACTTGAAGGTATTTTGTGAAAAACTCCTTCTTTGATTCACTATTTCTAGTGAATCTTAGGTTTTCCATTTGTATTTTCTCTATGTTGAAAATGTTCCATGTAAGGCTTATATAGTTGAAAAATAGGGGTTTGGAACAGCTCCTAGACAATGTGGGATTCATTCCGAACCTCAGTCTTTAATGCAAAAAACTTCCTTTTTTTATGTCTTTGAAACCCTAGTTGCATACGCAGACTTGACCTTTATTTTCTAAAAATAGATTTTTGCTCATAAAAGTTATATTTTCCATTTTAATATCTCTAAAGTCAATTTAGCATCTCATTGGGCCCTAAACCTACCTAGAGCCTTCAAATTTAGGCATCATTAGGGAACAGGGGCCCGAGTTGTAAGGGATACAAAATGTGGTGTCTACATCCCCCTTTCTCTTACCCCTTTAATTGCTTAGTCAATTCAAGTTTGACTGAGTTGACTCAGTCAAACTTGAGTTAACTCATCCATTTTTTAACCCAAAAAAAGAAAAGAAAGAGAAGTAAAAAGAAAATTTGTTTTCAAAATTTTTTCTAAAATTTTTCAAAGATTTTCCAAAATTAATGGTTAAAATTTCAAAAAAAAGGAAGAAGAAGAAGAAGAAGAAGAAGAAGAAGATTTTTTTGCAAAAAAAAAAAAAATAATAATAAATAAAAGAGAGAGAGAGAGAGAGAGAGAGAGAGAGAGAGAGAGAGAGAGAGAGAGAGAGAAAAGAAATGAAAAAGAAGAAAAAGTTTATAATGATTGAAATTGATTTCTTTGGTGAACCAAAAAGGAAAAAAGAAAATCCCAGGTTCCAAACAATTGATCCAATAGAGCCTCAATCATCAAAATTTTAATTTGGATTTTTGTTTATTGCAGGTAAATTCCAGATTGAGCAGATAGAGTTCTCAATCGCCCCAAGTTCCAGATTGAGCATATAGAATTCTCAATCGCCTCACCAGATTGAGCAGATAGAGTTCTTGATCACCCTAAGTTGCAGATTAAGTAGATAGGGTTCTCAATCGCTTCACCAGATTGAGAAGATAGAGTTCTCAGTCGCCCCAAATTCCAAATTAAGCAGATAAAGTTCTTAATTGCCTTTCCAGATCGAGCAAATAGAGTTCTTGGTCGCCTTAAGTTTCAGATTGAGTAGATAGAGTTCTTAATTGCCTCACTAAATCGAGCAGATAGAGTTTTTAGTTGCCCTATGTTCCAAATTGAGTAGAGAGAGTTCTCAATCACCTCACCAAATTGAGCATAAAGAGTTCTTAGACGCCCTAAATTCTAGATTGAGCAGATAGAGTTCTCAATCCTCCCACCAAATCTAGCAGATAGAGTTCTCAGTCGTCCCAAGAATTTCAAATTGAGCAAATAGAGTTCTCAATCATTCAACTAGATAGAGTAGATATAGTTCTCAATCATCCCATATTTCAGATTGAGCAAATAGAGTTCTTAATTAGCCCAATAGATCGAGTAGATAAATTTCTCGTTCATCCTGAGAAATTTAGATTAAGCAAATAAATTCTCAATCGCCCCACTAGATTAAGTAGGTAGAGTTCTCAGTTGTCCCAAGAATTTCAGATTAAGCAGACAGAGTTCTTAATTCCCTACCAGATTGAGTAGATAGAGTTTTAGATCATCCCAAGAATTTCAATTTAAGTGGATAGTGTTCTCAATCGCCCTACCAGATCGAGCAGATAGAGTTCACGATCACCCCAAGAACTTCAGATTAAGTAAATAGAGTTCTCAATTGCCCTACCAGATCGAGTAGATAGAGTTCTCAGTCATCCCAAATTCCAGATTGAGTAGACAGAGTTCTCAATCATCCAACCAGATCGAGCAAATAGAGTTCTTGATTGTCCTAAGATTTCCAGGTTGAGTTGATATTGTTCTCAGTCCTCTAAATTCCAGATTAAGCAGATATAGTTCTTAGCCAGTCAAATCCAGGTTGAGCGGATACAGTTCTTAATCATAGGCATTCAAGCCTCTACAAAGGCTCTTCATTCATTAAGCAGACTAGATGCCAACATTTCTGATTTTTTATGTAAGACAATAAAATGCTAGTACTATTTCCCAAGGTTCTAAGTTCTAGGCGAAGAAATCTTTGAAAAAATCAACCTTAATTAAATCATGGTTGCTAAAATTAGTGTCTTTATTTTACATTGACATTCGCTTTACAAACTCTGTCAATAAGGGGCATTCTGTAGGCACTTAATTTTGCACCCGTAATTTAAGCTTAGAAGATGACCAAAATAATCATTCTAAGTATCCAAAATTTTTTAATTGCATTTTATTCATTAAATCATTCATCACATATCATAAAAATGATCTTGAGATTCTAACGATCGTGACGATATGCCCGGTTCCTAAATCGAACCGTCAGATTGAAAGATATCAAAAGATCAACTTTTCACGGTCTGTATGCATTCATTTAGGTGGAATTGATCACATGTGATTAATGGAAATTAATTTTGATTGATTAATCATTAAAATTAATTAAATAAATTTATGTGATTGGTTGTTGACTTTGATTAAAGGTAAGTTTGGTTGCATGGAATAAAATGAATAATCTAATAGTATAGGAATTGAGTTGATAATTAAGTTTTTAGGGTAATTATCTTTTAGATTATTATTTTTAAGGATTTAATTATCAAGTTAATATGGATTTTATTAAGAATACAAGTCCAAAAAACATCCAAGTACAATTCCTAACTTAGAAAAAAGCCCTAAAAAAAATCCAAAACGTACAAGAAGACGAAACTAGGCGAAGCATCGAGGAGTTTCATTTGGCACCTCAATAGTGCCATTCGGCACTTGTGAAGTACCAATTGGCACAAATTTTGAATTTGGACCATATGCATTTGGTTTAGGTTTAAACCCATCAGGTTCGATTTTTTAGGGATATAACATGACCCAATTCATGTCTACTGATTTTCTAAGCAACACTAGCTTATTTTTTATGCAGATACACCTTTGTAAATAGAGGAGAAAACCCAGAATTCAGCACCCCTCTCTCCCCTTACATTAAAGAAATTCTGGAAACTCTGCTTTAAGAATTTCTTTTTTGTTAAGTGACCTTATTTTAGATCTCAAAGAGATTCATTCCCTTTGATTTCTAATATAATTTCTTCTTGTAGAATACATTCATGCAGGTATGTTCTCATTTTACTTCTTATAAACATGCTTTCGTTTCTGCTATATCTTCTATGAACATGTATTTGCTTCTTTCACTATTTATATAATTGTGTTCTTGATACGTTATTGCATACTTCTCCTTTTGGAAAATTCACGTTGTTAGTTTAGAGTTTAATGTGTTGATTGATTAATATGCATAGATCTAGGGTTAAATTTTTTCTTAAAATCTTAGATTTGCAAGAAAATCTATCATAAAAGTTTTATTCTATTCTTTTTCTAAAAAAACCGGATCTGTGCATTTTCATATAAATTTAATCTATGTTTTTCAGAAAAAAGACTAGATCTGTGCCTTTTCATATAAATTCAAACTATGTTTTTCAAAACAAAAACTAGTTTTGTGCATTTTCATATAAATTCAATCTATATTTTTCAAAACAAAAACTAGATTGGTGCATTTTCATATAAATTCAATCTATGTTTTTCAAAACAAAAACCACATCAGTGCTTTTCATGTAAAACTAATCTATGTTTTAAAAAAATAAGACCATATTTGTATTTTTCTACAAAAATCAGCATTTTCATAAAAAAAATGTTTTCTCTTACATTTATAAAAATAAAACCAAACTTGAATTTTTGTCAAAAACTCACTCTTTCTTACCATGGAAACTCAGATCTAGATTTTTAATCAATTAATTTCATCAAATTTTCTATACACATAGCAGATCTAAGATTCTTAAATAGTATTTTAACCCTAGATCTAGAATTTGACATGGCATTTGTTGCATATCATTTAACATTTTGAATATGGGTACTTAATGGTCATTTGAAGTCTAGATGACCAGACTCTATCCGAGCAGAATGGGTGTCTAACACCTTCCCATTCTGTAACCTAGCCCTCAAACCATAGATCTTAGGTTCGTAGAATAGTGTTTTATCTTTTCTTTTGATAGATTGTAACTAGGAAACAGCCTTGTAATCTTTTTTTTTTTTACTAGGTTTTAAGCTAGGAAACAAAGCTATGTATAGTTCTTTTTATCAAATTGTATTCATTCAAATTAATGGGAATTTGTATTACTCAAATATGTCGTACTCTTTTTATATTTTTTCTTATTTTTTGTAATATAAAAATAAGTGGCTACTCCACAATAAACATAGCCCTAAAAGAAGAGGTGTTGATGCCTATGCCTTTTTTTTTGAGAGCCAGTCTCCGGTCTCTCACACCAGGCATCTCAATAGATCGAGGACGTACCGAGAAGGTGTTGATGCCTAAAAACTTCGATGTTTCGAGGAAGGTTTTGAGCTTCTATCAAGCAAACAGAGAGTTTAGAAAAATAGCTCGATGGATTGGGCTATGTATTAAGAGGTATCGAGAAAAACCCTTAAAACTTCGATAGAAGAAGCTTGTGTTAAGAGGTATCGAGTAGCTATTGAGCCTGCTATCAAGCTAGTATAAAGCAGAACAGAAACATGAATTTCAAGGGCAAAAAGACATGATAAGAATGCAAGCAAGTTGAACACCATACTAAACATCAAAAGACGCATGTTAAACACTCAAACACATCAAAAACTCTAGATGAAATGCAATCCTAGATCCAAAAACACTAAACAAGTCTAACCAATTTTATTTTTAAAAATAAGTTAAGACAGTTTAGTGAGCTTATACTACCACATGTATTCCTTGTGATGGCCAAATCACATTGTACCTGTACAATAGTATCAAGAGTAGAAAAGAGTTTACGTGTTGTGTGTAAAACTTTTGCAAGAAGGCATATGTGTCTTATCATATGAAAATAACGATATAAGAGAATCAAGAGCATTCACACACAACCATAAATGATTGATGGGGACCATCACCATTGAGGTATATCATATAACTCCTACATCTTCTAGAAACACGCTTGCAACTGTATTTAAAAGCATTTTGAGTCTTTTTTCTTTTTCATGTTCTTTGCATATTTTTCTTTTACATATAAAAAGGCATATCATGTGTGGGCATACAGGAGAGAGAAAAGAAAACGCCCAATTCCGTTAGCCTAAACATCTTGTTCTTGTTGTGCAAGTGCTAAACCTTATTGAGCACGGCTTTTATGAGTTACACATAGATATTTTATGATTGACAAGTTTTAGTGATAAGATAGTTATTTATGAATTTCTCTTAAGAGTTTTTAGTCATTCCCGTCAAAAAGAGCGATAAAGATATGAATGATAAAAGATTATGTTCGGAAAAATAGAATATTCGTATCACATACAAAACATACGCAGTGGAAAATTAACGGATCTACTTCATTCACAATTGATAACATGCACTATGAAAGTTTCAGAATTTAAGAAAAAGAAAGCGTACCTTGGTGCGGTGAAATTCAAAACCAAAAATCAGAAGTTCTTGGGAAGACTTTTATTCTTCACTTCAATTCCACTTGATACTCAAGATGTGTGGTCTCTTAATTAGTTTCCAAGGAGAGAACAAGAGAGTGTCCAACACTAACATACAAACCATTTCATTCCTTGTGTAATCTTGATGAAAAACACTTATGAAAAGACTCATGTGAAAAAACACTCATCCGAAGAACCTTATGCAATTCTGTTTGTTTCTTTCCTTATATACAACTGATTATCTAATTAGGCTAGCCTTTTGGGCCTTTCCAATTGGGCTTTAGTATGTGGCTTAGAGTGAGATCAAAAGGGAACAAATAAGACTCTAACTCCAATGAGCCTTGGGCTTTTCTGTCAACTTTTGACAAGTCCAAAGTTACCATTAATTATATTCAATACCACTATATGAATATAATTGCACTCTAGGCCTTATTAATAAATTATATCCCAAGACTTTATTATACATGCAACCCCTTCATTAAAATATTCGTAGTAATACAAAGTCATAAATATAGAATGCCACTTTGAAGATTACTGCATCTTAATCCTTGAGTACCCAGTTTAATCCTTAATGTTATTCATCATATATTTATGAAATCCAATTCTATAAATATATACTTTAGTAACTCCTTACTAAAGTGGTTGGGCCCAACTCTCTAAACAACCAATCCCATTAAACTTATCTCAAGGGAATATTTTATATCTCCGTTAAGAGATTATGAATTCCATCTTGAGAATATATGTTCCATCAACACTAAATGCGACTGCCCAACATATTGAGGTTTTGACCGTAACTTATAGATCTCACTCCTGATATATCAAAGCAACCTACATCTCATGATCGGGTCAATTATTCTCTTAGGATTTAGAGTTGATGTAAATAGAAGTCGTGAGATTTATTATTTAATTGACAGTCGTTAGGAGAATAATAAATTTCACAGCGGTCTAGTTCAATATGTCTTAACTCTTAAAACATATCAACATACCAACTAGAAATCTCTATTTCCATGATCAAGACAAATAATCTTAGTTGATATGTTATAGTCTTCGAAAATGAAATGCCCAATTTCATTACCAACTACAAACTACATTCTGAGTTTACAAAGAACTTGCAATTTAAATCTTCTGTGACTTTTCACATGAATCGCATACTATGCATCTCATGGACTAAGATAACGTCTCATTTGTTCATTTATAAATAGTCTCATATAATTAAACAATTTAATTATTTATGACATGCCAATAAATTGGATTTTAGGGCATAAACCCCAACAGATTAACCAAATCATACAAATCACATAACAAGCCACAAAGCTCAAATTGCTTAGTTGTGCATGAAGAAGCTTATCTACGCTACAAGTGATACAAGTTAAGAAACTTTGTTTCAATGGCCATCTAAAGGTACACAAGTACCAGTATACACATGTTTTTGTATTTTCAGATTCCCCCCCGCCCCCCTTTCTTTATTGAAAGCAATAAAGAAAACAAAAAAACAAGCATATCAAAAAGCAATAAAAGTAGACTGACTCAAAAAAAAAAAAAAAAAACATGCAAGAGATAAAGATAAGTGAATGAATCACTTAAAGGAGTCTTTTTCCTTCCAAATGGGAGATTTGGAGGGAGAATAAGCTTTCTTTTTCTGAGACATCTGCATAGGTGGATAAAAAGGAGGATTAAACCCATTGAAGTTTGTTAAGAACAACACGACCTTTAGAAGTGCCCCAAGAGGGGCCAATGAGTTTTGAAGTTGATTTTGGCTTCCAAAAGATGACACACTATTGCTTTGTTGACTAGTAAGCCACTTATAGCAATTTGGACGAGTGTGTCCCAATGCTCCACAATGATGACAGAAGTGTGGTTTCTTCGGTTGAGACTTCTTATTAAAGGATTGATAGTTGTTTTTCTTAGTTTCTTTCTTAACAAACTTAGCGGGTGCATCTAAAATGGATTTACCCTTATCATGCTTATCCTCACTAATAATTTTTATTTTAGGCTTAGTTAACTCAGGTTTAGCATTAGAAGCAGAAGGAAAAAAGAAACATTATTTAAAGAACTAGAGGAAGTACTATGTAAAGTTGTGATTTACAACTATGTTTTATGTTATCTTTATTCCATGACAAAAAGTGTTGAAACTGCATTAATTTTGTTCCTTGTATTTTGTGGGACTTTGTTATATTGGGTTTAGTATTAAGTTGGTAAAGAATCAAGCATGCAATGAAGATCAGTGCAGTTTTGTGAGTAGCTCGCAAGAAGTTCACGAGTAAAAGTTCCCGCGAAAAGGCTACGTGAGATGAGAAGCACATGCTAGAAGCTAAAGAGTCAGGTGCTGGGTTGCATTTTACGAGTACTTTGTGAGACAAGCCATCTCGCGAGGTACCTGCGAAACTCTCTGCCTGGAGGATTTTAATTGTGAATTTCTTACCCTTCACCCATAATATATATATCCTTATTACCCAAAAAAGTAAAGGGGGCTATTTAGAGAGAAAACCCTAGAGAGGTTTCTTCAACACACCCATCTTTTAAAGAGAGAGCTACTCATCTTTTAGTGAGAAACCATTATAGCCTCTTCTCCTTCCCACTCCCATTGTCATATCTTGAGAGGAGATTTGTACCTAAACACAACCTACACCTATTTAGAGTGTAGAGAGTGTTTTGGAGCTTGGGAAGCTTTGGGAATTTTCCAAAAGAAGCCAGTGAGGCTTAGTGGATGCAATCGGGTGGTATTACGGGATTTAAAAAGCTAGTGAGGACAAGACTCCGAGAAGTCCATTGGTAGCAAGAGCTTGGAGGGCTTAAGTACATTTGGTAGACTAGGCTTGGAAGGTCTTTTGTTTTTTGTGTACTCCAACTTATTTATTAGTGGATCAATTTGGACTTAGAGGGTCGCGGAGAGGTTTTTTGCCGAGTTCTTCAGTTTCCTCTTCGATAACACATCTTGGTGTTATCTTGTGTTTGCATCTCTCTTCCTTTACTCTTTAAGCTGTATATTTATTATTGCTTGCTTGCTTATGGCTTAGAGAGTAGATTTGGTGATTGCGCTTCATTTACTTTTGTTCCACACTTAGATTAGTTAGAGTAAAAGCATTTAAGCCGTAATTTTAAAATTGGGGGTTTAAACAAGCTTTAGTGTTTTAACAAAAATCTGAGCTTTCACGTGGTATCAGAGCAGGTAAACTTGTTTTGTTTTAATTACCTAAGTGTGATCCTTGACCTCTTGTGTTTATTGCCATGGAAAGTTCTTTTTATGCTTCTAAGGATGTTGATAGGCCAAGAATATATTGACCCTTTGTGATAAATTACCCAATTAATTAGCCAAATTGATTAATTAATCAGATTAACATACAATATGCATTGCGGCATAAACAAATCACCAACTAAAATAAAATGCAACAAAAAATAAAGTTGACACGGTGTTTTTTTATGAATGGGGAAAACCTATACTGCAAAAGCCCCACCAAGTGATTTTATGGTCACCACTCCCGAGAATCCACTACTATCACAACAAACGGTTACAAGTAAAGGAATCACAGTACTTTGAACCAACCTACTGTTGAACCCTTACTCCAATACCCAATTGGACTTGTTTTGTAGTGATAATCTCTTCTTTTAATGCACGACTCGTAGTATGTGACTAACCAAAAGATGTGCAAATCTCAATACGCGACTTAATCACCAACTTGAGAAAGATGTTGGTTGCAAAGTTCTTTAGTTCATCATACAATGAAGATCACGAAGCTCCTTGGTCACAAAACTCAACGGCGTACAAATGTAGCAGCTTTTTCAAGAGAAAGATGAATTAGGGCAAATTCTGTCTCCGGTCATAATTTGCACAAATAAAACTTTACTTCACACTCGCGCAACCTTGACAGCCCTCAAAATAATCCTTATATATGTTTAGGGTTGTGAGAAAAGAAAACTTGAACATCTATACATGGATTGGAATGAAATCAGATCTGAAAAACCGATTTTCATAAATTACGACATATACCTTATCTATCGAGCAGTTGTCGAGCATCGGGCTAGAACAGCCTTTTAATCCTTGATAGATACTAGCTGTTGAGCTTTAAAATCCAACACTTCTTCACTTGATTCTTGGACAGACTTGCATGGTTTTAACACTTGAACTTGAAACCTTGTTTCTTGAAGCATTCAACACATCCTAGATCTACCCAATTACAAGTAAAGTGCGTTATGTCAAAAGATTAGCCAATTCTATATTGACATATGTTCCTAACATGATTCACATATGTCCTAACAATCTCTCCTTTTGGCAATCCGTGATAAAACTGTTGGGATTTATACCTTAAAATCCAATTTATTGGCATATCATAAATAATTAAATTGTTTAATTATATGAGACTATTTATAAATGAACAAATGTGACATTATCTTAGTCCATAAGATGCATAGTATGCGATTTATGTGAAAAGTCACAGAAGATATAAATTGCAAGTTCTTTGTAAACTCAGAATGTAGTTCGTAGTCGGTGATGAAATTGGGCATTCATTTCCGAAGACTATAACATATCAACTAAGATGATTTGTCTTGATCATGGAAATAGAGATTTCTAGTTGGTATGTTGATATGCTTTAAGAGTTAAGACATATTGAACTGGACCACTGTGAGATTTATTATTCTCCTAACGACTACCAAATGAATAATAAATCTCACGACTTCTATTTACATCAACTCTAAATCCTAAGAGAATAATGAGCCTAATCATGAGATGTAGGTTGCTTTGATATATCAAGAGTGAGATTTATAAGTTACGGTCAAAACCTCAGTATGTTGGGTAGCCGCATTTAGTGTTGATGGAACATATATTCTCAAGATGGAATTCATAATCTCTTAACAAAGATATAAAATATTCCCTTGAGATAAGTTTAATGGGTTTGGTTAATCAGAGTGTTAGGCCCAACCACTTTAGTAAGGAGTTACTAAAGTATATAATTATGGAATTGGATTTCATAAATATATGATGAGTAACATTAAGAATTAAACCTAGTAATCAAGGATTAAGATGTAGTAATCTTCAAAGTGGCAGTCTATATTCATGACTTTGTATTACTGCGAATATTTTAATGAAGGGGTTGCATGTATAATAAAGTCTTGGGATATAATTTATTAATAAGACTTAGAGTGCAATTATATTCATATAGTGGTATTGAATATAATTAATGGTAACTTTGGACTTATCAAGAGTTGACAGAAAAGCCCAAGGCTCATTAGAGTTAGAGTCTTATTTGTTCCCTCTTGGTCCCACTCTAAGTCACACACTAGAGCTCAATTGGAATGGCCCAAAAGGCTATTACAATTAAATAATCAGTTGTATATAAGGAGAAAAACATACAGAATTTCATAAGTCCTTTCATGAGTCTTTTTCTTAAGTGTTCTTCATCAAGATTACATAAGGAATGAAATGGTTTTTATGTGAGTGTTGGACACTCCCTTGTTCTCTCCTTGGAAACTGATTGAGAGACCACATATCTTGGGCATTAAGTGGAATTGAAGTGAAGATTAAAAGTCTTCCCAAGAAATTCTGATCTTTGGTTTTGAATTCCACCGCACTAAGGTACGCTTTCTTGTTCTTAAATTCTAAAACTTTCATAGTGCATGTTTGTCAGTTCGTTTAGACCCCTTAAACCCAACAGATTAACCTAGTGAATTAGCCAAGTGATTAACTTAGGTAATTTAATTAAAACTAGATTAACACAGATAAGCAAAAATAACAAAGCAGCGGAAAATAAATAACACAAAGATCTGATGACCCAGGAAACCACACCGGTAAAAACCTGGGGAGGATTTAACCTAGATATCCTCAAGGTAAACTGAATCCACTATGAAAGAATCGAAGTTTACACAATAGACTTAGACCACTAACATCTTATTGCTACCCGAGTGTAGGAAACTTACTACCATGACCCCATGATAGCTCCGAGATCCACAGACTCCTTCTTTCCAAAATTCTTCAACAAATCCACAAGCGCACCTGCTTGTATATCTTTGTGTTCTCTTGATTCTGCAACTGTAACGATCTACACAACTCTTGACATAAATCTCAAGTTTGTAAACCCTAAGTGTATGTGAAGGTAAACACCTCTAGATCTCAAAGAAAGATTCACAAACACAGCAAAACAGAACTCTAAAAACGTGGCTAAGGTTTTCCCTTTTATACTTAGGGCAAAACATAAAACCCTATACATTAAAACGGGCTTGGGCTGAGTTGGAATTTTCTGCAGAAAAACGTTCTGCACGATTTTCGATCGATCGAGTCTAATTTTCGATCGATCGAGTCATACAGAAAGTGAACAGTACTTCTGCATAAAAACTCGATTCCAACTTTACAATTAGACCCATACTTTGAGCAAGTCTAACACACGACTCAACATTGTTTTGATCATGGTTTGCCAACATACAAATTAAAGTTCTAAATACATTAGTTCCTAATCTTTAGAACCTAACAAACTCCCCCTTTGGCAATCCGTGACAAAACATAGACTTAACAAAAAGCTCAAAGTTACAAATTGAAATAGCCCATTACAATAAAAATAGCCACTTAACAATTCAATCTAAACCACTATCTAACAGTTGCAAAGTAGACAGCAGCTTGACTGAAAGCAACCTGTATATTCCTGTAACACTTAACAAACACATAAACGCATGTGTGGAAGAAAAACAGGAAATACACAAATAAAAAATTTCTTAATTTCACATGACACAAAATAAAGACATATATCATGAATAACATCATCAATATAGATCAATAAGCAGAGTAGTAGCATTGTGAAATAAGAAACATATACATACAAATGTATCTCAACAAAATAAATCTCCTAAACAAGAGCAAAAAAATGAGAATACACAGTGAAGCATCTAGATACAATCTAATAACTCCACAAGCTCCGCCGTATCACTACCAAGTAAACAAAAACTCCCCCTAAAATGTAAATCTCCACAAAAAATCTCCTAGATACAATGAACTATGTACTCCCCCTTTTTGTGATGAATTGCCAAAGGGCACTCACTCATCATCAAAAGGTGGAGGAGGAGATCGACGAGAGCTCGCCAAATCCGCTCGCAACGCACGTAGCTCATCAAGGATGTCCACCAAAAGCTGATCATGAGCCGCCTGAACGGTCACGACAGTATCAAGAGTCCGACGAAGGTCAGAAACCTCATCAAACGGTGGAGGAACATCAGCAGCAGCAGCAGCAACAGCAGGATCAGAAGAAGTCCCAGCTGCATGAGTATCTGTAGAAGAAGGAGGGGGTGGAGTGACATTGGAAGGCTCTACCCTAGAACGCTTAGAGCCAACTCGACGTTGAGCAGCCCTTTGCCTCAAAAAGGTAGCACCGATAGGAGCGACAACATGTACAGGCTCAGAAGCAGGATACTCACCAAAACCAAGAAAAAGGAGAATCCGATGAATAAAAACAGGGAAAAACAAAGCATGAGCCGCAGAACTAGATCGATGAACCTCGTTCAAAGAACGAAGGAACAGATGCGGAAAACTGATAGGAGCATCAGTGACCAAAGCATACAAAAAGACACACCTCTCAAGAGGAATGGTGTGGACATGCGAAATAGGCCACAAAGAATGACACGCTATCCTAAAGAAAAGATAGTGCAGCTCAGACAGCTCAGCAGAAGTGATCCGAGGATCAGAACCCCACTGGATAGAAGACCCAGTGATGTAGGACAAGACGTCATCAAGGGGAGGAGACTCCTCGTAAGGAAAAACGGGATGGTCCACAATGGGCACCCCAAGAGCATCAGACACTACCGAAGGGGTAATGCGATACTCCACACCACGTAACCACACCTTGACTAAGGTGTCGTTATCATAGACATGAATAGAGAGGTTCGAATAGAACTCTCTAATCAGGGTGGCAAGAGGAGGAGAATGCTCATACTCGAGCAAAGGTAACCAACCCCGACGCTCAAAGTTACGTCGCACCTCAGGATCCAGCTCATCTAAGATAACCCTACGCTCAGCCCAAATCTGACGCCTAAGGTTCAAAGTCTCATAGGTGACTTGGTTTGACTCACTAGGGAACCTCTCAGTGTCAAAGGAAGGAGAAGGATCAGAAGTCCTATAGGCTCTAGTTTTCCTAGGCATAGTGCTAAGGAAAAGATAGACACAGAAAGAAAAAAGCAAAAACAATACCAAGGGCAGACTGCAAGTTAGCACAGCAAAAAAATAGAATAAAACAATTCTATATGATGCATGAGCATGAACATAACATGATGCATGTACTAATGCAGTGACATGTTCAAATGTGATCCAAATTAACAAAATTGACTTGAGCAAACAATATTTATCAAAAATACCCAATTTGAAAAACCCTAGTTTTCAAAACACAACAAATTGATAAATTGATCAATACAATAGTTAATTATCACAATATAATGATCAAATTAATCAATCTAACAAGCCAATTTCATCAATTTCAATCAAAGTGAACAAAACCCCCAATTTGCTCAATTTCAAGCCCTAGAATTTCAAATTTCCTTCAAACCACCAAAATAATCCGATTAAACCACATGATGTGCTTAGGAAAGGTGTCCCCACAAAAACCCATAAAGAATTTGAGAAAGAACCACTCAAAAACAATCCCAAAAATAGAAAATTCCTAAATGCCGAAAATACCCAAATATGCATGAAAATAATGCATGAAAATAGAAAATAAATGCAAAGGAAAGGGTATAAAGGACTTACCACACTTGGGAGAGAGAGATTGTAGCAAAAGATTTGGAAGAAAGCGACAAAATCTCCAAAAAAGTGCTGACCGGTTGGTAGGGAGACAAAAGAGTTTGAAAAAGTTTTGAATAGTGAAAAGTCACGTAGAAAAGGACCTTTTGAAATACTGTCATCCCGAGTTTCAATTGATCGAAAATTACATTCGATCGATCGAAATGACCTTCGATTGATCCAAAATAAGCTTGGATCGATCGAGCCAACCAGAGAGTTTTCTGAGCATTTTAAAACATTTTCGATCGGTCGAAAATCAGTTTCGATCGATCGAAATTCTGGAAAAATCATATTTTTGAAAAATCAAACGTTTTAGATCAAAAACTCCTCAAAGCAACAGATTTTTAAAAATCAAATGCATGAGTATGAGATGAGATGTTTTTCAAAAACACATGTATTCAACCCAGATTTCCCAAAGCAAAATTTTCTCTCAATATACCCAAAAAAAACAACAAACAAGCAAACATGTTTTGCATCAAATTCCCAAAAATTCTCAAACATGGTTGGTCATGCCAAAAACACACACAATATCATGTACACAATTCTAGCAAAGAATAGCTTGTGTAGTGTGTGCAACTAGCATAAGCTTGAGAAATATGTGAGGTGATATACACATAGAGATCAATCACAATTTCTACAAAATCCATCACATGAATTTGAAAGAGACTATCACTTAAAGAGTTACATCCTATAACTCCCACATCTCCTAGAATAAAAGCTTGCAATCATGTAAGTTTCTTGATTTGCTTCAATATTCAAATTTATTGATTAGAAACTTAATAAAAGCCGGGATAATGTACACACCAATTTTATTTGAATTTGTGATATTATTATAGCCCAATAATGTACACACCAATTTTAATTAGAGGCTACACCTTATGTTCTTTTTGTGCATGTGCTACACTTTCTCGAGCACAAAATCTTACGATATGCACTAAAGTGTTCATGATTGGCTAGTAAACAGTGGTGAGATGGTTATTTATGCCTTTCTCAACAAGTTCAAGTCCAACAATCAAAGACATAAGACTTCAAGATCAAGATCATGTGATCAACAAATATAGCATCTTCCCACACAACATGCATAACAAGACTTTAGCTAGTAAAGTGCAATAGAAATAAGTGCATCAAAGCTAAACAAGGTACATACATATGACATGTAAATTTTGATTGACCAACCTTGTCTTCAAATTCAAGGAAAAATAGCAAAACACAATTTGCAAAAAATTTTTTTTTTTTTTTATTAAACAAAGAAACAAACATCCTAGAATGAAATGCATGAATGTAATGCAATGCAAATCCTAGAAACAAAGGTCACAAAAGATTGAGCAATGAAGCACAAGGACCATGTCAGACAGACTCAATTAGATTGAGCCTTTTGCATCCAAGACTTCTTAGATGCAACTCTTGCATTGGAGTTATGATTCACATTAGAATTCTGAGCAACTCCAGGATTGGAATAAAGGTTTAACGCCTTTACCAATTCACCAATAAGTACCATAGGATCATGTGCTTGAGGCACAGGTACTTTAGTTTTATTTGCTCGCTTCGCAGCTTGCAACTTAAAACAATTTGGACGTATGTGTCCAGGTTTTCCACAAAAATGACAAACCCATGCAGGCTTATCATGCAATTTGCCCTTAGTAGAAGTTGAAGCTCTAGAATGAGAAGCATGAAGATCAACCCTAATCTTTCTAGGTGGAGGAACATTAACAGGTTTGACAGGTTCACTTACCACGGGTTTGACAATCTCACTCTTGGGAGGTTCAGAAGAAGGAACAAATTTAGTGGAAGATGGTTCAAGTACAGAAATACTTTCCTCATAACCTAAACCAGTTTTATCAGAAGGAGACTTTTGAATACTCAACATGTGATCAAGTTTGGAGCTTGCAGACCTATTAGTTTGTTCTCTAGCAACAGATAAATCAAGTTCCAAACATTTAACTTTATCAAGTAAGAGTATGTTCTCAGTTTTCACATTATTCAAAAACTCATTTACATCAAACAATTTAACAAGCAAATTTTTCTTTTCAAGTTCCAAAGATGCAATTTTCTTCAAGCCTAACTCAACATTCATGGCATCCTTTGCAGCAACTTTGCAAAGTTTATTGTAGGCTTCCTGTAAATCTGCATCCTCAGAGAGTTCCCCATCAGAAGGGTTCTCTTCAACAGATATGCTTTCATTGACTACAGTGGTAGCAGTGAAAGCAATGAAGTTTCCATCCTCATTACTAGCGGATTCATTGTCGGAAACTTCGTCATCACTAAGGGTTACAGCCATAGCCTTACCCTTAGACCTCAAATAAGTAGGACATTCAGACTTTGAATGACCATACCCTTGACAACCATAACATTGTTGTCCCAAAGAATTATTAGAAGATTGACCTACTTTTTCCTTAGGTTTTTCAAAGTTATTAACCTTAGTGGGTTCATTCTTCCTAAAATTTTTAGGTTCAACAGTGTTCTTGCCTCTTGCCCTTCTGTTATTATTCCTCAGAAAGTTTCTAAAGTTCTTGGCAAGATAGGCAATCTCTGTAGCAGAGAGATCATCATCAAATCCACCATCATCAACATCATTAACAGACTTAAGAGCCATTGATTTGGATTTGTTAGTCTTGGGGAGGTCTAACTCATAGGACTGAAGAGATCCTACAAGCTCATCCACAGGGATGGAGTCCACATCCTTACTCTCAGTGATGGCAGTCACTTTGGGTCTAAAATCTTCAGTCAAAGATCTAAGAATCTTCCTAACAATTTTAGGTTGATCATAGATTTCACCCAAATTATAAGCAGAATTAACAATATCATTCAATTTAGCATAGAATTCATCAAAAGATTCATCATCATTCATTCTTATGCTTTCAAATCTAGAAGTTAATTGCTGCAACTTATTAATTTTAACTGCCTTCGTGCCTTCATGCACAGTCTGGAGGATTTTCCAAGCAGTATGAGCAACCTCAACATTAGAGATTCTCTTAAATTCCTCCATGGAAACAGCATTAAAAATAGCATTCATAGCTTTGCTATTAAAAGCGGCTGCCTCCTTTTGAGAAGTTTGCCACTCACTCACAGGAGTAGTGGGCTTCTCCCATCCGTATTCAACGGAATTCCAAACTCTCTCATCTATGGATTTCAGGAAAGCTTTCATCCTTACTTTCCAATAGGCATAGTTGTTTCCATCAAAGTGAGGTGGAACAACAAGAGAGTGTCCGTGTTCCATGACAACAGGGGTCAAGGATCAGCTCAAAGATTAAAGGATCAAACAAAAAGCTACCCGCTCTGATACCACTTGTCAGTTCGTTTAGACCCCTTAAACCCAACAGATTAACCTAGTGAATTAGCCAAGTGATTAACTTAGGTAATTTAATTAAAACTAGATTAACACAGATAAGCAAAAATAACAAAGCAGCGGAAAATAAATAACACAAAGATCTGATGACTCAGGAAACCACCCCGGTAAAAACCTGGGGAGGATTTAACCTAGCTATCCTCAAGGTAAACTGAATCCACTATGAAAGAATCGAAGTTTACACAATAGACTTAGACCACTAACATCTTATTGCTACCCGAGTGTAGGAAACTTACTACCATGACCCCATGATAGCTCCGAGATCCACGGACTCCTTCTTTCCGGAATTCTTCAACAAATCCACAAGCGCACCTGCTTGTATATCTTTGTGTTCTCTTGATTCTGCAGCTGTAACGATCTACACAACTCTTGACATAAATCTCAAGTTTGTAAACCCTAAGTGTATGTGAAGGTAAACACCTCTAGATCTCAAAGAAAGATTCACAAACACAGCAAAACAGAACTCTAAAAACGTGGCTAGGGTTTTCCCTTTTATACTTAGGGAAAAACATAAAACCCTATACATTAAAACGGGCTTGGGCTGAGTTGGAATTTTCTGCAGAAAAATGTTCTGCACGATTTTCGATCGATCGAGTCTAATTTTCGATCGATCGAGTCATACAGAAAGTGAACAGTACTTCTGCATAAAAACTCGATTCCAACTTTACAATTAGACCCATACTTTGAGCAAGTCTAACACACGACTCAACATTGTTTTGATCATGGTTTGCCAACATACAAATTGAAGTTCTAAATACATTAGTTCCTAATCTTTAGAACCTAACAATGTTATCAATTGCGAATGAAGTAGATCTATTAATTTTCCGCTGCGTATGTTTTGTATGTGATACAAACATGTATTTTTCCAAAAAAAGATACAACAAACAAATGAACATATGAGAGAAGTCATAAATCACTCAACTCATATTCACTTGTTGAATACAATAAAATCTATTCTAACACAAATTTTTGAAAAACTTTGCAAGAAGAGAGTTCATGGCAAGGAAGACTTTAACAACCTGTATTTCTGAAACACTTTAAACAAAACCCATTAAGGCATCTTAGTGTGAAATAGGAACAAAAAGATTGCATACAAGTAATAAGAAGCATGTGCATAAAGAGAGAAAAAAAAAATACTTAAGTCTTCACTACATCCCTCAAACAGAAAAAAAACACCCCCTAACAAAAATCTCCTATGCTAACTCTTCCCCTATGTACATGACTACCCTCATCCCAAAACTATTTCCCCTTTTTGTCACGAATGAAAAAGGGTAAGTAAATCAAGCAATCATCTCGTCGTCACTGGGTGAGCTAGCATCCTCATTCTCATCATCATCATCGTCGTCGGAGTCACCATCATTGTCCTTGTCCTCAGATGCCTCTGGAGAAGGAGAGGGGGACCCTACAAAGCCACCAAGGCAAGCCTATCGTTAAGCAACACGGCCGACACGAGTATTCACCTGACACAACTCATCACTGAGTGTGTCAAGGCGAGCATCCATGCGCTGAAGCTGCACCATGATCGCAACAAGAGTCACTCCACTTGTAGAAGAAGAAGAAGTGGCTATGGATGGAGCTGAAGAAGCCAGAGGAGCTACCGTTTTGGTTTGTGTCTGCCTCGGGTGAAGCTGGGCATCACTCCGTCTAATGGTAGCAGCGTCAATGGCACCCATAACGAAGAAGTGATCAGACTCAAGATAGGGGATGGAAAAATGGCGAATGATCCGCATAATAGCCGAAGGAAAAATGAGCTTATTACGGGTTTTCGTATCCTTATAGACATCTATAAGGGATAGGATGAAGTGAGAAGAGAAGTCAATAGAAATGTCCTCTAAGGGGGATAATAAAAATCGAGCACAAGGCTCTGTGATAGAGTTATAGTGAGACAATGGATGAAGAATGAATGTCATCACCATGTTGAGGAATCTCAGACCTTTAGTAAAGGTCGAGCAACGGGTGTTTTAACGATCACCCCATGAAGGAGTCTCACAGAATAGAGACATGAGTTCGTTTTTGGACATAGTCCTAAGACGATCACAGCCAGGTTAGTCAGGATGCGCTACCCTCGGTACATGTAGCACCTTGGATATAAGATCCAGAGTGACTACAATGCGCATACCCCGAATGCGAGTGACAAACTGAGGTATAGAATAGTCAAATCCGTGCATATTGGAGTAAAACTCCTGTGTGATCACGAAAAGGCACGTGATTGGGACGTCACACAGTGACTCCCAACCCCTACTGTAGATGACAGTGGGAAGGTTAGTATTGGAAAAATACGAAAGGATGACATGGCATTCCGAATGAATGCCTCGTCGAGAAAAGTTCTCCGAAATGTCCTTGGGGGCTTTATCATCATGGAACCTAACATGAGAAGGAGTAGAATTAGAAGAAGATGCCCCGGAATGAAAAGGTTCTAAGACGAAACAGATTTGCATTTAGGTGCCATAGAGCAGACTAACGCAAGAAAGAGAAAGGGAGAGAGAGAGACAAGCAAAAAAGCACCAACACAGATCAATATTAAAATATAGATAAATGAAGGTACGTATGTATGAAGAACGCATGAACATGTGACATGCAAAAGTAAATACATCATGGGCTCAGCCCAATCCAAACCTTCCAGCACACATCTAAAATGCATGAAACATTGTCAAAATGCAAATGTGACGCAATGCATGATGATTTAAACTTATTTAAACAAAAACCAACCCAAAAATTTCTCAAAAACTTCATCAATTTTGAAAAACCCCAAAAAAAATTTCAAAAACCCAAAAACCTAGGTCTATATGAATGAAATGAATGAAAAAGAGGGAAAACAAGATATTACCAGAGAAGAGATCAATCTAGGCCAAAATCTAAGTGGGGAAGAAGTTTTGAGTGAGAGAGAGGTGTTTGGAAAGGTGAGAAGTCAGAAAGGGTCGAGAGAGATCGAGAGAAATGAGACAGAAATCACGTTGACTCGATATATAGACATCCATAAATCTCAATAAATTGAGAGGTATCTAGAGGTGTCGAGACTTAAAATTTGACAGATACAGCTATCGAGAGATGTCCATAGCAAAAGAGGCTTGGTGGATCGAGAAGCTATAGAGCATTTATTGAGCATACAAAAACTTCCTTGATGGATCGAGAATCTATCAAGAAGCTATCAAGACTGCAATAAAAAAAAAAAAAAAAAAAAACACAAAAAAACACAAAAAAAAAAATACAAAAGGCTCGATAGATAGCCTAGCTGTCGAGAGGTATCGTGAAGCTGTCGAGATTGCTTAAAAACAGTTTTTCAAGAAAGAGAAAAACACAAATATGGATGCAATCAAATATGCTACTCAACCAAAGATCCAAACAACAATTTAAGCTCTCAAAATCATCTCTCAACAAGAAAAATGTTTAGAATTTAGATTCCAAACACACACACACACACACACACACACTAAACAAGTCTAACTAATTTTATATTTCAAAAATAAGTCAAGATAGTTTAGTGAGTATACATTAACACATCTATTCTTTGTGATGACCAAATCACATTGTACCTGCACATGTATCAAGAATATCAAAGAATATTGCGTGTTGTGTGTGAAAAACATCGCAAGATTGCATAAGTGTCTACATGTTATGATGATCTGAGATATGAGAAAATCACTTTAACTCACACACAATTATAATTGCTTGATAGGGACTATTACCTTCTAGGTACATCCTGTAACTCCTACATCTCCTAGAAGACACATTTGCAATCATATAAAAAGCATTTTGATTTTTTTTTTTTTTGCTTTTATTTTTCTTTGCATATTTTCTTTTTAAGCATCATGCATGGGCATATAAGAGATAGAATAGAAATATCCAATTATGTTAAACTTTTTGACATTGCACTTTTGCTATGCCGAAGCATACAAATTTCATTTCATGATTGGCAGGTAACATGGTGAGATAGTTATTTATGCCTTTTTCTTAGGATTTTCTAGTCTTTCCCGTTTAAAAGAATGATACAATTGTTAAGTAGAAGAGATAACTTAGTCTTACTCATCACAAACACGAGCCACAAAGCTCACTTGCTTAGTTGTGCATAGAGATGCTCATCTAAGCTACAAAAGATACAAAGTTTAGAAAACTTTGTTTCACTGGCCATCCAAGGTACACAAGTACCAATGTACACAAAACACACAGTGTTTTTGTATTTTTCTGATTTTTCAATTTTTTTTTAGAAAAAAAAAAAAAACAAAAAAAAGCAAAACTGAAATTAAATAGACAAAAACATGTTAAACAAGGCAATGCATAAAACTAGATGCAAATGCATAAGGAAGGAGGAGGAGAAAAGGAGATCAATCCATGGAGATAACACCAATATTTTGGCGAAGGAACTCAAACCTTTTTCTATTAAGAGGTTTGGTGAACAAATCAATCTTCTGATCATTAGTATGAATGAACTCAAGGGTGAGAGTACCATCTTCGACAAGCTCCCAAATGCAGTGATGTGGAATCTCTATGTGATTAGTTCGAGAATGTTGAACCGGATTCTTAGAGCTGTTGATGGCACTGGTAATGTCATAGTAGATGGTGAGATGCTCTTGACGAATACCGTAATCAAGGAGGAGTTTTGGCATCCACAGAAGTTGGGTGCAACAGCTACCGGCAGCAATATATTCAACTCCTGTAGTGGATAAAGAGATGGAATTCTAATTTTTGCTCATCTAGGAGACAAGATTATTACCTACATAAAAACAACCCCCCGAAGTACTCTTTCTATCATCAGCATTCCCAGTCCAGTCTGCGTTAGAATACTCAGCTAAGACATCATTTGTGTCCTTGCTATACCACACATCAAAGTGGGCAGTGGTTTTGAAATACTTTATTCTTCTCTTCAAAGCAGTCATATGAGACTTTTTGGGATTTGCCTGATATCTAGTACACACTCCCACACTGTAACTAATGTCAGGTCTACTAGCAGTAAGGTAAAGAAGACTACCTATTATGCTTCTATATAGAGAAGAATCAACACTTTTACCTAACAAATCAACGGTGAGTTTTACATTTGGGCTCATAGGGGTTTTAACAGAACTAGCAGATTCCAAACCAAAATTTTTCACAAAAGTTTTAGCATATTTAGATTGAGATATGAATATACCTAACTCTTGTTGACGGTTCAGCAACCCAAGGAAGTGATTCAACTCTCCAATCATGCTTATCTCGAACTCAGCCTACATGAGTTTGGAGAAATTATGAGCAAGTTCTTCCTTTGTCGATTTAAAGATGATATCATCAACAAAGACTTGAGAGACTATCAACTCGCCATCTTATCTTTTGATGAAGAGAGTTTGATCAGCTTTTCCTCTTGTGAACCCATGTGACACCAAGTATTGTGTGAGTTGATCATACCAAGCTCTAGGGGTCTACTTTAAACCATAGAGTGCCTTCTTGAGGTACAACACATGATCCAAAAAGTGTGGACCAATGACCCCTTTTGGTTGAGCAACATAGACATCTTCTTTGAGGAACCCATTTAAGAAAGCGGTTTTGACATCCATCTGGTAAAGCTTGAACTTCAAATGGCACGCTAGGGCTAGGAGAATCTTGATAGACTCCATACGGGCTACTGGAGCAAATGTCTCATCATAGTCCACTCCTTCCATTTGAGAGTATTCTTGAGCCACAAGACGAGCCTTGTTTCAGATCACATTACCCTTCTCGTTGGTCTTATAACGGAATATCCACTTTGTGCTAATGATGTGCTCACCCTCCTGTCTATGTACTAGAGTCCAGACATCATTCCTTTGGAACTGAAGCAGCTCATCATGCATAGCTTCAACCCAGCTTTCATCCTAAAGAGCTTCCCCAACCTTGGTAGGTTCAACCTGTAGCAAATAACAAGAATAAGATACAAAGTTAACAACACATTTATCAACTGTATGCTTCCTTAGTGTAAGTTCATTCATGTTTCCCACGATATCTTCAGGAGGATGATTCAACTTAATCCTGGGGGAAGATCTTTCTCTTCATGGGATTCAAAATCAAGTGAGGTAGGCATGTCTGCTAAGCCTTCTATAGCACTTGGAGTGGTGGGAGTACTTGGAGATGCAAGCTCTTGATCAACAAGTTCTTGAACATCCTTAGGATCGAGAGGAAGAATTTCTTTGGGGATTTGCCCACTTAGTTTCTCAAAATCAGACTCTGAAGAGTCATCGATAACAACATTCACAATTTCCATTACCTTCTTGGTTCTTTTGTTGTATACCCGAAAAGCCTTGTTTGTAGAGGAGTATTCTAGAAATATTCCTTCATTGCTTTGGGAGTCAAATTTTCCCACATTCTCTCTATCCTTGAGAATGAAACAAGTAGTGTTGATAGCTTCCCCCCACAAGTTTCTAGCCACATCCTTGTTGTGTAGCATGGCTTTAGCCATCTTCTAAATAACCATGTTCTTTCTTTTTACTACACCATTCTGCTGAAAAGTAATAGGAGTAGAGAATTCCTGAGATATACCTAACCTAGTGTAGAAGGACTCCATGTAAGAGTCCTCGAATTCTTATCTGTGATCATTTCGAATTCAATCAATCTTCAAGCTCTTCTCATTATGCAATCTTGTGCACAAGGCTTCAATGTGCTCAGGTGCATCAGGCTTGGATCATAAAAGGATGACCTAAGTGTACCTAGTGAAGTCATCTACCACAACCATGATGTATCTCTTTCCACCAAGAGACTCAGTTCTGGTTGGACCCATGAGATCTAGATGAAGTAGCATGGTCTATATGTAGCGGATGTTTGAGTGCCCGGATGTTTAGCTTTCGTCTATTTCTTAAGTTGACATGGTCCACACACCACATTGTTTACCCTACTGAGGTTAGGCATCCCTAAAACTGATTCATACTTAGATACAATTGAAAGATGTTTGTAACTACCATGTCCCATCCTTTGATGCCATAGATCTTTATTTGACAATCGAATACTATTGCACACAATATTAGCATCAGGGACTAAACCATAACAATTGTCTAGAGTGCAAACACCATTTATGAGTTTATTTCTAAACTCATCCAACACAAGGAATTTTCCCTTTGAGAATAGCACCATAAAGTCTTGATCACATATCTGACTTATGCTCAACAAGTTCACTATTAGATCTTCTACATATAGCATATTTGCAATGTTTGGCAGTCCAGGTAGTGAGATGATATCCTTCCCATTAATCTGTGATTTGCTTTCATCACCAAAGGTGACATTATCACCTTTCTTAGACTCGAAAACCTTAAAGAGAGATCGGTTTCCAATCATGTGTCTTGAGTAGCCGTTGTCAAGGTACCACAAGCACGTATCCATAACCTTAAATGCATACTTCATCATGAAGCACACTTCATGCTTAGATGATAGATTAGTAGGAATGGTGTTTTCTCTCATCTGCCATTTATGAACAAAGCTTTTAACTTTCACTTTTCTTAAACGAACTCCTCTGAACAATTTCATTCAAAGACAATCTAGTTTCTTCTTTGTCAAGCTAAGACTTTTCCAATGATCATCGTTATAGAATTCAAATAACTTTTAGACTTGCATTTTCTGATACACTCAAACAAATAGAGATTAGAAAAACAAGATGTATTTGAAAACAAAGATCTTTTCATGTTGGTTGCAGCCATGACAATAGGAGTTAATGGATCACACAGTAAAGATTAACCTTAATCAAAGTGTACTCGCTTTGATACCACTTGATAGGCTAAGAATATATTGACCCATTGTGATGAATTAACCAATTAATTAGCCAAGTTGATTAATTAACTAAATTAACATACAATATGTGTGGCAGCACAAACAAATGACCAACTAAAATAAAATGTAGTGGAAAATAAATTTGTGATTTACAACTATGTTTTATGTTGGCTTTATTCTATGGCAAGAAGTGTTGTAATTGCATTAATTTTGTTCCTTGTATTTTGTGGGATTTTATTGTATTGGGTTTAGTATTAAGTTGGTGAAAAATCAATCATGCAATGAAGACCAATGTAATTTTGCGACTAGCTCACAAGATGTTCGTGAGTGAAGGTTCTCGTGAAAAGGCCACGTGAAATGCACATGCTGGAAGCTGAAGAGTCTTAGGACATATGTGGATCATGTTAAGAACATATGTCATTTGTAATTGGTTAATCCTTTGACAAAACAAACTTTGCTTGTAATTGGGTAGATCTAGGATGTGTTTAATACTTCAAGAAATAAGAGTTCAAGTCCAAGTATTGAAGTCATGCAAATCTGTCCAAGAATCAAATGAAGAAGTGTTGTTCTTTGAAGCTTGACAAATAGCTCAATAGATGTATCCATCGAGATTTAAAAGATGAAGCTCAACAGATAAGTTCGACAACTGTATCTATCAAGAATTATGAAAATCATTTTTTCAGATCCATTTTTCATGCATATCCAAGCTATGTGTTTAGATTTTCTTTTCTCACAACCCTAGACATATATAAGGATTATTTTAAGGGTCGTCACACTTGATGCAAGTGAATGCAACGGTTTTATGCAAGCATATTATGACCGGAGACATATGCTCTAGTTCATCTTTCTCTTGAAGAAGCTACTGCATTTGTACGCCAAGGGTGTTGTAACTAAGGAGTTTCTTAATCTTCATCGTGTGGATGAATTGAAGAACTTTGCAGCCAACATCCTTATCAAGTTGGTGTGTTAGTCACGTATTGGGATTTGTGCATTGATTTGTTAGTCATGTACTTGGAGCCATGCATTGAAAAGAAAGATTGTCATTACATTACAAGTCCAATTATGTATTAGGGTAAGGGTTCAACTGTTGGTTGGTATAAGGTATTGAGATTCTGTCAGTTCGTTTAGACCCCTTAAACCCAACAGATTAACCTAGAGAATTAGCCAAGTGATTAACTTAGATAATTTAATTAAAACTAGGTTAACACAGATAAGCAAAAATAACAAAGCAGTGGAAAATAAACAACACAAAGATCTGATGACCCAGGAAACCACACCGGTAAAAACCTGGGGAGGATTTGACCTAGCTATCCTCAAGGTAAACTGAATCCACTATGAAAGAATTGAAATTTACACGACAAGACTTAGACCACTAACATCTTGTTGCTACCCAAGTGTAGGAAACTTACTACCATGACCCCATGATAGCTCCGAGATCCACGGACTCCTTCTTTCCGAAATTCTTCAGCAAATCCACAAGCGCACCTACTTGTATATCTTTGTGCTCTATTGATTCTGCAACTGTAATGATCTACACAACTCTTGACATAAATCTCAAGTTTGTAAACCCTATGTGTATGTGAAGGTAAACACCTCTAGATTTCACAGAGAGATTCACAAACACAGCAAAACAGAACTCTCAAAACGTGGCTAGGGTTTTCCCTTATATACTTAGGGCAAAACATAAAACCCTATACATTAAAACGGGCTTGGGCTAAGTTGGAATTTTCTGCAGAAAAACGTTCTGCACGATTTTCGATCAATCGAGTCTAATTTTCGATCGATCGAGTCACACAGAAAGTGAACAGTACTTCTGCATAAAAACTCGATTCCAACTTTACAATAAGACCCATACTTTGAGCAAGTCTAACACACGACTAAACATTGTTTTGATCATGGTTTGCCAACATACAAATTGAAGTTCTAAATACATTAGTTCCTAATCTTTAGAACCTAACAAACTCCCCCTTTGGCAATCCGTGACAAAACACAGACTTAACAAAAAGCTCAAAGTTAAAAATTGAAATAGCCCATTACAATAAAAATAGCCACTTAACAATTCAACCTAGACTACTATCTAACAGTTGCAAAATAGACAGCAGTTTGACTGAAAGCAACCTGTATATTCCTGTAACACTTAACAAACACATAAACGCATGTGTGGAAAAAAAAAAACAGTAAAACAACAAATATAACTCAAATAAAGAGTAACAACTCAACAGAGAACAGGAGGAAAAAAGAGAATGAAGGGAACATAAAATAGATTAGCTCTATAGAAAATAGAGAAAACTCCCCTATGAAGAGCAACAACTCCCCCTATGAACAACAAAGGTTAAAAAAAAACTTTTCTCCCCCTATAAAAATAGGAAAAACAAAACAAGTTTTGGGAAAAACAGTTTTGGAAAAAATTTAGGAGGTAGGGATAAATAAAAAACACACAAACCCAAAAAAAATTAAGTTAAGGATACACATAAAAAATTCTCTCTTTCAATAAATGCAAACTTGACAGTATGTGACCCATAAACAGTTGCATGAGTAGAGAAAATATTTGCACATTGATTATCCATCATATCTCTTAAGAAAAATATTTTCTGCAATTCACACATCAAGAAAAATAGCATAGACTAAAATGCACAAAGGACTCAAAAAATTAATCAATCAATTTTTAATTCAAGTTGAGTACTCAATTTAGCAAAGTGTATGCATGTTATGTGTGAAAACAATAAGAGATATGACTGCAAAACTGCAAGATGGACACAGAAAAACAATGCAACTCATGTGAATCCTAACCATAAATGATGCATAAAAAAAATTTGGTCAAAAACTCTAAAAAATGAAAATTTTTCAGTTTCGATCGATCGAGCATCGATCGAATACCAATCGAGTCAGACAGAATCAAACCAAAATTTTTTATCGCAATTTCGATCTGTCGAGAGACAGATTCGATCGGTCGAAATTCTGGAAAACTCAAATTTTTGAAAAACAGAGCAATCTAATGCAGTAACTCCTCAAAGCATAGTGATTCATGAATGAAATGCATGAGTATGAGACTGAAAGTTTTTCAAAAACACTTGAATTCAACCCAGATCTTCCAAAATTAAGATTTTCTATCAATTTGTCCTTAAAAACACAAATTTTGTATCAAAATCAAGGAACATATAATCTTGGATGACCACAACAAAATCACACACAATAACATGTACAAAGTTTAGTAAAGCGTAACTTTGTGTAGTGTGTGCAACTAGCAAAAGCTTGAGAGACATGTGAGGTGATATGTGAATAGTAATCAATCACAAAGTCTACAAAATTCATCACATAAATTTGAAAGAGACTATCACTTAAAGAGTTACATCATATAACTCTCACATCTCCTAGAAAACAAGCTTGCAATCATGTAAGTTTCTTGATTTGCCTCATTTTGTACACACCTATTTTATTTAATTTTAATTCATTATAGCCCAATAATGTACACACCAATTTTAGCAATTTAACCGAGGCTACACCTTATGTTCTTTTTGTGCATGTGCTACACTTTCTCGACCACAAAATCTTATGATATGCACTAAGGTGTTCATGATTGGCTAGTAAACAGTGGTGAGATAGTTATTTATGCCTTTCTCAATAAGTTCAAGTCCAACAATCAAAGGCATGTGACTTCAAGATCAAGACAAAGTGATCAAAAACTATAAACATCTTCCCACACAACATGCACAACAAAACTTTAGCTAGTAAAGTGCAATAAATAAGCTCATCTAAGCTAAACAAAGTACATAAACATGTTATGTAAAGATAATATGGCCAACCTTAATTATAAATCCAAGATATATAATACAAAACACATAAAAATATTTTTGGTTTAAAAAAAATTTATGACCAAAAACAAAAAGCACACATTATGCTAAATGAACAAAAATGCAAATGCAATGCATGATAGTGCTTAACTAAGCTATAGAGGGTACACAAACAAGAAATATCAATATCTTAATTAACCCTTGAGTACATATACAAACTAATACATACTCACACAAAATCAAAAAATAGCTTAGCACTTATATAACACATGCTATTCAAGTTTCTCCACAGTGTCAAGCATGTTCTAAATCAAGAGAGAGATATCATAATTCATGTAATCCTCAAGAAAAATAAAACAAGACACAAAATAAAATATTTTTGTCTTTTTGAAATTTTTCAATGTTTTTGGATTTTTTTTTTTTTATAAAAAAAAACAACCTAAAAAGAAAAAAACAACCAAAAACAGAAACAAAATATGTCCACAAATAATTGAAAGAATTAAATTAGAGACAAGTCAGCAACACTCACCTTAGAGAATCTTTTCTCACCCATATAGCACGAGTCTTCGACTTTGTAGGTGAAAATCCATGAGAAGCAGAGTGTATTTGAGGAATTACACCAATCTTCTGAGAAAGACTAAAATCCTGCAAATTCCTTTCACAAGCCAACAAGCTCAAATTTTTCAAAAGAATATGAAACAATTTATATGGACTTATGGCAGGAGAAATATCATCACATGTCCTAGACTGAAACACAGAATGCTTAAATTTCAATTTATGACAATTAGGACGAATGTGACCAGAGACAACACAAAAGTGACAAACAGGAACAAATTTAGGAACATCAGTATTCCTAACAGCAAATCTAGTCTCAGATTTTGGTTTTTGCCTCAACAAAGCACAATTTGGCCTAATATGACCAACAACACCACAAATGTGACAAGTAGGCACAAAAACAGATTTCTTATGCTCTCTAACAGTAGGTTTAGACTTAGGTTTAGAAACTTCAGTGTTAACATCAGAACTTTTACCTTTGTCTAACCTAGCAAAATAAGCCTTTTCTTTATTATTCCTCTTGAAAGGAGGGATATAAACATTTTCAGCTTTAGGCTTAAGAGAAACAGAAACACTTCTGTTATCATCAACAGGCTTGGTACTAGTCAAATTTTCAATTTTAGCTTTAGATTCAACTAACTCTTGTTCCAAGCTTTTCATCTTCTCATCTTTAGAGGAAATTTGATTTCTCAAAAATTCATTCTTTTTATTAGATTCATCTAATCTAACAATCAATTCCTCTTTTTCAAGATTAGCCAATTTTAACTCTTCCTTGAATTTCTTAGCAATTTTCATAGATTTCAATAATTCTTTACGAAGAGCTTCACAGGCATCAATAAAATCAACAGAAACAACTGTGTCCTTTTTATTCAAATCATCACAAACATGAGCAGAAAGACACTTCAAATTATCCATGATAATAGGGATCAAGGATCAACTCTTAGATCAAAGGATCTACAACAGAAGAGCTACCCGCTCTGATACCACTTGTCAGTTCGTTTAGACCCCTTAAACCCAACAGATTAACCTAGAGAATTAGCCAAGTGATTAACTTAGGTAATTTAATTAAAACTAGGTTAACACAGATAAGCAAAAATAACAAAGTAGCGGAAAATAAACAACACAAAGATCTGATGACCTAGGAAACCACACTGGTAAAAACCTGGGGAGGATTTGACCTAGCTATCCTCAAGGTAAACTGAATCCACTATGAAAGAATTGAAGTTTACACGACAAGACTTAGACCACTAACATCTTGTTGCTACCCAAGTGTAGGAAACTTACTACCATGACTCCATGATAGCTCCGAGATCCACGGACTCCTTTCCGGAATTCTTCAGCAAATCCACAAGCGCACCTGCTTGTATATCTTTGTGCTCTATTGATTCTGCAACTGTAATGATCTACACAACTCTTGACATAAATCTCAAGTTTGTAAACCCTAAATGTATGTGAAGGTAAACACCTCTAGATCTCACAGAGAGATTCACAAACACAGCAAAACAGAACTCTCAAAACGTGGCTAGGGTTTTCCCTTATATACTTAGGGCAAAACATAAAACCCTATACATTAAAACGGGCTTGGGCTGAGTTGGAATTTTCTGCAGAAAAACGTTCTGCACGATTTTCGATCGATCGAGTCTAATTTTCGATCGATCGAGTCACACAGAAAGTGAACAGTACTTCTGCATAAAAACTCGATTCCAACTTTACAATAAGACCCATACTTTGAGCAAGTCTAACACACGACTAAACATTGTTTTGATCATGGTTTGCCAACATACAAATTGAAGTTCTAAATACATTAGTTCCTAATCTTTAGAACCTAACAGATTCATTTACTTATAACCACTTGTTTTGATAATAGTGAATTTTCAGGAGTGGTGACCTTAAATTCACCTGGTGGGGTTTTTGCCTTGGAGGTTTTCCCCATTCGTAAACAAATCACCTGTGTCAAATTTATTTTCCGCTGCATTAACTTGGTTGGTGATTTGTTTGTGCTAGCACATGTATTGTATGTTAATTGACTTAATTAATTAACTTGGCTAATTAATTGGTTAATTTACTATAAGGGGTCAATACATTCTTGGCATATCAAAGAGTCAAGTGCTAGGCTGAATTTTGCAAATACTTCGCAAGACAGGCCATCTCACGAGGTACCCTCTAAACTCTCTACCTAGAGGATCTTAAATGTGACTTTCTTACTCTTCACTCATACTATATATATCCTCATTACCCATAAAAGTAATGGAGACTATTCAGAGAGAAAATCCTAGAGAGGTTTCTACAACACACCCAGCTTTTAGAGAGAGAGAGCTGCTCATCCTTTAGTGAGAAATCATTGTAACATCTTCTCCTCCCTCTCCCATTGTTATACCTTGAGAGGATATTTGTACCCAAACACAACCCACACTTATTTAGAGTGTAGAGAGTGTTTTGGAGTTTTGGGGATTAGCCAAAAGAAGCTGGTAAGGCTTGGTAGATGCAATTGGGTGATATTGCAGGATTCAGAAAGCTAGTGAAGACAAGACTCCGAGAAGTCCGTTGGTAGCAGGAGCTTGGAGGGCTCAAGTACATTGGGTAGACTAGACTTGTAGGATCTTTTATTATTCGTGTACTCCAACTTATTTACTAGTGGATCGATTTCGACTTGGAGGATCGCGGACAGGTTTTTTGTCGAGTTCTTCGATTTCCCCTTCAATAACACGTCTTGGTGTTATCCTGTGTTTGCATCTCTTTTCTCTTACTCTTTAAGCTTTATATTTGTTATTTCTTGATTGCTTATGGCTTAGAGAGTAGATTCTGTGATTGCGCTTCATTTACTCTTGTTCCGCACTTAGATAAGTTAGAGTAAAAGTAATTAAGCAGTAATTTTAAAATTGGGAGTCTAAACAAGTTCTAGTGTTTTAGCACAAATTTAAGCTTTCATACTACAAGGAGAGAGAGAGTGGTCATACCCGAGACCAGTTTTATCAGATGTAGCCTTTTGGAAATTTAGCATTTCATCCAGCTTCACACTTGAAGCTCTTTCTAATTGAGCTCTCACCTTAAACGACTATGCATCCAGTTTCTTGGTCTTCTTAGCCAGGATGCTGTTTTCAAACTGCAGTGTTTTGATGGTTTGATTTGCTATATCAAATTTAGTGGAGACTTCCTCTCGTTCCAACTCCACTTCACTTAGCTACCTTGTGGCTAGCCTATAAAGCTTTTCATGCTTCTCAAAATTCTTGTAAAGCTTTAAGTAGGCAGTGCAGATATCATCATTTTCTTCCATCTTCTCAAACTTGGACTCCATTAGATCCTCTTCCTCATCAACTAGTTCTTCGGATTCCTTGGAGGAATCAATAGTAGCTATAAAGGCGCTGACTATTCCTTCTTGATCACTATCCTCTGAATCAGCTTCTGGTTAGGTATCACTCAAGGTGGCAGCTAGCGCTTTGCTCTTGCCAATTAACTTGAGATAAGTATGACATTCTTGCTTCATGTGTCCATACCCCTAACACCTATAGCATTTTGGACCAACTGAAGTGTTGTTGCTTTGTCCAACTTCTTTGGATTCTCTCCTGAAATTATCTTGAGACTTAAATTGAGAGAATTCAAACTATTTGCGATCCTTGTCATTTGCCTTGACATTCGCAATCTTGATGAACTTTTTGAATATTCTAGTAATGTAAGATTTAAATTTTGAGTTCTCATCTTCAAATGACTCATCTTTTTCATCACTCTTGGCTTTTAGAGCCATATTCTTGTTCTTGCTTCCCTCACCGATCCCTATTAAACCTAATTCATAGGTTTGTAGATTCCTAATAAACTCTGTCAAAGGAATGGTGTCAATGTCCTTTAGTTCTTCTATGGTGGTGATCTTAGCATGGAACAGCTCTGGAAGAAATCCGAGGATTTTTCTTACAATCTTAGGCTTTGGAATCTTTTCACCTAAGTTGAGTGCTGAATTCACTATATCCTTGAGCTTGACATAGAATTTATCAAACAAATCATTGCCATCTATCCTTATTTCTTCAAAGCCAATAGTAAGCCTTTGAAGCTTAGAATCTTTCGTAGCTTTAGTGCCTTCATAGGTGTTTTGAAGAATTGTCCATGCTTCCTTGGCATTGTTAGTAAATGAGATCTTCTTAAACTCATCGTTAGTCACAACAATAAACAAGGCATTCATCGCTCGATTGTTGAAATCTGCAGCTTTGATCTTGTCATCATCCCAAGACGTTGGTGGATAGTAGGTTTGGTCCATCCAACCTCAACAGCTAGTTTGAAACATCAAAAGACTGCAAAAAAATTCTCATGCATACCTTCCAATATACATAGTTAGAAACATCAAATAAAGGAGGTATAATCTACGATTTTCCTTGATCTATAACAAGGGTCAATGGATCACACAAAAAAGATTAAAACCTAATCAGAGTGTGCCCGCTTTGATACCATTTGTTGGGTTACCCCGGTTAATTAATTCAATTACCCATGTTGATTAATTAGGTCAAATTATATGCAAATCGTAAAGGCACCAAAAATCACCAAATAAACTAAATGCAGTAGAAATTAAATTGACATGGTGATTTGTTGACAATTGGGGAAAACCTCTCTCAAGGAAAAAAACCCACCGGGTGAATTTAATGTCACCACTCTCAAGAATTCACTAATCAATAATCAAGCAGTTACAAGTATGAGGAATCTTACCACTACCTCAGCCTATTCCAATATACCAACATACAATTGAACCTTTGCTCTAATACCCAATTGAACTTGATCATGTAGTAGACTTCTTTCCTTTGTTGCACAAATCTCCAATCTGTGATTGACTCCTTTGCATGGATTCTAGTATGTGACTAACTCCAACAACTTAATTGATTGTTGTTGGCTGCAAAATTCTTCACTTCATAAACAATGAAGACTAGGAAGTACTTAGTTACAAAACCCTAAGGCACACAAATGCAGTAGCTTCTCACATAGTATATGAGTTCTAGGTCTCTGTTTCCATAAGTGATGACTTTTAAAATAAGTCTTATATATTACTAGGGTTGTAAGAAGAGAAATCCTAATCATTCAAGTCATCATGGGCCGAATTTTAGATTTGAGATTTTTGAAATCGTAGATCTTGATAGATCGAGCTTATGTCGAGCTTCTCCATTAATCTTCGATAGCAGCATCTGCTGAGCATGTGTCAAGATTTAATGAAACAAATTTTCTTCACTTGTTTCTTGAATCAACTTTCATATCTTTAATGATATCACTTGATATGTTTGAACAACATACTATTTAATACATTAAACCCAACTTAGATCTACCCAATTATAAATAAAGTGTGTTTTCTCAAAAGATTAGTCAATTACATAGAAAATATGACCCTAATAGGCATATATAGGTTTGGGTTGGAATGAGTTGATAAACATTGTTATTGGCCCTAAGTAGGTGTGGGATATCCTTCTTTGTTTGTGCCAAATAAATAATCTAATACATGTTGTTTGACTTAATTTTACACATTTGTTGTAGGCAAATCCTAAAGTAGCGAAATTCAGAAGAGGAAAAAAAAAGAAAAAAAAAAAAAAAGAAAGAGAAAGAGAAAGATGTGGGTACTATGATAAACCAAAGCAATTGTTAAAGAAAAGTGCAACTAGTGTCCTTCAAATTTCTTCAAACAAACCAGCCAGATAATGAGCGTGCTCTAGATGAGGAGTTTGATAATGTTTGCGTATCTATTGACCTCGATGATAATTGCTATACACCAAACATGGAAAATATAACTCAGGATGCGGAAGAAATAGGTGTTGAGGAGCAAACCCAATGTGCTGATAAAGAGTCAAATTAATGCAACGAGCAAGCTCTAAGGGGAGAAGGTTGCACCTGTCCTTACACTATCATGCACCTCATTTTCCCCACTTGTTGATTCAGACTTCCATGACGTTAATGCCACATGTCACAGCTAGCTAGGTCACGCTATGTCCACCCAGTGTATCTTACTTGCCATATTAGTGATACGCCATCTACCACCTTAGTAGAGTCCTCCTTTCAGTCTGACAAACTTGATCTCATATACGGTTCCTAACTCAAATTAACCCATTTGGGTCCAATATACCCAAAATTCACCTACCCACTTCCAAATTCATTTCACATTGTGCCAATCTATCATCCATGCAATTAAGTTCAATGTCACTTTTCAAGGGATCTTCATGCAACTTATGTTTAAACTCAAGGCATCATCAAGGTTCTACCTTGATTTTGAAGGGAGTGTTAAAGATATTAATTTATATTAGTTTATTTTATAATGGCTCAATATATTAATTAATATTAGTTTGTAATGCCCAATTAGGGTAAACCGTAGCTCGTAGCTCCTAGTCTTTATATATGCCTGGCATAGGGTTCATTGTAAATAAAAATTTGGAATTCAGTAAACACAGAGATTGATAGATTTGAGAAAATAAATAGATTTATAGTAAAGAATCATGTCTTTCGGTAAATGGTGTACTCCATTAGGTCCAACAATTATCCCTTCTACCGTATATGTTACACAAACCGCTAGTAATAGGAGCTAGACTGTCTCAGTATTAACCTATAAATATTGTTCATGAAAATAAGGCAGTTAATTAATGAGCGGAGAGCAGGAATAGTGGTGCATTTTGTAGAGAAACTTGGACCTGAAGCATTATAAGAGGTAGTATAAGAAAGAAGGAAGTTTGTCTGAGAATCTGTAAAAGAGAAAGTGAAAATGACCCAAAGACAAAGGACTTTGAATCCTTTTATATATAAATCATGATGGTAGTAGTGCTAAGAGAAAAGAGTTTACAAGGATAGAAGAAAGGAAAGAAATGGCACCGGTCGGACTACCTCCTGGTTTTAGGTTCCATCCGACCGACGAAGAGCTTGTGAATTATTATCTCAAGAGGAAAATCAACGGCCAAGAAATCGAACTTGACATTATTCCTGAGGTTGATCTCTACAAATGCGAACCATGGGAGTTAGCAGGTATGATCCTCCTATTTCACACTCCAACTTCAATATTGATTTTTTATGTCTTTGATTCTTTTTCTGTATGGTTTCTGTTTTAGATTGCATTAAGCATCAGAATGCCATTCTATTGAGTACCAGTCGATGATAGCGTACATACATAAGGTTCTTTTAGTATTTTGTCTTTTTTAAAGCAAGCAGGAAAGTCCATTCATTAATTTGACACCCGCCATCAAAGATTGCCAATGTCTTGGGATGCCTTTCTTTCTTTCATTCTTTCTTTATTTCTTTATGCATTTCCTCTTATTTTACTGAATTAAGTATTCGATATTCATTCAGAAACAAAATAAACATAAAAATTGTGTTTGTTGTATTGCTATTATAAGAATCATTACTCTATGTTTGTTTGAAATTTTGCTATAAATTATTGTAGAAAAATCATTTTTGCCAAGTAGAGACCCAGAATGGTACTTCTTTGGACCCCGGGATCGAAAATACCCAAATGGATTTAGAACAAATAGAGCAACTCGAGCTGGATATTGGAAGTCAACTGGAAAGGACAGAAGGGTTACATGCCAGAGCCGACCCATTGGAATGAAGAAGACGTTGGTTTACTACAGAGGACGAGCGCCTCAGGGGATTAGAACTGACTGGGTTATGCATGAATATCGCCTTGACGACAAGGAATGTGAGGACCCCTCCGGAATTCAGGTACCTACATTCTTGATGCATGCTTTTGCTTTGTGGTCTTAGACTGTATTATTGATCCTTGATAATATTATTGATAAATGCACTGACAATCTAAAAGAGCATATGGCGCTGCTCTGTGATTAGTCACTATGGATCTTAAACAAAAATATTGTTGTCCACTATTAGGTTTATATTCATTATCATCATCATCATCAACAACATATATAATATAATATGCACTTTTTCTATTGCGATCGATGACACTTCGGCTGATCAACTAATAGTTTCTTGATTTATTAATTAAACTACTGCAACATGGAGAACAAAAGAAGTGAAAAATCCACATCTAATAATACTCTTGATCAAAATACTTTGCTTTTGACGGAGAAAATTTCATCCTTCCAAGCCTCCTCCAACAGCAAAAAAACTAATCAGTGGCATGGAAATACCCACCCTAATTACCAATGTTGTGATGAATTGAGAAATTCAATTTATCACAATTCTGTGTATTTTTGGGTCATAATTGGCCGGATAAGTGATGAATTAGTAACGAATATTGAATTCATAAGGATTTTCAACAAAGGCTTTTCATTCATGGCACCATTTTCCAAAGTGAGTTTTCTTGCGTCAATACTCCTTTTAGCATTAATCCCCAACCAAATTCATCCTAACTCTTACCCTCTTTTTCTGTTTTTGGGCAAAAGACATTGTAATAGTAATTATATTATTAGAAAATTATTCACTTCATTTTACTTTATGATTTCCACTCTATTATTACCAGTAAATGTTACTATTTGACTTGAAAAGCATGAAGTCCGACGCTTATCCCAGTGAGAAAAGCATTTTTTCTTGCTTTTCTCCCCACCTCTTTTATACCAAAGGACAGAAAGAAAGCTGAAGCTTCACCAATTGCCATTATATATGCTAGATCACTGTTTAATTAATTACAACCACAGCAGCAATGACAATCAAACCTAATAATTACTACCGGCCGTATGAACATAGATAAGGCGTGTGTGGTAACGTGAGAAGTGCATGACGTGCATGCAAAGTTAGGGTCTCTCTCTCTCCTTTGTAATTTTTTTATTAATATTTATAACATAAACAAAAATGCCTGACATATTCGTTGCTTGCACTGGTCTTAGATCTCTTAAGTGACAAAGTATTGCTTCACTTTGTCTTTCTCTAGTAAGACAAAAGTACCATCCCCGTATGACCCAAATCCCAGCTCAAACCATATTATTAAACTATTTTATCAACTTTTTATTATTCTCTGATCTACAAAATGTAGATTCTATGACTATTGCTATGCACTCCAAAAGCGTCATCCCTATCACTTTCACGGTGTAAGAAGGTGTCGGCTGCTTTTTACTTTATTCCAAACATTAAAACAACAAGCCAGTCGAAATTAATCAAATTATTCATCCCCTAATCATGTATTGTAGCAAGAAATGTATCCTTTCCAAGGGTTATGGATTTGGATTTAAAAGATTTCAATCAATATATTGTATTAGAAACTTCAATACATTGTGAATTATTCTCTCCAACATATATGATGGGTTTCACAACCAAAGTATTGCAATGCTTCACCCTATTGTAATAGTTAATCAATTAGTCTTACATACACAAGAACTGAGGAAGCCACTGACTATACGAAAGATGGAAGATTTTCTGCTACTTCAGTTCTATACTAATACAATAATTCTTGTTAGAGTAACAATTTACGTATCAGTTTCAGCCCCAATTATTGACTGACTGCTTTAAACTTTATTTGGCCTTGGATACAGGCTTTAAATAATATCTATAAGGAGGTTATATATATATATATATATATATATAGAAGATTTACAATTTAATAAACCAGCTTTAGTCTTTATTTGCCTCTTTGTCGCGCTCTCTTCTCTCTCACAACACTTGTCATATAGAAAAACAAAAATGTATAAAACGTAAAGCATTTTGCTTTTGATACACTTATAATAATTGGTTACCTGCAGGATACGTATGCACTTTGTCGCGTGTTCAAGAAAAATGGAATCTGTTCTGAAATAGAAGAGCAAGGGCAATGTAGTTTATCATTACTTGAGAGCTCACAGGGTGTAATAAACGAGTATGAAACCATGTCTCCAGATGTTACCATGGCATCATCATCATGCTTGGATGAGGAAGACAAAGATGATTCGTGGATGCAGTTCATCACAGACGATGCATGGTGTTCTTCTAACGCAGCTGTGGGTGGTGGTGGTGGTGAAGAAGTCTCTCGCGTGGCATTCACAAATTAAACCATCTAGTAGCATGCACGATTGGAGGCCAATAACATTAAAAAAGAAAATATTGGATATAATAAGACACTATTCGAAAACAGTTTCTAAGATTTTTCAATTTTCATATGTAGATTAATTATCTCTCTAATTGAATTTGATGGTTTGGTTGGGTTGCTTCAGTAGGGTCAATTTATCGGATGACTCTATGGAGAGTTTTTATTTTTATTTTTATTTTTCTCTTGAGATTTGCCTCTTCTTCGTGGCAATTTGGGTGTTACTTGTGGAATAAAAGGACATAGTGTTACTTATCGTTGTTTTTGATATTTAGTACGGCCGAATGCATGGGCCGGGTATAAATCTTCATACATATATTCATTAGAGAAAAAATTGAGATTATGCAGTGGTGTTGTGCGACAAATTAAATTTGGAGCAAATAGCCTTTGTTATTTGTAAAAGCCTGATAATGATATGCCTTCCATTGAATCGGAAGACTTGGAACAAACCAAACTCTACCTTGGCATAAATTTATAGATGCATTTCACCATGCCAAACTCTCAAAATCAAGAAAACCCTAATCTCACCTCAATTATGTTCCCAAAATACAACATGCATACATCAAATAACATGATACACCATACCAAAAAGATACCATGATAACAAGAAAACCAAAATATTTTATGAGGCAAGCGTCACACAAACAAAGCATAGGGTACAGTCATTAAATACTCCTCTCAATTAAGCGAATGTCAACCAGGCTTTTGTAGCGTGAAGCATAAATCAAAGATATGGGTAAAAATCATGTAACAATGGATGCTTGAGATGGGAACCTACAATGCCTGAGTTAGCAAGCAAGATTCTTAGATTCGAAATGGCAAAAAGGAAACATATTCAATTCAACATCAAGGATTTACTGCTGTCTACCAAAGCAAGCTTAACAAATAAATCATATTGATAATTATGTTTTGTCAATGGCCAAATCACATAGCTGTATTGAGTTTCATACCTGTATTAACACATTTATTTAAGATAATTTAAGGGTTGGACAACCAGGGCAACAACTAAACAAGCACAAAACAGTAACTAGGATAACGAATTACAACCGAATTTCAAGATAGTCGCTTAAAGGCACTTAAACCAATTCATTGAGCTTAAGGTACACACACAATTTAGAGATTCCATAAGTCATAAACCAACGTATTTGGACTTAAAACATGCCAAACATATAGTTCCCAACTCATCTTTGCAAAAGTTGTTATAATGAGTCATAAACATGATTCGATACTGAAATTTTCGTTAGTACAGAAAAAGACACTCAAGATTTTTTACTACCAAGAGGATTAAGTTTTGGTCCAAGCATTAGAAATACTATACACAACCAAGAAAACTTAAAGGACTATCAAGTACACAAGCTGTCACTTGCATACAAAATCAATGAACAAGAAAGGAAACATCGTTTGATTGGACTGTAATCATTGAAAGAACTCATGGAATAGCTAAACTACTCAAATACATGACTAGAAAGAATAGAACATGAAGAGAATTCCTTACCAAAAGCTCAAGCTCAAGCATAAACTAGAACTAGCTTCTAAGCATGTGCGCAAAAGCTCTTCTATTTTTTGGTTAAGGGTCAATTTAGAACATTTATTATAATTTGAGATAACTACATTTTCTAATCACAAAAAAATCTAGAGATGTGATGAATAAATTATTTCATCCAAAACGCAGAACACTCATCACACCTCTATGTATTTATGTAATTGAAAAATGTAGTAATTTCAAATTATAATGGATGCAAATTATTAATTTTTACAAAAAAAAAAAAAATAGAAGATCCTCTGAACATTCGTTCACGTGCGTGCTCAGAAAGCTAGTATTTCGTAATTATCATTGTTTTTAGAAATTTTGTTAATGTAGTAATCATTGTTTTAATGATTGGAAGATGATTGTATTTACTGTTTGATGTTTTTGAATTGATTTTATATTCTCGAGTGATTATTCGATGTCCATTGGTGGTATAATGTTGAGACCCAACATTTATGTGTTTCAAAGCAAGAGGAATTGAAGAAGGATTTACGATAGGTGTTTTTAAGGCATTCAGGAGAGGGAAATGAAAGAAAAAACAATAGGTGTACATTTTAAGACCCCTTAAAACACAAGTTGTTTAGCCTAGTTATTTAGCCAAGTGATTACTTAGATAAATTATTCAGATCTAGGTTAATACAATCAAATCATACCATGTAAGTAATGCAAAAATATAAAAAACACACAATATGATAACCCAAGAAAACGAAACCAATGAAAAACCTAGGGAGGATTTAACCTAGCTATCTTTAAGGTAAAAAAAGATCCACTATGAAAGAATTGAAGTTTGTACAATAGAACTTAGACCACTAACATCCTATTGCCACCTCGAGTAGAAAACTTACTACCATGACCACGTGACAGCTCCGAGTCCACAGACTACTTCTTTCTTTGATCCATTGCAACCACAAGTACTCCCACTTGTGAATTTCTTTAAGTTCTTTATGCAGCAACTACAACGATCACCAAACTCTTGACATGAATCTTGATCTTGATAACCTTAAGTGTATATGAAGGTAAAAACTTCTAGATCTCACAAGAGATTCAATACACATCACATCAAAAGACTTCTAAAATGTAGTTAGGGTTTTTCCTTTTATATTAGGAGTAAAATATAAAACCCTACATGTCAAACCAGGCTTGGGTTGAGTTGGAATATTATGCAGAAAATTAATCTGCACGAGGTTCAATCAATCGAGCCTAATTTTCAATCGATTGAGTCTTGCAGATTTAGACCAATAAATCCTGCAATCACTCGATTCCAACTTTACAATTAAACACACTTTAAGTAGCCTAAATCTAGACTCTAAGTTTTGAACATGGTTTGACAACACATTACAAATTGAAGTTCTAATACATTTAGTTCCTAAAGTCTTAGAACCAAATAATTGGAAAAAATTTGTATGAGTTGTGTTGCAAGAGAAAGGTTTACATAAAATTGTTGAGCATTTTGATAAAAATCATTGTACTTAGGTCTCATGGACATATATTCTGCACTGCACTCTTTCTACTTTTTTATTAGCAAAGATTTTCAATAGAAACCAATGGTTTTATGTGTCAAACTTTAGTGCTTGTGAAAGGTGCTACTGCTATTTGATGTTTCTAATTTTTTTTTTCAAATTCCTGAGTGAATATTTTTGGTCTAATTTCAAAATTATTTTGATGGATGTTTGAATTCACAGGGAAAAATAATTTTTACAAACTTATTTCAAATAGAAGAAAAACTGAAATTATCTTCTTTAAAAATAGTGTTTCTCACGTTAAAAAATCATTAGAAAAGTTTTTCAACATACATATTATTTGTTGTTTGCTTAGTTAAATCTCATTACTTCTTTAGGCTTTCACATTTTTTGGTACCGCTTAACTATACTTTCTTTAAAAAATATTGCATATATGATTAATTGGTTAAAATATTATCTAACTTGGATGATAGATAAGTAATAAAACTTTAGTAAATTTTTTCCATCCTATTTTTTAGCAAGAATATACAACTTCTCAAGTTTAGATTACATTAGTAACACCTATGTGATTTGGGATGCTATATTAGAGACAAATGCAAAAGAATCCTATGAAGACCATTATTTGACACCACTTCCGGCCTTTGTAATACATCCTATAGTGAAAAGAGATACTACAACTGCCCATTGAAATGAACCCTGCTCATAATGTTTTGAAATCCACTACTCTAATGTCCTTTCTAGTCATCAAAATATTTTCGAATGACAATTTCCCAAGATTTCATCAATCACCACAAAACACTGAACATGCCTAAAAAAAAAAATTAACCAAACATAAGTTCAAACCTCACACATAAAGAAAAACTTAAACCAAAAGGAAATAATTATTTTTTCTACCAAAATAATAATAATTATTATTATTTACAAAGGTAATAGTTTATCCCAAAAAAACCACCGGAAGTAAGAAGTATTTAGAATGTAAGTGTTAAGACATATGTAAATCATGTTAGGAACATATATCAATATTTTATGTAATTGACTAATCTTTTGACAAAACGCACTTTACTTGTAATTTGGTAGATCTAGGATGTGTTTAATACTTCAAGGAACAAGGTTTTAAGTTCAAGTATTAAAGGCATGCAAGTTTGTCCAAGAATCAAGTGAAGAAGTGCTGGATTTTAAAACTTGACAGCTAGTATCTATTGAGGCTTAGACAACCATTTCAACCCGAGGCTCGACAGCTACTCGATAGATAGGGAATCTATCGAGGTTTATGAAATTCAGTTTTTCAGAGCTGATTTCACTCTAATCTGTGAGTATGTGTTTAGGCTTTCTTTTCTCACAACTCTAAAAATATATAAAGATTATTTTAAAGGCCGTCAAAGGTTGCGTGAGTGTGAAGCAAAGTTTTGTTCATGCAAATTGTGAGCGGAGACAGAATTTTTTTAGGATTAGTGCCCTTAAATCCTATTGTAATATGCCATGTATGATATTATGTATAACATTATGTATTAAATGATGTTTGACTTAATATTGTGATTAATAAAATTACTTTATTCTTATCTAAAATAATGGAAACATGAATATTTGGACATTATCATATAGTCCATAAGATGCATAGTATGTGATTTAGTCACAAAAGATATAGATCACAAGTTCTTTGTAAACTCAGAATTTTGGTTCGTAGTCGGTGATGAAATTGGGCATTTCATCTGCGAAGACTATAACATATTAACTAAGATGATTTGTCTTGATCATGGAAGTGGAGACTTCTAGTTGATATGTTGATATGTTTTAAGAGTTAAGATATATTGAACTGAACCGCTGTGAGATTTATTATTCTCCTAATGATTGCCAAATGAATAATAAATCTCATGACTTATATTTACATGAACTCTTAATCCTGAGAGGATAATGGATTGATCATGAAGTGTAGGTTACTTTGATATATCAGGAGTGAAATCTAAATGTTGGGAAAATAGGTGTTCGTATCATATACAAAACATACGCAGCGAAAAATTAACGGATCTACTTCATTCGCAATTGATAACATGCACTATGAAAGTTTCAGAATTTAAGAACAAAAAAGCGTACCTTGGTGCAATGAAATTCAAAACCAAAATCAGAAGTTCTTGGAAAAACTTTTAATCTTCACTCCAATTCCACTTAATGCCCAAAATGTGTGGTCTCTCAATCAATTTCCAATGAGAGAATAAGACAGTGTCCAACACTCACATACAAACCATTTCATTCCTTGTGTAATCTTGATGAAAAACACTTATGAAAAGACTCTCTTGAAATTTTGTATGTTTCTTTCATTATATATAACTAATTATCTAATTGGGCTAGCCTTTTAGGCCATTCCAATTGGGCCCTAGTGTGTGGCTTGGAGTGGGACCAAAAGGGAACAAATAAGAGTCTAGCTCCAATGGGTTTTGGGCTTTTCTGTCAACTCTTGACAAGTCCAAAGTTACCATTAATTATATTCAATACCACTATAAGAATATAATTGCACTCTAGTCCTTATTAATAAATTTTATCTCAAGACTTTATTATACATACAACCCCTTCATTAAAATATTCGCAGTAATACAAAGTCATGAATATAGACTGCCACTTTGAAGATCACTACATCTTAATCCTTTACGTTATTCATCATATATTTATGAAATCTAATTCCAAAAATATATACTTTAGTAACTCCTTACTAAAGTGGTTGGGCCCAATTCTCTGAATAACCAAACCCATTAAACTTATCTTAAGGGAATATTTTATATCTCCGTTAAGAGATTATGAATTCCACACTACAACATAAAATATTTTCAGTGACTAAAAAATTAGTCACTAAAAATTCAGTTTTTCGTCACTAAGGACCTTTATTGACGAAATTGGACTTTTAGTGACGAAACTCATTTCGTCACTGAAACCCCGTCACTAAAAGTCCTAGTGACGAAAAATTTCGTCACTAAAAGTCCGATTTGATTTAAAAAAATTAAACTTTTAGAGACAAGAACATTTCGTCACTAAATGTTTTCCTCACTAAAAACACTATTCAGTGACGAAAATATTTCATCACTAAAAGCACTTTAGTTTATTAAATCAAATTTTGTGATGAATAATTTCATCACTAAAACTATGTTCGGGTATATATAGTGACAAAAAAGTTCGCTACTAAAACTATTTTTAAGAAAATCCAGGCACATATAGTGACGAAAATTTTCATCACTAAACCCATTTCTTACAAAATTTTGTCACATTTAGCAACGAAATATTTCGTCACTAAAAAAATTTTTGTTGCTATATTTGTGATAGAAAAATTCGTCGCTAAAACTTTTTTTATGGTTTTTATTTTTCTTCATAGCTTTGATGTTAACCTGTAACCTGTCATTACATTATTAAAACCTCACATTTGAATAACACAATTATTTCAACAACACATTTATATATAAAAAAAAAACGATCCATACATTCCACAAGTAAAAAATAAAACAGGTATCCAATTCAAACTCCTTTCGTACAATAATTGTTTGCAACACATACAATAACCCAAGATGTTTTATACCAATACAAAAAGTGTAGCATAAAATAATTAGAACCAACAGAAGATGTCCTCAAATATCTTCAAGTAATACTAAAAGTAAATCCCCTAAAACCAACAATAAGAAATCTGCACAAATATAAAACAATACTACATTAAAATCGTAAAGTAAAGATATTAACTATGTTATAAGAAACATTCTAACAATGCATCCGCTTGCTCCAACATAATTACTACATATGTTATAGGTTTACAACACAAGTCACCCGCTTGCTCCAACACAAAAATCCACCATAAAACCAATTATTAACATCCCAAAAAATAATGTTTACAAGAATTCAATAAGAAATTACTTACTATGCTTAAGCCAGCACACACCTCTACCAAAGAAATCCAAAGTGACCATAAACAAATAATGAGTTGCCTGCCAAAAAAAAAAAAAAAGTTACTATGTTTTTTAGTTACTAATACTAATGATGATTTGCAAACAATTTTGTTTTCCTAAACTAAACTTGTATCCATTCTCAAAATTATATGTTTTACTATATTTAATAATAACTCCTAGTATTCAGTTGTCATTTCTAAGAACTTAATAAAATAATATAGTCTCAATATGGAAATCAACACATCATAGATCCATTTTTTGACTCTAAAGAAAGGCTCTCTTTTTCCTTCCTTTTCAAACTTTTAGCATCTCCACAAATAAATGATTATCATTTAAAAGGTGGCTGCATACATTTTAATCACCTTTTACATAAAGTGAAGCCAAGTGACCATTCAATACCATTATCAAAATATTTTAGTAAATGTGTGTACAAGTATGTGAATGTGTGCTAAAGTTGGGAAATTATGTATAATAAGGTGTTATAATCTCTCTTTGAGCTTATTAAACCCCAACGAGGTTACAAAGGAATGGTAGCAAGTAGAGCATCAATCACCTTCTCCATTTTAGCATCCATATCAGATTTTATAGCATTGATTTAAACTTCCAATATTTCATTTTATTGTGCAAAAAAAAACCCCCAAACAAATAATAACGATTGTAATTACTAGACTAATGATGATTTGTAGATTATATCTTAAAGGTGAATCAGCTAATGGGACTCCACTAAAGGCTCATAAAAACTATTACAAAATATTCAAAAGCATTTTGATAAGAGCCTAACTAAGTGGGGATGTGGTTTTTGGGTGGCTAGTTTGAGGTAGCCAAGCCTCCTAGAGAAAGAAGAGAGATTAGAAAGAAAAGAGAGGTTTGAGAGACTAACTTTGCTTAATAGATTTTGAATGAATGATTAAAAGCAGCAATCAACGTTATATAGGAAAGCTCAGTTGTGTATTACACCAAAAAATGCCAATATTAGCTAACAAACTTGGCTAGTAATTGTAACTAACTACCTAATAACTAATCTGCCAGCTAAGCAGCAACTACTACCAAGGAAAGGCCAATACCTTACACACAAGTGCTAATACAAGTTACAACTTGAACATAACATCCATAAGTACATGTTTTAGGAAAAATTAGGTTCTTAACACATTTTGACTCTTGATTTTGTTGACACACTTTTTACGGAAATTGTAGAAGTGACTTACGCTAAGCTGCACATCAAGAGAAATGGCTTAATTACAACCATTGTGTCAACCATGAAGTTGCATGTAAAGTGCCAAGTGGAGAGCTTAGAGTTAAGAGCAGAGACATACTTGTTTCACCATCATTTTCCTACCACCACAAAGACCCAATTGTTCCACCGTTTAACCCAACACGACAATGTGAAAGGGACTTGAAAAGTTGGTCTAGAACTAAGTTTTCCAAAACCAAGAAAAAATTCACAGTATACAACCATAAAATCTACGGTATTAACAAGTGAAACATTCAAACACATAAAGAGGCCAAATTTTCATTATCTCAACAAAATAATGAATATAATGACTATAAACCAAAAACATACTCCCAAGTACCCACCTAGCTCAATGTTAAGCTCTAGTGGTTGTGGTTCTTTAGCTGGGGTCTTTCCACCATTAGCAATTTTGTCTCCTTTTCCCCCTTTGCTTGAATAGCCTTTAAAATATTTAAAAATAAAAAAGAGAAGCTCATTCAAGGGAAATCAACACAAGAGGTAATCGATCATTGATTGTACATGGAAAGGTGAAATTAACATAAACAGGCAACAACCAAACAAAACAATCAACAAAATTGGACCTTATGGAAATGGAGTGTCATCCTTCCCTACAGATTTTGGTGAAGAAAGAGTTTTAGGTTTAGGGGAACCTATAAAAGCAAGACCACCAATTAGAGAAAATTAATGAATATGATTAAGTTTCCTTCAAATGATTGTTCAAGATTAAGAGGATAAGCATATTTATGACTAGCATATTCCAGTAAAAAACTTAATATACACTAAGGGAAAAGAAGAAAATATTAACCTTCAAAATTGATATGAACTTTCCTTCCATACTTAAACTTCATTGAGCTGTCATCCTTCCCTTTAAAACTATCTTCCTTTCCCTTTGATTTCAAGGTTGCTACACCCAAGAATTTACACAAAGAAACAAGTGTATTCAAAACATTGTATCTTCTAAACAAAGCTTCAGTGCAGGTTAGAAAGAAAGAAAGTAACAAGAATGTGGATATTGTACAAGTACTATTGCACATGTCACCACTGATTGGTCTGACTAGTACATGCATTTAACCAGGGTCCCAAATCCAACCAATACCCACTTGAGAAACAGCAGTCATCCAAATTCCTCATCCTACAAGAGTGTGACACCAACATGCTCAATTGAACTAAACTTAGATAAACCAAATTTATTACTATTCAACTTCTTCAACTATAATTTTTTTGCCCAAGCCTACTACTTTCCATTGACCTTACAAATAAAGTCTTGTAATCAACATGACTATAACATATGTCCCTCTCCAGTTTTTTCTCAGAGTTACAAGTTATGCAATTTACACAGACAAGATTACAACTAAAAGAATTAAGAAAAAAAAGACCAATTTCAAAATATATGAGAAATAGCTAAATTACTTGTACCAAAAAAAATCTATAGCTTAAAGGTCAAACGAAATCCTAAGCACTGAATCAAAAGAAATGGACAATAATTATACACATAGATTTTTCAAAACCAGCATCAAAATCCCAGATCAAATTCTTTCACAGAAGCTCAAAACTTCATCATCCAATCCTTGTGCTCCACACAAAACAAAAATAAAAGTCAGTGCTCATTTCCATAGTGTGGGCGCAAGCAATGTCTACACAAGGAAACAAAAATCAACAAAACAGCATCACCAAAAAAAAAAAAAAAAAAAAAAAAAAAAACCCCATAGGTACCTATGCTTAAATTGATACTATTGAAATACTACACCATCAACACTTATCAACTCCATAATGTACCCATAATCATCCTCAACATTCAAACTCTGTAATGCACCCCCAATCCAACAACAAAAATGCTAGAATCCTTAGGATAATACCTCTCCTGTAGCTAAGTCCAACCCAGATTTCAAACAAACCCACCTCCCCAATTTCATAAATTGCACAGCAAAGCTCCTAAATATATATATATATATATATATATATATATATATAAATTACAAACTAAATTCACTTTTCAAATTCCTTTTATCACAGAACAATGAAGAAAAAATATAAACAAACCAAAATAAAAATGAGAAAAATAAACAAACCCAAAAATATTAATAAATCAAAACAAAAAATGACAAAGATGACAAAGATGTAAGTGGGAATGCGAAAAAAGAAGAACTTACAAAGGAGTGGGAATACGAAGGGTCGCCGCTAGTAGGGAATGCGAAGGGTCGCCGCCGATAGGGAATGCAAACTAAACAAAAATCCATTACTATATCAAACAAAACAATACCAAAAGGAACTAGAATCATTAAACAAAAAAATTAACATCAAGCATTTATTATCATTAAACAAAAATACCCAAAGGAACTAGAATCATTAAACAAAAATTAACAAAAAAATTAACTCAAAAGGAAAAAAAAATACCCATTGCACGTTTGGGGTCGCCGGCTGGGTGGAAGGCTAAGGGTCGCCGAAAGCGTCACCGATGGTGCTGAAGCGTCGCGATCGGCCAGCGAGCTGAAGCTTCGTGAACGGCCGGCAAGCTGAAGCATCGCGAACCATCGCGAGCTGAAGCATCGCGGACCGTTGGGAATTTCTAAACGGCGACAGTAACGACGACAGTAAATGGCAAGGGAAAATGGTGATGGTAACAGCGAGGGTGAATGGCAACGGCTCAAGGATTATCGGTGATGGTAACGGCGAGGGTGAACGGCTCAGGAATTATCGACGACGATAACAGCTTAGGGATTATCTGGGACGGCTCAGGGATTATCGGCGACGGTGAGGGTATGAGTTTAGGAGAAAATGGGTTCAGGAGAAAATTTGAAGAAAATGAACAATAGGTAAGGGTATTTATAGTGGTCTTTAGTGACAATTTAATCCGTCGCTATTTCCACTTCTTCGTTGCAAAAGGTAGTAGGATTTTAAGCTTTTAGCTACGAATTTCAGTTTCGTTACTAAAGACCCAAGCTTTGTTGAGATTTTTAGAGACGAAATTCATATTTTGTCACTAAAGTTTACTTTTAGTGACGAATTGTGATTTCGTCACTAAAAACATGGAAGTACAAAACTATTATTATTTTTAGTGACGAAAATATTTCGTCACTAATTTTTCCTTAAAGTGACGAAATTATTTTCGTTACTAATACTATCAACAACAATACCTACAGTGACAAAATATTTCGTCGCTAAAAATTTCAACTTTTAGTGACGAAATATTTCGTCACTATAGATTAATTCAACTCGCACCAAAGTTTCCCTCCGCTGGCATTTTTCAGATCACAATAGTGACAAAATTTATTTTTCGTCACTAAATATTATAATTTTTTTCATTAAAACTGTATTTTTAGTGACAAAAAATATTTCCTCACTAATTTTCATCACTAAAAATACATTTTGTTGTAGTGAAATCTTGAGAATACATGTTCTATCAACACTAAATGCAGCTGCCCAACATACTGAGGTTTTGACCGTAACTTATAGATCTCACTCTTGATATATCAAAACAACCTACATCTCATGATCAGGTCCATTATTCTGTCAAGATTTAGAGTTGATGTAAATCTAGAAGTCGTGAGATTTATTATTCATTTGACAGTCTTTAGGAGAATAATAAATCTCACAGCGGTCCAATTTAATATGTCTTAACTCTTAAAATATATCAACATATCAACTAGAAATCTCCATTTCCATGATCAAGATAAATCATCTTAGTTGATATGTTAGAGTCTTTGCAGATGAAACGCCCAATTTCATCACCGACTACGAACTACATTCTGAGTTTACAAAGAACTTGCAATTTATATCTTCTGTGACTTTCCACATAAATCGCATACTATGCATCTCATGGACTATGATAATGTCTCATTAGTTCATTTATATATAGTCTCATATAATTAAACAATTTAATTATTTATGACATGCCAATAAATTGGATTTTAGGGCATAAACCCCAACACTAAGTATCAGTCAAAACCTCAGTATGTTGGGCAGCCACATTTAGTGATGATGGAACATATATTCTCAAGATAGAATTCATAGTCTCTTAACGAAGATATAAAATATTCCCTTGAGATAAGTTTAATGGGTTCAGTTATTCAGAGAGTTAGACCTAACCACTTTAGTATTACTAAAGTATATATTTATGGAATTGGATTTCATAAATATATGATGAATAACTTAAAAGGATTAAACCGGGTACTCAAGAATTAAGATGTAGTAATTCACAAATTGGCAATCTACATTCATGACTTTATATTACTACGAATATTTTATGAAGGGGTTGCATGTGCAATAAAGTCTTGGGAAATAATTTATTGATAAGGCCTAGGGTGCAATTATATTTATATAGTGGTATTAAATATAATTAATGGTAACTTTAGATTTGTCAAGAGTTGACAAAAAAGCCCAAGGCCCATTGAAGCTAGAGTCTTATTTGTTCCCTTTTGGTCTCACTCCAAGCCACACACTAAAGCCCAATTGGGAAGGCTCAAAAGGTTAGCCCAATTAGATAATCAGTTATTAAGAGAGAAACATACAAAATTTTTACGAATATGAAATGGTTTGTATGTTGGTGTAAGTGAGTCTCCTTCATATGCTTTCTAGAACATACACACATAATTGATTGAGAGATCACACATCTTGGGAATCAAGTGAAATTGGAGTGAAGATTAAAAGTTTTCCCAAGTGCTTTTCATCTTCGGTTTTAAAATTCCCTATACCAAGGTACACTCTCTTGATTCTATATTCTAAAACTTACATAGTGCATGTTATCTATTGCGAATGAAGTAGATCCATTAATTTTCCATTGCATTTGTTTTATATACGATATAAACATGTTTTCTCCAACAAATTTGCCCTAATTCATCTTTTTCTTAAAGAAGTTGCTGTGTTTGTACACCGTAGGGTTTTATGACCAAGAAGCTTCATGATCTTCATTGTGTAATGAACTGAAGAACTTTGCAGCCAACATTCTTCTCAAATTGGTGATTAAGTCGCTTATTAGGATTCACACATCTATTGGTTAGTCACGTACTGGGAGCCGAGCATTAAAAGGAGAGATTGGGTATTGGGGTAAAGGTTCAATTGTAGGTTGGTATAAGGTACTAGGATTCCTTTATTTGTAACCGTTTGTTGTGATAATAGTGAATTCTCGGGATTGGTGATCTTAAAATCACCCGATGGGGTTTTTGCTATGTAGATTTTCCCTATTCGTAAACAAATCTCCGTGTCAACTTATTTTCCGCTGCATATTTGCTTAGTTGGTAATTTTTTTTTGTGCTACCATGCAAATTGTATGTTAATCTAATTAATTAATGAACTTGACTAATTAATTGGTTAATTCATCATAAGGGATCAGTACATTCTTGTCCTATCAGTAAGAACTATGAACAACCTCAACCAAACATAAAGAAAATAGAAAAATAAAGTACTGAATATATAATACTAATTATATAGCATTACAAAAGACTAAATTGAATGGTACACATATATTTTTGTTTTGGATGAGCAATGAAACACGAATTAGAAGTGAGACCTACGCCCTTAAACTACTTGCTAGCACTCATTGACCGGTACTGCAAGTTTTCTTTAGTCTCAATGTCGCTGTTGCTACTAAAACTACTGCCACTGGTCAATCCCTTTGTCTCCTAATCGTACTTGGAACACCACGACAATGTGGCTGTGATTTGGTGTTGCATGCGGGCCACTAGTAAAGCTGAGATACTTCATATTCATTTTGAATGGGTTTTGAATTTGGACATCCTGTATCTAATTTTGCTGTGGATGTAGCACTTTCAGAAATCCAGAAGCAATCCTGATCAAGAAAAAAAAGAAATTATCAAAGAGGGATACATATAATATTAGTGTAAAATTTAAATATTACTTAAATTCATTGAAAATACATACCTCCTCCTGAGCAATACCCCTTTTTACACTTCAAAGTTTTCCACAATTTTCAAAATCAAAAATGAATTTAATATGGAAGTTGGGTAATAAGTGTTGTGTTTTTGGTTAACCGCTTTGTTGTGGTTGCTTTATAAGATTGTCCTTTAAATGGATAAAGCAATTTGAGAACCAACCGGAAAGTGGTCCTATTTTGTAAGCAATATTTTAGTGAGAGTTAGAAATGTATTTTTACTAATTTGTTCTTCAGTTTTATCTCTACTTAAACTTAGGAGTGTTAGGGTATTTTGGAACCAAAAAAATGTCTGATCCAAATAAAAAAAGCCCCTTAAATAGTAGTATAGATATAAATCAAAAACAGATTTAGTGCTTGATGCATTAATATTGTCCAATTTACATTAGGTATTTAGAAAATGAAGTTGCAGCTACTTAATTAAGCCAATTTCTCTACAAACCCCATACATTGCCCTACAATTCATGTCTATCCCATTAGGAACCACTAGGTTCCTAACAAGTGGTATTAGAACTGTTGATTTTGGTATGTGTAAAGATGACTTACAATTAGATTTTCAAGAATTGCAGCGAATGTTCAACAAAGTTATCAAGAATTTCAAGGCTTTATGTGAATCTCACAAAGCTATGAAAGAAGAACTCTCAAAATTGGAAGATGTTGAGAACATGACTGAAGAAGAGTTACAATCTCTTGATTCAATGGAATTCGAAGTACAAATTAAGTTCCAAGAACCAACAACTATTTTTACAAACCTAGACGCTGATTTCTATGTCAAAGAGGAGCTAGAAGAGTTGCAGCTTCTTGAAGGTACAAGAAATAAGTTACAACTTCTTGAATCAACTGAACTAGCCCATGGTTTTAAAGATCCATGTTTTTTATCCTGTATTTTGTTTGCTCAATTTATGTACCAAAATCTCATTTTCTACAAAATTGCAAAAATTAGCTTCTTAATCATGGGACTATGAGAATTTTTTTTTAAAACAACGGAATTTATCCCAATTGGACGGTGGATTATCTCGTTTTTCACGTTCAAAGTCAAAATGACTAAAATGCCCTTTTTACCAAGCTTTGACCAAGTTGACCAATAATCAAACCAAGTCAATTTTTTTCCTAAATGAGAATTTTCATCTTTCCATGTTAAAATTTTTTTTTTTTCAACCATTGTTTGAAATTTTGACTAAGATTGACCATGGTTAACCCACATTTTGACCCAAAAAAGAGGACTGGCCTTTTGAGTGAGAAAATTTATGGTCCAAGTCGGAGATAATTTAACTCTTTTCAGTTTGACAGTTCACGGGCCCAAATCAAATTTAAAATGAGCAAGATATAGAGGGAAAAAAAAAAAATTCTGGCTGATTCAAATTGAGAACGTGTCATTATAGTTCAATTTATTGAATTATAAGCAAACAACCTCAAAGTTGCCCAAATAAGATGTCGTTGGAAAGGGCTTGTGATGATTTTCATTTTGGTGAGCTTGATTTGCTAAAATTTTATTTAATAAAAGTCAATTTACCAAAAATCCAGGAAAGAATTTTACTATTATTATTTATCAACTCTTGTTTTTCACCCATTTTTCAAAAGCTTTAAATAACCTCACTCAATTTGAAACTTGGAGATAAAAAGCAAGTATCTTTGGAGAGTGGACCTCATAAGCTTTCCAATGACACCTCATTGGATCAAAACGGAGATCGGAAAATCTAAAATGATTTAGCTGAAAAATAGGCCAAAGTTAAGGAAAACCGACAAAATTGCATTTTCGGTACTAACTCTTCATGCAGATTCTTAATTTCTCATGGATCTTGGACCCAAAAGGCACATACGTTCTTGAATTGGGAGTGTTCCTTAACATCTTGGAGCAGACAGCTTGATAAAATTATGTCCGAATCAAGAGGTGTTAAGTCGGGAAGATTAGCCAAAATCATGGAGGTTAATGTGTTCAGCCAGCTTTGGAGGCTAATTACTTTTTGCAAGGTGCTTCAAATGACTCAAGGATGGAACCTATAGAAAGTACGCTGCAAGATCTTTCTGTGGACACCAAGATCATCCAAATCAGAATTCAAAAATGCCATCAAATCAGAGTGCAAAGTTAGTGCAAGGAAAGCTGGAAACAAAGAGCAGCTAAAACTGAGCTGGAATAACCAGACTAGGCTTAAAGCTGCGCTTGAGTGCCAGCAGAGCTAGTTTAAAAGCTTCAGCTCCCCCATTGGTCATTACATAAAAAAAACGCCCAACTTTTTGTCCCCTACCTCCAGAGCCATTTGGAACAACTCCTAGCCCTCTAGAAAAATTCCCTTCATCCTCCATTGTTGATCTAATCCATGTTCTAAGTGGCATGAGGTATACCTTTTATCCCTTTTATTTAAATTGCTTTTGCATTTTTCACATGCCATTCATTAATGCATCATCATATTGTATGTGTCCTATGTTAGGATAGATTGCATGTCATTTTTACACGTCATCCTATAATAGTTTACATGTCATTCTTTCATATTCCTTCATACATGTCATCTTAGGATAGATTCCATGTCATCTTAGGATAGATTACATGTCATTTCTATATATGTCATACTAGAATAGATCACATGTCATCCTAAAAGATAGATTCAATGTTTTTTTTTTTTTTTTTTTTTTTTTACCAAATGCCAAGTATGTTAGTTATTTAAATTCGAAACAAGGTATTATGGTTTTGTATAGGCGTTGTGGGAGTACATAACACCATCACTACACGTAACCGAACTTCCAAATCTACAATTTTTGGTTCGAGACATTCTTTTATTTTTTAATTAGTTTAGGAGCTTAGTGTTTTCTTAATTAAAATTAAAAAATAAAATTAATTAAATTTAAGTAACTAATCACACCTTAAAATCCTAAAAAGTCAGTAGCAACTCCTTAAAATAAATATAGGCGTGAGTGCCTACATTCACGCACCCCACCATAATATTGTACACGTGTCATACGCAAACGTACACACGCACATGTTGCCTAGTAAAACGTACCAAAATACATTGGAATGCAACTTCGTTTAATGCGGTGAGTATCTAGGTACGATATATGTGATAATCTTTGTCATTCGTTAGGAAAAAGTCTTCAGAAGCCCCAAGAACAAACAGTGGTTCTTGAGAATAGTAAACCGGCCGTGTTTAGTGAACAAAGAAAACTCAATAGTAGCTCATTCATGGGTTATCGTATAACTCCAACATTATTGGTCAATGAAGATGACTTAGAGATCAAAATCACACCGGGTGCTTATGGTCTATTGCATGGAAAGGAGATTTGTCCGAAGTTGAGAAATTCTAAACCTTGCAATAATATAGTGGTGTGGTGAAAATGTTTTGGATTGATATGTACTTCCCATTCACCAACCACTCGTTTGAACATGAGATATCTATACAGGTTGGAAATTTTGAATTTTGTTGCTGCAAAACAAGAAATATTAATAAAGTTGGCCAAAAGAATAATGATTCTTGGGCGTTTGGTCTTGGATTGGAAGTTGGAACAGTTAACAGTTAGTTCCAAGGCAAACAAATCAAACAACCTACTTCTTGTTTTCCTGCCCACATTCCCTCCTTTGCTTCAGACTAACTCAAACCCAGTAGCTCGTGCCCATGCAGGTTGTGCACTCGATACTAAATTAGCCCAACTGGACAGATGTCCACTCTAAAGAAACTAAATGTGGTTGCATCCCTTGCCATTGAGAATGATGTTTGGGTTCCCGCCAATGAGTTTTTGAGAATTTGGCTTTTGTAATTACAAAATGGAGTGAATTTGCTTAAACGGACAAGGAAATATTGGTTACGTGGAAAGATATAAAATGTTTCAAGTTCCTCATAGCCTATATTGATTGATGAGCTTGTATTAGACAGATTTAAGAAGTGCAAGTCCCTTGTGCTTTGGCTATGGTCCACGCAGAAATAGAGTTGCTGTAACGGTCCGTTCGGTTGGAGGAGTGGAAAAGTGAGAGGATGGAAAATTATGGGAGGATGGAAAAATGGGAGGATGGAAAATGTTTAATTTTCTCTCTTGTGTGTTCGGTTGGAGGAGTGGAAAAGTGGGAGGATGGAAAACTCTTGTGTTCGGTTGGAGAGAAAAAGGAAAGGATGGAAAATGTAATTTATATAAATTGACTATTATATCCTTGTTACATAATATGTAAGAAATAAATTTATTTCTAATCATTAATTAATATAAAATTTATCACATCATATATATAAATTTATATTATTATAATGTAAAAATTAGATTAGGTCACGTTAAAAACAACATTTAGTAATGTTGAAAAAAAAAAACGTTTCTGTTCAATAATGTTGAAAAGAATTATAAAAAAAAAATCAACAACGTTACTGTGAACAGTAACGTTGAAAAGAATTAAAAAAAAAAAAAAAAAAAAAAACAACAACAACAACGTTACTTTCAGTAACGTTGAACAGAAAAAAAAAATATTCAGGTAACATTAAAAAAACAAAAAAAAAAAAGAAGAAGAAGAAGAAGAACGTTGAGTTCAGTAACGTTGAGAGAAAAAAAAAATCAACAACGTTACTGTGAACGTTGAAAAGAATTTAAAAAAAAAAAAAAACAACGTTACTTTCAGTAAAGTAACGTTGTTGAACAGAAAAAAAAAAAATTAGGTAATGTTGAGAAAAAGAAAAAAAAAAAAAGAGAAAGTTGAAAAAAAATAGGTGGAAAGAGGGTATTTTTGTAAAAGTGCTACTATAGAACTTTTCTCTCCATATTTTCCTTCCGATTTGGAAGGAAAAAAAAAGGGGGCCCGGAGAGAAAATTTTCTGTCGAGTTTTCCATCCTTCCTATTTTCCTTCCCCAAACGAACAGTGAAAAACAATATTTTCTTTTCTATTTTCCTTCCTATGTTTTCCATCCTCCATGTTTTCACTCCAAACGAACGGAGCCTAAGGGTGGCAAATAGGCAGGTTGGGTCATAAATGGGTTGAGTGTGAAATTATCCATTTATCTATTTATGATCCATTTATATATAAATTAATTATCCATTATTCGCCCAACTCATTTAATTAGTAACCCGCTCATTTAACCCAATATGACCCAAATATCTCTAAAACTAATAGAATACCCTATTGACTTCCAAAATTACCAAAATACCCTTAAACAAAAACTGAAAATTTCTGAAATTGACTCACCAACAATTAGCAAAGCACATTACTGACATTATTTTCACTGTTCACTCAAACAAAAACCAAAAATTTCCGAAACTTCACAAGAGCATTACAGCTAAATATTTATCAAAACATAAACAAAGCAAAACTATTCAAAACCATCAAATTATATCAGCCCACACAACATCACGCAGTTGTCCCAAAAAAAAAAAAAATCTAGAAACCACAAAAAAAAAGATCTTTTTTTTTTTTCTTAAAAAAAAAATCAACATCACACAGTTGATTTTCACTCCATTTTAAGCGTGAACTTTCTCCATGGGATTTGAGGATTTCGATGATTTTCTTGCATCTTTAATAATTTCCTTCAGTTGATCCGTACAAGCCATTCTTGAATGCTTTATGCCTTCAATTGCTTTTGCATTCATGAGAAGTTTGTGTATATCCTTTAAACGATGGCTTGCCCCTGACTGAGCTGATTGTGAAAGTCATTTGCTTTTTTTGGGACCGACGGATAGATTTTAATGGATCTCTTCTAACAGATTTCAATTCCTAAAAATGTGTTTTTCTAACAATTTTTTTTTTTTTTTTGTTTATTTGGTTACTGAGAAAATCTAAGGGAAAGTGTTTAAGGTTATACTGTTTATGTAAGTTTTAGATTTTAGAAGTGTTTGGTGGGTATATGTGGGTTTATTTAGTTTTAAATTTTAGATGGGTTTAGTGGGTATTAGTGGATTTATCCATTTAGACCCATCTAATTAAATAACCAAATAGGTCTTTACCCATTTAAACCAAATATTCAAATGGGTTAGGTTAAGATTTATCTAAAAAAGGTGGGTAATGGGCGGGTTCATGGATATTGATAAAAATTACCACCCCTATTGTAAACGGACATAAAAGAATGATAGAATTCGGTCTAGCTGGGAGTGTCCACCTTGCAGGTCTAATTCAAAATGAAATTTGCTTACTCGTTATAGAATGTGATTAATTGCTTTAGAGTAGTTGGTATGCTTGATGGTCGAGTTGCCTTAGAATATTGGGTTAGTGGTTGGTTCCGCCTTATGAAGATGTCAACCACAACAACACCTCTCATGGGCAAGGTCTTTTGAATGCGAGGAAAATGTTAGGAACCTAACCCCTATAGGCATATATATAAACAATAATTGTTGTAATGTTGGATTTAGTTAGTTAGGCATTTACTTAGTTGGTTACTTAGTTAGAATTTTAAACATGTTAATCTCATTTAATACACGTTGGAATTATTAATGCAAATGAAGAATAATAGAACCACTAGGATAAGTCTATGTGAGCCAATAGAATAGTTTTATATGGTTCAATAAATACCTAACTGTAATGACATTTTCATTCGCAAAACAATAAACCAATTCATTGATTAGTACATTTCCTCTCTCTCTTAATATTTCTCTATGAAAAGTAACTACCTCGAATTAAGTCTTAACAGCAAAATTGCCCTCAAATTTTTGTCAAATAGAATTCAAGCACTCCTAGTTTATAATTCCTTAAGTAAATGTCCTCTTTTATTTTTATCTTCATTTTCTTAAATTATTACATGTAAATAATGAAATACCCTCCACTTAAATCAAATAAAAAGAACCTAAAAGCGAAATTGCTAAAGAATAAAACGTTGATTATAACTTTAAAAAGCTCTGAAATTTTAGATTGAATCCCTAAACATCAAAACATAATTTGAGAGCATATCACTACAAAAAAAATGACCTATTGCGGCGGGCCAAAAACCGCCGTTGAAGCCCCAAAACCGCCGCTAAAGGTATATTTGACCTTTTAGCGACGGGTGCTATTACGGCGGTCCTTCCTGCCACCGTTGCAGTGCCGCCATAGACCTATTGCGGCGGTCACAAAACGCACCGCTATAGATACACCTTTTAACGGCGGTTTTGGCTTATTGCGGTTGGCATAAAACCGCCGCTATACAACATTCAAATTCCTGTCAATTAACTTTTAGCGGCGGGTTATGTACGCTGCTATTGGTGTCTACGTTTAGCGGCAAGCACACGGCGCTGCTATAGGTAATCAACTAAAACGAACAAATTGTACTTTTAGCGGCGGGTAAAAACACTGCTATATGTGTGTACCTATAGTGGCGCTTGTCACCCGCCGCTATATGTACGTATGTATGTACCTTTAGTAGCGTATCAACCCGCTGCTATAGGGTTTTATTTAAATCGTAAAATGTGAACCTATTGCGGCGCTTTTTGACCATCGCTATAGGTTTTTTTTTTTTTCCTTCCAGTGGGCTTTAAAATCACTATTTGCATCAAACATATTGTTCAAACTTGCTTAAAACCTGTAATAGTTTTAGCTTTACTAACACAATACCACAAATGTAATTAATTAACAACACTACAAATGTCTCCAAACTACCATAATATTAACATAGATATATTATCAAATACATAACGTTGTCTATAACCACCATCATAAGATTAACAAAAAAAGATGTGGTCCTTTGAATAAAACAACTGCTCAAATTAAGCTAATACAATAATCAAAGTTCCGAAGTGTTTAAAAATATCCTTCAACACTTGCAAAAAAGGCGGTTGTTCTTTCGTAGTTCTTTGTACACGAAAAAGTCCTCGAACACCAAGATAAAACTTATAAGCTACTTGGTTGGTAGGATGCGGCTGGTGATTTTTGGAGAACTGGAGATTGTTGAGCAGAAGGAACGTCCTACATACAAAGTACGATTACTCAATAAGAATTTATAAATAGAATAAAATGACAAGAAAATATTACCAAGGCAAAAAATTGGAACAAGCTAAATGAAGACATTTATACGTACTCACAACAACAACGAAATGCTTACAAAGAGAAAAACATTGACTAAGTCTTTGTTAATATACCTGATTGCATTGGGAAGAAATGTGTTGCATTTGTTGAAGCATGCGAGCCATTCTTTGCTCCATTTCTTCAAACTGACTAAGTTTTTCCTTCATCTCATCAAAACCTGCAAGTTTTTCCTTTATCTCATCAAAACCTGCAAGTTTATCCTCCATGGTAGCCAAGGTAGCCTTCAGTTGAGCAACTTCATTGTCCCTTGCTTGACTTGAGTGTGTTTCAATATCCGTGAGGGCACTCTTGCTACATCGACCACTTGGGCTTGGACCAAATCCTACCCCATGAATACGACATTTGCGCTCTTTACCCATCACTTTGGAAAACACGTCATCTGGTGCCCATGCAATACTACTAGTTGTGTCAGATGACCGCAATTGATTTGAAGAATTAGCCAACAATTCCTTTCATTTTGTCCTGATATTTAGGTTTGAACAAAAAAAAAAAGTTAGAAATCATATAGTTTAAATGACCCCACAACATATATATAAGTAAAAATTAGGGTTTCACAAATATAAGGCTACATTGTACCTCTGTTATGCCACAATCCCATAACTCAGTTAACTTAAAACACAATCTAATATCATATCAGATTATAGTCTTGCCCAGAAATTTCAAAACCAAACACCTAATTCTAATTATGATGCACACCCAAAAAAAAAAAAATTATGCCAAAAGACCCAAAACTAAGACAACAAATTGTCATGTCAAATTACAGCCAATTAGTGGTTCATTCATCTAAGGCTATTTATACACTCATTGTGGATACCACTTAGTTCTTGTATCTTCAATCATCAATGATTCGGCAGTATCATTCATAACTGATCAAAACCCAATTATTTATTAGATCAAATTCTTTTGCAAATTCAATCACAACCTAAATTGATGGGTTTCTCGGGGGTGAATTGTGAATTGTAGTCATAATATTTTGCAAAGTCAAAAATTGAAGGCATTTTTTTTGTTTGTTTTTGTTTTGTAACATAGAGAAAACTAAGATTATTTTCACAACACCAAATCTATATAAACTAACACATACCTTGACAGAGATAGTGGGAGTACAATTATCATTGAATTCCTATTTTGTTTACCCCTAACTACAATGAAGAAATTACTCACAATTTTTGCGGCCACTACAGGATTAACTACAGATCCATCTTTACGAGTATGTAGTATTGGATATAATACTGAACGCTCTACAGGACGTCCATCCGTTTTTGCCAACATTATGAACAGAAAATTTATGTAGTGATGAATATTGGTTCCACATAAACTTTAGGAGAAGTCAAAATCATTTAAAAAATAGCCATAATACTTATTACCTTTTTTGCAGTGTGCACAGCAAAGCTACAAGAACCAGTAGTATGTACGTCATCCTGTTTAGAACAACACTCCTTATTCTTCTCTGACTCTATCTACATTCAACAAAATTACATGTTTATATACAATATGCTTTAAGTATCTAAAGCCACTTTTAGCTAAAGCCAAAATGCAAACAATATTTACAGTATTTTACTAATTTGTCAGAATTGTACACAAAAAACTACAATGTATTGGACACAAGCTACACAAAAAGGTCACTATAAAATTACCATAAATAAAAACTGTTAGCACATCTATCTATACATTGTACATTAAAAGTGGAAGGAAATATGAAATTTGCTTGATAAATAAGATTACTCAAAGCCTCTAATATGCTTGACACAAAAGGTCACTCATTTATAGAGCCATATGCTTAGGTTAATGATAATACAAAGATCTATCATAATCATAAGTTTCTCACATAATGCAGTTTGTGGTTACCATTATTATTTTTAACAAAGAGTAGAATTCCCACATTCGAACTCACTGAGTTGGGGGCCTCTTCCTCCCCTATTTCTTAGGAATTGTATTGATGTAGTCCCAAAACAAAGAAAGCCCTATGAAGAAAATAGTTTACCTTTCATGTGCATAAAATATGATCTTCACACACTACATTCGCAAGCATCTTCATCACAATGCAAGCATGGCAGAAAAAATTAAATGCTTAATCATTTCTGTAAATACACTAAAACCAAACTGCAAATCTTCGAAAATATAACAATGGTGAAGCCACAAAAGGAGTTTAGCATAAAACAACTACAAGCCATTTTGACAGAATAAGCTAATTCAGTACTAACAAACTATACACCATCAAAGAGCTTTGTTGAATCTTTTCTTATGAAATATGAAACACAACTTCTCATATATACTAGTTTCACAAAAAGCACACATAAAACTAACAAATCCTATCTAAAAGCAATCCAATATGTATTCTCTCAATTTCTCAATAATCATTCTCCTTTTGGTATGATCCATGATGGAAAAGAGAGAGAAAACAAACATACCACTACATCATCAGTATACCAATGATCAACAAGTATATCCCAATATTGTGATATCCATCCCTTGGGTCCGTTGCTCTTTACCCATGCTTTGTTTCTTGAATCAGGTATATAATGTTGTTTCTTCAACCTAGACTTATGATCCCTCCAAGCCTTCCCAATTTTTTGTAAGGTAAATCTCTTCAGAGTCACATATGCAACAGGATTAACAGGGACACAGTATTTTCGCTACAGCTAAATAGTTGACTTATCAAATTACAAATGTTTTCATGCTAAAATACTTATGTAAAACCTAGTACAAAATGTCATAATTACAAGTATTATAACTTCTTTAATACTTCTACAAGACGCCAACACTCTTCTTTATTTTCTTCTGGAATGTCCTTCCAATTAAGATATCTAATCGGGCATATGTGGGGTTTCCGCACAATTGTACCCAAGAAACCAGTGAAAGTCCTCGCCTCATCATCAACCTATTGATGATCACTATTTAGCTCCACCTCAATTTCTTCTTCACCAGGAAGATCCCAAATATCCAAGTACTTGCTTGACCCGCGAGTGACATGTACAGCTAGATGCACATCTGAATTTTAAAGGAGATAATATCAACCAATGTCAAACAACAAGACATACAAAGCTAAGGATGAGTCTAAATATTCTATTAAACAAGTGGTCATTATACGCTAATGAAATTAAGGGTTGAGAGGAAACCAATTTACATGCTCATTTGTTTCATAAAATTTCATATAAGGGTTCACAACTTACATGCCCATATCTTGTGTATGAATGGTAAACTATTGAGTAAAAAGCCCATGAGTATAAAGCTCATACCTTGTGTAGAAGCTTCATGCGTTTCTTGGTCCACTTCATCCACATCTTGTGAAGAAGCTCTTTCCAATGTTACACTCTTGGAACGAGTGCGCAGCTTTGCCTTTCGCCTTCCCATATCAAGTGTCAAAGTCTAAAATAAACAAGTATATAAGCACAATGATAAGTAAGATACAAGTAATTGCAAATACAACAGCTCCAACTACTTTCAACACTAAAACTTCTCATAAAACAAATCTATATAAGACTACCCTTAAACAACACAAATACAATATTTTCAACGAGAGCCCCAAATATCTCTCTTATTTCAGCAGCATATACCTCAATTATAAAATACAAATGGGCGATCCATTCACATCCACACTTCATGCAAAACAAAGAGCCACTCCTTTAGATGTCGAGTAGATACCATATCAATTTCAAAGACAGAGCATAAAACCATGATTTATTAAAAATCATACAAGACAACGTGCTCAAATCTGTCTTGGCAGAATTTTATACAACTTAGAAATTAACCAATTATTTTTATATTGATTCAATTACTGTGAGGCCACTTCCATTACAACCATGTGTGTCTTAGAATTCATATGAACTACTCCTAGCATCCTAATTCACAAAATATGATTTAATACAAATTTCTCATGTTGTAAACAAAGAATCTTGCAAAATCATCAAATAATTGCTATTGGCCTTCATTTCGTGTGGGTGTTTTTATACCTATATAGTATACATGTTAGAAGACATTAATAGGAATCCAATTGACCATAATTTCTTCAACCTTTCAAATTGCTAACACAATACCACAAATTTCAGCTTTTAACAATCAGATTAGAGAACATAGAAGGGAAACTAAAGATACAATTATACCATCAAAATACCCAAAATAAGATAAGGTTCATAGATAAATTTTCATGCAATTTTACAAGCATGGAAACTAAGACATAAAATATAATGAGTGATACAAAAGTATTAACTAGAGTCATCACCACTAGAATCATCATAATTGGACTCATCATCATTAGACTTATAAACATCATCACCAAGCTCTTCATCATCGATAAAGTCTTGTTCAAGCAATTCATCCTCACTAATCAATAGTGTATCATAAATGGTTCCTTCTTCATCAACTCGAGCCCAAGCATGATTGTCATTTGCATCATCACATGCATCATCAGTAGCTACATTATAAGGGACATTCTCCATATATGTATCCACTTCTTCATCGTCATCTACAGCTTCAATACCAACATCAAACACCTCCCTAGGTTTTGTTTTGACCACCACCATCCAATCTTTATGTCTCACATCCTCCATGTAAAACACTTGCGAAGCTTGAGTTGCTACTACATAAGGTTCGTCAATCAATCGATCACTCGTGTGTATCAATCTTGAAAAATTGACAAGGGGAAATCCAAAGTCATCTTTTTTGCATCCTCTCCCACTAATAACGTCAACCCATTGACATTTGAATAATACATATCGATACTTATCAGAGTAATTCAACTCAATAATATCAATTAGTACACCATAATAAGTAGCACCACCTTTAGTAACAACACAAACTCCACTATTTTGAGTTTTCCTAGTTGTCTCAAAATCTTTGGTGTGAAACTTCAAACCATTTATGACATAACGCTTGAACCTTTTTGCTTCATTATCTAGATATCGAGCAAACCATCTAACTTTATCATAGAGTTCATTTCTCTTAGAGGTATCCATTGACATCACCTATTATAGAGAAAGGCTTTTATTATAAGTATACTATCTAAAGTAATAAAACCGAAAATAGTTCTATATATATATATATATGCTCTACTTACATATTCCCTAAACCAACTGCAGAATTCCTCTATGTGCTGCTTTTGAATAACATCATCAGTCACATGAAAAGGGAAACCAGCCTTGATCTCCGCTATGTGTACACTGTGTAGACAAACATGTTAGTGTCAATCTAGAGTATTGTATTGGAATGTCGTTAGAGGATACGCAAAGACATATCACTTACTCGCGAAATGGGGTGATTTCTTCACAATTGAATAGCACATAATGATGTGCTTGGATCCATGAATTTGAATCTAGTGTAATGCTCACCACCCCACCCACGAATTCCTCAACATTCCTTATAGGCCGATTAAATACAGTTTTAACAGATTTAAAATAGCGTGAGCATAATGTTAATGTAAGAAGTTTAGACCCCTTAAACCCAAATAGATTAACCTAGATATTTAGCCAAGTGATTAACTTAGGTAAATTAAGCAATTCTAGGTTAACACAAATATATCATATCATGCGAAAGTGAGGAAAATAAAGAACACACGATATCATAACCTAGGAAAATCAAACCGGTAAAAAACCTGGGGAGGATTTAACCTAGCTATCCTCAAGGTAAAACTGAATTCACTATGAAAGAATTGAAGTTTACACAATAGCGACTTAGACCACTAACATCCTATTGCTACCTCGAGTAGGAAACTTACTACCACGACCACGTGACAGCTCTGAGTCAACGGACTACTTCTTTCCTTGAATTCTCAGCAAAGCACAAGCACACTTGCTTGTATATCTTGAAGTTCTTGATTCCGCAATTGGATGATCACCAAGCTCTTGACATCAATCTTGAGTTTGGAAACCCTAAGTGTATGTGAAGGTAAACACCTCTAGATCTCATAAATAAGATTCACACACACAGCATTCAGAACACTAAAAACGTGGCTAGGGTTTTTCCTTTTATACTTAGGGCAAAACATAAAACCCTACACGTCAAACGGGCTTGGGCCGAGTTGGAAATTCTGTAGAAAAAATAAACTGCACGACTTTCGATCGATAGAGTCTAATTCTTGATCGATCGAGCAAGGCAGAATTGCACAGTAATATCTGCAATAACTCGATTCCAACTTTACATAAAAACCTCATACTTTGAGCAAGTCTAAACAAGACTAAAAATGTTTTGATCATGGTTTACTAATATTACACAATGAAGTTCTAATACATTAATTCCTAATTCCTTAGAACCTAACAAACTCCCCTTTTGGCAATCCGTGACAAAACACACACTTAACAAAAATGCTCAAAGTTTACAAAATAAATAGCCCATTACACAACAATAGCCCAACTAAACAAATTCAACCTAACTACTATCTATCAGTTGCAAAAGTAGACAGCAGCACGACTAAATCAACCTGTATATTCCTGTAACACTTAACAAACACATAAACATATGTGTGGAAAATACAAGTAACATAGAAAAGAATTTCTTGATTTCACATAACACAAAATAAAGATATATATCATGAATAACATCATAAATATAAATTAATAAGCAATGTAGTATAGTGAAACAAGAAACATATACAAAAATATATCTCATATATATCTCCCCCTATCATGAGCCAAAAAGAAAATACACAATGAAGCACCTAAATACAATCTAAAAAGCTCCACAGCTCCACAGAATCACAAAAAGAAACAAAAAAAATCTCCCCCTAAGACAAAAAAACTCCACTAAATCCACTATAATATACTCCCCCTTTTTATGACGAATTGCTAAAGGGCACTCACTCATCATCAAAAGGAGGCGGCGGAGGAGAACGTCAAAGACTCACCAAATCTGCTTGCAATGCTCGAATCTCGTCAAGCACATCCACCAAAAGCTGACCATGAGCCGCCTGAACGGTCATGACAGTGTCCAACATCCGATGAATGTCCGAATCATCCGTAGGTGAAGGTGGAGGACCAGCAGCAGCAGCAGCAGCAGTCGGATCAACAGACGTCTCTGCCAAAGGAGCACCTATAGAAGAAGGAGGAGGAGTGATACCTGAAGGCTTTACCCTAGGATGCTTAGAGCTAGCTCGAAGCTGAACAACCCTTTGCCTAAGAAAGGTGGCACCTATGGGAGCAACTATATGAATAGGCTCAAAGGCAGGGAAAACACTTAAACCTAAGTGAAGAAGAATCTTATGTATAAAAACAGGAAAGAACAAAGCACGGGCAGTAGAACTGCTGATGAGAATCAACAAGCATTCAAGGATCCATTGCAAGTTCCAGTTGGGCCAATTACAAGAGCAAGATCCAAGAAGATCAAAGAAGCACTAAATGGGCTGATTCAAGGGATTTGGGCTGATTCACATTCCAAGCTGGGCCCAAAAGAAGATGAAGGCCTAATAAATTTCATCCAAGCTACTGAGGGCTGATCTGACGTAATTGGGCGTCATTTATGGCAAAGATTTATGACTGATTGACTTTCCAGCTCTAAATCAGTTAATAGATACTTTTCCTAATTTAGATCTTCTAATTTTGGACCAGATCTTCCTTAATTTTAGGCTTTTATTATTTAGAACGTTTTTTAGGGTTTTTTCCTATTTTGGATCTGCTACTTTCAGACCAAATCAGGTTTTATTTAGGGTTTTATTATTTAGCACGTTTTTTAGGTTTTCTACATTCAGCCACTCCTTGTAATAGAAGGATTAGGTTTTCTTCATTCAGCCATGCCTTATAAATAGCATGCACTCCTTGTAATAGAGGGATTGATTAATTGAATAAAAATCAGAAAAGGTGAGGCTTTGCTCTTTTCTTTGGTTCTTCAAGAACTGTGAACTTATCAAGGACTCTTCCTTGTGGCGTTCAAACTTATACCTTTGGTTCGTGATTCCTTTATAATCATTGGGTCAAGGGTCTGTTACTTATACCTTTGGTTCGCGTTTCTCTTATAAACGTTGGGTCAGGGTTTCTATCAAAAATCTGAATTTTAGCTTTCTTGGGCAATATTCCAATATTGTTTGTTGGGTCTCAAAGCGAGTCTATTGAGGTTCGCATCATTTGGTATCAGAGCCAGGTTCTAAAATCAGTTTTCTATCCTTTTTTCTTTTGTTTCCAATTATCTTGTTTCGTTTCTGTTCTTTGTTCTTCGTTCTTATTCTGTGAGGTGCACTAGGTTAAAACTGTGCACTGAGTTCCAAAAAAAAAAAAAAAAACGTGAAAAAAAAAAATTTGCAGAAAAGAGAGAGAAAAAAGAAAAAAAGAAAAAAAGACTGCAAAAAAAAAAAAAAAGTTTATTTTAGTTGTTTCAGTTCTCCCAGACCAAAATATTGTTTTCTTTTGTCCTTTTTTCTTTGATTTGTGTCTCTGCCATATTTTCTTGCCATTGGTATTTGTTTCAATACTACAAGTTGAATTTCTTGATCAGGTTTATTAGTTTATTGCAGAACTGAAAAGGGGAAGCTACGAGTGGAAAAAGGCAAGAGAGTGTGAGATTAATATCGGGAAAAAGCCTATTTAAGAGTGAAACACGAGTGGGAGTGACATAATCTGAGTGCAAACACGTGAGGGAGTGTTGTGAGGAATTTTTTTTTTTTTCTTCTAACATTTTTCTGTAGTTTTAAAAGTATGTCTTGCAGGGGTGAAGCATCAAATAAGGAAGGAGGAGAGGAGTCATCCATCATGTTGCAGGCTATGCAACAACAATTTGAACGCATGAACGTTGTGTTTAATGAGATTCGGGATCGGATGGACAGGCAAGATATTGCTATTGCTAACTTGCGTGAAGAGCGTCCCCAAAGAGGCCCTAATGCTAGAAGGCAAGAAAGACATGCGTGCGTGTATGATTCTGATGACTACCATGAGGATGAGTTTGATGATGAAGAGGATCATGTTTCATGGAACAATGGGGGCAGGTTTGCGCGAAGGGGCGAAAGGCGTGGTGGAGGATTTCGAAGAGATCCAAGATGGCAAGATGGGACTGATAGAAGCCTAGGAAACATAAAAATGAAGATACCATCATTCCAAGGGAAAAATGATCCAGAAGCATACTTGGAGTGGGAGAAGAAGGTGGAGTTCATCTTTGAGTGCCACAATTACTCCGAGGAGAAAAAGGTAAAACTAGCTGTGATTGAGTTTACTGATTATGCTATTATATGGTGGGATCAACTTATGATGAACAGAAGGAGAAACCATGAGAGGCCTATTGAGACATGGGAGCAAATGAAGGCCACCATGAGGAGGCGATTTATACCTAGTCACTACTATAGGGACTTGTATCAAAAATTACAGACTCTTACTCAAGGCTATAGGAGTGTGGATGACTACCACAAGGAGATGGAGATTGCCATGATTCGAGCTAATGTAGAGGAGGATAGAGAAGCTACCATGGCAAGGTTTCTGAATGGGCTAAATCGGGATATTGCCAATGTGGTGGAGTTGCAGCACTACGTGGAATTGGAGGACATGGTGCATATGGCAATAAAGGTGGAACGACAGCTCAAAAGGAAAGGAACTCGGTCATTTCAAAATCCGGGCTCCTCTGCTTCATGGAGATCAAATGGGAGGAAAGATGAAGGGGCTGTTTTCAAGTCCAAAACCGAACCACCAAAAAGGAGAGATGAAGGTCCCAATGTCAACAGAGGTAAAAATGAATCCCAAACTCGTAATCGTGATATTAAGTGTTTTCGTTGTTTGGGAGTAGGTCATATTGCTTCACAATGCCCAAATAAGAGGACCATGATTGCACGTATTGATGGAGAGGTGGAAACTGAAAGTGAGGGAGATGATGACCTGATTCCATCACTTGAGGATGCTTGTGACGATGATGTGGAGTATCCAGTGGAGGGTGAGGCACTTGTGGCTAGGCGTGCTTTAAGTGCCCAAGTCAAAGAGGATGATATGGAACAACAAAGGGAGAACATTTTTCACACTAGATGCCACGTCAACAGCAAGGTATGTAGTATGATTATTGATGGGGGGAGCTGTACTAATGTGGCTAGTACTACTTTAGTTGAAAAATTGAATTTACCTACCATAAAACACCCTAGACCATATAAGTTGCAGTGGTTGAATGATTGTGGGGAGGTTAAGGTAAATAGGCAAGTACTGGTTTCTTTTTCAATTGGGAGATACTAAGATGAAGTACTTTGTGATGTTGTTCCAATGCATGCGGGTCACATTTTATTGGGCAGGCCATGGCAATTTGACAAAAAGGTCAATCATGATGGGTTTAAGAATAGGTATTCTTTTGTAAAAGATAATAAACCCATTACTCTTGTACCGTTGACTCCAAGTC